>CM077034.1:161314683-161950400 GCA_039090855.1 Macrothele yani | reverse complement strand
AAATATTTCGAGGTGGTTAGACAGAAATTTTCAACATTTGAATCTTTAACGAAATGAAATGTCGGCCTCGGTGGAAAACTCTAAAAATTTTCAATTTGTGAAAGATCAGCACTTTCAGTGCGCGACAGTTAACATTCGTGAAAGTTAAGTACATTGCCAATGCAGCGTTTAAATCTGTAAATAGTGTTATGTCAAAGTTATTTTTAATTGCTGCTAGAGTCGAATCAATATGTAAAATGCCAGCATAGTTTTCACTATATTTGTCGAGGCACGCATGGTATTGGGACGATCCATCCCTCCCCCCTCGCATAATTAATTGGCTAGAGGCGTGGTTAATTAACAGTAAATGAAACTTGATTCAGGGTTTTTAATTAACAGAGATTTATAATTTAAACACTTGCGAGGGGTGGTATATTAAGAAAAGATCTTCTAGCACTTTGAATTCAAGTGGCGAGTTGCAGGTTTTTGCCACGAGAACAAAGAGTATAAATGGAAATGGGACGGGTCGGAGTTTAAGAGCTATTTCCCATGACTCAAAAGTGTTTGGACGGCAAAAGCGTTAGAAGCTTTTTGTCTGTGACGCCTGCGAAACAATGGGAAAGCTCTTGGACTTGAAGAGCGGTTTATAAAAAATGTCGCGGTTTCAAGTGTTGGAGATTTCACCGCTTACCAATTTCTTGGAGAGGGGAGACTGTTATTGAGGACAGAATCCATTTTAAGCCGAGAGAGTGAGGAAGGATTTTTCCTCGCCCTAGAACAATATGCTAATACCCGTCTGTGCATGCTCTTGCAATTCTGAGCATAAGAAGTGAAGCTAGCTAAAACTTAAGCTGATGAATAACAAGCACCAGATCTGCCTGGGAACTTTCTTCTCCTCGCCGGACTACGGGATACCTATCGTAAGGAGCCATTTCAGGTGAAATGTAAACAGAGACATAATAATTACGAAATATCCTCGCTCATCCTGAGAGAGAGAGAGAGCGGAGAGGAGAAACGCCTGGGTAAGAACCACGGAGGATGCCCCCCCCCCCCCGGCAGAGCCTCTTCGTGTCGAGTAGGGGAGAAAAATCTTGTGTGTGTGTGCCTGATTACGTAACCTCCAGTGACCGAGGTGCAACAACGTTTTTGCCACAGCAAGAAGGAGGCGGTGATGGAAGTTAAGATCAAACTACCCGTAGTGCCAACATATTAGTGAATACGAGTGAGTGTTTGTGTTGTTAGTGTCATCCATACTGTAAATGCTCAAAGACCTATGTAAGTACTTTTTTTACGAATAATTTTATTTGCGGTCCATTGTGAGCGAACAGACTTTTCGTTAGGACATGTTTTCACGGAAACACCGAAGAGGGCCAAAGCTGGCCGGAAATTATAGCCTTTCTATTTAATGAAGAATCAGGTGTAATTCATGCATTTATCTATTAAATTCCTGTTTTTAATTGTTATACTGTGCCTCCATTGGTTTATTGGTGTACTGTGTCGGCGAATTGGCTAACGAGGTATTGTCAAGATCCAGTGATTCGAATCGCAGTCCGGAATTAATTTTGCATCCTTATATCTGAAGACCAAAAGGTCGCAAAAAAAAGTGGTGATCAGCAGTGGGATCCGTATTGTATACCTTAGAAACACAGTACAACCGGAGCACAGTATTTATGCCACTACTTTTGCAACTTGCGTAATAAGTTGAGCTCAAAGTTTCAAAACTGGAAGGGATTACAAAAATATTAGATGAACTGAAAGGTGAACTCCAGAAATGGGACTAAAAGCGTCCCAAAAAGAAAGTTTTGAGCAAAGCTTAGAACAGCAGAAAGAAATTCTTGAACAGCAGACGGGCAGCATAAATCAGCTGATAGCTAGAATTAGGGGGTATGAGGAAAAATTTGATAAAAGAATAGAAGATACCAACTTGCGGTATCGATCAGTTGGAAATTAGGCAGGTAGAACAATGTACCCAAAATTTAGAGAGCGTTCGTAACTTGTGCGAGACTCAATGTAGAAATGTGTAAAGGAAAACCTTTCTGGGAGAATTTAATGGTACTAAGTTAGAACAAACTAAATTTTATAGGAATATTGGAGAAAAGGGTACAACATTGTGAGGCAATAATGAGTTCGTCGGAATTTAAGTCACCGGGGGGTGATGAGCTGAAGCTTTGAGTCCCGGCCGACCCAAATTAAACCAGGCGCGTTTGACGGAAAGACTAGCTAGGGAGTATACAGGACCCAGTTAGAAATGGTTTCGAGTGTGAACAGCGGCTGGAGCGAAGGGGACAAAGCATACGCGCTTGCGGCATCATTGAGGCATGCAGCTGCTGATATCCTACAAACTTTGTCGGAAGAGAGCCGTTTCCAAAATATTCCTGTCTAGTCGCTGCCCTGGAACTCAGATTTGGGGAGGAACATTTAAAGCTTAACTCCGTGTTCTTCAGTTGAAAAATCGCAAGCAGGAGGTCAATGAGTCACTTCAAGAGCTCGCGAAGTCGACATCGATCGGATTGACAAGGTTTTGCGTGTTGGCAATGTACGTCGGATATACAGGACACGATGCCGCAGCAACATTTTGTGGAAGCAATTTCTGATCCAGACATTCAGCATTCAGTGCGATGGCGGATTACTTAACTCACTTAAGTCAACCGTCTTGCATGCCAATGAAATTTGACTCTTCGCGCCATTCTAGGAGTCCTAGAAAAACAGTTCCTATGGCGACTGTAGCAGAAAGTCCGATCAATGCATCGGTCGAAACTAAACTCGAAGAGCTTTTGGATCTCCTCGCAGAGATGTTAAACATAGTTCTGTTACGTCTCCTGGCCGGGGAAGAAGTACTACCCCTGCTAGAGAAAAATGGAGGTGCTGGTATTGTAGATTAAAAGGGCATCGCAGTTTTGAGTGTAGAATAGAAAACGGTTGAGAGAGGGAAAAAGTCAAAGGAACAGGCTTCGGGAATCCCTCAGAAGTCAGTTTCAAGGGACGAGAACTGACGCAGCAAAAGCAACCCCGCACGGTCAAAGCGCACGTCACAGGTCTTTCTGGGGATTACAGTGGCTTAAGAGTTGAGGGGATGATAAAATAAAACTAAACGCCAATTTGTGCTGGATACTGGGGCGGATAGTTACATTACTGCGTCCGGATTTTTCGAGCAAATTAAGGGAACCTGCAGATTGTTTGAAGAGTGAGCAACGGGTTGAGATTCAAAGTGTGAATGGTGATGGTTTAGTTGCTCTTGGAACCGCAGGCGTCGAGATACGAATTGGAAATGAATGCTGCAGACACACGGCAGTGAAATTTGCTGATATCGTTGAAAAATGCATCCTGGGTCTCGATTTTCTTAGTGAGAACGGATATGTTTTTGGACTCTTAATAATGGAACCCTGAAGACGGAACATGAGGAAATGGTTCACATGAGGAGTCAACATGGGCACCTGAGGTCGTAAAGCGTCACAGTTCTCGCAAAAGAAAAGTGTATTTTACCAGCAAAATGTGAAACGATTCTGGCAGGATGTTTGCCTGAGCTTTCACTAGAATTTCCGATGACAGTATGAGAAATGTCCGAAATTTTCCCGTTACTGAAAAAATGTACTTGTAGCGAGAGCGCTGGTAAAAACAGCACATTGCATCCCCGTAAGAATAGTTAACCTGGGTGACGTCGATGTGAAAATAAAGAAAGGGTTAGCAATTTGTTCCTTGAGTCCTGTCATTTCGGCGCGTAGCAGCAGAGTAAGGATCCCAACCCGACTCGCGCGTGGGAGGGAGCTACAAAGTTCCGGAGCATCTGCGTGACCGTGCAGCGGAGGCCACGGCCGGACCTAAGCACGTTTGTCACAGAGCTTACCAGGAGATTGGAGAAGGTACATTATTTTGCTAGGAAGAATATTCGAATAGCTACTGAACTAATGATAGCCAGATATGACGTGCAGGCTGCGGAGAAAGTGTTTTAGGAGGAAGACTTAGTCTGCCTCTATAACCCACGTATGCGAAAGGGAAAGTCACCCAGAATTGCAGCGCCCGTGGGAAGGTCCTTATATAGTAAAGAAAAGTATGAACGATGTTTCTTTTCAAAGTTCAGTACAATAATAGACCAGTTAAGAGTTATACACCTCGATAGGCTTAGACCGTATATGGTAGGAAATACCGAATCGTAACCGTTTTTTGGAAGAATGGAGTGTCTCAGGTGATTTTGATTAGTTTCCCATTGGTTGACTTGTTGATGTGAAAGGATGAGAAGCAGAGAGCCTGAGAACATGGAATGAGTTTGTTGCTTGTAATAAATTTGTATAGTGTACTCGGTGTTGTTTTCTATTAGGTAGAAATATTTTAATATTGCAATATGTCGTGTGCCTTGGTAGTGGAACTGTATAATGTAAATTAATTATGTAGTGTCGTATTTGTGTACTGCCCTGGGGCGTGGCAGTGTAAATAATTATACAGGTATGCATGGAATGTGGGTGTTCCTGAGATTCGTTAGAAAAGGGCATGTGCCTGGGGAAACTCCAAGAGCACCAATTCAAGGCGATTGTTTTTAGTAAGGGTAGAGACGATGATGGGCACCAAGAAAGAGGGGTACTGATGAGTTCTATCTAGGGTAGGCAGTTTCGGGTGGTGGAATCAATGCGAATCACAGGTAGCTTATATGCACTCGGGACGAGTTGCATTTTAAGAAGGGGTTGATGTGACGACCCCCCCGTCGCATAATTAATTCACGAGAGGCGTGGTTAATTAACGGTAATCGAAACTTGATTGAGTGTTGATACAACAAGAACAAAATTAGTCTGTTGCCTTTGAGTAGGAACATTATTTGAAGACAACTTAGTCGTACTGTGAGGTTATTGCCGTAGGTTAAATACGTTATAATACATTTTTAGAGTCAATAGTCACGTCAAATAACAGCAAATAGAAACTTTCCTAATTAGAGGAAATAGACTATTTAAAAAAAAATAGTTAACTAAGTCCTCGAATTTTGTTGAATCTGGATGTGCTATTTTGCTGCCATGCGTGAGAGAAATTCTCTGAGCAGCCCCATTATTTGCAAGAAAATTTTGATATGCTGTTGTGTGCGGTGCAGAACAATGTAACTAGAACCGCCGCTTCTGCTACTTTCCCACGACAATGTTTGTGGCACGTGGGAGATACCGCAGAATAGAACAAGTAGAATGTCTTTGTATCGCAGTAGAAAGTCTGCTAAGGGATCTTTGGGTTTTATGCTGCGCATATATGCCTTACCATCCCTCTTTATGGCATCCTGCTTCCACCATATACATTTTTATGGATTCTGGATTCCAAACGCCTTGCAAGTGTGTCTAAAACTTCTAAGGTAAGAAAGGAAGGGAACCTCCTTAATATTAGAAACTAAGTTGAAAATTTTACGAAATTCTGATGATTGTGAAGAGTCATCGGTACTCGTCTGAGCATTCAACTTGTGTGAGGCAACAGGACGGAACATAAAAAGATATCCTGGCATAATTTACATTACTTTCATTCATTCTACGCAGCTGACAGCCAAGATAATCAGGATGACTAGAAAACCTCCAATCGAGAAAGAAAGGTTTATCAGGAACTTGATTGCCCGCATCCATACCTGGTTTGTTAACAGATAAAAAACTGGATACCATTTCAGGTAAAGAGAACTTCACATATGCATTTCACTTTACCGATGATACTTGGGAAGTGCACTAGCTGTCGGTTCAGAAGTTTTCTTTCGGACCAAACATATTGTCTCTAAAATTTCATGCGTACAACTTTAAAAGCCAAGATAGCAAAAGCAACGGAACGTCTCTAAATGCAGTTATGATGTGAATAACTCTCCGAGTGACTGAAAATATTTGTTGAATACATGTAGCACGTTTTAGTTTGTTTTAGCTTGTTAGCCTAGCGAAAGGCTTTACGGAACTGCTAACTCCAATAGACACAGCCCGAATTTCCTATTTTTCAAAGATTATATAAGTTACTTTTTTAGATCATTAAAGTGAAAGCATCAATTTGTGTCCGTTAATTGCAGGAATTCATTTCATGAGTAACAGAAATCATTTGTAAAAAAACATGTTTTAAGATATAATTATTTTCGAATTCAAATGTCATGCACATTTTCAAACTACTAAATATCGGAAAATACATTTTAATGTAATAAGGATATATTAAAATAATGCAAGTTTTTCACAACTTTATGTAGATTATAAATAACCGACACTGGCATGTATTACTATGAGATCTGAAATATTATAAATGTTGCGCTGCCCAGAGTTCTTTATTTCAGCAGAGAAGCATTGAAATGGGAGATGAGCGCAAAGGAATCGTACAATTGTATAATTCCTAATTCAATGAATGTATCTTTTCCGAATGGCAAATTCCCGAAAGCTTCTACAACTCCAGTAAATTCAGGGAAATTTTCCTGTCTTGTAGAAAGCAGTGGTTACTAAACGACTGATGAATTTCCGGCCGCAATTCCTTTTACTCCTTACGCATGGTTGACGACGAAACCTAATGCTCTTGGCCTGGGTTTAATTCAGTTACTATTTGCTAAACATTCGAACGCTTATTGCGTACAATCCTCCTTAAAACATGAGGATCACGCTCTCTGACCTTAGTCCCTGACATTGTTTTTTCCTTTGATACGGAGATCACCTTCTTCCTCAGTTAATAAGCACCTTTAAGAGGTTGTTCTTGAAAAAACAGTAATTCCTTTTTTTGTAATTTCTGATCGAGCCACACTGTGCCTTCACGTCGCTCTGGCCGCTCTCTTGACCAGTTACATTCCGACTTCCGGAGACTGAAGAATCATTTTCTGTGGTGCTTCTGTGTGGAGAGGGATAACTCTACACGCTTGCCAAGCAAGTTGGTGTGCGTGGGATACCATTTCTGAATTGCAGTACAGTTATACCTCTATTTGGCTGAGGTCAGATCGCTTTTAGTTGAACAGAATGCACCGCGAAAAGGGGCCAGGGCATTGACATTTGCCTTCTTTCTCAGCTGTCTGTCTTGAGCCCGTCTCATCCATGTTACTCCCATATTCTTTCGAATTTCATTCATTCGTCTCCCATGTGGTCTTCTTCTGGGTCTTTTATTGACCTTTGGAATCGACCTTGGCTGGGGGAAGGGTGATTTAGTTCTAACTCTAAGCCGAACTGGTTGGTGAGTGTAAAATAGCAATTTCTTATAATCCCGGTGGTATCCTCCTAGCTTTGAAATACACGTGTACAGTACGTTGTCACAAGCGATAGCTTCGTGAAAAGTTAGGGAACAAATTTTAAAATTTTCGCGTTTTTAAATTTTCGCTAAAATATTACTCTTCTTGTGTAAAAAAGCTCATTGGCACCCCTTTGTGATTGAAATAAGTGATGCCCAACTGCTTTAGAGCAGTAGGTTTCAATATACCAGTAACTTTATTTTTTTTAATCACATATAAAACAGAATTGCTTTCAGAATTTTTGATAAAATAATAGAAAAACGTTTTTGAAAAAAAGATTGCATTTCAACTTTAACACCAATGTTATGAGTGATTGGCATTCAAATATTTCAAATCACGTCGTTAGGAACATCAGTGTCTCTCAATTTGTTAGAGTCACAAGAATTTGCAATAACAAATCTAACATTACAAAACAAGTAAAAATACTTTTCTCTTCTTTCTTAAAAAATCATTATCCTTTGAAATTATGTTTATTTCATTTTGAAAATCTAATGACTTCTTTTAATTAAGAACACCTTTCAAAATTAGATTATGTAATATTGCCACACCTAATACCTTTGATTAACCTTTCTTCGGGCTACAATTCAAAATATAACATTTTGTTCCGCGTCGCTCCGGAACTTTTAACATAACACCTACTTTTATCCATTAGCACACATGCACCTAGTTTGTCTTTTTTGGAATTCGACAGGGGTCGCCACAAGGTAACATTTATTTCTTTTTGGTTTCATGAAATGCTTTTGGGAAATCAGTATGGCATTTTTTCATTTTTATTTCATGTGGTTTGGGATTAGTGTGTTTGAAGAACGGATGGAGTTCGTGTTGGTTTGCTGTTCGTTAAGACGGAAGTGTTTACGGTTACTTTACTTAAGGTAAGTCCTTATATTTAATTTTTGGTTCAGGGAGGAAAGACCGGATGTCTAGTCGTACATTTTGCAAACTGGTTAACCCTTATTTCGGAGATTGTTTTTCAGTTAATTTAACACGTTAATCCTGCATGAAACCTGAACCAGGGCCGGTGGCCGGGGCTATCATTCCCTGATGAGTGGCTCCCGATTTCCGACATTATGTGTTTGCTATCATTGTACTTTCTACTATGGATATTTTTTTGGGTATATTTGTAACGGTATGTGTTTTGATTTACGTTCGTTAGTTTATGGGAGGTTCGGGGGTTTCCTTGGGAAGTTCTTCGTTGATTGTGAGGAAACTTTTTTTTTATACTTTACCCGTGATTCTTGTAGCTATATATATATATATATATATATATATATATATTTGCATTTGCTGATGTTCTATGATCGCTTGCCGTTAGGGACCGAAAATTAAGTTGCACACCTAATAGATTACCATATCAGCTGCGTGTCAGGTTTATTTTGGGTGTCTTTAAAATGAATACAAAGAAGTGTAGTATAAACCACACAGAAATATGAAAATCTGATATAAAGTTGAGTGAGACTGTCTTAAACTCTGCTATTTCATCTAGTTCAGGAAATAAAATCCGAAAGTTAATTGAAAAGGCGAGGAACGTAGTTAACAAAGGTGTTTAGAGCATTAACAATCTGGCCCTAAGATTCATCTAGTGGACCCTGTAAATACCGAAATTTTCATTCTGGTTCAAAAGAGCAATAAAAACATATTACTATGATTAGGGGAAAAAATCACCTAAATGAATCTCTGTCGTAGTCATGCGCTAGGATCTCCAACTTATCTCGTCTGACCTTGCTAGAGTATTTTCCATCCTCATAATGTACACCGATGGATCTAAGAAAATCTTCATAAGAATGACAAAAGGTCCTTTTCTAGAAGGCTTGAAGGGCAAAATGCGATGTCAGATATGGCAAACTAATGTCTGTATTGCCAAGTGAAGCATCAAGTAATGAAGCAACCACATTTCTTTTGCAACATCAAGTATATTGAATCCTAAACAACGGCAAGAGGAACGTTACTAAAAGAAAGGATGTTTTTAGATTCTCTCCAACAGAGATGCATGCAAAGATTTGTATCCATAGACCTACCATGTGCATGAACTGGGGCCATAACACTGCTGCACTTAGAAACATTGTACATATAACTGTTGTGCAACGCGATATATTAATATGATGTTATCTTATTTGACCATTGTTTTTTTAATTTAAACTCTCATTTCCATTTTTTTATTAAAAGTTTAACGACCACTGTGAGCAACTCAATGGGCTACAAGCAGTTGTCCGTCCTAATTTAGCGTCACTGGCTCCCGGAATGGGGAGAGAGAGCCAGTGCCGTAAGACAAACACAACATCCATGCTTCACCGGATTTGAACCTGGACCTTTCACGGACAAATGATCATAAGCCAGCGCTTAGATCACTGCGCCGTTTTGCTAGCCTTATGCTTTTCAGTGTTTAGCCTTTGTTGTTCTCGAGCCTTGAAACAACCTCGCTCGTGGGCAAGTCGGAACTTGGCAGTCTTGAATTTCACCACTTGCGAAAACTGGATTACATGTCAGAGTCTTGAACGCATTTGTTTGTGGTAAAATAGGGTATATTCAGAGCATTTTATTTTACTTTAAATTTGTACTTTTTTTCTTCTATACAGCTGTCGTTTGTTAATTTGAATTTGAATTTAATGAAAATTCTGCCACACAACACAGTACATCAAATTTAAAAAAATACAAACATCAAAATTTTCATATGTACTAAACTGAAATTAAATATTAACACAATGTTAGCACAATGCAATGTAAACATGGAATCACAGTAATATCACAAAGTTCCATATAAATTAATAACATTTAGTACTAACTATTTATTCCAAGAGTAAACAAGAGCTCAAACCACCTCAGATATATCTAGCATAATAATCGTAAACATACAAGCACTAAAACTCATTTATAATTGACCAAAAAATCAATACAAAGTAATTCATCAAAAAAACAGCTATAGCGTAATATACTATGGAACTGTAGCATGGAGTCAGGGAAAAAGGCTTAAATTTAAGCCTGACAGAGCCCTTGATCTCCAAAGGTAGATGAGTCAGGTCAAAACAATAAAAACAGCACCATTAGAAATACATACCGTGAAAGAAAGAATACAGGAACTCAATCAAGCAACAAAAACTCTCGTAGCAGTTTTTTAAATGCCCCACAGGCCACTATTTCCCTGATGTATAATGGCAGTATGTTCCACTCACGGGGACCAGCTGTAATAATACTGTTATGCAGCAATCTGGTACGCGCCTAGGAACCACAAAACTTGCATGACCTCGAGTATCATGTGAATGGGAGAAACGCTGTAATTGCAATAGTTCAATATACCTATTCGTATAGACTCTGTCATGCATAAATAATAATAACCTGAAAATGAATATTTTATCGAAGGGAAGTATGTTATAAAGACAGTAAATAATACCAGTATTTAAAAATGAATTTAGAAGTCAGAATGTATTTTCTCTGAAGAACAAGAATTCTGTTAACGTTACCATCCGTGGTCTGTCCCCAGGCCAAAATACAATAAGACAACATGGGATAGATAAAGGAATTATATAGTATTAATCTGAGTCTAATTGTCAAAAACTAGAAATCCTAGAAATAGCGCCAATACGAGACTTAAAAATATTTGCTAAATAACTTATATGGACATCCCACCGCAAAGTCACATGTAATATAACACCCAGAAACTTCACAGAAGACCCGAATGCAACAGAATCCCCATTCAAGAAAACACCAGTAGGCGATGACAGCCGAAGACCACGGCCCGAAAAAAGACACAGGTTGTCTTATTAGTATTAATTGTAAGAGCGTTACAAACAAACCAGCGAGGTATCTCCTGAAGGTCACGATTTGCGCGGGGCAGTATCTCGGACAACGAATCCCCAGGAAAAAATAAGCTGGTGTCGTCAGCATATAACACTCGGTGAAAAGTAGAAACAACGTTAAATAAATCATTTACATAAATTAAAAAAAGCATAGGGCCTAAGACGGAGCCCCGAGGAACTCCAAAAGAAACTATTTGAACTGAAGAGCGAATACCCTATATTTGTACATATTGTGTCCTGCTAGACAAATAATTCTCGAAAAATGAAAGTGCGACTCCCCTAAACCCAATATGTTGTAATTTAGATAAGAGAATATCATGGCGAAAACAGTCGAATGATCTTGACAAATCGCAAAATATACCCAAAACAGACTTTACACGATCTACATTTGACTGTAAAAAAATTCATAGCATCCCATAACGCTGTCTCCGTTGAGTGACCCTTCCGAAAACCATGTTGATTTCAATGTAAAATTTTATTTAAGTCCAAAAATCCTGACAAGCTATTTCAAAACCAGCCTCTCCTGTATTTTAGCGAATATCGAGATATTTGCAACTGGACAGTAATTAGCGACATCAGTTCTATCACCCCTTTTATGTATAACCGAAACCCTCCTTACTGTAAAGGAAGAAGGAATTTTCCCAGTTAAACAGATACAATTGAAAATATGACTTAAAGGTATTACCAAATTCAAGTCCAAAAATCCTGACAAGCTATTTCAAAACCAGGCTCTCCAGTATTTTAGCGAATATCGAGATATTTGCAACTGGACAGTAATTAGCGACCTCAGTTCTATCACCCCTTTTATGTATAACCGAAAAGCTACTTACTGTAAAGGAAGAAGGAATTTTCCCAGTTAAAAAGATACAATTGAAAATATGACTTAAAGGTATTACCAACTTTTGAGAAGCATACTTAATTACCCTCGGATGAACGTCATCCGGACCTGCTCCCTTTGATGAATCCAAATTAGTCAAAACCAACATAAGATCATCTAAAACAGGATGAAAATAAAAAGAAGATGATAATCTCTGGTGCGACAGAAATTCAGACTAATGCCCATTTGAATGTAGGATATCAGCCAATAACTTTGCAGGTAATTCAATAAAATACGTATTAAACAAATTTACAATCCGATCCAAGTCAGTAACCCTAATACCCATGTGATCAATCTGTATGGGATGCCCCTGGACCCGGGACCTAGATAACAACTCATTAATTGATTGCCAAACTCTACTATTGTCGCCAGTATTTGAAAACCGACTTAAAAAATAAATTTTCTTTGCACGTTTCAACTTAGAGTTAAACCAGTTCCTATATCTACGAAAATTTGATAAATCAGAAGCATTTCTTAAGCGTAAGATTATTTTAAATAATTTATTTTTTCTATGTAAACATTTCAATAAATTTCGAGTAAACCAAGGCTTTCTGCAACGAGGCGAGCGGAAATATCGAATCATTAAAGCTCCAGAAAATTCCCCAAAAAACATCAAAATCATGAATTGGGTCAGTACGTCGTAGAACAGGGGACCAATCAACGACAGATAGGGCAAGCTCAAAGACCTCAAACTCTCCTGTCCATAGAAACGCAATCGAATAGCTAGACAATTCGAGGAATTTAATCTCCCATTACGTCCAGACAAACAAAATATAGGCAAATGATCACTTATATGGTATGACAGTACACAAGAACAATAGTCATAATCGTTTGTAACACATAAATCCAATATAGAGGAGGTGGTACTTGTAATTCTTGTAGAAATAGTTATTGCATTAACAAACATAGACGAGGTAATAATATCGCAAAATGATTGCGAAGTATCATTTGAAACAGTCACATCAATGTTGAAATCACTGAAACAATACAGTGTCTTTCGCGCAAGATTCATCTCGTCCAAATAACCCCAGAAAAAGTCAACAAAAGCACCTTAATTGCCATTAGGAGGATGATATACCGTACTTATAATACAATGTTGCGTTTCAATAGTAATCATTTCAAAGTTGTTATTTAGAGTGGTATATTTATCACATGATAAATATACCACTCTACTGGAACGTTTAACAAAAATTGCTACCCCCACCCCGAGCCCCAGAACGCGAAGCAGCGAAACCACGAAAACCGGGCACATCACATAAACGTGGAATATCTACATCAAACCAAGTCTCAGATACGCAAACAAAATCAATATAACAATCAAGGGCACATAGTAACTCAAGCAGTAAATTTAATTTGCCAAATAAGCTACGAGCATTATTGTGCTGAAATATCAAATGACGATCACACGATGCAAGTAAACCGTGGAAATCACCCACGGAAACCATATGCGGAATACAATTCATAAAGTTACAATATATAAAGTGTAGTTAAAAAAGTTAACAAAGTAGTTACAGAACAAATAAACACTATATACGACCAGGGTCCAAGTCGATCTTACTCTTAATAACTACCAAATTTTTGCCCTCAGCTCTGCGACAAAATATTCGTCCGTTTCTATACCAACAGAACCTAATACCATGTTCCTTGGAAAAGCTACGGGCATGCCAAAAGAGATCTCTGTTAAAAGACGTGAGGTTTTCATTTATATAAATCCTAGTGTTGTCCGAACATTCACGAATAACATCAGTTAATTTTAAAGTGTTTCTTCTCTCTCCAAGAAGAGTGTTCCTGACTGTCCTAGTTTTAAATTGTACAAGCAATGGCATGGTTGGACGTGATCCTCCACCACGCAATCTATGTAAGACCTCAATGTCACTTTTTGAAAATTCACTAAAATCCAACTTACCCGCAATATTCTGTACCATATCTCTTAGGCCATCTTCAGTCTCGTCATTACTCTTCGGTATACCACGAATCTCTAGGTTTTTGTGGCGCGTATACTGTTCCAAGTCATTCAGGCCCCAAGACAGTCTTAAAATTTCAGATTCCTGAGCTGTTATTCTCTTCTCAAGCACCACAACCTCTCTACGAGATTCCTCTAGCATTGAATTTGATTTAAGCAATCTATCGAGAATATCATCATATTTTAAGGAGAAGAACTCCACTGACTTCTTTAAATCGGAAATTTCCGACTTTAAATCAGTAATCGCGTCCCACTTCATGTTAATGTATTCCATAAACTTCTCAGTAACACAATCACCTCCACTCGGAAAATCAAAATTGGCTCCAGTTTGCTGATCGGAAACAGAGGATCTCCCTGTCTGAGTAATGTTATCAGGAACCCGCTGAACTCCACGTCTACAGCAATCGCACTGCCACAGCATACGCTTCTCTCTAGAAAATTGGTCGATATGTACCTTCAGTAAGTGCGCAACATGTGAAGTGAAAAAGACCACCACACTTTCCATAGCACTGTACACCATCATCCACCATAAGTGTGATTGAACAACATCCACAAGGCCTCTGTGACATGACTAATATACAATTGAAATTGATGACCAACGTCGGTAATATTGCCACTAATTAATCAATGCAGAAGCAACGAGAAGCTGAAGCAGACGACCACAAGACGGAGACACAAGTGGGAGGAGCTAAGGTAATCATTACATTACGTCATAAACGCCAAGGCTGAGCAACCACCGTGTGATGAAAATTTTAAACAGGTGGTATCTCAGGAATTATCGTAATGTAGGAGCTCTTACCTCACAAGTGGACAGACGGAACATTTATAAACTCACAATGTTAAAAGAATAAACACCACACAGAAAAGTAGCACGTATTCAGCAATTATTTTCGCCACAACACCACCTCGCAAATGTTAATATCGTGACTTGACCTGACTGTAAAGCTAATTTTAAGAGCACTCTCAGTAAACAGCTCATCTTCTTTATTCGTATCAAAGAGCTTAATTGCTTCCCTATTTCAAATAGATTAATTAGATCGACTGTGCTAATCATTGGAAGTGACATAATTGGTTGTTGTGAGATGATAACTAGAAACAACCTGCTTTATTCGAAAACACGCGTTTTTACCCAAAACATGGTTACTCCGATAGATATGAAAATGTTAGCTGCTTACAATTAATGGAATCCCTGTACTCAGTGCCGGAAGTTTTCATCAAGATTTTTGACGACGTCACAGCCTATGATTGAAGCTGAAACAGCATTCTGAGTCTTTCTTTACAGATTGTATAACAACGTGTCCTAAGATAATTTCGTGCATAATCAATACGATCAGTAATGTCTATTCGAAACCAGGAATGACACTATAAATAGATCTGAAGGAATAGAGCAAGAAATGCTGCAAATGCGTTGTTTCAGTGATTCGTAAGCACTGTTGGTTCTTCTGTGAAAATCAGATACATTCCTGAGTGGCGGATTCCATTGCATAGTATTTAATCTTGCCTTTCATGCCATTTTTCTAAAGAGGAATTATTTTTCAATGCAATGTGGACGTAATATTTGTCGCGGAGTTTAATCTTCAATTGCGCTTGCGTTGGATGTCCTAATGAGTTTTGTTCACATAATATAATTGTTTAAGCATAGCCGGTGTGTTGACAAAATCAGTCCGCCTCATTCTTCAAACTCAGCATAGTGCTTAAATAGCAGTGGTTTGAATATGACTGTGTTGCAGAGCATTTCGTTCTATCAATACGTCAAACATTCAAAAACTTTGTTTAAATGCAGTAATTACTCCTCGCATTAAACTCAATGCCTGATTATGGTCCTACGAAAGCAGAAAATGTAAAAAAAAAAAAAAAAAAAAACGCGGCGACACGACAATTGAGCAGTAGACATTTCTGTAGTTTTGAAACAACAAACTTTACACAATTTTTAAGGTCTACATCCTCTGTTTTAATGTCAAAACTCTTGTGTTATATTTGTATATTATACATTTCGATTTCAGGTTTTTCTTAATGAATCCCGCATAATGTATCAAATTATCTATTCTATTTAGCGTTGCATCATCACATCGGGAACAACGGCATATTTCATTATAAAAAATATGAAACCTTAGATTATTTGTCAAAGGATCGTTAATAATTTTGCATGACGCAAATATGAAATATTTCATCTGTGAGAATCAACTTTTCCATTGGAAATCATAATTATTTACTTACATTTTTCAACTTCATATATATAATTAGAACATTGGAGTTTTTAAATACCTTGCTTTCCGCATTGTTTAAAGCTGACAACACGGTTAACCTGATGCCGAATCAGTCTGACCCTGCTCTATTATTAATTGCCGAAACACTTATTTTCGCAGAAGATAATCTGTAACTCTCATTTTCATTCTGCACATGCAACACATTTCCTTGCTATTACTCTTCTCCGGCAGTTTCAAATTATTTGCTCTCCTGTTTTCCGAATACTTTTACTTTCTTCTTCATATTCTTTTAATTTAACTGATATATTTTTCTGGCATTCCTTACTTCTGACGCTGTTTTTATCTGTCTGCATGTTTTCTTAAGGAATTTTTATCGTTTCAGCGAAGTGATAACTTTTTTGATCAAAATTAGTAAAGGTATCATCGTTTTTGAGAAAATCATTGATTCCTTACTGCACAATAATTCGAAAATGTTATTTCTGTTTAATTTTGGACTGACATTATTATACAATAATATCATCCAGCTAACTTTCTTCAATTTCCTGAAACTCCAATCCTTTTTCTGGACTTCTTGTCTATAAAGGTATAAAAGACGTGTTCGCATATGGTGTAAAACAATTGAACTATGTATTATAATCAAGTAAAATTGCTATTTCTTCACTTCTATATTATTTCCTCACAGTTCGACACGATTCGTATTTATCTAGAATTCCTTTTATGTTTATTTAACAATTTTAAACATTGTAGACTGCGTGGTAGTTAATCATAGTGTTAAACGGTAATCCCGTAAAATTTAGTCCCGTTAGTTTAATTTGTGATAAATAAAAATTTTAAGAAGTCAACACTAACGCTGAACGTCTGATCGCTTTCAATTCTTTTGGCAAACTTTCTATACTTTTTGCTACTTTTCAAATTCAAATATAGCACTTGGTGCGCTGTTTTCGTGGAATGCATAGAGAAAAAGTGTACATAATTACTACAGATATTTGGCAACAGACAGCTCATTCTCGTTCTATAAATAGTCGGTCATGTGTTCAAAAAATGACATCTAATAAATATACTGATATGAATTAAAATCAAGAACTCTTTTGTTAGCACGTTTCCACATGGATAACTTCGTTGTCGTGTGTACAGAATATCTGCATTGGCACCAGAATTTGTGAAGAACGTTTCGTAGCTTGTATATCTGTGCTACTTATATTTCGATAGATAACAATCAAATTCTCTTTATGACAGTAAAAAAGGACGGCATTTCATGCACACACTCAAGCGGAGACTATATGTGATAAACACATATTATATTTAAATTCAATATTATGCATTCAGGTCTTTTCACAATGAAAATATTTTCGATTCTGGAGTTTCTTTCATTTTTTACATCACAGGGAAATTTTTGCTTCTTTTGAAACCCAAATTATACATCATAAGCAGTGTACCTCAGATCATTCGAACTGCACAATGTTTTGAATTGTGGGAAGGTCATAATCTCAGCATGAAGAATTATCTTTTTCATGTATTTGATTAAAACAACACACCGGGTAGCGTGACGTTCGCAATTTTGAGGAGTTATGACAGAGAATTTCAACAGAGTGCCCCTATAAATTTTTATTTTTTTCTCTTGGAATATATTCCTTGAAAACATGTGTTCCTACTGAACTTTATTATTGATCTCAATATCATAAAAAACGGTAAAGGCTAAAATCTCACTCATTCTTCACTCCAAGCAGGTTTTCATAGCATTTTCGATTCTTTGATTTTAAGTGCTGTTGTTTTTCTGGTACTTATTCCATACTAATATTTAACAGAAAAAGGTATTATCATTTACCAACAGTACAATATTAAAGTAATTCTGTATATACGGTTAAATTGAAAATTATAGAAAATATATTTTTGTAATACTGTTAAATTGAACATATAAAAAAGATATTCTAGTGATCAGTAATACTTGTGAGAAAATAATTTTATTTTTGAAATATGTGAAAAAAATTTCAGATGTTTGTCTCCGCGTTCAGCTAAATTTATTAAAGTCAGATTAGTGTCAGACTACAATTCGTGTAACACTCTTCAGAAAAGCAGTTCTTCTTTTGAAGATTCTTATTTCTCTCTGCATCTTGTTGCCATTTATTAACTCTGTTCATAGAGTTTGCACTATTATTCACTCTCCTATCAAAACGATTTTCGACAGCCTTATAAAAGTTTGTGGATGAACGAGAGATGTAAATTGTAAATATGTGATCGAACTATATTCTTTTCAACACTAATTCAATCGTATAATACTTAGGCATCCTAAAAGTTACTGCCCAACCAACGAATCAGAATCAGTTACCGAGTGTTTGGCCTTCGTTTGGTATGTAAATGTTTTCTTTTCAAGTCATTTAACTTCCTCTGCAGAAAAGTATCAATGAATCACACATGAATAATGTTGTTTTTTTACTTTTTATTCTAAATAGAATCTGGAAGATAACTTAGCCTAAACTTTAATTTCAAAATTTTGATCTTCATCACAGTAGGAAGAAATATCAAAATTCACAGGTTATGAAAAAAATATATTTAGCATTCTGAAGGAATATTACGAATGTTATAGTGCTGACAATGACAATTTTCAATTCCTTTTGACAGAGAAGTTTTGTATTATATAGAAGACACTATGTAGAACAACCGTCTTTTTGGCGACCTGTTCAATATAAAAACTTATTACTGAGATCCCATACTCATCTCCATAGCGCATATTTCCACTCCGTGTGACGAACTCCTCAAGTCTAGGTCTCTATTTAGAACTATCCGCCTAAAGTTGTTCCCGTAACAACAAACCCGTGGAAATTCTATTCGAGATAGGGATGAAGGCTATTTTTAGAAGATTAGGTCATTCTTACTACACTTGTATACAGCGTGAACGGGTTAAATGTTCCTCTGTGCATTGTTCTACAATCAAAAAGCCATCGTGGGCTGCTTCAAACATTGTGGGATAGGAAAACGGGCGTTATGGGCTCTGGAGAAAGTCCTAGTTCACCCGACTGACTATTCTTACTAACGTAGTCTTCCGCTTGTGCATTCTGCGTAGCGCTAAATTTTATCTTCTGAAAGGGTTTTGGTATACGTGCCGTGCTAGGTTTTGCCTGCCACGTCAAAACGTAATGCTTTGCTAATTGATAAGGAAGTTGAGATTTTGAAGGAAGTTGACAAAAATCATCTAAACAAAAACATAGATTGATAAATTATTCGATATTCTGTCTTCACGATTAACAAAGATCGGCCGACGATTACAATAAAGAGCAGATCCACAATCGCCTTCTTTCAATAGGTGGAAAATACGCAATTTTAGAGAAAATACTGAGAGAAGATAAACGATGTGCGATCTTCTGACACCAGATAGGTGGAAAATGCTGAATAAAAACGCCTAAAGGTAATAGTGAAACTCAATGCTAATGAAAAATTTCAAAGCTTCCAGTCGCTGGAAAAAAATTAAATTGCGATTCGGGCTTTTCTACAAAGAACTTTATCGCACAAATGAGTCTCTCAACATTGAAACTGTGAGAAGGTGGAAGGAGGCAAAAGTAAAATAACTTTTGCCTGAATAACATGTCTGAATTAAGTCTTCATCCCGGACGAGACCTTAATTTTTTAAGATGCTGCGTGATTAAATCCTTGCTTTTAAATATTAAAACGCAAATGCGGAATGTATTGCCGACAATGAACAGCTGCCATTTTATCTGCAGATATGTCAAGGAATGAAAAGGTAATTTGGTTAACAGGCAATCCTCAGAAACATCTTTGTTTTAAAGTTGTGAAATATCGACCACGCAGGATGAAATGCCAGATAAGAAAACGTGGGTGACATTCAACATTTTCGAAGTATGGAAGCGGGAGTTTGACCAAAATATGGAAAACAATGGATAATTCACTTGGTTATTTACAACTGCATAGTACACCCCGAAACCAGGAACGCAAAAACCTATTCAAAGATAATTTCTTCGCCCTAACGTAACATCCGTACCACGGAGGCTTACTCAAAGGTCCCAGCACTACCAAAAATGCTAAATACATGCATCATATTTGAAATGGAAAGTAATACACCGTATGCGATAAACATTTTTACAGCGATTCGTTTGGCAAATGCTGCGTGGAAAGCCGTAATCTAGGAATTATTTGCCAACTGTTTTCACTGTTCGTGATTGACAATGGAAGAAAGTGAGGCTTCGTCTCCGTCGGATTCTAGAGAGAATCTGTCAAAGGAGAATGTAGGTGCCAAGAATAAAAATGATGAAAACCAGAGTGATGAATTTATGCAGACGCTTATAGAAAAGGTGTATTTAACAGAAGACGTAAATGTTGATCAGTGCGTTAGTGCTGATGCAAACGTGGAATGTTCGCTGGAGCTCAGAGAAGAGGAGCTAAAGTTTAGACACTAATTCAAACGGAAACTGAACAAATTTCGGATGTCACTTCAGCTGAAGATGAGCAAGCATACGCTTCACCCCTTCCATGGCCCACGATTAAACAAGTATCTGAAGCATTTCAAGTGACAAGTAATTCGTGGTTTCCTACAAGTCGAAGATGTAAAGGAATGCTTCTCGATAGCTACTCACTCAGAAAATAAAGTTTTACAGATTCTTGTGCAGCCTTCAAATCAGCCCATAATCGCAAAAAATGTCAAGTGAATACTTTGTTGCACTTCGCCACACACTTTATAAAATCAAGTAAACGTTTGAAATTAGTTTTTTTATTAGCCTTTTTTATTTTGGACGGATGTTTAGGAGCACCGTGAGCAACTCTAGGGGCTATAACTGTCGCCCGTCACTAATTAAGGGTCACTGGTTCCAGGAAAGGGAAAAAGCCAGGGCTTTTTTTTGGAAAGGGAAAAAGCCAGGGCTTTTTCCCTTATATCAAACACATAATTATGTTAAACACATGATCCATGCACCAGGATTTGAACCCAGACTCACTTCAGAAGAATGGCCACAGCCAGTGTTTAGACCACTGCGCTAAAGGCGCGGCTTTTGACGTTTTAAACTACAGTGCCATGCTATGTTTTAGGGACGCATGATTTTTTTCAAATCGTTCTTTAAAACGAGGTTTCGATATAATAAACGCGTCTTCGCCCACAAAGTAGAAGTCGCTTTTACCGGCAGTGTTATGTAGTATGATTATTTCATTTATTAATTTGTTTTAGTCTGAATCTTCCAGAAAGCGATCTGCGGAATACTTCCATTAGAGCAGATGTTTTCGTCACCTAGAGCTGCCCAGACGATGGGAGTACGTCGTGCCAAATAATGAATCCAGCAAAGTGAACCAGTTTTTCTTTCAAATTTTAAGATTTCAAACGGCCTTTCCGTCACTTTAGTTCAAGAATAATAGGAACATGGATTTTAGTTATGGAAAAACGACGAAATGTTGAAAAACTGAAAAAAAAAAAAAAAAAAAAAAATAAGCGTCTTCAATGCGAACTCCATCCACACAATTATCTGAACTTACGTAATGTTAATTTTTTAAAACACAATTTCAAAGATTTCTTAAATACATTTTTGTAATATCTACAATTACGTGATGTACTGGAATCAGCAACTAATGGAAATATGGTATTTCTTATACTTCATTATTCAGAAAACCTTTTCTCATCCATATGAGTCTTCGTTCGCCAACAGCGTGAGAAAATATCATAAAACAGTCACTTTTCTACGACAGTATCTACTGTTCAATGTGCGCCATTGCTATACCTAGAAAAGTCTTTGTGAGCCCTGTTCATCAGCTAATGAATCAAGCGAGACGCCACCTGTGATCTAATCCACTTTCATTAGGCTTAATGAACGCATTTTCTTACGGCCATAAAAAAATTACTCACAGCAGTTCCTTTTGAGTTGTATACGCCAAAAAGATACTTCAAACTGTAAGGACGAACAGCCTTTTTGTGGTTAGGTACCGAATTTGTTCCAGATCAAGCTTTAATATGGAAATATATTAATATGTATATCTTTCCTAATATGCTAGTTCCCAAGTTTGACTATTTCAAATTTGGCATCTTCATATTTTTTAAACTTCTAGGCTGACACGAGGTCATTGTTTAACTAAGAAATGTACGGCCTAATTATGGAAGCGTGTTATTTTGATGGCATTTCTGGAAGTATTTATAAAAGTTTATTTACAATAAATGCATTCAAAGAGAGCTTTAGTCTGATTTTTTTTAATTTTTGTTTCGCAGCAAAGAAGTATTATCTCCTTTTAATAATACAGAAATTAAAGTAAACGGGCTGCATTGTAAACCGCAATAAGAAAAAATGTTGTGCGTGAGTTTTATAACTCACACACCCTAAAATACTGAAGAGCAGTTTTCGTACACTTTCATTAGATATCGCAAACGTAAGTTCACTCCAATTTCCCTTTCATCACAAAAGTGTTATTAAAGTATTGACGCGTATTTAATGTAAAATTTGTGCGTAAAACGCGGGCTGTAAGTCAAAGCTGGATATCGTCAAAAGTGAAACCAAGTCAATTCATTTATTGGATATGAAATTTAATAATCAAGGCGTAAAAACAAAGTTGCCGCTACGGTGGCGAAGTGGCGTAAGCGGTGGCTTATGACCATTCGTCCAAGAAGGGTCCGGATTCGAATCCCGGGGAGGCATGGGTGTTGTGTTTGCCTTACGACATTGGCTCTGTCTATTCCCTAGAACCAGTGACCCTAATTTAGGGACAGGAGACTGCTTATAGACCATTGAGTTGCTCACGCTGGTTGTCAAACTTTCAATAAAAAAATCAAGTGAAAATTCATGCACTTTTTCACAAAGAGCAAATTTCTTATACGTACAGGAAAATTACAAGGAGTCCTTCTGACATAATGCTAGAAATAACGGTATGCCGATTTACTTTAGCGTGGAATGGAAGTTTTGTGGATGCAAAACGCATGGACAACAGATTGTACTTTTCCTTTACAAGAAAATATTTAAAAACATAATATATCCATCTGCACGATATACGGTTTTAATTTTACAATATGGTCATGAAAAATGTTCTGATTCATATATTTTGTGAGCGTTATATACCTTATAACACTGAACATTTTTTTAATTTTATGCCTAGCATTTTTTAATTGCCTTAGCCGCTGTGAAATGTTATGATTTTGTAGCATAATTTAAAAGAATGTCGTACTAAATATTTAAAAAAATCAACTGAAGCTTTGTAGCATTACTACTTCCTACGACACAAACATTTCTGTTTTTATGGGAATTTCGAACCCGTTCTCAATTATTGGTATTGTGGAGAATATTTCACCAGAGTTACCCTCGCTTTCGGGACAGAAGGACACAGGGACTTCCATCACACCATTTCTTGTGTACCTCAAATAGAAACATTGTATTTCAGAAGGTAATATTCCCTTCTTAAATGTTTATAAGAGTTTCATGTTACAGACAACCAAATTAGACTGAGGAAATATGAAATTAATCGCTTTTACAAATATTTTGCCGAAACTGATTTAATGCACCATAAAGCAATTTCATAATTACCTTTTCGGAATATCGACATATGTTATACTTTCATAACGTCTTTAATGGAACAGGAAATGAAAAATTCAGCACGGAAACTTTTGGAATGTGATTTTATCCGTGATATTATATTACCCGTACTTAGAAACCATTCACTAGTAGAAGAATTTGAAAATGGTTACGGCAATATTTGACAAAAGAACGCAAAATCCATGCAGATTAATTACTTTTTATCTAAAAGCTGAAAAACTTCATTTTTGCGTCTATGTTTTAGAATTGATATTGGATGTCGTAGTCAAATATTTATTTTACTGCTGTGAGTCCTGCACTCAGTACAATAAATTATGAACAATTAATTTACAAATCCTGTTTAAACAAGCCTTTGACTGCGCTTTTTCCAAACAAGCAAATGTCGTTTAACCTACAACATTAATTTTAAATACAGTCGTATGGTCAAACCGTTGCTTTTATTAATACAGACATTTTACGTGGACCAGGAACATCAAACAAAGATCTTCGCTTATTCCACGTTTAAGGGAGAGTCACGGAAAAATTCTTATTGGCCGCCACCGGGAGTCGAACCCAGGGTCTTCCAGTTACGCGCCGGATATGCTTCCGCTACACCACAGCTGCTTCGAATGCCTCCATCTTTGGTGAATTCCCAGCATTGTGCGAATGAAACAACCTGCCAACTTGGCTTGGCAGTTAGCGTGTGTGAGTCTGGAGGAATTCGAGGCATCTGTGGTGTAGCGGAAGCATATCCTGCGCGTAACTGGAAGACCCTGAGGTTTGACTCCCGGTGACGGCCAATGAGAATTTTTCGGTGTCTCACTTATAAACATGGAAAGAGCGAAGATCTTTGTTTCATATTTGACATTGCTTTTATGTTTAAATTTAGTCCTTTTGTATTCATGCCCTTTAAAGCTGGAAGTGATATAAACGTGGTTCAAATGAGACAAAAGCCATTAAACTTACTGCACTTTCTGGGTCTGCAAATATCTGTCCAAAATTCTGCTTTATTAATTTTCTGATATTATCATTTCGGTAGACTGCTACTGATGATATTCATGTGAAGAGAAAAAATAATGATTAATGTGTAATGCCAAGACACATCATACAAAGGTCATTCCAAAAGTTTGGCATGCTCTGTGCTATCTTTTAAGTACGAATTTATTTCACAACATACCTTTACTAGCCTTGGTAGTAATCTCAGTGTCTCTTTATGTCAGCGATCCAAAGTTTGTGCAAATCTTGTATTCCAGTACGGACTCCACCATTGTTGAGCTGTCGGATTACTCGGGTCACCTCATCAGAAGCATCCTGTAAGGCACTGAATATTTTCCTGAGGAATAGCTTCTTCAGTTTTAGGAACATTTCATAATCTGGTTAGCTCATGTCAGGACTGTATGGCGCGTGGGGAAGAAATTCTCATTCATACGAGCAATAAGAGCAATCCAGTTGTCGTGCAAACTAATGACACCAGCTTCGAACATGTCAGGCCTTCTTTGGTGAATCTGTTGGCGCTAAACATTTTGTAGAAACCTTCTGTAGTATTCCGCTGTTACAGTTGTCTACTCCGGCGCTCTGTCTGTTGACAACCACTTTTTCCAGTCGATGCAGCACTTGCTGGACGTACAGCGTTTTACCAAGCGAGACGATGTCGAACCCTTACGTACTCACTTCTTTGCGTCTAAGCTGCTACTGTTGTACAGGAATAGTATACGAGAGCTACCCGGACGATGGGAGTACGTCGTGCCAAATAATCGCGACAACATTTTGAACTGATCTCTACTTCTATATACGGTAATTAGCACTTTTCTGTTATCTTGCCTATTCATAACTTACTTTCTTAGTTACTCTCTTCTTTGCGTCTAAGCCGCTATTGTTGAACAAGGATAGTATCCAAGCGCTGCCCAGACGATGGGAGTACGTCGTGCCAAATAATTCCGACAACATTTTGAACTGATTTGTACTTCTATATACGTTAATTAGCACTTTTCTGTTGTCCTGCCTTTTCATACCTTTACTTTCTTACTTACTCACCTCTTTGCGTCTAAGCCGCTACTGTTGTGCAAGGATAGTAATCCAAGAGCTGCCCAGACGATGGGAGCAAGTCGTGCCAAATGATCGCGACAACATTTTGAACTGATCTGTACTTCTATATACGGTAGTTATCACTTTTTCTGTTGTCTTGCTTTTCATACCTTACTTTCTTACTTGCTCACTTCTTTGCGTCTAAGCCGATACTGTTGTACATGGATAGTATACAAGAGGTGCCCAGACGATGGGAGTACGTCGTGCCAAATAATCGCGACAACATTTTGAACTGATCTCTACTTCTATATACGGTAATTAGCACTTTTCTGTTGTCTTGCCTTTTCATACCTTACTTTCTTACTTACTCACTTCTTTGCGTCTAAGCCGCTACTGTTGTACAAGGATAGTATACAAGAGCTGCCCAGAAGATGGAAGTACGTCGTGCCAAATAATCGAGACAACATTTTGAACTGATCTGTACTTCTATATACGGTAGTTAGCACTTTTCTGTTGTCTTGCATTTTCATACCTTACTTTCTTACTTGCTCAGTTCTTTGCGTCTAAGCCGATACTGTTGTTCTTGGATAGTATACAAGAGGTGCCCAGACGATGGGAGTACGTCGTGCCAAATAATTGCGACAACATTTTGAACTGATCTGTACTTCTATATACGGTAATTAGCACTTTTCTGTTGTCTTGCCTTTTCATACCTTACTTTCTTACTTACTCACTTCTTTGCGTCTAAGCCGCTGCTGTTGTACAGGGATAGTATACAAGAGCTGCCCAGAAGATGGAAGTACGTCGTACCAAATAATCGAGACAACATTTTGAACTGATCTGTACTTCTATATACGGTAGTTAGCACTTTTCTGTTGTCTTGCATTTTCATACCTTACTTTCTTTCCAATACAATATATATATTTTTTTGTTGTTGTTTTGAAAAAGTAATAAAATGTGAGACATGCGAAATTCAACATTTCTAGATCATTCTAGGAAGTTTCCTAAATTGGCGATTTCCTAGAATACTCTTTCCAGGTTATTCAACAATCTACAAAAGCGGCTATCGGTCACAGGATGAAACAGAAGGTGCAGTGTCATTCTTTTTTAAATCTCACGTATTTTTTTAAAGCTCAAGAATTTTTTTTTTTACTTCCAAAAATGTTTCCGGTGTCCCAAAAATTAAATAAAACAGAAACAAAGTCACGCACTGGTAGGATAACAGTAAGATATTCATATTCTCCAGAGTTCAAATTTCTCCACAACTTCCGTAATAAAGGATACGAAGATTTACCTTTAAATTAGAGTTAGTATTCAAAGAAATTCTGAAGGGAATTTTACATATTCTGTAGTACGAAGTTCACCTGTACAAAATTTAATTATCCAGTATATCGGTACCTTAATGTTTGGATCAATTACCACTCAGATTTGAGAGCATTTTCCGAAAAGGAATGATTTTCCTGACAGGTTCATTACTCTGTTCAAACAATTGAGCAAATCTTGAACTGTGCATTATATTAGAATACCGAATGTCAACTTCTGAGTGGCTAAAATATTGTTTAAAATGATTGCTTTCTTTACAAAGCTTAAAACAAATGCACGTATATCAAAGGTATAAAACGGAGCAATATCAAATCGAAAGTGCTTTTTACAGATCATTACGAAGGTTCTGGAGTAGTTCCGCCTCGGTGAGCTTTCATCTACTGTACATGGGTACGCTGGAACGCCGTCGTCTTCTCGTGAGAACCTATTTTTTTTTGTGAATGAAACTTCTTTTATTGTAATGTGACTGACATCGAGCGGGAAAGTTTTATTTAAGTGTAAATCATTTTTATTTAACAATGCGCACAACCCACTTTCTTTGCCACAGTTTTGTCATATTATTTATTGAAAGTAATGTTTGCTCCAACTACACGGGTTTATTACTCTTCGTACAGAAACAGAGAAGCAACAGAGTTTATTTAGCGTTATGCTTTTCCACGGTGTTTTCGGTTTCATGTAAAAATGGTATATGTTTGAATTTAAAGAACACAGAATATCTGGTAAATAGAAACCGGTACTCTAAACAATTTTAAACCAAATGCAAATGAGGATCGCGCGTCAACGCTGCACAATTACTTGGGATATTAAAATATATATATATACAATATATATTTCTAAATTTCATCTCTTTTCCACAATGCAATTTCATCTACATCATCTGTTTTCCATAATACCTTCGATTTGACTTTTTGCATTATGGCGCACCAGAACTTGACACAAAAAAGATGTCGTAATATAGAGTGCAATCCAGGAGGGATAGGTAAGGATGCACTGTACATATAAATGTTTCCAAAATAACAGTATGAAGTTCCTTCTAGTTTTCAAAAACACGTCATTCGCATAAAGTGAAGAACACTGTATATAGATACAGGGAGAACCGCACAAGCAATGAACTATTCTCATAGAAATTATCAGAAAGATAAAAATGGAAGTTTCTAAAGAGCATTAAACCTTGGTTTAATCTAATTAAGTATGACCTTCTCTAAATATGCATTATGCCTACAATATTAGGTCAATCCATCAGGCAGGTATAGCGACAAATCCACATTCATGGAAATTGCCAGAGGAACGGAAGCTTCCTAATATGAAGTTGGTGATCCTGATACAAACATTTAAATTCTTATGGGAACGGATTCATGAGGTTTGGAGATTTAAACGCATAGTTATTTACAATAACTGCACCCTATGGAACCGGATAGGCAAATAGTGGGATGAAAAATGACTTTTCGAGTAGAAATGTTAGGAAGAAAATGTCAGAAGACATTTTTGGAGGGCACAGGAGGGAGGTAAATGAAGTAATTTGAGGTATGTTTAAAATATTTTAATAATATATTTGAGTAGGACGTTAGATGAGTTAATGTGTTCTGACAGATTAATAATGTTAATGCAGCAAAACCTTTTCCCAGTTTCATAATTTCCGAAATCATTCTCATCATTGCACAAAATAATTCAGAAATGATTTTAATTCATTTTTCTCAGAGTATTCGTATGTTCAATGTATACAATTACCGAGAGCACTACAAGAGGTGAAAATGGTGCTACAGTATGTCAGTAAGACACTCTGCAGTAATTTCAAGAGTAACATTTCTTACTTTCTTGTTACTGAGTACATGGCAGTATCTACAGACAGGCACTGGCAGCATAGGGAAGTATCGCCTTTTGAAGAAAACACTTGAACTGAAAATAAAGCTAAAAAAAAAATGAACTTCATTACATTTCGCACCAAATGTGCAAGAATTTTCACTCCCCTGTGTGATATAAAACGAACTCACTACTCTTCCATTGGATGAAGTAAGATGGATGTTAAGGGGATAAATTACGGGAACTCTGTCCAAGCTCCAGGAGAAAGTGAGATTCTTCGGAAAGAATCATAAGATTCATGCTAATGTAGCAAGTCAAAACCCTTCTGTTCTTTCGATCGGCTCACTAAAGTTACATATTTGATTGTTATTCTATATTAACTATATAAACGTTGCATACTACTACAAGGAATTGATGGCTACTAAGTTATTCACAGTCTTGGACAAATTTGTGCAAACGTTCAGAAAATGTCACTGTTCAGAATCACCAAATAAAGGAAACCCCTTCAAACATTGCCATGACTAAAATATTTCCCTTGAACCTTCCGAAAAAGCATTTAGTCTAGGAGAGATGTCATATATCTTAGAAAATTGTTTTGCATGCCAAAAAGTACACCGTCCACATGAGAACAAAATGGGAGATATGCACTCAGAACAAGAATGTATGTTAATTAGCTTGATATGTGATTAAGTACTGAAATCAACATTTTATGCCGCTGGTTTACGGCTCGTGCACGTAATAATGGGCTTCCATGATTATTAAATTGTTCCGCTAGAGTATTTCTTTTCTTCGTAAGCGATTCACATCGCTTTTTCTTCGATTGACATACATTTTAGAAGAAACTGCATTAATGTTTTTTTTTAAACATATTAAATATAAATTTTCTTTTGGTGATATTACTGCGACAATCATTTTGAAAACAAAAATATGTTTTCGGTGTTAAAAACTTCCTTTTGTTTTAATCAAATTTCCATATTTAAGAAATACAACTTGTAGAAATCCGCATTTCACACATACGCCTTACGTTAAACACAATTGTGTAGTAATTAAACACTTTTTCTTTTTTTACAAAATTTGGGTGTTTTCACTTTTAGCATAATGATACAAAATCTTCCTTTAACTGCTTAACATGTTAATTTCTAATGAAGACATGCGTTAGGAACTAAGAGATGTAAGAAGTAATGAGCATGTCGGATATGTTAAATGACCGCTCAAAATTTCCTATTTCAGCCTTCGATCATAAGGCATCTCTCAGCATCGTCGTTTAACAGATTGCCTCTGAATCTAAACGATTACTATCACATACGAAAAAAGGGAATGTACAGCGTAAGACGAAGAACAGAGTACAGCTTTTGTGGAAATTACAGGACTCTTGACTACAATTCTTTAAAAATAAATAGCTTGTCGCACAGAATTCGACATTACATTTTTATTAGGCATACCTTTCGGGATACCCTATATTGAGAATATGCAAATAGAAGTGACTGTGCGAGTGATGCGACAGGTGATTTGAGTCACATGACGGATGGCGATCACTGGGAAATGCTCAAAAACCATACAGCTGACTCGACTCTCAGGATCACTGGTATAAGCTTTATATTCTGACAATTCGTCTCAAATGTTCCTGGGTTCGAATCCAGATTAGACGTCGGTGTTCCGTTTGTGCGACCACATTGGCTCTCTCCCCCTTCCAGGAACCAGTGGCAGTTAATTAGGGATCGGCGGCTAATTATATACCATCGAGTTGCCCACAGTAAGTGTTAAAATCGAAAAAATGATATTAATATGTATTTGGAGCCCTACTGGCTAATGTCATAGGATTCCAATTAGCTAATTATGACGAACACAGTTAATTTTCAGTTCTAATGTTTTATGAAAAAATTTAATTGCGTTTCGTTATTTAAATGAGCCAGCAAAATCTATTTTACCATTATCAAAAGGTGTGTGACATTCTGCAAAACAGTTATGCAAGTGATTCCGCAGTTGTGCAGTGCATTTCAGTTGAGATTAAGGTGCAAAAAAATGGGAAGGGCGCAGCCATATCCACTGCATGCCAAGCACCCATGTGGTAAATGGTATCGTCCGAAAACGACGTATACATTGAAGTGCCAGAAAAACATGTACAGACGAGCTTATGCAAAATACACAGCAACGTCACCTATGCGCGTACTCGGTTGCGTCGGCCAGTGCGTATATAAAGCGATAAACATCCTTACCAGCTGTCAGAGCTGTTTTCGGCATGAGAATGACAAGTAATAACGATTTGGGCGATTTTCAACGCGGTGTCATAGTTGGCGCTCGTGAGATGAGCCATAGTATTTCAGAGGTAGAAACGAAGTTCGGATTTTTACGGACGACATTTGCAAGGATGCACCGTGACTACAAGAATTCCGGCAAAACTTCCTACCTACTATACATGTGTGGCAGTAAAAAGACATTAGGTGAACGTGACCATCGTCGGTTGTCAAGAATCCTTTCACGCGATAGGCCAGCAACACTCCCGCAGGTATCATCGGAATTCAATGCTTGAGCCTTAACCAGCATCAGCGTTCGGACTCTGCAACGTACCCTGCAAGATATGGGCTTTGGAAGCCGACGCCCAAATCGAGTCCCCTTGATGGGTGTACGACACACAGCTATGCGCCTCGCTTGGCCACGGAAACACCGCCACTGGACACTCTAAGACTGGAAACAAGTAGCCTGGTCAGACGAGTCGCGTTTCCAAATGTATCGAGCAGATGGAAGGATTTGTGTGTGGCGCAAACCCCATGAATGATCCTGTCGGTTAACGGGGAACTCTACCGGCTGGTGGGAGTGTCCTTAATGGTATGGGGTGCGTTTAACTGGACATTACTGGGGCCCATGGTACGTCAACAAACGTCTGTGACCGGCCAACGCTATGTGCGCTTCCTTCTGACGAGGTACACCCGTTCATGTCCTGCCTTCATGCTGATTAGTTGCCTGTTCCAACAGGACAATGAACCTCCACACAAGTGTCGTGACGCCACATTATGGTTGGAGGAGCATTCATCTGAATTAGGGTGTTGCAATTCCCACCTAAATTCCCAGATCTGAACGTGTTAGAACACATTTGGGATGCCATGCAACGCGCTATCGAACACTGGAATCCGCGAGCTCGGAATACACCCGAATTTTGGAAAGTTCTGCAGGAAGTATGGTGTGCATTGCCTACAGCATATTTCCAGAAGCTAGTGGAGTCCATGCCCCTTCGTATTTCTGCAGTCCTGTGCTTCCGTGGGGGACCTACCAAGTATTAGACTGGTGTACCAGTTTTTCTCTCACTTCAGTGTATATGGAGGCAAATATATCCACAATTTCACGTGCAAGTAAGATAAACATAGCATTCAATTTGAACCCGAACCCATTTTGGACAAATGGTCGCCAGCGCTTAGGTTATTGTGCCACCAGGTAGACATATCGAATTTTCATCTGACCGATCTCATTGCCAGAGATTATGTTTTCGATATGTTTTTCAAACGTTACGGAGGAAATATCTCAATGTGAAATTTTTGTATTGGTCTCAGTTTACCATGCAACAAACAAACTGAAAATACGTGAAAAGAATAGAGCCCACCATGTTATTAAGATTGGTAATCAGAGTATTTTGATATTGGTACCTGCTTTTTTTATCTACAGGTAGACATAGAAAATATCTAAAATGTGTTTCTCCCAGAGCTATGCTATTAATCAGTACGGCTTGACACGCAACTAATGAAAATGAATGCAGTTAGGAGATGATCACGTGATCGGTGAGAGTAGTATAAGTGCAAAATTTCTGAGCGTGGAAAATTTTATGAGCCGCGGATGGCTTAGTGGTTAGCCGTTCAGACTATCGATGCAAGGTCTCCAGGTTCAAGCATGGGCTGATCTTTCGGAGATGGTGTGATTTACTAACAATCGCTGAATATCCGCCGTGCATCGGAAGAGCACGTTAAGTGACGGCCCCCAGGTTGCACCCACTGGTTAAATGGGTATCCTTTCCTATGTCCCCCCTGAAATTATCTCACCCCTCTATGTGCAATATCGTACTTGTATGGTGGCGCCATCTACTGTACTCTAATCTCACTACAAAACTGTTCCGTCAAAGTCGCTAGACTTGCTCTCATTCCTTCCGTTTCTGTGTCCTGCCCAAAAGGCGATCTCGCTGTAGGTGGCTGGAACCTAAACTCTACTCACTGTGGACGGAAGTCCTACAAGAAAATGACAAATGCGCAACGGACATAATTGTGAAAAATTTTACTGTTCCTAATTTGTATGTGCAGACCATTACATCTGAGTGGCATCGGTGGAGGAAATTAAACTGAATGGCTCTGAAAAACTTGGAAGACGTCATCGGAAATGTTTTCATGACAAGAAAACCTGTACCAGAAATTTAATCACAAGGTTAGTACGACTAGTTGATCCTTGCGATGCATCTGGGCTGAAAGTCATCAGATGCAACATCTGTAGTTCGAATGTATCAAAAGTTGCTTAAGCAAAGTGAGCAACGACGGTGTAATGAGACCGGTGCAGCTAGGTGCATATTTCAACGATTATACATCTTCACACGACGTAAAACCATGTCATTCAGAGAATGTACATGGAAAACATTCGATGAAATGTGAACGTAGTTGTGGACATCGGCTAATAAAAAATCTTGGTGACTTGTAGATTCCGTTAGCCGTGTTTGTATTCTCTATGTCAGCGATTCCCAACCTTTCTAGACCTGCGAGCCACTTTTAACATTATATGGTTATCGCGAACCCGATGACATTTCCCCAAATAATACCTCGTGGTCGTGGATAGTACTTGCCTCCCGTAAATGAAAAGCCAAATTTAATCGAGTCTTCTCTGTATCTCTTTTTTTCACTCCTATATGTAATGTGAATCTCTTGAATATTTTTAAGCAATGTTTCGGAAGTTTCGACAATTGATTGCGGTTTATGGGATTTCAGATCATCTTACGACCCATTTGAAGAAAGAATATGATTATTTTGCTCGTCATTTCCACATTTTACCATGGTTCCCGTCTTCCACGAGTGCACCATGATTTTACAATAAAAACATTACTAAGGGCAGGTATTTCCACCTTGAAGTTCTATATTTTCCCAAGCTTCTAATACCTAAATGCTAGTACCGCTGACCAGCAGACACACGTGCACAATAGGCAGGAAAATCCCACAAGCTAAAAACTGACCGATTTTTTTCTACTTCAGAATCAGGTATAACGAATACGTATGTGACCTTGTGATGTTACAGAGTAGTCCTTTCCTTGCTGTCGGAGTCCGTCGGACACGGATGTTTCTGAAACGTAATACAGCACCGATACTCTCTAATGCATGATGGCTATGTAAGAACGCGTGTCACAAGCATCTGCAATAAATAATTAAACTGTTAATGCATTTCAGCTTATTTGCGGTTTAATATAAGACCTTTATTAAAACGCTATGGAGACGCCATTACAGAATGTTTGCCACGAAAGCCTTAGAACACCTTCGCGAACTCCTTGGTGATTTGCGAACTTTTCTCTGTTCCATTTGTTGTCAGCGAACCACCAATGGAACAGAAAAAGTTCAGCGCTAGTGACCGCTGATGGAGATCTCGGAAACGATATGGTCACCGAACTAATCTATTTACCATCCGTGAGTGACATAGTGCTCCTCAGCCTGGATTCTTGGTTTGGGCGCTATCTATGTGAACGGCCTTTTGCAGCATGCTCTCTGGCTGTGCACAAATACACCACGACGAAACGTAGGTGAATTACTACAGCCCGTTTTATGTCCGTGTCTCTGAAATCCACTCCCTGTTACATATTGCTACATCAGCAGATTGCAGCTGAAAAGTGTCCAGGTGCTACCCGCCAGAGTTGTATCCAGGGTTCTCTCCAATAGGGAAAAGTGGTAAGTCAATGACAGACGACTAAACACTTCTCCATGACAGCCTCGCAATGGCGACATTTTGTGATCACAGTTCAGCGACACATTCTCAGCGATACCTAAGGTAACTACCCGGAGACAATTTTAAAAAGTGGCCACACAGTGTTGTGGAATGTGTGTTCCAGCTTGTACGTTATACGGACTACTGACTCAGGTCATATAGTATTACTCCTTGCCCATCCCATACATATAATCCCTTAAAACTGCGTCACATAATCCCACCTTCCCTTTGTACACGTGGTGCAAATTTCATCTCATTTCACTTTTTTTTTTTTTGGTTTCATGGTATGTCATTTTCTATGTCAAGCATGGGATATTAGGGACCAAAAGAAAGAAACAGATACTTCTTAAATTTTGAAAATGCAGTAGAACCAGCATTCAGCCAACAGGCCAAACATTATGGCAACATGCCTACTATGTTGGATCCGCGTGCCGCCAAAATATCTCTTACAGACAGTGAATAATCGCTACAAGATTTATAAAGGAGTCATGTGGTATCTGGTTCTAACATTTTATCAGCAGATCCGTTAAATCCTGTCAGTTACGCGGTTGAGTCGCTACAGATCGAATTTCCTGTTCCGGCGCAAACCACATGTGCTCGATTAGATTGATGTCTGGGATATTTCGAAGCTAAGGAAATGCCTGGAAGTTTTCTTTGTGTACAGCGACCCATTCTCAAACAATCCGTGCATTGTGTCAATGCGCATTGTCCCTTTGAAAAAATGCACTATTAGAGAGGAATAATGTTTTCAATAAATGATGCACCTGGTCAAAAATTAAGTTTAGGTAGGTCGTAGATAACATATCTTCCTGCTCATTAAATACTGAACGCAAGGCATCTCAGAAAAAACATTTCCCGAAGGATTGCAATAACCACACCGGCTTGTTTTGGTTTCACGGTAAATGGACGATGTCATCGCCCTGTCCACGTTATTTTATAAACAACGCATAGCGACGGAAAAATTGTGTTCCGACACCGCTGTTATCGAACCCCAGGTCTCTCGATAACTGGTCGAGTGCGTTCGCATTTACGCTACGGCGTCAACAATTCTCAACGCCATGCATGGTTTATCAGTCAGAATCTAAATACACGAATCCGTATTGATGGTCTCAGCAACTGAGCTGTCATCATCTGGTGGCATTTAACGGAACTGCTATATAATTGGAGCTGATAAATTCAAAGGGCGTAGAAATGGTTAATATGTATCAAATACGTGGAGATAATGTAAATGGACAGTGCCATCGCTCTGTGCACGGTATTTTAAAAACAACGCATAGCGACTGAAAAATTGTGTTCCGACACCGCTGTTATCGAACCCCAGGTCTCTCGATAACTAGTCGAGTGCGTTCGCATTTACGCTACGGCGTCAACAATTCTCAACGCCATGCGTGGTTTATCAGTCAGCATCTGCCTGCACGAATCCGTATAGATGGTCTCAGCAACTGAGATGCCGTCAGCTGGTGGCATTTAACGGAACTGCTATTTGATTTATTTTATAAACAACGCATAGCGACTGAAAAATTCTGTTCCGACACCGCTGTTATCGAACCCCAGGTCTCTCGATAACTGGTCGAGTGCGTTCGCATTTACGCTACGGCGTCAACAATTATCAACGCCATGCGTGGTTTATCAGTCAGCATCTGCCTACACGAATCCGTATTGATGGCCTCAGCAAGTGAGATGTTGTCATCTGGTGGCATTTAACGGAACTGCTATATAATTGTAGCTGATAAATTCATAGGGCGATAGAAATGGTTAATATATATCAAATACGTGGAGATAATGTAAATGGACGATGTCATCGCTCTGTCCATGATATTTTATAAACAACGCTTAGCGACTGAAAAATTCTGTTCCGACACCGCTGTTATCGAACCCCAGGTCTCTCGATAACTGGTCGAGTGCGTTCGCATTTACGCTACGGCGTCAACAATTCTAAACGCCATGCGTGGTTTATTAGTCAGCATCTGACTACACGAATCCGTTTTGATGGTCTCAGCAACTGAGGTGTCATCACCTGGTGGCATTTCACGGTGCATTCCCGTGCCAACGTTCCCAGAAGTGAACGGCGCAACCGTACCCGACAGCCTCATGGAACAACATGTAACCAGATTTATCGGAGAGTCGAGCTCCCCCAATCATTCGAGATCCGGTTTTGGTGCTCAAATCCACTAAGTAGCCGCTTTCGACGGTCAAACGAGATTTGGTTGGTTACTTGGAGCGATCTGAAAGCCACGCAGTGTCGTTTCTAGTTGGGCTTGAGGCACTCTGGGTTCTTACGCATTACAGCCGTCACCAAGACTCAAATTACTGGCCCATTGCGGCACACAATATCTTGTTTTGGCTCGTACCATTCGGAATAGCGTTCGATCACTTCTAGTGTAGATGAGTCTTGGGGAATCTACCTTGCCAGGGTTTTTTCCCTCCACGGAACACTTCCGAAAGCACTAACAACGGCAGATCGTGAGCACACCTCTGTCTTAGTCGTTTGGCCATTCCAATTTGGAATAGGTCAAACTCATTTTAATCATCACCATTCTCACCTAAATAACAAAAATAACACTGATGAACAAATCTCAGTATCTCGTGTTATTTATACCGTTTCATGATCTTCACACGCCCCGTCGTTTATTTGCAGTTCCTTCGATTCGCATGTGCAGTTGCTTAGATTTTATGACATTAGGCGCCGGTCATAATGTTTTGGTTCTCTGGTGTATAACTCTTCGTGCAACAGAGTTGAAATAAAATAAAAAACAATTCTGCTAACATAAGACAAATGATTACTTTAAATCAGATATCCGCATGTAGATGCTAAAATACCACTTTATTAGTTATTAGATATCTCACATGCATGGCTTATTGAAACATTGTTATTTGGTTTTTGTTTTGGGGATTATCAGCCACCGCGAACAACTCGGTAGGTTTACACGTAGTCGTTCTTTTCTACCATAGGGCCAATAGCTCCTGGGCATTAAGAGAGATAGTGCAGTAAATGGAAAACAATTACCATGCAATTAGAAGGGAGCACTAAACCCACCGAGCAACTGGCTTGACCTGCAGCGACTAAGATAACTTTTAGCGCTGTTAACCTGAAAGCAAACGAACACATATTGTTCTAGGATTTGTTAAAGATAGAATATTTTCCAATTGCTGTGATTTAACCCAACACAAAATGAACGCGATTTTTACACAAATGAGCTACTTTATTAGTAGGAGCATTTGAGTTCCTCTCATGAATATTATGAAATTTAAATACGCAATTGAAAACACAACACATATCTTTAAACTAGTAAAATATGTTAGAAACATCAATCGATTTTTACGCATGTCTAACCTATAGAAAATTTGATTAGTCCAGATTAAAGCGTCAGAATTAATAACTAGTACGTTATTTTTCAACGTTTCCTCAACATACAGGATTCATATTTTTGCTTAAAAATATCTGTGTTATAAAAGTGTGGAAATGAATTTTTTAATAAAAATATTCCTCAGCCACTTCTTTAGCTTGTTCACGGTGACTGTAGAAAACAAAGCGTAGTGATATAGCCAAACATGTAAGCTACGTAACTGAGTTTATAATGGAAAGTCCATTGTGAATATTTTTTTATTTTGTATTAACATGCGTACCATACTATGAAATACGTCTTAGAAGATGTAGTGTAACCTGGTTAAATGAAACATAAACTTTAATCACTTGGTTTGATAGACGATTCCAACAAAGTACCCTATTAGGAATGTAAACTAATATGCAATTGAAAATAATTTCAAATTAGTATGTTAAATTCTTTTTGCAGGACATCCATAAAAGCATAAGAGGCATTCTTTCGATTACTATTTATTTCGCTCTTGTGTATTCATTGACAAAAAACTGAAATAAATCAATAAACAAAAATAAAAGTGCTTTCATTTTTCCACGATTAATAATTTTAGTTGAAAGTACATTTTTTTCATGTAATTTTAACTAAAATTATTCTATTACATTTTTTTATGTAATAGAATAAGTTCGTGTCAGCGCCTCCCTTTACAAATTTAAAACATATGATTATTTTCACGTTCAATTTTGGGTAAAAGAAAGTGTCAAGATACTGTGCGACGGTTATTATCGGATATTCATTCAATGCATTTAATTTTTTTCATATATCGTTTTAAACATTAAAGATAAAATGAAATAAAATATATTCATAGTGATATGAAATATCATCCCATGTTCTTAAGGGATTTTTCCTATTATATAAAAGCCTTAAGAAAAAATTATACCACTACACAACACTGAAGATGAATTGGATGATAAAAGCCAAATAAGAAGAAATGACTGATTTTTAAGAGAAAAGATCTTCCATTATTTAATGTAGATGCTCGAAGATCGTTACCAGTACTTTAAATTTCAAAACATTTATGCTATTTCGGGTGGAAACTTCAAAAGCTTTTTTCTGGGCATATGGTACTGTACAGAATTATTTAAAATATATTATCGGAAGTAGTTGTAAGGACGTGGTTCAGTATTTTATTCTCATATTTTTTTATTATATTATATAAATGTTTTACTTAAAAGTAACATAATTTTTTTCTCGTGTTTATTCAACGTCTTCGGTCATGTCGCTGGAAGACAAATGTAGTGAATAAGGAATCTCAGTTTACTCTCATGTTTTTCTAGGTAGCAGGGTGACAGGTGTTTACGTTTGACAATACTAGAGTTACTTTTTTAATAAAAGTTTTAAATTATGTAAATTCGGTTGAAGAGGGAAATGGTGTTATAGCATCATCCAATACAAATTATTTTGTCAAAGTTCGTTCAGATGAACTACACACCGGACAGAAAAAAAAACGTAGGTAGATAAATGCAGCTCTTATAAAAATATCCGAACGCCTTCCAGCTTTCAAATCGAAAGGAGAGTGACATGCCATTTAAATAAGAACACTTTTAGATAACGTTACGTTTCGTATAAACGTGATAGGGTGTAATAAGATAGCACTTGCTAACGCGCAATAATCTCATAGAAACAAACTACAGTTTACGACAAAACTCCCAGAGGTTCTGTTCTGCAAATTAGGTCAAAAATGGCACGAGGAAAGTGAACCGTAAGCATTTCCGCGATCATATGAGAGAACATCTCATTGGTTTAGAAAGAATGAGAACAACATGAGCCATATCATGTCCGATAAGCACGATGTGACAATTCGCTGATTGGGTTGTGAGACATGAAGTGCATATTGAGAGTGAAATGTTTCAAATTGTTATCCAGTAATTTGCTCACATATGATGTAAGTGACACAACTGTTGTGTCCGATGCTACCAGATGGCGTGACCTGTACGACTTGTCCTGATCTCTAAGTATTTGATGTTTGACCAAAATGAATAATTGGATAGCGGGTAGGTCAGCCCCAAATAGTTGGCTGTGACGGTTTGGTTGCAGACCAAAACATTAACAATCAAATGGATAAAAACAACTGTGCTGCATGCATGATGAGTGTGTGAAGGTTTGTTTTGGTTGGTGACTGAACTAAATTTACCTTTCATCTTCCAGCAGTTCCACTGCCATTTTCACCTTTTCAGTTTCTGCTATGTACTCTTATATACCTGGCATTTGTCATTTTGACTATACATACTACGAAGTTTGAATGATTAACTGTCATCAAATCGACAAATATGCACTACAAAAATATATACGTATATTATATCAATTCATCAAACATCTCAAGGTGTTGAATTTCTCTACGTGGTTATATATCATATACATTCATGTCAACAATTCAGTTGTTGCACTGTTTACTGTTTCTCACGTATTAATGTTGAAGTGCTAGCGGGAAACACCTTTGTCTGACAACGGGTTATACTCATAACATGTAATAGAGTTTATAATAAATAAATATAAATCGATAAAAGGAGGTTAAGAAGGTTACTCACATTTGGTCTTGGAGCGTTCTGGGATATTTAAGGGTACTTTGAAGTCGTATTGTAAAGAAAACACGTCCATCACGTTTCCAATGGTATACATTTCCTCTTTCACACGAGCAGTAATGCAATCAAATCATTCGTATCGAAGGGTTAAGTTCAGGCTTGATATTTAATCATATTATTCGATATTTTGAGGTAAAAGCAGTAAGTGAGTGTCGCTCTTTTTGAGTCGTCATTTAAAAGATGATATTTAAGAACATTAAAACTATTAAATATTCCAAACCTTATGTTGAAGTGTAGTCAGCCTGGTAAGAATTATCCTATATCGACCAATGTTCGGTTCTCGTTTCCCGCAGCGCCAAATTCCCATACTAGTTTCAACTATCTTTTCGTAGGCTTCTTTCGTGGGTGAAAATTATGTATTTCTCATCATTCCTTTTGTTCTTTGGCAATCCATCTCACATCCACTGGTAGAATCAAAAGTTCTACGTCGGCGGAAGCTTAGCCCATTCGGATTTAGTTTTGATTGCGCATCTCACGTCGTGCGTGTTTCTGATTGGATGGTCCGAAGTCGTTCACGATTCCAAATCCTCCGGTGTCGCCATCTGCTGTATGTCGATAGATTTGTTGTTTATCTTGTTTTTATACTAATTATTCTCATTTCTATTCTGTTTTCTTTCTATTCTTTCCTTTTTTATTGCTCTGTGAGTTATCTCCATGCGTATGGAAGGTCCATCGGATCTTTATAATTAAAATTTGTCTCCCTGGTTTTATCAATTATCACTGCTTCCGAGGATTAAATTTTTGCTTTTGTTTTACGTACCGTTATTATTTTTGCTTCTGTCCAATCTGAGACTGCCTCTTTTTCAATGCATTGTTGAATTAACGATGTTTTGTTTTATTTTTTGTTCCAGTTAGACATATGACCTCCCAATCTGGCCCTAAATCTTCTTTTAGTACTTCCTATGTATACTTTATTCTTTTCTTCAATTCCCATTGTTTCCGTAGTTTCCTGTCGGTATACAATATACTCCTGCTTTTTCGAGTATTGATCTTTTTTCATTTCCTGTGGTCAAAATTGTTTCATTACCGATAGCTGTCTCTGCAAGTATCATTTTCTCTTTCGCGCATTCTTTCTTTAAGCTATTCGTTAGTGGAGTAAGGAAATTTACTTGCAAATTTCATTTCTGTCTTGATTTTACTGTTGTTGTTACTAACAGATTTTTTTCGTATTTTTAATTATTTCTTCAATTATCTTTTTTCTGTATCCAAACTTCTTACCTGTTTCGGTTATCCAGTTAATTTTTGTGATTTATTCTGTTGATTACTTTAGTGTGTTAAAGCTCTTCTAATATAAAATTGTAATGCTGATCTTTGTATTTCCATGGATGGCAGGATTCATACAGAATAATTGCTGGAATAGACGTTGGCTTTCTATAGACTGCATATTCAATTTTATTGTTGCTTCTAAATAAAGAAATGTCTAAAAATGTAGTTGTCTGTTTATTTCTTTTTCCATAGTAACTGTATTGATGGGTAAAAGCTATGGCATATTTGTATGCATTCATCAAGGTCTTTTTCAAATTGTTGCCAGAAGATAAGGATGTAATCAACATATCTCAAATATATTAATAACTCATTTTCGTTGAGTGGTTTAATAAATTTATTTTCACTGTCTTGTAATACTATTTCAGCTAGAAGTCCGGAAATTGGAAATCCAATTGGTGCACCTTGTTTTTGTCTATAGATTTTCTTATCATATGTGAAGTAGTTATTATCAGCTACAATTTCAACTGCTTGGATAATACTGATTCTTTTTGAGTCGGGGATTTCCCGATCTTTTAACTTCTGGTCTAATAGTTTAATTGATTTGTAAACTGGAGTATTTGGATATAGAGAAACAACGTCCAAACTAATCAAAATAAATTCGTTTTTTTTTATTTCTATGATCTTTTTTAATAATCTCGACAGAGTTGCAAATGGTGTATTCATTTTGATTGTATTATTGCTTTAAGTGTTTAAATAGTTCTTTCTAAAGGAGAATAGTTGGCGCAAGATTTATTCACTATTGGTCTTAAAGGTTCTTCCTTTTTATGTGTTTCTATTTTGCTAAGAATGCCTGGTATAGATGCTCCCACAGGTGGATTGGCTTTATTTTTTTTATATCAGATGGTAAATGGCCATGATTTTTTATGCGAGCCATCTTCCTTATAATTCTATCCGTTGGGTCATAATTAGTCTCTTCCACATTTAACTCGGCAATAGCTTTCTTCATTCTCAAATTATGCTCTTCTTTGTCCAAAATAATAACTTGTTTAACTTTATCTGTGCTTAAGTATTTAATTGTTGGGTTGTTCCTCAGTTTCATCAACTCTTGTCTTTCGTATTTTATAGCTGGTAGCTCCTTTTCTTTTTCTTTGCTATTGATTGTTCTTATCATCTTGAATCTTGTTGGATTTTGTCTTTCGGTAGTTTTTTGATAACGTCTTCCATATATGGAAAAATAATCTGAGTTTTTTGAATTTTTGCTGATATGCGTTCTTCATGCTTCTATTAAGTGCTTTGACTTGCAAAGATGTCAGTTCAGGTTTAGATTTATTAATGGACATTGGTTTGTCTTCTAGTGGTGTCATTTTCTCGTTTTTGCTATTATTAGAGAAAAAAGAAAATACATTGTTAAACTAAGTAAGAAAAACTACAGATTGTATAACAAATGTATGCAAGAAGTTGATAAATAAGTAAATAAAGTGGCACTAACCAAAATATTCGCTATTATTGATAGACAACAACTAATTGATAGAAATAGACATTTTCATAAAATTGAAAATCTAATAAATGACCAAAATAATATCAAAAAAGAGAAAATAAAACCACTGGAACACAAACCAATGTTTTCATAATATTAACTTCATGAATCACTTTCGCCTTTTGAGCTAAAGTGAATGTAGCTGTTACTGCTGCTGTGGCCCACCTGTTCTCTCGATATGTTGCCCAACGAACACGTCTGGTCACTGATCGGCCACCGAGTGGCCCGGCAAGCACTAAGCCTGATGAACTGTGGCAACGTGTGGAAGCAGCCTGGACAGGTATACCGAAGCCCACATCCAAAGTCTCTTTCGTTCGATGCCGCAGCGTGTAGCGGCCGGTATTGCCAGCCATGGGGGCCACACGAACTATTGACGTCTGTGTGTTCTTCATGTCGCACGGGCCTATAAGCTCAATCGTTTCATCTTTGTATCTGTTGTTATGTGTCCAGTAAATCTGGCTTTGCTATCTCGTGTCTTTCTTGGTGTTGCATTTTGGGTGGCCAGCAGTGTACTTTAAAATTGTTGGTAAAATATCATCATTATCTGGACCACCGAACAAATTAATATTGTACAATGAATGAAGTAATTCAGTTTTTTTGAATTTAAGAATGTGAATTGTATTTTCCTTAATTGGGCTTGAAGGAGGTGTTAAGGAAGGTGAGAGCAATAAATATAAATATGCTGGTAGATTTTCATAGTAATTTAAATTTGAAAAACAAAAAAAAATTTCCCTTTGAGATATTAGCGATGGCAACACAATTTTGCTCAAGCTTCCAAAAACACCAGACTTGCTAGCTTATAAATGTAAAGTTTTGAAAGAAATTGTCTGTAAGCAAGGTTCTTTTTACATTTATGCTGAAAGTAACAACTTATTTTGTTTTGTTTTCTATTATTTTGTTGTGTTGCCTATTAGTATTTTAACGATGAAAGTGAAGAGTAACGACGTATTTTGATTTGTTTCGTGCTGGCTGGAACTTATATAGTTAAAGAACAAACCGATCAACTGTATTATTAGTATGTTAATTCATTGTACAAATTATTTTATGTTATGGTATGAAAACCTGTATCATAGAAAAAAGTTTAATATCCCGGTCGAAGAACGGGTATTTAGCTAATAGGTAATAAGCTCAAGAGATATTGGTAGCGACGTAAAAGGTACTGAAACAAATTGCATCTTCAAGTTATAAGTATAACAAATTCAATCCAAGTTATACAGTTACCAAGCAGTCCTCCATGAAAGCTATACAGTGAGCAAAATAGTTCAATATATCCTCTCCAACTTGACATTTTAAAATAAACAAAAATTAATTACATTGATTCAATGCTACCTACAATAAATCATATATTGATTTGATTATTCAAATTACGAATTGGCAAATTAAAAAAAATATATTTCTCAGGTAATGGATAGTAAGCCAAAAATTGCCCTTTCAAATTGCAAGTATGGCGATTTAGTCCAAGTTACATAATAATCAAGCAGTTCCCTCTAACAGCCACATGAAGGACAAACTCAAAAGATCAGTAATTCAGTAAGTCATCCCACCTTGTGATTCACAACAAAGCACAAGTAAGTAAGAATCAAAATATATTGTTTTTTCGTTAATATAAATCAAAATTCACTTGAACACTTTATATAGTAGGTGGACTAAATTCACTTGAACACTTTATATAGTAGGTGGATTTAATTCACTTAAGTCCTCCAGAGAAGGATTTTTCTCCTTGGAGCAGAATCACTTTTTTTACATAAATGGAACCATGTCTCACCCATACGTATCTAACCAGTTTACGTGAATGCTAAAATAATTCCTTATATGCAGGAATTTAATTTTCATTTAGATATATCCTAGTTGATTGAAGTGTATTATCCAAGTCACAATTCAAAATAGCATGTCTTTTTTTATTGAGCCAGCTGTACCTTGAAGACCTAGATTCAAACTACAGTATAATGGTAACATTTGGTTGTAGATAAGTCAGGTTTTAATGAATGCAATGAGTTAATATCAGTTAATTGATAGTTTAGTACACCTAAATTAGAAGCCAGTTTATTCATCAGAGACCTGAGCTCAAGTTCATTGTGAATCAAAGAAAGGTCTGGTCTATGAAGTTCAATATTTCTGTTACGCGTGTATTGACTCAGCTCATGCAATTCACTTTGCAATTTATTAATCAAAACATCCTGCCTGTCGACTTGCTGCAGAAGGTTTTCATGGTTGATTTTTAGTATTTTTCCCAAACACTATAGACTCAAATTGTTGTGAAATGCTATTATAGGTCGTAGACCGATTTTCAATAATTGCTTTGCATTCTACTAATTCTATTTTTAAATCAGCAATAGGTTCTAATTTTTTGTTTGATCAAGAGATTGTCTTACACCTCAAGGTTGAAAAGCTAGATGTTTTGGTTGATGTCCACCAAGGATTTCATGATTAATTCCATGTTCGCTCTGTCAGTTATATCCCCTGTATGAACATATCCTTCAGTGTTGCGCATACCACCAGGTGGTCTTGTATTTGGCACGGTATTACTCAGTAAGAGCAAGGAATAAGACCTAGTTTTGCATTAAAAAATCGCTCATATTCATCACCAGGGAAACACAGTATCTTAGAAAAGTGAATGAAGTAGAACAACAGTGAGAATATAAACTGACGTGTAAAAATGTATGATAATATTATAGTAACAGAATCAGACAGTATCCGTAGGTGTAATACAAATTTGCCTCTGAAAGGAAAGCCACTCATCCAGCCTAGCAAGAATTTGTCGTTAGCAGTCTCACACAGGCACAATATTTAGTTATAATGAAGTAGCGATTCCAGCAAAGGCCAACCATTAAATACATATATACACTGAAGAGCAATTGAATTAGAGACAGCTGGCGTTATGCAAATGTGGCGCTGTTGAAGGCCTTGTAAACGGAAACGTCATGACGTATGCAACGATCCGACAATAAAAGGAGTGATGCGACGGGAATCAGTAAGAGTCCGACGCAGTATGGGTAAGACGAAGGATCTAAGCGAATTGGATCGTGGGCAAATTATCGGGGCCCGACGAATGGGTCACTACATCTCGGAACTCATGCAGGCACTGGGACTTTCATGAGCCACTGTGTCACGGGTGAACTGTGAGTACATCGAATCCGGTAAAACCATCCCAGCAAGGGCCAACTGCCGTGGACAACAGCGTGTGGATGAGCGGGATCATCGTTGGCTAGCTCGCATTGTAACAGCGGTTAGACTTACCACAGTGCAAGAAATCACTCGGCAATTTAACGCTGGTGCACAAAAACGTGTAAGCAGCCACACCGTCCAGAACCATCTCCTCGCTATGGGGTACAGAAGCCACCGTCCCACGTGGGTACCGCTGCTGCCCGTACATCACAGGGTGCAAGATTAGCATGGGCGCGGGTACAACGCCACTAAACCCTAGATATGTGGGAAAATGCTGCCTGGACTAATGAGTCGAGATTGACGTTGGTACATGCGGATGGCAAGACACAAGTACAGCGCAAACCACATGAAGTGGTGGATTCTTATTGCCAGCAGGGCACTCTTCAAGCTAGTGGGGGTGGTATTCTCGTCTGCGGATTGTTTACGTAGACTGAAATGGGACCCCTGGTACGTGTGACACTATCTCTCACAAGTCAACATTACTGGGATAGCCTGGACGACCATTTGCTCCCGTTTGTGCGTCTTCAACATCCCACGGGGGACCTCATCGTGCAACAAGACAATGCACCGTGCCATCTCTCCCGAATTGTATCCGAATGGTTGGATGAACACTCCACCAACGTGACCTCGCTTCGTTGGCCAGCTAGGTCACCTGATCTCAATCTCATGGAGCTCATCTGGGATGGCATCGAGAGAGATGTTCGAGTCTATGACCCCCTCCGTCAAATCTTCGTGAACTGTGGGAGCTTGTTCAGGGGTCGTGGATCCGTATGGCTTCCCAACGTTTCCGGTGTGTTGTCGAGTCCATGCCGAGACGAATCGCCGCCGTCATCAGGGCGAAAGGTGGTGCTACACGTTACTAGACAGGTATCTCTAATTCATTGCTTCTCAGTGTATAGGTATTATAGTTACACCTGATGAGGTAGCGAAAACAAACTCTGAACCATTGCCCTACCGCATTTCACAAAAGTTATATGTAATGCTATCTGTGATATAGCATTAACAATTTAATATGATCTGGTACATTTTAATTTATGCTATAAATCTGTCCTGACTACTAGTGCTATTGTTGCGTAATTGTGTCGGGGTGAACCTGTCATTATGCGTATGGATATTCTTAGCAATACCGCTATCTTTCAGTTTGGTATTAGTAAAATACCTTTTATAAACACTTATTTTCAGTTTTTTTCCAATACCCATCACTGAAATGAACAGGTGTAATGCGCATTTTTGCTGTCTTAAATGCAAAATCAGTTAATTAATTTTAGGTATTAAAATGCTGATATGATTAATTTTGAATATGTACTGCATCTCAAAATGCCTATTTATCACTTTCAAGACGTTCTATTCAAGATTACAATTATAATTATTTTATTGCACTCTTTTAAAACTTACAGTCATATGAAAATATTGGCTGTATTACGATTCCTCCTATCAGATGTAAGAAAAGGAATAAAATATATAAAGGCAAATAAGATGGTTATAACAGAAGCGCCACTGATAGCAGGATAGCTTGGAACTAGAATTTAATAATAGTATTGAGATTCATTATGCAAATCAGGATTTTTTACAAGGTAATTTCGCAGAAACAAGGAAAAGTTTTTGATATTTTTCAGAGCTATGATGCTCTCTGTGAGATTATTCCATAGTATAATTAATGGCTTTAAACAATATGTTATTTAAACCATAATTTACTATCATATATTTTAAAATTGGTAGTGATCTTTGAAAATGAGGGTGAAATAATGTGTTATGTTAAGGAGCTTTACCAGTATCATGTGCAACGTAGAGTTGTACGGCGTTTCGAAAACTTAGATCTGATATTTTATTCGAACAATTTAGTTAAATTATAAATAACACCCAGAAGTTTCTTCCTGCTACCGAATAATCTAAAGGCAATAAACTATTTAGTGATACGAAATGAGTTGTCTTATTTATTTGTGAACTTATGGAAGAGCCTTTTAACTATCACTTACATTTATTTCCTCAAATTTCTTTTTATTATTTATGTACAGTGTGTCTCAGTAACACTAAAACAAAATACGATTTTTTTGAAAATCTCCATTACTTCGCACAATATCCTCTCTTCGCTTAATACTAAGTTTTTTTCCTGCGATTTCTAATGACCTGGTGTAATTAAATTTTGCTGAAATACGACAAAATGTCCTGTCAATTACCAAATTTTAATTAGCATCAAATAAAAATTTGACACCAACCATTCTCACTTAGGTACGAAAATATACGTGATCATGTCTTTGTAAACAGTTGATTGTATACTTTTGGGACATATATGAAATATATATAAGGCACTATGGGAAATTCTGATTGGCAAGAGGCATGATAGCATGCGTTAAACGAGCCGATTCTAGGAACACAGGAAAGGAAAATCTTCTAAGCAATGCAAAAATATTGTATCCAGGTGTTCAATTAGTTGATCAGAAAAAACAAAACAAGAAGTAAATATTCTTCCTGTTGAAGGAAGCGTCTGGTCCAGAATTTCCCAACCTGTGCATCGCGACACCCCTAGGGCGTCGCCGGTCTTGGTTCGGGGCGTCGCGACTTTAAGGAAAAACTAAAACTTGTAATTTATAGCGAAATGCGACATGCAATCATGCAGATTTTGGAGCATGTATCACAACTCAAAGTGCAATTTGAGAAATATGTTCCTCCACAAGCAGATCAACACAAGTGGGTTACAGACCTGTTTATAGCAGACCTACCTCCAACCTTCACTACAGCTGAACAGGAACAGTTAATAGACATTTTTCCGGATTCCACACAGAAAATTACATTCTCTTCCGAAACACTGCCACAGTTTTGGAGTACCCAGAGTTGAGTAAGAAAGCAGTGAGAGTAATTCTCCCTTTTGCCACATCCTACCCTTACGAGGCAGGATTTTCAGCTATGGCGGTAATGAAATCCAGATATAGAATGAAAGTCAAAGTTGAGAAGCAGATCTGCGTAGATGTATCGAATATTGTCCTCAGATTCAATGTTTCGTGTGAGGAAAAACGAGCTCCCCCATTCCATTAAGGCCCAAATACCTCTGTTAGGTAGTTTCTAAAATTACTGTAAAAATGTGAAAGCCAAATGAAGAGTGTCATCATTGTGAATATAAGCCTACTTTATCCATTTGTTCTTATTAACTTCTGTTATTTTTTTCTAATTTTGTATTTTTAGATTAAAAAGAATTGAAGCTAGTAATTAAATGACTATTTTTCTTTTAAAAATACAACAAATTCAAAGTTGTATTATTTTTTTTTATTTCTGGGTACAGGGACTTCACACGAAAAATGTGACATGTGAAGGGCGGCGCTGTCTGAAACAGTTTGGGAACCCCTGATCTGGTCGATACTCCAGGCAAAGTGCAGCTAGAGAGAACGCTACGACGTAGGATTCGAACTCCACTTCGTCGAGTAAGTCCTCATGACCACACCGAAACCGAATGACAAATCTCAGCACACAGCAAATGTGAGACAACAGCACATGTCCTTTTTGTATACTTCTCGTCTCTGCTTATATGCGAAAGATTCGTAAGCAGTGTTCACAGGTGCGAGTGCGCCAAAAGTGCACGCTTCAGGACTGGAAAAGGGTAGTGCGGTCACATGATTAGTGTTATCGGTTCATACACACAAATAGACAGCCCGGCCACAAAATTGCGCAGAAAGCTCGAATCGACGCATCAGAGTTGCTTACTAGTAAGCCGAGTTTGTTTTTTGAGGGTCTCAATTTTTTGTAGGGATTTGACACTTTAATACTTGCGGAACAACATTTTGATTGGACATGGTACTTTAACATCATTGCGGGAGGCACACCATTTTATCCACAGGGTATTTACTGATGGAGCGGATGAATAATGGTCCCGAAGAATAATGCGCCATACCACAAACCTGGGATCGTCACTCAGTGATTTCAGCAGGACAGCTTTGACTTTAGTGTGCAAAAAATGGCCCCTATACATACAGATCTTAACCGAATGAGAACGAGACTGTGAGAGCCGTTCGTTACAGAGATATTTCTAAAGCGAACACTTTCGGGGATTGAAGGACGTCATCAACACTGATTAGCCGAATATGCTTGAACAGAAATATGGGTTCTTTTTAAAACCGTATCATATCAAAGCGATTTTTCTTATTTGAAAGCCAAGGTTCCCCCGACACTTTATTGGAAAGGTGTAGAAAGTTAAACGTAGTAATTCCGAAATATCAATGAAGAATAAAATGTCTCCATACGTTGTTCCTAATAATGTGTTTTATAAATTTTATTTATCCCACAGGAAGAATTAAATGAAACCAGTTCAGCACCGCATGAAATTATTAAAAAAATTCTAAATCATTTGAGTAGTTGTCCTAAAGATTATTTAGTAAGAAATCTTTTCGCGTCACTATTTTTGTTGCTTTACTGTTCAAAAATGAAACGAAGTTTCTTACATAATTGTCAGGCTTTAATCTTGCATCAATTCACCCCATATCGTACTACGAGAGAGCTGTTTTCCTATGACCGAAGACAACGATATTACTCAAAAGCCAATCATGTTTGAAACAGAAAGCACTGCATATTCTCGAAATATTCTTGATACATATGCGGAACTTTGGAGTTATTCAAAAAATAAATGCCACTTTCTGCTTATGTCAAAAAATAAGAATTGTATTGTGTTAAATGCAGAGCAAAAGTGAAAGAACTATCTCTAGCATTTTACAATATTTTCAGTTAGGAGCTACTGAAAAACTTAAGTTTTGGTTCATATCGTAAAGCCCAATTTCTTTGAGTCATTCGACTGAAATTCTCTGGCCAGGAACTTGTAACGCTGCAAAAAAAAGGGAGTGGCGCAAAACTAGGAATGTTTCGAAGTATGTGCTTTCAGACGGCGTAGCAAAAAATGAATTCTTGAAGTTTTCAGAGGGAGATCAATATTTAAATATGAAAGGCAATCTGAACAAATAATTTTCGATAACGTAAAATGAATAATGCAAAATACCATACTTTGGAATCTCAAGCATGTCGCCTTTTGTTGAAAGAATTTGTTGAAAATAAATTCCATTCGATAAGAGATTTAATGGCACTAATGATGAAACTTAAAATTTACAAAAGGTATCATAATCCTCTAACGCAGATTTATATCAGTTGTACTACTCTGAGTTGTTGAAGCTCTGGTCAAAAAGGTTCAATATTGTATTGAAAACTTTCTTCCTTCGTGTATGTTGAGATAATCAAAAAGAAATAATATTAAAAGAAAAATGCCGTATGAAGACGTATAAATGAGTATCGCATTTGACTAAATTGAAATTGTTTAAATATACAAGATTGTGTTGATAAAACTTAGATTCGCACATGAAACTCCATGAATGTTGCAGTGTCAAAGTATTAATAGCAATGTCAAAAGTACTCGACTTAGAGAAGCATCCGATTCTAAAGTCGATTTTGAACTTGTATTTTCTAAGAAAATATATTATCACACGAAGGCATACTCAATTTTTATTTTCTGTTGTGGTAATTCAATGCTTTGTTGAACGTAACAACAGAGTGCTCATTATTCACTGTAAAGCAGTTTGATCTATGGAAAGTAACAGACTTAGGTATATCGTCAGTTAAACACTAAGTTTGCTCTCAAGAAAGCAAGCAATTAAGAAATACGGTTCTTGAGAAAAACTGCAATAATTGTGCAAACGGAAGTTTATATCTAAGCTTCATTTTCAGAGAACATTTCTAAAGTGTTCGAAAATTCGGTGTGCAAAATAAAAATACTTCCAATTTTGAAGCCCGCCTTACTCGTACATCCATTATTCAAACGTTTCTTTCCATCTATGAAACGTTACCATCATGTAAATGTGACATTTTATAGATACAGTTTGCTGCCGATTGCGGCCAAAATCTAACAGAGGTAGGTAGTTTTTCTTTCCCTCTTTCTCAATAGTTCCCAGAGAATTCTCTTAAAAACACAAGGATTCCACATCTAATATAAACGTTTATGTGTAACACTGAAACAGAAAACTGAATTCGTTTATACGTCGTATCGAAATTATAAAATATTAAACAAAAGTATGCTATGTGTTCAACTGTTAACTTCATTACGCGACGTCGTTTATCGTGATTTAAGGAAATTATGTTCATTTAAAGCACCATTATTACATCGTTTTTGAAACTTTACCTGTTAAAATATGATGGCCTTGTGGTCGATTAGTCACAGTCACAGAGTGCGGGATAAAGGTTGAATTTAGGTCCTGGTCTGAGTTGCGAATTTGTTTTATTTTTTTTTTTTTGATTGGAGGTTTAGCGACCACCGGGAGCAACTGAATGGGCTATAAGCAGTCGCCCGTCCCTAATTTAAAGTCACTGGTTCCAGGGAAGGGAGAGAACCAGTGCCGTAAGACAAACACAACATCCATGCCTGACCGGGATTCGAACCCGGACCCCTTTTGGACGAATGATCAGAGGCCATCGCTTAGACCACTGCGCCACCGGGGCGGGGAGTTGCGAATGCGACAGTGATGTGCGTTACTTAGTGTCTAACCTGTTCTCTATCACCAAATAAGGGACATAGGACTACTTATAGCATATTGTGTCGATAATGATAATATTTATGACTAAAAAACAAAATTTTCGCAAAGCTGCATGAGAGCTATAAGAGGGATGGCTGGTCTTCGAAGGTGACGACATGCTGTATTAGTATATCTTTATGATTCATATCTGCGAACCATATCGTTGAGCACCGAGCATTATGGAGGAGAAACGTTTTCTTCACATTATGCGAATGGACCATTGCAAAACTGTAGTTAAAAGTAACACGGCTAGATGTTTCAGCTGCTATTTAGCCATTCCAAAACATGGTTACTGGTATTCGAGAGCGGTAAGGAAAGCATGGTGTGTTACAGAACGATCAACACGCGGTCGTCCAAAGACAAGTACAGCGTGAGTAAACATACGCATATTTATCATTATCATAAATACTTGAAGAACCACCTGGGAGTCCAGCTATCATATCACAAATGTTCTAATGTAGGACGAAATTGTTTAAATTTCGATTATGCTTATTTCTATGTTATAAGTCCCAAATTTATTATTAAAAATTGCAGCACTAATGCTTTTCGACAAATGAATCAGTATCCTTTCTCATATATCTTCGTTCACATTGTAGGAAAATATCCTGTGACTAACCACATAAAGTACTTCATTTTTCACATAATTCTCACTCTCAGTTAGGTGGGTAATCCCGAGAAATTCGCAAATTCGTGGTGAACAAACACTTATGTGTAAAACACGCAAATATTTAGCATCTTATAAATTAGGCTGAAGAATAAACAACATGCATTGACATACAGATGTTAAGAAAAATTGCGATCCTGAACTATATCTCTCAAACAAGAAATGAATATCCGATAAGAATAATAAAAAACGCAAAGAGAGAGACAGAGAGAGATGGATGTCGCCATCGTTTTTTATGCACCATTTACGAATAAAAATATTTAACATAATTAGATTTGAGTCCGAGTGGATGCAAGATAGTTGGCGGGCCATTCATTTTCTATTTGCTTGATTAGATTTCTTTAAAGAAATAAAGGTGATAATAATATTCAGAAACTTGCGAAACTGGGTTTAAAAGATGCAAAAATAATATACGTCGAGGAAGTTTCTTTACAAGAAGACACTTAGGTTGTAGATCTGTATCATTGCTAATGAAATTAAAGTGGGAACAAAACTAAGAAAATTATGGATTTCTGTATTATTTTTATGTCTGATAGAAGAAAACTGCAGATTTCGGTGAATGGGATGAATATATCGCAAATCTCACAAAATAAATAAAATTAGTGACTTGATTTACAGAGATACTTTGAAACAAGTCGGAGAGAGAAGCACTTGAAATTCGTGGACACACTACGAGATAAAAATCATAAAAATATAGGAACAAATGGGATGCGAATCTCGGATAAACTAATTCCTCTATTAAATATAAAACGCATGTAATTATCGCTCTCGGCTTATGTAGCGAAGAGTCAAAACACTATAATCACCTACCTAATACGATGCTAATCCTATGTGCGCCACCAAATTGGCTGTTAACCTTCGTGCCTTAGAAGCCCAAAATTCCTGGAGCTGTCTTATGGTATCTGGTACCAACACGTATCAGCAGATCCTTTAACACTGGTAAGTTAGAGGTCGAGCCGCAGTAGGTTGGATTTTCTCTTGCAATACATATCACAGATGCTCGATTGGATTGATATCATGGGATTTTTTTATTGGAGGTTTAAGGATAACTTTGAGCAATTTAATGGGCTATAAGCAGTCGCCCGTCAATAATTTAGGGTCACTAGTCACAGGGAAGGGACAGAGCTGGTGCAGTAAGACAAACGCAACATCCATGCCTCACCGGAATTTAAACCGCACCCACGAGGATGAATGGTAAGGAGCCAACGCTTAGACCACTGCGCCACCGGGTCGGTATGGGGAATATGGGGCAAAGGGAAATACCTGGAAGTCTTCCTCATGTTCGCGAACCACTCTTCAACCATCTGTGTAAAGTAGAATGGGACATCATCCTGCTGGAAAACGGCACTACTTCAGGGTAATAATTTTTCCATGAAAGCCTGTACCTGATCTTCAATGATGTTTACGTAGGTATTACGTCATAGTCTCCTGCATATGAATGAGCAGACCCTAGTTTTCCAGGAGAACACTACCCATAGTGTTATTCTTCTTCCGACGGTGTACCCTTTGGCCAATTCTAACCCTGGTAAATGACGTGGTGTACCCTTTGGCCAATTCTAACCCTGGTAAATGACGTTTTTTCATGGTGTACCCTTGGCCAATTCTAACCCTGGTAAATGACGCACACATACGGTGCAACAAACAGGACACGAGCGATATTCATCTGAGCAGATTACTTTCTTCCAATGATTCAAATGTGAGGAGTGGAGATTTATCTAATACACTAGCATCTTAATAGATAATCATGTTAGATGATGATAGCATGTATCCTGTTTTGGACGACATTGTCTCTTCCAAAATTCTGATTCCGAAACTTCTGTTTTCGTTTTACAGATTCAAGGTCAACTTGTTTTTTTATTCAATCTCCAGGTATATTCTCCTCCTCTGGTATTCCACACAGTATATTCCTGCGTTTGAGAAGAGCGGTGAATTTGGATTGGCTTTCTGTCAGGGTTCTAAACGTAAAATTAATTTATTGTTTCACATAACTTAGCAAAGGCGAAGAACTATCCATTTCACACATTTTACAGAAGCTCAAATTGAAATATTTTTCAAATCGTACTCCAAATGTAAATATTATGTAAAATATGCATTATGCAACTTCCACAGTTTCCACCAGTTAATCTTGTCACCTTATGTTTTACATATTTAAGAAAAAAAACAGTAAATTCACCACATAATTATGAACCAACATTATCCCTATCAAACTTAACAGTTAAATATAGAAAAAGTGGACGTCACTTAGAAAAAACTAACTTGTGTATAATTAGAATGCTAACGATCAAATTTATAATTGTATGCTCTTCTAAAAAGAGCAGCCTCGGTGTGCAGCCTCGGTGTGCAGCCAACCAGTGTGAAATTGCTTCACTCTGAGATTGAAAATATCTAAAACATGTTTCAGTAATTTCCTGGAAAAATTAGTTACGTATAAAGGTAGCACGATTTTTCTGAATATTGGTAGGTTTCAGGAACTTTTGTCGGAAGCTCTCTGCCAGATCTCCAAGTAGGGATTTGAAACATAAAGAAAAATACCCAAAAGTTTTCATTTTTTCTGTATGAATCCCAAGCTGTATGATATTGAACACGCCTAATACCTTCATTATTTTTCTAAAATCATAAGAGAATGATTGGGATCGATTGCAATAAGCAATCCAAGCGTCCCATCAAGTGCAATTTCGATGCGTACAATAAACCTTCTTTGTGATACAGATCAGTACAGCTCTTCACAATTCGATGTAGTATCCAATAATTTTTGTTCGAACAGCACACTCATAGTGTTCTGTTAAATACCAAGCAAGGGTACGCTAATATACGATTCCTATGAAGAAACCTAATGATTCATAAACCATAGAATTTGAGTGCAGGATACAACTAATTAAATGTAAGCGGTTTATTTAGTTGTTGTATCGAAAAAGTGTTTAATTACTTTTTTTGCAAAGAAACGATTGTTAAGTGAATTTACCACAGAAAATTTTATTATATCTACATTTTTAAAATTGTTCTGCATAATTTATAAAACTTGTGTGATCTGATATCGTAAAACTTTCTTTTTCTTCATAAGCCCCGAGGCAAGCACAACCAAGCGAAGAAGTCGTATGTTCTTATTCACCTTAAATATCGAGAAACATTATACAGACGCAACTTCTTCGTAGGCATTTTGTACGAACAGTATAGGGTTAGGTTCTCATCTATTCACAAATTGAGTGTCAAATAATCTGGTTATATAATATTTAGATTACAAACTAACAATATTATATTTTTGAAACTTAATTTTAATGCAGAAAATTTTAATGTCCTCTTCTTTCAAATAAGTTTCATAGAAATTTAATGTCCTCTTCTTTCCAACAATTTTCATAGAATTTTAATGTCCTCTTCTTTCGTCAGATCTGCATACAAACTCTAAGGTTTAGCTTGAATATTTGCTCCACTAAGAGGCATGTGCTGTTGGTTATAATGCTCAATCCAATGGCTTAGCATCTTCTCCATTCATTCATTCGCGTAAGAGCGAGATTTGGTCACTCTAGTTACACTCAAGTTAGTTGAACATTGAGCAGTTTTTCGAATTGATTCCGCATTATCACGAATACTTCTCACAGTGGATTTACTAAGTCCCAAAGCACGCTGAAATATCAACAAAAAGCTCACCATTGCACAAAGATCCAGAACTTCTACCTATATTTCGTACACGCTCTTCCCTGGAAATACATACTTTCTTTCCTTCTGCGTTACATCGTAGATCCTCTCACACGCAGCTTTACTGTTCTGATCTGAGAGAGCCCTGATGTCTTGACAAAAACATCGAAAGATGCGCGTCAAGATGCGCAAACCTATTATTGAAATTATTGTTTCCTCGTAGTGTTAAGAGATGGCATTACTGCATCGCGTAAATCAGAAAACGCGGACTACCATACCGAGTATACCGAGATATACCCGTACTTAATTTCCGTCGCATCGCTCTGCCATGGGCTGAAAAAATTTATGAATGCAAACCGACAAAATCCAAAGCGATGTGTATCTTAAAAAAATAAATTATTTCACCTTCCTTAAACATTCAAAATAGGGAAGTTCCATGTCTTAAACAGCTTCTTAAATTTACAGCTCCTTAAATTTACTTGTGTGCTTCATTGGTACTTCGTTCGACTTCATAAATGTTTCGCTTAACTTTTTCAAATTATGTTTAGATACAGATTAGGTTTTGCTCATTTGTACGTATGTGAACTTTTTGGATTTCGTGTGTAGATATTGAAGACCAGTTTTGGAAGTAAAATCACACGTTTCCTAGCGAATGTATTGAAGAATGTTTGAATTCTAGATATCTAGGATTTGTTATAGGAGATAATGTTATTTTAAAAGTTAGAGTCTACTTGAAGGTTTTAATGTTACTATATCTAGAATTACTTCAGAAGCGTAATTCATCCTTCAAAGAAGTACAGATGGTCAATTGTATTAGCTATAAAGTAATTATCTGTGCTAATGTCCAGGGAGATATTTAGAAGAGGCAAGGGTCTTATCCCTCGAAGAATATTTATTTCTTATTTAAATGCAACGTACATTAGAAAAAATGATTTAGTTTAATAAAACTTCTTCAACTTGAATTATAAAATGATGCTTTAATTTTTTTCTATGTTTCACTAAACTGTATTATTTTTTGTCCTGATGGATTTAAAAAGGTTCCATTTCTGTTGTCCCCCGAAAAAATCTATTTTCGTGATGTTTAATTAGCAGATGATTCTCCATCTACTTAAGGCACTGTTTTCATGGGGAAACACGATAAATCCGTTAAAACACTTGGTTATTTAACGCATTTATGTGAATACATATTGTAGTTAATAATGTATTTTGATTTTTTCTCACATTATAAAAGATTTTGTATTATTTCTGGCCAGTATCATAAGTTCATAGCAAAACGTTTCCCAATTTACAATAGCTTTCTAGCTTGTTTTCCTTTACGTCAAACTTGTGTTATCAAAATTATTTTCAGCATTGTTAGATATTGCATTGTGCATATTCCCATGAGATCAACAGAACTCCTGGAATTCCAAACATAAATTGTCAAATAAATATTTTACAAACACTTTCCACTTCAGTGAAGTGGAGCAACCCGATTTCCACTTCATTGCCGGTGGGCATCATCTCAGCATTCACATTGGCTGCTGAGAATACTTGGAACGGTGTGCATCCGTTGAACACAATGACTCTTCAAACATGTAGAACATGGCCTACGAAGAAAATTCATTCCCGGACGTTTGCAAGACACTTTCGGCTTTTGTGTTCTATCCAGGTAAAATGCCTAATAGAATCATTTCATTTAACGAATATCGACTGGTCCGCAAAGCAAGAACACAGTCTCACTCCTATGTGTTCCAGGAAAGGTATTCGGTCCCCAGTTTCCGCGAGATATCCTGTGCGATGTGGTTACAGCAACACACACCAGGTTAGCCAAGCAGTGGTTAACAGAACACAAACCATGTTTCTTCTGACATAAAATCCAACTGCATTGCGCCAAGCCTTCGAGAAAACGGAAGGTTTTGACATTAGAAAGATACGTTTCCCATTTTAGGGAAGTCATGCGTAATCTGAGTCTTCCACTTGGTTTTCAACATTGTCCTCTATTACGTCCAACACGACACCTTCGTATCAGGACAACATGATGGTGACGTCACCAACGGAGGAATCAGCATAAAAGCGTGAGATCCATGTATGCTGGCAGAAAAGCATGTGTACGAGTGAATAGTGTTGTATTGAAACGGTTTCTATTGGAGCAGGAGTCAGACAAGTTTGTGTAATACCACAATGGATGTTTAATATGCAGTATATATATATATATATATATATGGGATGTAAGGTCAGGTGATGCTCAACATCACAGCCTCTCCTTGACAAATGTCAACCCCGCCTTCTCGTGGTGCATCCTGTTCCCACTAAAGGAGCTCTGACGACCGCCAATAGCGATATAACTATACCATCACAATTAGAGGAAATCCTATCAAACACTCATCAACCCGCTCGGCCAGCGTGGTGAGTTATGTGCCAAACCCCTCCAAAATGACTTCACAACTTACATCTTGGCCCTCAGTCTCCGGCAGCTGGGATATACCTGGCCAAGACAGAGTGTGCTAAGAATCCCCGGAGGACCGGACGAGGCTGACATCTCATGCTGACCTTAGCTACGTATAATGGACGCTCCCTATCTTCTGATTCAAGGCTTCTTGAATTGGAAGACGAACTACAAAGGATCAAGTGGGACATCGTCGGGCTAAGTGAGGTAAGGAGAAAAGGAGAAGATCTCATTGAACTGAAAAGTGGACATCTCTTCTACTATCGTGGGACTGATACTGGCAGGACTAGTTGTGTTGGATTTATAATAAACACGAAACTGAAGGATAAAGTTGTAGAAGTTGAAAGTTCCTCTGACAGAGCTGCACGACTCGTTATCCAACTCTCGAGAAGATACCAGGCTCAGATTATTCAAACTTATGCACCCACCACAACTCATCCTGAAGAAGAAATTGAAGAATTTTATGAGGAAATTCGTCATCTAAATAATAAAGGTAAGCAGCACTTGAAGATAATTATGGGAGATTTCATTGCAAAAAATAGGGCAACGGCAACGGAATGAAACTTCAGTAGGTAAATTCGGTCACGGCAGCAGAAACCAGCGTGGAAATACTCTCGTTGAGTTTGCAGAGGCAGAAGGGTTTTTATCTTGAACTCCTTTTTTCAAGAAGAAGCCACTCAGGAAATGGACATGGAGATATCCAAATGGGACGACAAGTGAAATTAATTTTATTATGTGTAACGAAAACTTCGTCATAGAAGACTGCAGTGCGCTAAACAAGTTCAACACAGGTAATGACCATAGATTGGTGAGATGTAGGATGCACCTCAACACTAAACTCGAACGTGGCAAACTCATTCGATAAACAAAATGTATTGACATAACCAACCTTAAAGAACACCATAATACCTTCAAGTTGGAACTGAAAAACAGATTCTCTGCTTTATAAGGCCTAACATTGGAAGAAGTGGACATCTCTGAAGTTATCAGAAAAGTAACCAAAGCTCTTATGGAAACAGCAACAAAATTAGCTGGGTCTAAGAACAAGTTGCATGTGAACAAATTATCAGGAAAAACCAAAATGTTGATGCAAAAAAAGAGAGATGAGGACAAATAAAGAAGATGTGACTTCCAAAGTGGAATACATACAGCTATGCAAGGCAGTACGAAAAAGTATCACTGAAGACGTAAGGAAATTCAACTGTGAACTAGTGAGGAAAGCAATTGAAAACAACCAAAGCCTAAAGAAAGCAAAAGAACATCTCAGTAAGGGAAGAAAAGAGATTATGGCACTGAGAAAGGAAGATGGTTCTGTAACAAGAAATACAGGCGAAATTTTGACAACAGTGAAAGATTCTACTCCAAGTTATATGAAAGGGATGATGCATGTACTCCAGACATCATGGAAGGTACCAGTACCAGAGTTCTTCCAGTCCTCCGAGCAGAAGTTGCACATGCAATCCAGTACATGAAGCGGGGAAAAGCTCCAGGAGAAGATGGAATTACTGTAGACATCATACAAGAAGCAAGTGGAGAAATCGAATCAGTACTCACACAAATTTTCACTCGATGCCTTAATGAAGGGAAGATTCCTGAGGATTGGAACAACGCTATAATGATCCTGATACATACAAAAGGTGACATTGAGGATCTCAGGAACTACAGACCTCTCAGCCTCCTATCAGTGGTTTATAAAATCTTCACTAAAGTTCTTTCACACCGTTTGAAGGTAACACTGGAAAAAAGACTCAACCGAGAGAACAAGCAGGATTCACGAGTGGCTACAGCACAATAGATCATATCCACGTACTGAGAGAACTAATTGAAAGAGCGAGGGAATATTAACTTCCATTGTGCATGGCTTTTGTCGATTATGAAAAATCCTTTGATTCGGTGAAACCATCAACAGTTACAATGGCTCTGAAATCCTGCGGTATTGAAGATGCATACATTAATATTATTAATAGCATCTATGAAAATGCAAGTGCAAAGATTTGGCTGTTGGAAAATACATCACACATAAAAATTGAAATGGAAGGGAGAAAAGGTGACACCATATCTTCGAAGCTCTTTAACGGAACTTTGGAAAATGTCTTTCAATCACTGAACTGCGAAAAAAAGAAGGATAGAGATTAATGGAGATTATCTAACCCACCTTCGTTTTGCTGATGACATAGTAATTTTTGCAACTACCCCATCAGAGCTGCAGATTATGATCCAAGAACTTGCTGACAAGAGTAAACAAGTGGGATTAAAAATTAACTTTCAGAAGACAAAAGTGATGTTCAATGCTTTTACACGAAATGAAGATTTATCGATTGACGGAGAAATGCTGGAGATAACAGACACGTGCGTTTATCTTGGACAGCAGATATCAAGTGAGGGTCACATTCATGAAGAAATTAATTGGCGTACAAAACTTGCCAGGAGAGCTTTTGGAAGAAACATAATACTTATCTAGAGCAATATGCCATTATGTCTTAAAAGAAAAGTGTTTGATCAATGCATCCTTCCAGTGCTTACGTATGGTGCAGAGACGCGGACATTAACTAATAGAGACATAAAAGGCTGCATACAACTCAAAGAATTATGGAGAAGTGCATGCTTGGTGTAACCAGGTGAGATAAGAAGAGGAACTCGTGGATCCGAAAAATGACAAGAGTGGAAGACATCATGATCAGTGTTAAATCCTTGAAACGGCAATGGGCTCGGCATACGGCCAGAAGGACCGACCATCGATGGACAGCCGAAATTTTAGATTGGATTCCAAGGGACAGGAAAAAACCCAGATGAAGACCACATGGAAAATGGGTGGATGAAATTCGAAAGTGTGCGGGAGTGACATGGAGGAAACTGACACAAGACAGACCGTTTTGGAGGAAACTTGGGGAGACCTCCGTCCAGCAGTGGATTGATAATTGTTGACAATGATGATGATATATATATACACTATCTACCAACTAGTAATTGGACACCTATGCAATCGACGATATCTGCAGTCCTGATACACGTCACGGCCGCGGCCGTTAAGTATCGTGTGGGAAACAACAACGCAACCAGTCGCATGCAAGATGCCACGCAGTTCGGAGCTCTCTGATTTCGAGAAAGGTGTAATCGTCGGGTATCACAGAAATGGCCGATCACTACGTGACATATCCAGCGATTTGAAGTACCCAAAATCGACAGTGGCCTACGTGATTGGCAAGTGCAAGATGAGAGGTGACTGTCGGAATGTGCCCCGAACCGGCAGACCCACAAAACTGGCAGTTAGAGACCGACGGGTGCTGGCCAGAGAAATTCGGAAGAACCGCACTAAATCGATGGGCCACATCAGCGAGGAGTCTCAACAGGCATCCGGAAGTGTTCTTTCGACGAATACCATCCGTAAGGAAGCCCATCTGATCTGTTATCATGGACGTGCTGCCGCCCACAAGCCTTTGATCACCAAGTCCAATAGCGCTGCTCGGCTAACGTGGTGCATAGAATGTTGACAGTGGACCATTCAACAGTGGAAACAGGTTCTCTGGAGCGACGAATCAAGGTTCACCCTCTACCGTTTGGATGGCAGCGTCTGGGTTTGGCGTCTGCCTGGAGAACACCTCCTCCCGGAATGTATTGTGCCAACTGTGAAGATCGGTGGCGGTGGAATTATGCTATGGTGGTGTTTCTCCTGGTATGGCACGGGAACCTTGGTCGCAATTCCTGGTAGACCCAAAGTCGAGACTTACTGCACCATTTTGGATGACCATGCGCTTCCTACGTTGTGGCAGTTTTACGAGGTGGACGCATGTTTTTTTCAGGATGAAAATGCCACCTGTCATGTTGCGAGGTTCACCATGGCTTGGTATGGTGACAATGGGGTTAATCGAATGGACTGGCCTGCGCAGAGCCCGGGCCTTTACCCTATCGAGCACCTCTGGGACGAGTTGGAGTGTCGACTTAAGGGGTGCCCCCACCGTCCGAAATCGGTGAAGGAACTGACCAGTCTTCTCCAAGCCGAGTGGAAGAAAATACCGCTAGCTGTCGTACAACGCCTGGTTGAGAGTATGCCCCGTAGTGTCGCAGCTGTAATCGCCGCTCGTGGAGGCTCCACCAACTATTGAAAATGAATAAACTTCGTTTTCCTTTGCTATCACAGGTGTCCAATTACTTGTTGGTAGATAGTGTATATGTGGGCAATAGTAGTTTGAATCTTCGTAATATCCGTGTGTGCAGATTGCTGTCTGCTTACGTCACAGCCCTGTTAGCGGAGAGCAAAAGTGAGTTGCAAGGTATGTTTCACGGTTGTATGAATCTCAAACAAAGTATAAATAAGGGAGACACCGATTATATGGTTTTGGGGCGAGGAACTAGTAGTACTAAACGCTGGATAATTCTAAATGCCCTAGTCTTTGACAGGGTAAACTGGTTTGTTTATTTTTAAGCGAAGTTTGTTATACGAACACATCACACAGTGAAATTACTGGGCGAGTGAACTCTTCATTGAAAGTCATAGCTGTGTTAGGAGGATTTCACAAAAACGATGGATTCTCAAGGAAGTCCCGAATTGCTGATATGAAAGTGTAATTGTTCCTACTCTGTTAAATATCAGTGACACCTGGGTAGAAGAGAACAGACATCAGGGTCGTTTGTGTGGGTTACTTACGAGAGTTTTTGGTAACACCTGCTCTGATCATGTGAGGAATGTGTTGCATTTGTGTAAAGTACATCAAAAGGTTCTTAAGAAGGTGGAGTCTAATATTCTTATGTGGTCTGGCTATGTTGAAGGAATGAGTGATGATGTTTACTAAGGGAGTTTATTCAGCCCAAGTAGCAGGAAAGACAGGTAGAGAAGGGCCAAGGAAGTCATGGGAAGAGCAGACTCATGCATGTCTGCATGAGAAAAGGATAATAAATATGAAGTACATAAGGTCAGGTATGCGGCGTGTGAAGGATCATAATAAAGCTCGATCTGTGAACCAAGATCGCTGCAAATGGAGACGTTTAATACAGTAAATGTAATAGAAAATATCCTTCTGTGTCGAACTAATCTTTAAATATCAGAGAACAGCTTAGCGATGTGTAGGTATGTAAGTTTTATCAGAACGTTAGAGTTAAATCGTGTTCACTGTTGAAATCGCGTGGCGCTCTTCCAAATTGGTACACATTGCACAGGAAACACTACGTACTTTGTTACTCGAGGAAGCAGCACATTTTCCCCATAAAAGTGGTACGTCTGTTTTAATATATTTACTGTATCGGCGATTTAAAATGTAGAATGAATTGTTAGCCAACTAAGGAACTTCATGTTTCCTAAACTGCTTTAAATAAAGGCTTCGAACGAAATTACCAGCACCTTCAAAAGGAAGGTGGAAGTGAAAATCAAATTTAATGCATTCAAATATTGTTTACTTGTTCCTCAAGGCAAAAAACACGAAAAACGGCCAAATGCAAATTTTTTCACCAAAACACTAAATTCCTTTGGACAAATCATATTACATTTTAGTTATACGTCCAACAAATAACCGTGGCCCGCTCTTTGGGATTTCAAGAGTCAGCGCTCTATATGCCGCTCGGAAATATACTGTGTTCGAGTTGTGTAATAATCCAGTTTCCTGATTACTGTTGGCGTGTCCCTAAAGTGGTCTAAACAAAGGATAAATTAGTCCCTACTACAAAACGTTAAGTGTGATGGGAAACATCTATTTTTCCGTCACAATAAATGTATTGGATTATAAGTACATTTATTATTACTAAGCACAATTTATTAAATAAGTATTTATTGTTACGGAAACACATACGGAATACAGTCTAATATCAATAAAATGTTTCAAAAGGTTTCCACTAATTTATTTTTATAAGATGTTTTATTATTATGTTTTCTTGTAGCAACTGCACCAACCAACTGATGTTTCTTAATGTTGAACACTTTCCGCTAGATATCAAGTGGATGAAAATATTGAGGATACCTGTGCATTTCATTTTTCTTATGTGCACGAGTTACGTGCTCTGTGCAAATACAGAAACTGAAGAAGAATTACACGTGTAGACGTTAACTGAAATACAGAGAATACAGCTGAAGAACTTCGTACAAAAACACTAGTGTTATTAAAAAAAAGCAGAACACATAAAATAGTAGAGTTACGATTTTGACTTGTACAGCATATGTTCATTGGGCAATAGAAAAGAAATGATCAGCATATCGGTGTCATACGTACCATGTGCGTCGATCTGACCAATAATTTTATAACCAGATCTAGCTTATATCATCTGCAGTGTGCTTCGATAGATCAATTTAAATAATTTGTAAAATGTGTCAAGTGGCATAGACATCAAGGAGGGACCAAAGATCATCAAGTGCTGCTGGCGGTCGGTTTCATTAATAAACCTGTCGTGTGAATATGCCCTGAGATTTTCTGCGAGAGATACATATGGCGATTCAGCCGGACACAGAAGTGGAATTTCGTTATTCCTGAAGGAGGCACGTGTTGTCGCTGCAATATGCGGTGTGGCATTGTTCTGCCGAAATAATGGCACCAACCACGTCCTAAGAGCAATCGGACGTTGAATTTCATTGACATAACAGTCACTCGTTATGATGGTATGCACTCTCACTACAAGCGATTAGATTTCGTAACGAAAAACGCAACATGTCATAATGCCTCATATTAGTGATGTAAAACTGATGAGAATACACTCTTTCAGACGCATCTCTCCCTGTCGTCGTTGGACCCAAATGCGGCTATCATTTCAGTCTCAACAGAAGTGCATTTCGCCGGAGAACCCGGCATTGTGCCATTCGTCACAACACTTCGATCGTTATATGCACTATTGCAGCATGACAGTACGCCGTTGCGGTCCATTAAGCCCGAGGAGAAGAAGACGAGCCTGCAGTCTAAATTAAAAATACCGGCGACGTACCCTTACAGCTGACATGAAAACAAATACATCAAAATTCGCCGCTATTGTTACAACGCCGTTCATAATGGAGAAAGATCGCTAAAAGACATGATCATGAGATGGCGGTAGTACCTCGGCGTTGTCATCACGGTGCGCAGAACCGTCTTTTCGTATCCTGCGACCTTTTTTGTGCCATGATCAGTTTCTCGGAAAGGAAGCATAGCAGTCCCTCATTCTGATAGCGCAACCTCTTTAAAAGCGCTGATAATCTACAACTGACATACCAGGAAAACAGCCGGTTTTCGGCCTACGACGTTGTGCCATCTGATTTGTCTAGAGGCTGTGCGTATACAACTATGAATCCGAAATTGTGATCAGCTCTGCCTAATCGGCTCATTAACATATCCAATAAACATCAAATTTGTAACTCGAATCCTTTCAGGTGTCGTGTGTTTTATGAACATGAGTGTATATACATCCTGATGTAGCGGACTGTTCGAAACACTTAACAAATAACGTTTTGGTCTTCCCTAAGCAGCAACTGAACAAAATTGTTCACTTGCTGCTTACCATCTTTGGTGAATCCCCAGCATTGTGCGGGGCTCCACGAAGCAGCCTGACAAATTGGCTTGGCAGTTAGTGTGTGTTAGTCTGGAGGAATTCGAGGTCGCTGTGGTGCAGTGGATGCATATACGGGGCGTAACTGGAAAACCCTGGTTTCGATTCCTGGTGGCGGCCAACGAGAATTTTTCCGTGACTCACTTGTAAACGTGGGAAGAGCGATGACTTCTGTTTGATGTTCTCTTGTACTCTTTCGCCCGTCATTTCGGTACAACAAGGAGCATTCCTTTTAATGGAGGACAGTTTACATTGTCACCTGAGCTAACGTTAGGCCTACCGCAGCTTCTCTTCACATCGTCATACTTCAGAGTAAATATTGAGATAAAAACTTTAAAAAACATTTAAAATACAAAAGAATGATTGCAGTTAATTTCCATACTGCAAAATCTAAACGTCGCATTTCTTCCATGTATTTAACATATAGTAAATAGTAACGCTGTACTAGTGATCCGATTTATTGGAGTATAAAATAAACACATAAGCGTTTCCAAGCTTTCGCACATCAACCAGATGGCTTAAAAGCCATCTGGTTGATGTGCGAAAGCTTGGAAAACCTTATGTGTTTACTTTATACGCCAATAAATCGGATCACTAGTACAGCGTTACTATTTACTACTTAATTGGTGTATTGTTCCTCGTTATAAATTTTATTTAACATTTTTTAGACGAAATGATTTATGACGCTAATCTGCACTTATACTCAGAAATCATACAAATGCATTCCATTCCAACCATAAAACATCGGATTCCGCATATTTTCAAAATCACCGCGATTTAACAGACATAACTGATTTTCCCCTATAGAGCACGCAACAAGTTTTTCGAAACATGGCGTTGCAACATATTTAATTCTATTGTGTTTTTTCTCTTTCCAACCGTACGTTGAAGAAGCGTATATGCTGCAGCTTTTTACGTCCGTCTGTCCGTCCGTCCGTCTGTCCGTCCGTCCGTCTGTCGGCACGATAACTCACCTAAAAATGGTTCGGTTTCGATGAAATTTTAGTATGTGGTAGGGGACCACATGGGGACGAACCCTATTGAAAATGGGTGAAGCGGGATCAAAGGTCACGACATAAGAGCGGGATCCATTCAATTGCCCTTATGCGTCATACCTTGCGTAAATATGGTTTGATTTTAATGAAATTTTAGTATGTGGTAGGGGACCACCTGTGTACCAACCCTGTCGAAAATGAGTGAAGTGGAGTGAAAGGTCAGGACATAGGAGTGGGATGCATTCCATTGCCCTTATGCGTCATAACTTGCGTAAAAATGATTCGATTTCGATGAATTTTTAGTATGTTGTAGTGGACCAGCTGGAGCTATTAAAAATGGGACAAATAGAGTCAAGGGTCAGGACATAGGATCGGGATCCATTTCATCGCCTTTATCTCACACTATTAAGGTGGACGTCTAGTAATTTTGCTTCCTATATTTCAAATGGAAAACCTTTTGTACAATTCTCCTTCACAGTGAGTGTGTTCCCAAGGATGGAAATTTGAACATCGCTTAAAATAACTTCATACTATAACTTGGAATACTTAACATTTTCTAAAACATAAGCATAATTATATTAAAAAACAATAACGTTTCCTTTGGTGGTGTAAAACCAGAAAAAAGATGGGGCCACCTGTACTTTGATGACGTCAGTAGACAAATAAATGTTGGATTGCATGATTACGGTTATGATTTAGAAAATATTAAGTATTGCAAGTTATAAAATGAAGATATTTTATTCGATGTTCAAATTTTGATCCTTGGGAACGCATTAATTGTGAAGAAAATGTGTACAAATTTTTTTCCATTGGAAGTAAAGGAATCAAAGTTACTTGACGTCCACCTTAAAGTAGCAATTCTTGTATGTATGTATGCACATTTTATTTTGAAAACGGCTGTAAGAATTTTGATGAAAGTCGTTAACCTACCGATTTCTGGTACTAGAAATCCATTTAGCTTCATCTCGACTTTAGGAGAATTCGTTTAGTGGGTTAAATAACTACCCCGAATAATAAAGTTTTTAGTGTCATAGCGTCGTTCCATTAATGTTACCAACGCTTAGAAATCGTATGTCGTCACAATCTCGCGTTTGAGAATGTTGGCACGCGGTCACGCCATCTGTCTCATTACGTCACGCGCTGTGTTTGGATCCTATTAAAGTTTTATGACGTCACACTCTTGCGAGCAGATGATCGCGATTCCCATCTGCCTCATTACGTCACGCGTTGTGTTCGTATGATCGTCTGCACGATAACTCGCGTAACATTCGTTCGATTTCGATGAAATTTTAGTATCTGGTAGGCGATCACCTGGGAAGGAACCCTATTTAAAGTGAACGAAAAGGGGTCAAAGGTCAGAACATAGGAGCGGGATCCATTCCACTGCCTTTATGCGTCATAACGTGCGTAAAAAAAGGTTCGATTTCTATGAAATTTTAGTATGTGGTAGGGCACCACCTGGCGCCACACCCTTTCGAAAATGGGCGAAATGGGGTCAAAGGTCAGGACACAGGAGCGGAATCACTTACATCGCCGTTATGCGTCATAACTTAAGTAAAAATGCTTCGATTTGGATGAAATGTTAGTACGTTGTAGGGGCCTGCCTGGAGACGAATTCTATTGAAAATGGGCGAAATGGGATCAAAGGTTAGGACAAAGGAGCAGGATCTATTCCATAGCACTTATGCGTCATAACTTACGTAAAAATGCTTCGATTGCGACAAAACTTTATCATGCTATTTCGGTGTTATACCGAACCGGTTCTGTTAAATATTATCGAAATGGGATCAAATGTCAGGGCACAGGACCGAGATTTATTCCACAACCATTATTCTTATAACTTGACTTATAACATTAATAATGATTTCTGGTTTGTTGGAAAGCGTGTTATAATCAGTGCATTGCATGATTTTACAACCTTGTTATAAATTATATTTTATCATTATTAATATAAATATATATTATTATTTTGCGCAATATTTTACTGAAAATTAATTTCTGAGTTTGAACCACTACAGAATGCAAGAAAAATTTTCATCTTAAAAGTTTTTTGGGAAACATAAATTTGGAAAATATTGCATTGTTTAAAAAAAGAGATGCTTGATGAACAGTTTTTTAGATCTTCCTTTTAAAATGGATTTTGCAATTCCTCAAGATATGAAAGAAACGGTGGATTGGGTAATGAATATTTTCATTGGATTGGAATCGATAATGTTAATGGGCAAGTATGCATCTAAATAAAAAGGTTTTATATTGTCACCCTTGTTACATCATCAGATGCAATACTCCACACACAACAGGGGGAGGGGAAGCAAACACCTAAGGTAATTCATATCAAATTTAACAAGCCGAAGTTTCAATGGCACAAATCAAGATTTCAAACCCAAACGAACGCTGAAAACTGTACACGCTCCACTTCGAGAGTGCTTGAACTACTTGGAGAATTGAATACAGTTTTGTCGAAACTAAAACTTGAATAATAAGTATTATTTATTACCAATTTGTTCACCCCATTAACGGAAAAACTTGAGCTACTGATAATCGGAATTCAAGCCTCAAGTTTTCTGCAACTGTCGCCACACTCATAGCACAAGCAGTCTCGTGATTAATAGAAAATCAGGCGTGCCGATAGATGGCGCCACACAGGCGGTGTAAAGTACAAATTATAAAAGATACTTCACTTCTAAAGCACATACGGAGATTCTCAAGGCCGGTTTTGGAGAATTCATTTTTAAAATATTTTGTGATGCTTTTTACTTCATATCAATGTCACTCAAATTTGTGGCGCGTGAAAGTGTAGCTGTAATTGTTCGTGCACTTCCTGTACGTAGGTGTTAGAAAACGAAGTATAACTGTAATGTGTGTCGAATTCATGTTTGCATACAGGCCCATGACAATAATTATTCGGAAGAAATACCAGCTTTGGGAAAGCTTCAAGCATTCTCTGACAACTGTTCCCTTTCTCATTGTAAAAAGCAATGCGTTTATTCGTACAGTGTGCAAATCCCATGGTAACATATAATTGCAAGGATTACATTATTGAAAGAGAATAATAACAATCGTACTTCACTAAAAATAAATTAAATGTTTCACCTTGCCGCTCTCCGTTTGTAAACAGATAAGTGTAAAACGCTAATAAAATTAGATTCTATGGATTTGATTTGTCTATACTTCATTTATTTGCACGAGTGACGTATTGTATGTAGGAAATAATATCTGGCTTATCAAACAGCATCAACCTTTACGCATGAGTTCGAAAGTAGAGGCTATTAACAGAGATTGCGAAATTTTCAACCATGGGTTTCATTTCTTTCTAACGTTTTCCCTTTCCGAGTAATAATTAATTATATAGCCTTAACTAGAATGTCTTCCAATATTATAGTTATTTCGTAACCACTTGTTGCGTCAGTGTTCATTTTGTTAGACTCATTCATATTTCATACAGATACAACAACAACATTTTAGGTGAGTTCTCAGTTATAAGAATACCTTAATATTTTAGCGATTTTCATGTGATTGCTACGCCTAAAACGATTTTTTTCCTTTTAAAATATTTTCCCCTTGAAACATCACTGTCACCATTTGGTTTTCCATAAAACTACTCTGATTATTGACATTTTCAGGTTTAATGAAAGTTCTTTATCATACACTTCCGAATAGCGGACACCTCCATTTAGTGGACAGTTTTATGATTATTCGTCCCGAATTGTTACATACAGCATAATTCCGTAAAATTACCCAAAATAGCGGACATAGGCACGTCGTACTACCTTGGAAGATAACTCATTTTACTGGTCCTGATTTCAAGAATCGGGAAAAATTGAGTGTTCCAAGATCCAAACTGACCACCATTGTTTCAATATTCAAATATACCAAGAGGGGTTTAATGATCTAAATGTTATTTGGCGGACGTTTAAGGAACATAACTCACAACAAAAGAAACAACATTGGATTTATTTGTTGAAAATGTTCACCCATGGACCATGGTTTAGGTTAAACTGTTAATACATACCCATGTAAGTACTTACTTTATTTTAATTTGTAGTACTGTAGTTAAATAACTAAGTCATTAAATGGTATTCAGCTTTATGGATATAGGATACAAAGCGACAGCTTTTATTTCACAATCTTTTTTTTTTGTTCACTCAACGCTTTGCATTAAATTAAAATCCCAGATCAATTGCTGTAACATTGAACTTTCCCAATTTATCAAATGTAGAATTAAAGGATCTGCATAATCTTGTTTATGAGACATGTATTTATTCCTCAATAAAATAAATGAGGAAACGGGAAAAAAGCAAATCCATGAAATGACAAGATTCTGAGTATTGAAAACTGTGTTCTAGCTATTTAAAGAAACAAAATAAAATTGCCTCAATCATGGTTATCATGGCTGAACATAAAAGCAAGCTAATATTCTGATGTATTAATCAAAATAAATACAGCCAAGAAATTAGATTATTTTTGTTTTGCTGTGTTTCTTAAACCATAGAAAATCTATGAAATACACAAGGCAATTTATACGTACCGCAAGAATGTACGAAACAGTACATGGAAACACTTTAAAATTCAGTGGGCCCTTTTAAAATTAGGGGAACAATAAAATGCCCTTTGCTTTTATTTTGCTAATTGAAGTGTGCTTTCATTTTGCGGTTGACGATACTAGGCGTGCTACGATCTGCGTCTTTCTCTTGCTTGGTAGTAGCTTCATTGTTTGCAGTAAGGACCACACTTTCTCCATTTATCAAGTGTTGGTCCTCAATTGTTACACATGCAACATGCGGTTTCCGATACGTGCACTCCGATTCAAGACATTTCGAAATATAGTGTGCTCTGTTTTTGAATCGCAGTGTGATTTGTCTAAAATGTGGAGATCCGAGAGCTTGTTCATGGATTCGTAAGGTGAGCTTGTTCATTTAGTTACAAGAGCTTGTTCATGTAGGTTTATGGCGTCCATGCTCATGACATTAAACAGTGTGAGCAACTGAAATATTTCGTTCTACCTGCAGATGTCAGGCTAGCCATACACTGGATCTAGATGTTAAGTGCAAGATACAAACTGTAGAACAATTCAGATTTAATAAAACCTGTTTTTCGAGACAATTTCGAAGCGTTTTGAAGCAGCGTTGTCAGTCTACTGGTTTATTAGTAGATCTACTGATTTTAATTCCTGTCTTTTGATAGTTTTTTTCCAATCTACTGTCTTTTGTATGCTTTAAGACCACCTATACACTCACTACATGCTGTCTAAAATTATATACATTTTTCAGTGCTCACCTTGTACTGATCAAAAAGAAAAGACCAACCTCAAACCTAATCTGAAAAGTAAAAAACGAGAATGACTGTATTAAAAAATTAGAATCACAACACATGGTAACTATTATTTTTTTAGATTTAAACTGGTTGTTTTTTTTTATTATTCTAGATAACTTATTGGAGAGTTTTACAAGTATTTTCCTAATTTTACCAACAAGCAGTACATTTGATAAACGTCTATGAAATGATATTTCTATTATTGATATTTCTTCTGTATGGCACTTATTCCACGTACGTTGGAAACATCTGGGTATAATTTTGTAAGAAGTGTAAGTACGTAACACTTTGTTTTTAGAAAGAGAACATTTGAGACCGATCCAGCTATGTGTACATTTTTAAAAATAAAACGCCATGATTATTTATTTCAACATTAGTCTTATTGATCAGCCTCATTTTATAAAGCTGGTCATCAGTAAAATATTTTTTAAAAGCGACTCGGGATATTTTTGGTTTGAATTTCATTCTGCTGTTTAATAAATAGTAGTTCGTAGATTACTTGTAATATTTGACATACACCCATATTTAATTGGTCCTGCGTACCGAGCATACACCATGGTACTGATATTATGTCCAATTTGTTATATTCTTGAGCTGGTGCATATTTCAAGCAAAGCAAAAAATAGTTTTTGATTTCTACTGAATTTTGGAGCTCTAGTCTGTTGATTTTAGGTAAAAGTTTCTGAAAACGCTAGCCTGTAGTGGTGGAGCATATTTCCGAAAGACCATGCTCCTTTCCATAAGCCGATGACCATTTCTTTAACTTTCTCAAATGATTAAGGAGGATAGTAAAAACAGGAGATTAAATAAATTAAAAATATCGTAAGATTGGCAAATTGGACGAGTGTTCAATTTGTCATCTGAGGATTTCAGTACATTGAAGCTATAGCGCCTTCCTGAAAGCACTACGTGACGAACCGAAACCTGGGGAGTTGGAGTGTATTCCGCAGGACATATTCATCTCCAACAGCAAACATTATACACCTGTACTGGTGTGCTTCCCGCAATGATATAAAGCTGCTCCATGCCACACAAATGCTGTTGAAGAGGTATTGAAGTACACAATGCGCGTCATAAACCCGACTTTAAACTTATACACTGCCTCCACAAACTTTGACAACTACCGCTAGGTGGTTTGTATTCAGTACTGGTGACGCAATACAGAAGCAAGTTCATCGGCTTGTACAAATTGAGATCGTGATTTTTCTACCAGACGACCTTTTCGCAATCCTCAAGAGTCCAGCTCTGGTGCTCTCGTATCCAGTAGAGGGGAATTTCTTAATCTTGATCAATGGACAAAGGTACAAAAGATTGACGTCTTGTGGTACATCTAATTCGCGCTAAGGTTCGGAGGGCTGTGGAAGCTGAAATGTATATCTCGTTGACGTGTTGATGTTGTACTTATTCCCCGATAACTTCTCGCAATAAAGCTAATTCATCAAACGCTTCAAGCTGCTGTTGCACTCAAACAACGCCAGTCATACCCGTCTTCAGGAAGACCATTGACTTTTTCTTCCGTTCTTTGTGTACAACTCATTGTGTAGTTCGATACAATATGTCTTGCATCGCTCAGAAGATTTGTACTCCCTGTGGGGCTTTAGCTGCCAACCTAAAATACGGTATCATACTTCTTTCTAACTGCTCAAATCAGCAGTCTTTTCAACAGGCCGATACCAACGCTTTGGAGAGTAGTAAATACTTTTCAGTGAACCTTTCATGAAGCCATCTTAAAATAATGATTGCGAACTTAAGTTTCGCACCTGGCCGATTGCTATTGGTTTTAAATAGCAATTACTTAATTCAGTACAGGGTTCTTGCGGTATTCCAAAAAAATAATAGTGGTTTCAGGAAAATTAAAACTTCAAATGTGATATAGAGAGCAGGCAAAAAACTGTATCACAGGTTTGCTTTATTGAGATAAACCTAAGAAACTTTAAAAAACCTCAGGATTTAAATTTATCAGTAATAGTGTAAATGTCAAATCCATACGGTCAAGAAAAAATCACACTATATTTTTTATTATTAAGCACGATTTTATATTCACTATTATTTAGGGTCAACTTTTTCTGTAATGTGTCATTTAAATAATGCTCGCTTTGTGAATAACAGATGGCCAAATACAAAGCACCTATTAAATTTTGCCCTTCACCTAAAGCAGGGTAAGGCGTTTTCTAATCTGCATAGTTATACTATGTATTCCTTAAGTAAAAAAAAGTTTATGTTTTCGTATACAGAAAAAAACGTGTTTAGAAATTACGCAAAATAAAATGTTAATTATGAGTAGTAATTCTAATTAAAATTTATTCGGCTGAAACACTGAATGAGCAATTTATATGACAATCATACCATTTTATGCAAAACAGCTAACTTACGATGGATAAAGCGGTACTGAAAGATATGTTAAGATGGGTAAATCGATACTGAAAGATAAAGCTGATAACATGCAGAGAATAATAAAGGGAGAAAGAAATAATTGCGAAAAGGTACAACACTACAGACTTTGAACGCGGAATGATCCTGTAGTTTCGAACACTGCTGCGAGCATTTGCAAAATGGCTGCATTTGTGAAAATTTAATGGTAGCCGTTGTTAAATTTTGAAGAGCGTGTACCACCGGTCAAACAAACGGGTCTTATAGTAAGGCGTGAAGTCCGTTTTGCCACTGGATACTCCAGTTGAGTGGAGAGTAAGCAGAAGTTTTCATTACAAAACACGGGTAACACTTCGTTTGGGTACAGGGCGTTTGATCACTTCGTTTGATTATAGATAATCTGAATCAGAGACTAATGCCGATAGTCACTCAATGTACAGTTATCCGCACATTACATTGTATGGGTTACAGGAGCAGACTGTCTCACCGTTAACTATTTGCATCGAAAAAGAGGTAACGCAACCATTTCGCTCAGGAACACAAGAATTAGGTACTAAATGGATTAAAAAAAGGTAATGTGGTCCGACAAATCACGCTTTCAACTACACCATGCAGGTAAAGGGGTAGGGATATGGAGACAGCACTACGAACGCATGGATCCTTCTTGCATCGTCACTACACTTCAATCAGGTAAAGTCAAAGTTATGGTCTACGGTAGGGGTTCCCAAAATATTTGAGACAACGACGCCCTTCACATGTCACATTTTCCGTGCGACGCCTTGTACCCAAAATTACAAGAAAAAATTGCCCAAATTTTAATATGTGGTATTTTTTAAAGACAATATTCATTTACATTATCAGCTTGTATTCTTTTTAATGCAAAAATACAAAATTATAATGAAATTACAAAACTGAATAAGAAGAAATTGATAAGATAGGCATATTTTCACAATGGTAACATTTCATTTGGCTTTTCATTTTTACAAAAATTTTAGAACTATCTAACAAAGGTATTTGCTTCTTAACGGGATGTGGGAGCTTGTTTTTCGTCACACAAAACATCGAATCTGGGGCAATGTTCGATACAGCTACTGGGATCTCCTTCTCAACATTAACTTTGCTTCTATATCTGGATTTTATTACCGCCAGAACTAAAAATCCGGCCTCGCAAAGGTTGGATGTGGCAAAAAGGAAAATTACTCTCACGGCTTGCTTAATCAAACCTAGGTATTATTTCGCCAAACTGTTCCAAAGCGGTGACAGAGTTCTGGTAAAGAATGTCATTTACAGTGTGGAGTCTGAAGAAATATCTATTAACTTTTCCTGCTAAGCAGTTGTGAAGGTTGATGGTGGGTCTGCTGTAAACGGGTCTGTAGCCCACATGTATGTTCTTCTGTTTGTGGAGGAAAATTTTTGTCCAATTGAAAGTTGAGTCGAGACAAATGCTCCAAAATCACTGATTTCAATTTCGCACTTAATAGCATCTCGATTTCGTGTATGCACTTGTGTAACTTACGATAACATTCAAAATCACCTGAGTTCGATTAAAATGATGTTATTTCTTTTATCTTTAACATTCTTTCATACAATTCATTCTTTAAAATTTGAACACGTATTGAAAATTTGCGTGTTGCGTTTCACTGAAAATTAAAAAATTTAGTTTATCCTTATACGTCCGACGCCACGTACCAAGACCGGTGACACCCTAGGTAGTCGCGACGCACAGATTGGGTACCTCAGGTCTAGGGCTTATTTTCTTAAGAGTGTGCGGGCCCTTTGATTCTTATGGTAGAACGTCTAACCATCCATATGTATCGAAATATCGTTGCCGACCATCTCCAGTTACTTATGTTTATGGTGCATTCCAATAGGACAATGCTCCATATCATATTGCTCTGCACTACGTGAATAATTTGTGGGACATCACGGAGACGCTTCCCTGCTATGTTGACCGCCTCAATAATCGGATCTCTGTAGAAGGAGCATTTGTGGGATAAAGTCGAAAGGAGCATCAGACTGTTGTATCCACTAGCTTCAAATGCCCATAGCTACAAATCGACATTTAACAGTCCATACTAAGACGAATTCAAGAAGTAATAAGGGGGAAATGTGGCGAAAAAAGTAATGACCACGTAGTCATAATAATTTGGCTCTTCAGTGTATATGTCTATAAGAACCAATGTACCACTTAGTACTTTGCGTCATAAGAAATAAAAACAAATTTCAAAATCTCATTTTATGAACATCATTTATTACTCCTTTTCATTTCAATTATTAAAATTCACAATCTGTAAACTTTCATACTTTTGAAAGAAGTTGAATTTCGATACAGACCCAAAGGGAGTACAGATGACTAAGGTTTGTACATGAATGACATTAATTGAACACTGCAGAGCCACCAAAATATGTGATACAGACGAAAACTGAAGAATTAGTTTAAACTTGAATATCTCATTGTTTCAAAAAAGGCAAAATTCAAAATATGTACTGGAACTTGTGTTTGCGAACGAAGTTTAACTTTAGTACTAATCCAAAACGTAGTATTAAAATTACAAGACGTCCGAAAGAATGATGAACTGAGGTAGAAATGTTAGTCAAAGAGTGCAAGAAATAAATGGTTTGTCTGTATTATATTTTTGTAAATCCTTCAAATGCCTTTTCATTTGCAACATTCTAAGTACATAGTAGAAGATTGTTAAAAATAATTTATCCAATGGTCTTACATTTAGATGTACATGTGGAAAAAATACTTAAAAATACTTTGTCAATTGTTACATTTAAAATACGTTAAAATACTTTGTCATTTTTTTTTTACATTTTGGATGTACATTTAAACAGTGCGGAAATTTCGTAATGAGACTGATTTTTTAAATTCTGGTAAAGGCCACGTGTCGGCCCCTGATGGCTTTCTGATAAGCCATTTATCATCTACGCTGCGCAAAAGCGGGTTCGATGAAGTTGCGCAGAAGATAATTTACTCCGTGCCTGACATCATTTGGCGGAAGAACATTGTAACTGCTGTGTCATGGAGCACAGAGGAAATTCGGTTCTGTTCGAAAATCGGTAGAACTGAATCTGAGACTGTTGAATTGTTGCAGGATGTGTATGGGTCTAATTGCTTGTATCATACGAAAATATTACGATGACAGGCAGTTTTCAAGGATATTTGAAAAATTGCAAAAGGCGCAGACACCCGACTTCAGTGCGCACCTTTGAACTCATTGAGGAAGTCCGCAGAAAAAAAATAAGGTGACCAATGCCTGACCTCGAGGATGCTGGAATGTGATCTGTGATATTAAGGAGACAATTCTTCACATTTTAATGAAGAATTTGAATAAAAAAAATCAGATTATTTTTTTCTGAATAATTTCTCAGACCACCATAAATATGCACGGGTGGAGTACTCAAAAAACACCTTGGATACTACAGAAACAATACAAAATCTTCTTAAAGCTTTGTGGTACTACGTACCGATATACGATTTCCTTATGATCCTGAAATGAATTGTTCATGTGCTTAGGGTAAGTCGCCATTGTCACCCAAATGAAAGAAGATCAGGTTATAGAAAGCCGAAAATCAAAACAATGCATCTGTACTTATACCACAGCAACTGAATTTGAATACATAGTTCATTCCTGAAGGTAGAACTGCCACTGGAAATGCTTACACATCCATTTTGAAAAGATTGTAGAATTGGATTTTTCGTGTTAGGCCAGAGTACAAAACCGGGCAATCGTTCGTTATTCACTATAACACGCCCACACACACATTTAGTTTACAGTAATCTCTGGTACGAACAAATTGTGTGTACGAAATCATCACAGCTATTTTCCAGAAATCTAAATATGTAACTGCTTTTTATTCCACAAACAAAAACTGCATTTAAAAGAATTCTTTTCAAAACATGGAAGATAGAAAGAACTGTGACATCAGCAATTCAACCCATACCAAATGATGGCCTGTCCAAGTCTACTTTCTTGGGCTGATCGCGCTTCTTCTTGTATTAACGCAAAAGATGAATGTACTTTGAATAAAATAGGTCACGTAAGTTTCATATTTTGAACTGTCGCACTTTGTATATGCAAAGCATTTTAAAAAATACGGTAAAGTTGCTCCAATTGAATATTACCTTCTCTGCTTCAAAATATTCTTTTGCGCTGTTATAATTTCTGCTCACAATATTGCAACCAGGAATCTAAGCAATCATATTTACAGTTAAATGAACAAAACGGTAACTTGGAATTCGCCGCAAATCACGTGTTTGCAATTTATACAGTTCATGAGCTCGGTTGATTCACAGCGATTTTAAACGCTTTTAAGATTATAAAACCTTGGAATCAAAACAAAATAAATTGCGTAAAAATATATATGAAAGTTGTTTTTATTATGTATTACTGCAAACTTTAAATTTTAAATCCCACATCATACACAAAATTTGGGATATCATCGTTATTGTGATTCATTAGTAAAAATTAAGAAAACGGTTATACAACGCACTCGCAAACACAGAAACACACACAGATATATTTCATAAAAAAGATATATTCTGATGTTTTATATTTGTATTTTAAGTTATCTTAAATCACATAAAATTATCTGGGAGGGAGCCACGCTGGTAAATTGCAGAATACAATTTATCTGTCGAAGAAATAAAGATATTTTGAGAAATCATCATTTTAGTTTCAATATTGTACGGATTCTAAATGGTACATATAGCTTCTGAATAGAGACATAGTATAATACATTAGACTGAAATTGTTTCTATTTGAAATGAGGAAGATGCATACCCCATACCTACAGGACGTGAAATTTATTTTCTTTGTCTTCAATATCAAGATGATTCCAAAGCTTTGAATTTGTTGAATCGTCAAGCATAATTAGAATTGTCGCTTTCTGATGGTTGTAATACTAAACTGGTGTGCAAACATTAAGGACGAAGAGGAGAAATTAGCATAACAGCGGATGAACAGGCAGAACGGAGCGAAAGACCACTCAGGAGAAAGACTAGATAGACTAGGGTCCGGTACGGTAGGGCATGCGAATATATGCAGCATGACGTAAAGGGGGAGTGTCGGAAAAGTATAAAGCACACGGGCGGTGTACGCTCAGCAATTCGGTGAAAGCTATTGCACGGTGTACATCTGTTTGAACAACGTCGAGTTGCTGCCACCATGTGATATGGCCAACAGGCAATCCGGTAGACGACATCTGAAAGACTTTACCGCGGTCGCGTAATTCGGACGTTGGAAGAATATCGAAGTGTGGCTAGTGTGGCCGAGGAGTTCTAGATCGCTCGCAGCACCGTCTCGCGAGCTTAGAGAGAATTTCAATCGACAGGAACCGATGTCCGAGAGTTTAGCAGTGGTCGTCCACGAGCAACCACGGCGGCGGACGACCGGTATATTGTCCTACAGGCGAGAAGAGACAGACGTCAGACAGCGGGAGAAATTGCATGGCAAATGCAACAGACAACTGGACGTCCGTTATCGCGTTTTACAGTGGCCAGGAGGCTGCACAAATGTGGTCTTTTTGCACGACGACCAGTAAGGTGGGTGCCATTAACGCCTGCTCATCGGAGATGGTGCTTTCTGCAGTGCGTGGAACACAGAAACCGCCGTCTCCGATGACGGATGAGAGCCGATTTAGCCTGATGTGCGATTCTGGACATATACACATCTGGAGAGAGCAGGGAACACGCAATCGCACCTCCAACATCATCGAAAGGGGCCGGTTTGGAGGACGCAGAGTCCTCGTTTGGGGCGGTATCACGCTTGGTAGCTATACTGACCTCCACATCTCGAAAGGGGGTTCAGTCACTGGTGTCCGCTATTGTATCGAGGTTCTCCTGCCTCACGTGAGTCCGTTTAGAGGTGCTGTGGGTCCTGAGTTCCTCTTCATGGACGACAACGCTACATCTCATCGTACAGTGGCTGTCGCAGAGCTGTTGGAGAGTGAAGATATTCAACGCATGGATTGGCACGTAAGGACCTCGGACCTAAATCCAGTCCAACACGTGTGAAACCTTCTCGGGAGATGCTTGGCAGCACGCCACCAGCCGTCAGCAACGATTCCGTAGCTGCGATTGGCGCTACAAGAGGAATGGGCCATGATGCCTCAACAGCTCCTTGAAAACCTCGTCCTCAGCATGGACAAACGTTGAAAATCCTGCAACGCAGTCAGGGGTGATCATATCCCATACTAAAGACTGCATTTTTCTTGGCAGCCGCCTGTCACATGGACGTTTCTGTCTCCTGTCGAGTTATGCTCTAAGTTACCTTTTCAATAAAGTGCCTTTGTATCCTTTGGATTCCTTGTTTGGATGGTTTTGCTCACTTGTCCCATACTCGTACATCTTGGGGATCTTATCGTATGATTTGAGCCGATGTAGAACACTTCTGCCCGACGTTACATTCGAAAAATCTTCTCGTCTTAAATTTTTGCACGCCAGTGTATAACATCACCCAAAATCTAAGGTGAACAGTGAATGCGAGCAATGTTAAAATACAAGTTATTCAACTCGGAATAACGGGTTTCTACAAACATTAGATTTGATCGTTAAACAAAGATTTACCTGTCATTTTCAATTAAACGGATTAAACATTTCAGTCTGCCCCGGTGGCGCAGTGATATAAGCGATTCCTGCTTATTATTCGTCCGAGAAGGGTGTGGTTTCGAAGCCCGATGAAGCATGACTGTTGTGTTTGTCCTACGGCACTGGCTCTCTCCCTTCCGTGGAACCAGTGGCCCTAAATTAGGGACGGGCGACTTAAGCCTACAATTCAAAAAACAAAACAAAACAAAACAAAATATTTGAGTAGACCTAATTGTACAATGAGTCCCAATCGAATTAATATAAAACCACTTCTGCGAACTTCTAGATTATGCATTTCTGGATGTACACTGACGGAAAAAAAATCCCAACACCAAGAAGGAGTTGTGTAAAATAAACGACAGTTAGTAGGCAGTGAGAGTACATCTGTAAGATGACGTCAATGCAAATTTCGCACTCGGCGCATACGTGTGGCGTTAGTAGCGCCCCTCGGAACATGCAAAGCACGTTTGCTGTAAATACTCGCTGTAACGTACGTGAGCGTTAGTTATCGTTGAGATTCGACGTAGTGTGTTGATGTTAGTCAAGAATGCCTTTAAGAAGATGAAGAAGCCATTATCAACAGCTCACGGAGTATGAACGAGGTCGTGTAATAGGGCTAAAAGAAGGTGGATTTTCTTTCTGCAATATTGCAGAACGGCTTGGCAGGAATGTAGCCACTGTGCATGACTGTTGGCATCGGTGGTCAAGGGAAGGTACTGCCTCAAGAAGACCGGGTTCCGGCCTGCCACGCGGCCCTATTGAGAGGTAAGACCGCCGTGTACGGCGTACGGCCGTGGCGCATCGTACTGGGTCTGCGGCAGCGATTCGTGCTGTAGTTGCCACCACAGTGACACAACGAACTGTTACAAATCGGTTACTTGAAGGACAGCTCCGAGCCAGACGCCCTGTAGCGTGCATTCCACTTACTCCAAACCACTGCCGTTTGCGACGTCAGTGGTGTCAAGCTAGAGCTCATTGTAGGACGGAGTGGAGATCTGTTGTGTTTTCTGATAAACGTTGTATCTGCCTGGGTCCCAGTGATAGCCGTGTGTTGGTTAGAAGGAGGCCAGGTGAGCGCCTGCAACCAACCTGTCTGCGGCCGCGACACACTGGACCTACACCTGGAGTTATGATCTAGGGAGCAATTCTCCATGACAGCAGGAGCACTCTCGTGGTTATCCCACGCACCCTGACGGCACAGTTGTACGTCGGTCTGGTGATTCAACCTGTTGTGGTGCCATTCATGAACAGCATTCTAGGGGGTGTTTTCTAACAGGATAACGCTCGCCCGCATACCGCTGTTGTAACCCAACATGCTCTACAGAGTGTCGACATGTTGCCGTGGCCTGCTAGATCACCAGATCTTTCACCAATCGAGCACGTATGGGACATCATTCAACGACAACTCCAGCGTCACCCCAACCAGCATTAACTGTCCCTGTATTGACCGACCAAATGGAACAGGCATGGAACTCCATCCCACAAACTGACATCCAGCACCTGTACGACACAATGCATGGACGTTTACATGCTTGCATTCAACATTCTGGCGGTTACACCGGTTATTAATGTACCAGCATTTCACATTTAAAATGGCTCTTCTCGTGCTTACAATAAGCTGTGATCATGACACCTTAATCGATTAAATATGTTACCTATACAAATATATTGCCGCTATTTCATTCCTGTGCAACTATTTTTTCGTGGTGTTGGGATTTTTTTTTCGTCAGTGTATATGAACGTATTTACTAACCAGGATCATCCAATGCCTTTCCACACCAGAAAAATGTTTTTTTTTCAGTATTATTAACTAAAATAGCTACTGTTTTGTGCTGTAGTTAATTTTAAAATCATTTTAAGCAACTCGACTAAGGAAATATTTTTCTCCTCTGTCGAACTTTTCGTAATGTTACACGCATAAGCAAGGTGCATGGTGGTCTCAATAAAATGTACACTTACTGTCTTAACACGCATAATTGATTCAGCAACATGTGCAAAAGGGCTGAAAGTTAAGGTTGTTGTACGGAAAAAATATTTTTTTCTTCAGAACATCAGTTCAACTGATGATTGTAGAATTTTTTTAACTTCAACTTGAAAAATAACATTGATTATATTGAAATTGCATTATTGTTGTTCACAGATCGGATTATTAATTATTTATAAAAACGTTGTCATTTTTATTAAATATTTAAAAATGTGTGCGGTACAGAAAGTTCAATTTTTGGTTTCTCTTTTACAGACAATCCGAAATATGATGATTCACTAAAATAACTTGCAATAACTACTCCCTACATTTCTGCTTCAAATAATTAATTTAAGAATAAAACGAATAGACGGAACACGTATAGTCAATGATACACTATGTGGACAAATGTAATTGGACACCATAGGGGAAAAATGAAACAGTTTTTTTCTTTACATTAGTTGCGGGGTAAGTCTTCTATTTGCAAAGATAACATCAACTACTCATCGACATAATATTTTAAAGATCATTGCTCGCAACCTATAATTTATATATCAGATTATACCACGTTACGTCTTTACAACTAATACCTTTTAAACTGTTAATATTCTTAAATGATTAATAAGTTCAATGCATAATCAAAAGTCCAAAATGTTCTCTACACCGGTAATATAATTTTTTTTTTTGGTCAATGCGACGTCGGTTGCTTCGCGATAAACTGTTCGAGCTGTGGTTGTAGCACGGTTTCCGCAAGGCCCGGTGCAGCTCTAATATCCATTCGGTTGCTGTACTTTGATTTGATTGCCGAAGGGAGAACAGCTCTACTCGCATTAATACGTGACTGAATATTTACTAATAATTTCAGCGCTTTATCGCTGAGATTTGGTTATCCTTTCTCCATAGATACTTAAAACTGAGTGAGAGTCTTGAATCTGAATATCGATATCAGAGAATGTTTAACAAATCTTTCTTTTTTCTTGAGATGCTATCCTGCAGGTGTTGATATCTTCTGCGAAGGAATTAACGTCTCTAAGGTTCCCTTGCCGATGATCCTCTTCCTTGGGGTAATACGGATCAAGGCTCTCTGCTTGTTTCCTCACAGTTTGACTTACAAGAGTAAAACTGACCTGTCGGTTGATGTCGGCAGCAATCAAAAATCCAGAAGAAGGGGAAACATTTCAAGTTATCTTTCATGCAGGCGCTGCTTCCAAAGACTCGGTTCCTTTTTGAATACATGCATTTTATTCCTGGGAACAAAACATTTGTTATAATATCCCGAGAGGACAGATCAGGTTCATTAAGTAGATAAAATACGTCAGCCAAGTATGCAAACTCAGACAGGCATTCCTAATCCTGCAACAATTCTGCCATGGCTGAGTTTTACTCTCGAAGGAACTGCTTCAGCTCTTTCCGCAGTTTAAAACGCATAAGACAGCTTTCCTTCCCTCTCGACAGCCACCTTACCTCAGCATGGAGGAGGATTCGCTGGAGGTGTGAGCCCGTACTATCACGCAACATCATGAACAGTCTGGACTCGACTTGGAATTTTACTTACGATTATTACAGCGTTGTTCAGTACTGTGTTTAGTTCAGCACACATTTTTTTGCCGCTAATAGCTCCGGGTGGAGGGTGCCGTGAATATAAAATATGTCCGCATGAGCAGCAATCTTATTCTTTGCCACTACGCCTGAGCAGCATCCATTTATGCACCGGGAGCCGTCGATATATTCCCTAACGCACTTGCTCCAGTCCAAGCCATCGATGAATATCTGCTAACTAGAGGTCCGAGCAGGTAAGTCAATGCAACACAGAAATTCTTCCCTTATGTCGTTATATTCGAAATATCTCACGCAGCAGAGGATGATGACATGGTTGCTGACTTCAGATGACTCATCAATTTGAATCACAAAAGATCTAGATTTGGTCAACTCTTCTCTCACTTGCTTTTTAAATATCTGCGGCCATGGCAACAATTCTTCGATTAATAGTGTTGGCCGACAGAGAAATAGCCTTCAGTTTCTCAGCAGCTTGACGTCCCGAACGTTCGCTCTTGACCTCTTAGGTGGTTGGATTTTTCGACTCCTCACCAATAGTGAATGGCTATCTCGTTTTTCCAGTTTGAAGGGAAACAAATTAAAAGGACTTCAGCAGAAATTTATGAGCGATAATGACCATTTTAACTGAATTCTTCTGAATTTCCAACTAATGTGTCAGATGAGAAATATGAACTACCGCTTTACGATTAAAATGTGAGCTACAGTTTTCATCAACGATTCTTAATATTGTTATTTATGACGCTGATGTTTACTTTGCTAGCTTCTAAGAATGAATACGAATATCAATCTTTGTTGCAAAAGATGTTTGCACAAGTGCAGAGAGATGATAACGGCATTAATTGTAATAACATTTATTAGAACATTGGGGCGTTCAAGCACCCCTGAAGAAACTGAAAGAAGTGTTTAAGGTTGGGAATTAAATTTGGTACAAAATATATATTTATATAATTATTCAAATCTTTAACTGCATCTACTAAGTTCAATTGTCTTCGAATTCATAACTTTATAACATAACCACAAATAAGTCTGAAGATGCAATAAAATTAAAACAAAATATCAAAAACATGAAATAGTTTTCTTAAAAAACTATTTCATGTTTTTGATCTTGTTCTTAGTTTTCTAAGATAATTTGGTAAGACTGTAAGTTTGGTGTCATTTCTCTCAAAAAAATATTTTCTCAAACCTATTCCTCTGAATTGGAGCGACATTTATTTTCGTTTTTTTGTAAGTATTTGTCACACATATTGAGATCTGCTTTATTTTCTGAGCTTGAAGAGTCTTTCTGTTAGGGTATGAAGAGAGAGTGCTGCTAAAATGGGTTAGGTTCGGAAGTAAGTGCGCGCGATGTAATTTGCTTAAACTGATGGAATAGTTTTGAGAGTAAGAGTGACTTACATTTTTAGTTACATTACGCACTTGCGATCACCAATACTTGTGTGTAAGCACATACACGCAATTCGTACTTGTTCCGTTATCAGTGATAACCGAAAGCTTTAGGTTAGTTTTGTATACACCACAGTAAAAGGAACGTTACTTAGGAGACTACAGAAATCCTATATCGTCGTAACGCGTGCCATAACTGTGTATTGATGGATCTACCAGGTGCATGGACTGCCCTTTTAAGGCTAATCAAAAAGTATATTTACCATGTGTATTCCACACATTATGTTGATGTAATTTCGCGTGTCCACTGTATATTTTATTTGATTTCATTAACCTTTTAGTCTGTATTCTGTTTACGTTTAACAGTTTAAATTGTTTGATGTCGTTCTAGGGCAGGGGTTCCCAACCTTTTAAACATCACGGCACAGATAAACTACGAAACATTTTCGCGGCACACTTGTTTAAAGGCTGTTATATCAGACCAATAATTCGCAAAGACGAGCTGGCTTTGCCAAATGTTTCTATTAAATTCAAGTTTGAAATAAAATTATTAATGTCCAGATGCAGAAACTGAATTTGTTATCGTATTGCAAAATGTATTACAAATTACAAAACAAACAAAATTTAAGGACTTTATTTTGAAATAAAGATAGTTTCATCAATGCGACACTTGGAATTGTTGTAGCTTGCTAATCATGTCAATCCTGGGTTAAATGTTTATACATGCAAGTCGTAGACCGGCTTCAACGTTAGTCAGACAAAACATTCAACTTGATTTTATAGTGTTCAAGGCCAAAGATGCCTGCTCACACAAGTACGATGTTGCAAAAGGTGCCAACCATGTAACAGATTTTTTTTATATACACTCACGAATAATGAAATTTGCGCACCCAGAAGGAAGCATCGGATTGAACTGAATTTTTATGGACATAATGATGCAGATGAACGATTCACATGATGGCAAAAACAGAGCTGCAGAACAATTATAGAGGGATCTCGCAGCCCGGTCATTTTTAATAGCGCGTCGCACCGTCTCGTTCGCCGATACATACTGCAATATGGTTTAGCATTGAGGCGACATACGCCTGTAGTTGTTCTGCGGCAGACTGGCACACACGTGTGGGACGGTATGCTTCAAATCCCGGACAGTGCGGCACTGAGGCAGCTGGCGTTTCAACTGGTCCCACACATGCTTGATAAGAGACATGTCGGGGAGCGCGCTGGCCATGGAAGTGTCTAGGCATGACGTAAGCAGCCCTGGGCAACCAGAGCCGTGGGTCGGCGGGCGGGTATTAAACTGCTGGTGTAGCGCACCTGTAATACTGGCCAGGAATAGGAGCACATGAGGCCGAACAACCTCATCCACATACCATTGTCCCGTCAATGATCCACGTGCCACTATTAGAGAGGATTGGCTACATAAGCAATCGCTCCCCACACCATAATGCTGCAGCTGGGGAGGCCAGGCACTCCAGAGCGAGTTTGGAATTGTGTTTTTGACCCGGGGACCTCCACACCTGGACACGATGATCATCTCTCCCTAAAATGAAGCGGCACTCATCGCTAAACACCACACGCCGCCAATCTGTGACGTTCCACGTCGATCTGGCCTGGCACCACTGCAAACGCAGCCGGCGATGTTCCGGAGTTAACGACAGCACACGTAAGGGGCGCCGGGATCGCAGACTCGCTGCCGCGAGGCGTTGCTAAAAGGTTCGTGGACACACAGGATCCACTAAATCTGCCTGGCGTGCGATCCGTCTATACTGTCTACCGGTGGTACTTCTGGTCCGTCTGGAGCCGTGTAGCAGTGCCGTCACGTGTCCACTGCTCCCAACACAATCGTGCGGTAGGGTCAGAACGATGCACATGGCGGGTTATACGGGTCGCCGACCCGCTGCGGTTTTCAGCGCGATGATCAGGCCTCTCTCAAAGTCCGTAAGTTGGGTACATTTACGTCACTGGAATCCTCTCCGCATTCTTGACACTCTGTACACTTGCTTGCGTCGGCCGGTGCCTTTAGCATTCATGGGTCGTCGACTACACGCCAGTTTATAAGGCTGCATGTTCGTGCTTGCAGCGCCACCAAAGGGTGTGCCGTCATGCGCAATCGCACCAAACGTAGATCATTTGCATACCAGCACACACTCTAGCTAATCGCAAAGTTACGTGATTTTAGCATGTTTTCCTCTAGGTGCGCAAATTTCAATGTCCGTGAGTGTAGACGGGTTATATTCTGTCATGCTTAGGCAGAAAGTATCCGGACGATCAATTGATTTAACTCTCAATGTAAAATAACAGCACATTTCCCTTAGTTCGGCTCCTTCTACTGCCGTCAGATCCAAATTAACTTTGACGACAAAGTCACAAAGGGATATAATTCAGTCTGGAAGTGTTTCTGAGAGCCATTCAGAACAGATATTAAACTTTACTTCCAGGTTCACATATGCTTGGCAATTAATTGTTTCAATTATTCAGCTTCATTTCCTGAAACCAAATTCTGGAGTGTAGCGAAGTTCGATAGATCTCCTTTTGAACTAGAGTACTTTGAACTGAGCTTCTTCTGAAAACCTTTCATTTTGTTTGTCGAGGCAATTTTACTATAAACTTGACGTCTATGCATTGGCAGGTTTACATTCAGATGACGAAATTTCCTGGCACACCGGTTGGGAAGCCTTGTTCTAGTGATTGGAAAAAGCCTCAATTTGGCGAAAGGAAGCTTATAGGATATTGCATGGACACACCTGTATAACGGACCCTGATTGTTATCCCATAATGTATTGTGCATTTATTTCATAGTCTCGGCTATTTGAAATTTTGATTTATCTTTGGCATAAGATACAAAGTCCAGCTGCACAAATTTTGGGTCCTACAGAATATGCTCATTAAGCAACAGAGATCAATCTTCTAGCATATCGGAGTCATATGAACAATTGCAGGTACTTCGATGTATTTAATAATCGATGTATCTAATATCGATATGGCCACCTCTGTCTTGTATCACCTGCTGTACTCGATGAGGCATCGAATTAAATAATGTGCGAATGATATCCTGTGAAATTGCTATGTAGTTTGTATTGATCCGCGTCCAGACTCATCAGGAGTTGCTGGAGAACGATCGTAGCGCTGCATTTGTCGTTTGACCATGTCCAATAGAATGTATATGAGCAATAATTCTGACTGTCCAGAGCCCCACGGCAGAAAATGAACATTGTTATCCCTGAATGTAGCAGGTGTTGCCGCTGCAACATACGGTGCGACATTTTCCTGCTTTAATATGACCTTATAAAAAGTCCTGCAGGAACTGAAGTGCGACCGGCAGTGGAATTTCATTGACGTACCTGTACCTTTCATGGTGATACGGACTCTCGCGAGATAAGGTCTGCTCTTGAACCCGATAGCGCCCCAGTCCATATTATCTCCTGTTGGTGCGCTACGCTTGATGGAAGTACACTCTTCCCGACAACTTTCCCCATGTCGTCGGCGGGCTGATATGCGGCTATCATTCTCTGCGCAGTGCTACTACGACGGACAAACTACGCCCCAGATGACTGACAATCACCCGGAAAGAAGCATTGCAATCTCTCATACCGTAATGCGACCTTGTCGAACGCGCTGATTAGATTATTCGACTGTTTTTCACGACAACAGGGCAACGTTACCCACTGCTGTCCAAGCAGTGACATATCCACTGAGTCAAGAGAGTGCGTTTAACAAAAAAAACTGCAATTTTAGGGTCTGTGACTTTTCTCGATCTGATTTGTCTACATGAGGTACGTTTGCACCTATGATGCTGAAATGCTAAAAAGTTATACGATATTGCAGGATTAGAACATCCTTAAAAATAAATATTGTAGTGCAACTCCACTTAAATCTTCTGTTTGTTTTCTTTTTTTCCTCCTCTGAACATGAATGTATGCGTTTTACGCAAATCTTGAATTCCCGTACAGATGCATTTGGCTTTTCTCTCTTCCTTGTTTTTATAATTTTGGTTTAAATTAATGCATGGTTCTATATTCGTTTCCCAGCTTTGTCGGTTTTCTTTTTTAATACGGTACATACACTGTCTGACAGAGAAAATGTCACATCATGAAGGAATGCTCGAAGACAGACCAAACTGCACACACAGATAGGCAAGTAGGTGCTGAACAAATGATATAATTGTAACATACAAACAAGGCTCCAGTGGCCGAAAATACAGGATGATCAATAAGGAGTGTGGCCCGCATTTTAGACAATTCAGAGTTAAAACCGGCGTGGCACCCAATAAATGAAAGCCCGAATAGAGTCCTGGGGTATCGTGGACCATGTGGTGTTTAGCCGAGTCCACAGTTCATCTTCATTTTGCGGGGATCGGAAGCTACTCAACCGATGACCAATCATGTCCTACAGATGCTCGTTGAGCGGGAGGTCGATGGATCGTTCTGGATACGGAAGCATCCGCACTCCATCTAAAGCAGGGGTGCACAACCTTTTTATAAGTGGGGGCCAAGTTTATTTTTACATAATAAGTGGCGGGCCGCAAGTTACCTTTTCACATAGGCATAATAAGTGGCGGGCAGCAAGTTACCTTTTCACTAGGGCCTACAATAATAGGAAAAAATCTCATCATTCACAATATATATATTCACGTGTTCAATAGTATAAAATATTTATCCACGGGCCGCATAAACTGACTTTGAGGGCCGCAAGCTGCCCGCGGGCCGCAGGTTGTGCACCCCTGATCTAAAGCATTCAGGCTGATCTAAGAGATAAGTTGCTGGGCGTTATCCTGCAGAAAAACGGCGTTTGGGATGCCCTGCAGATACGGTAGTGCCACAGGCCGCAGCACCTCTTCAACATAGCGGCGTGCCATTAATATGCCCGTAATACGTATCAGCGGTGAGCAGCGGTTGGCGACGAAAGCACCCCACACCATGATTCCACGTTGCCGGGTCGTGTGACGCTCAAATGGCGGAAGGATCCACTCGTTCGCCACATCCCACAAGACTTTCACATGGCGATCACACGTGGTAATACAGAACCGCGTTTCGTGACTGAACACTACACTGTTCCATGCGGCACCCACTCAGCTCTAGAGTGGCACCACGCTAAGCGTTGACGACGATGGCTCGCTGTTAAGGGTGGCCTTCGCAATGGTCAACTGGAGAACCAACGAGACGCCAGCGATCAGCGAGAACCTGTCCGCGTCGATATCGGAGCATCTAATCCTCCCAGTACACTCTGCAAAATGTCGCTTGTTGTTACATTTGTGCCCGCTACGGCATGACGTTGGATGCAACGATTGGTTCGCTCGGACGCCTATCACCGTGCGCCGGTCTATCTACGACGCTGCACAGATCCTTCCCAGGACACTTTTTACAAATGCGACCGGCGGTTGTGGCATCACGTTGCGTTTCTTCTAAAATACGACGCAAGGGCCATCCGGCGGTACGAAAGCCTACGATGACACCTGTCGTGAACTCATCCGTTTAACAAATCGGCGTACGACGGCGTCTTGACCGCATTGGCACCCTTCGTTCGTTCTCCAGACACGTTTACAGCAGAAGCACTCACTTCTCGCGGCCGTTACGTCGTCTCGACTGAAGGCCTAATGGGCTGGTTGTCAACTTATACCCAGAGCGCCGTTCGTGCGATTGGCCTGCAAATGCAATCATTTGCATGACTTGTACGTGCGCATCCACCCTGCAATTTGAATGGCGCTTCGTTCACGTCTTCGTGGTGAGGCATTTTCTCTGTGAAGCAGTATACGATAGTTATTAAATGGATCATTAAAGCATAAAATCTAATAAGTATTTTAAGTAATGCTTTTAAAAATATCTGTTCTACAATTTTAGTGTTAGTCAAAATAAGACAAATTCGAAAACATTTGTTAAAATGGTATCGATCCATAAAAAGGGAAACATGGGCGAAATGTAAGAAATTATCATTAAAATTTACAGGTGCAAGACAGAATAACAGCGTCTTTGGCATTTAGGCGTCGATTCCATGAAGTGATTGTTTGTCTGTGTGATATTACCTCTGAGTTATATTATCATTTTCGTTACGGCACATTCTTGTAGCATAGCGGATATTTCCAAAAATATGTAATCTTCGCGAATTCGTGAATATTCTACGTATCAAATATATGTAAAATATATTAAGTCGTACCCCGAATATGATCTTCTCCTATTAACTTTTGCGATAATTTTCTTCTGGCTGCCATGCAAGCTGCATTGCTATCTGCCAACAATCAGCTTGCACGGATGTATTTCGGTTTAATGAAAAGTATGGAGAATGTTGATAAGTGCAACTATTCAAATATTATGCGGTGGGAGATATCCTCCCCAAAAGGTAATGACAAGTGAAGCATTCCTTGTAAAATACCTGATACCATTGCGTTATATATAATTTTTTTTACGGAATATATTACCTAAAACTAAAACTCTTTTTACCTTATTACAAATCGCACCGCCGCGGTTGAGTTGTGGTTAAAGCGACAGCTTCTGTTCCATTCATCCGAAAGAGGTTCGGGTTCGAATTCCGTGAGACATGGATGTTCTGTTTGTTTTAAGGCCCTGACTCTCTCCCGTCCCTTAAACCAGTGGCCCTAAATTAGGGACGGGCAGCTGCTTATAGCCAATTGAGTTGCTCAAGGTGGTCGTTAAACCTCCAATAAAAAAATACATAAATACAATCGCACGTAGAAATGCATTCAGAATGAAATTTTGTGACGAAATACTTTCGCGGCGATAACATTTAGTTTCAGTAAGCACAACGACCCTTCTCTTAAAACTCTCAGAAGTTAGCTCTCTTTTGACGAATTCATGTCAGTTCTTCAATAACCTAATAGAATTACGTATACCAGATAATTCTTGCAAGAGTGTTTACATCATACTGTGTAACATAAAGCACAAGACATTAAGGGGAAATAAACCGGGTGTTTTATACAGGTGTGTTCATACAAAGTTTACCAAGCTTTTTACAAATACAGTTGTGCCGCTGCATTTTAGCTGAGGAAATATTTTGGTACAATACGCAACGGCGAGAAGAAAAGTTCACTCGACTGATTTAGAATACTGGCTGAGAATTTCTCAGGAAGCACATCAAGCAAGGAATTTTTAGTAAAAGAGCATGAAGTGCAACATCAGTAAACTTGCAACCTATGATGCTTCCGATTTAATTCTAATAGCTGAAGAATCACATTTTGTTGTTGAGTCCTTTGTTTTTCTTTTGATTTCCGTTGTGATTTCAACTCTCATCAATAAGGATGAACACATTACTGGGACAATCTTTGGGCAATGCATTAGTATCTTGTCACACTGATCAAATAGCGACTGTAATTGAAACAGAAATAAGTGCATAATTTCAAATAAAGAAGATCTTCCTTAAAATTGATTAATGTTCACATACGTTTCCGGGTGGTAATCAGCTCAGCAAGAAAATTTATTTCGCCTAAAGGAGACTTTGAAGAAATTGAAGCTTATCTCAAGGATACCAACCTGTCTTTAAAAAATGATGATTTTTCCAGTTGACTGTGACAGATAAATACAGAAGATAAATACAGAATTTTATGGCAGATAAATATAGAAGACTGTTTGCTCAATTAAAATCTATTGTGTCCGAAGCATTTTTTTACACTACGTGTTCCACTGTCATCGTTGTTGCAGAAACGCTAGGAAGATGTCTTCATAATGACCTTGCTTTTGTAATAAATGCTGACTTAAAATGCATTTTTCCGATTTTCTTTTGCAAAAAATGTTGTGAGGAAATGAAGGGTTTAAACGCCTTCTGATGTATTCAGAGGCCTAGTATTTTCTAACAGACATCACTTTCTTCCATTAAAAGCACTATTTTGTCCACTCTAAAATATAACTGATTACAGAACAGATCTTTGCTATAAAATGTAATATAGATTATGTTACCTGTAATATGCCTTCCGAAGGAGAATTTGTAGAAAAACAGTTACAAGGAGAGTACAATAATGGTAAATCCTCTAAAGAGATCATCACTGATTTTTTTTCGAAAACATACATTTATTTTGAAAAAAACTAACCCACAAGTTAATGCATTTTTGGACCCTGTTCAACTTGACCCAATGAACTATGAAGGATATTCACACACTTTTAGATCGTTTTTGATCATAAATTACAGAAAGAAGAAGAATAAAAAAAAAATTGAAACTGGCAATCATATGTTAGATGAACATGAAAGCAACATCTTCTGCAGCTATAACGTCTACTAAGAAAACGCCACACGAAAACAGGTTGTGCATAGAAGGTTATGTTTTTGTTCTTTACGAAGAGAAATATGCGTATTCTAAAACTGAAAAACGCTGTGATAATCATGGAATTAGCTTTTATAGATGTAGAATAAACAATATTATTCATAACAGAGCAGGAAATTGTCAAGCATTGGTTTTAACAATAAATAGAATACTTAACGTGCATCCGAAGAAGGTATGTACTTTTACGACGATTTCAAAATTAAGATCACTTGTCTTAAAATTTAAAAGGGATTTCACCGACCAAAAAAAAATCGCTACGTCGATGAAAACATTTGTATCAACTGCAAACAATGAAATAAACAAATACAATAAAAGAGCTCCGTCTTAACACGATTTATTTTATTCTAAAAAACGAATATACATATACAATTAAAAGCCATTTGCACCTTCGGAGTTCCGTTCACTCCATCTTGGATGATCTATGTTGCTGTATTATACAGCTATATATATATATATATATATATACAGAGTCACGTTGGGCATTACGTAGCTTAACTAATTGTCATTCATGATTTACACGGTGCTATATCACAAACACCTGTTGCCACAAGAAATAGTGAAAAGCTATATACATATGTTATAATTTAATGATTTCACTAAGTGTTTCCAAAATTCAGGTAAATCGACAGTGTAATAGTCATTACAACATTTCGTAACTAATGCCGAAATAAGCCCGATATTTTGCGAAGTTGGTATGTTTACAATATTCCGCTTTAAGGACCAATTAGAAAACAGCATGTTAGTAATTATGTAGGTTCTACGAGGAGGAATTTGGAGCTACGAGTGAATGAACACAAGTGTAGCTTTAAAGCGCACCTTTATAATACAGCACTTGGACGTAATATTAATAATGGCATATTTATTCCTGATTGGTGCAATGTCAGTATGCTCCAGACTCCTTCCTCTGTTCATGCCCTATTGATAGCAGAAAGTGTTTTTATCACGGCATTAGATACGAAATGTTGTAATGACTATTACCCTGTCGATATACCTGAATTTTGGAAACACTTAGTGAATTCATTAAATTATAACATATGTATATAGCTTTTCACTGCTTTTTGTGGCAACAGATATATGTGATATAACATCGTGTAAATCATGAATGACCATTAGTTAAGCTACGTAATGCCCCACGTGACTCTGTATATATATATAGCTTTATAATACAACAACATAGATGATCTTAAGATGAAGTGCACGGAACTTCGAAAGTGCAAAATGGCTTTTAATTGTACATATATGTTCGTTTTTTTTAAAATAAATCGTGTTAAGATGGAGCTCTTTTATTGTATTTCAATAGCACGACTTACCCTTTATATTTGAAATAAACAAAGATTTTAATCTGAAAAAAACAACAACGCAATTTTCATATGATAATTCAACTTCTTAAAATTTTACCGAGAATATGAATGTTCCTAATGGAAATATTTGAACAACAATCGCCTGCTATGTTATTGTATGATTTTTTCAATAAAGGAATTTCAAAATATTTTCTCAGCAAATCTTACTTTTGGGGAATTCACTTATGGGGCCGTGTTTCAAACGAAAGCTCAAATAAAAAAAATATTTATAAAAGGATATTCAGTAGAATGTTGCGTCGGTCGATAAACAGATTATAAAAGACGTCCAATTAGAAGTCTCTAAAAAACCTTCTGCGATATCAGTCTGAAAAGGTATAGTTGGTGCTGTAAGTTCTTCTTTAGGAATATTTGCATTCGCCTTGCAGATTCTAAAAGAAATAGCTTCAAACAGTATATTGACCAGTCCAAACGTCCGTGGTATTCATGCCAACTAATATGCATTAATCACATCACTGCTGTCTGGACACGATATTAAAAAACGGGGATAGTTGCAAACTAAAATATGAACTTTATTTACAGCTAAAACCAAGTTAAAAACACTGCGAGATCTTTCGGACTAACTATGGGTACATCATTGGGCTAAAGCACGGGTAGGATTCCGATCTTTTAAACTCGGAGATCCATACCACAATGCATCAGCATGAAGGCACTTCACGCATGCGCACTTGACATAATATACATGACATGCAAATAATTTAAAACTACATATAAAGACGGTTCTGAATTACAATGACATATACAATGGTTTAAAATATAGTGTTTCCAAGACGCAGGCAATGCACATGGTGTGTCGTCATTACAACATTGACTGGAGAACATAGTAATGTATATACCTTCAGTGAATAACAAATTAGATTTTGTTGTGGTCATTGCTAAACAAGTAGTGTTATTCTAATCCGGGGTGCGCATACCTTGATTTATTAGTCTGGACAAAGCGGTGGCCTTCGATCCCATCCAGACGTTGTATTTACGTTCGGACACACGGGTCGCAATTGTCCGAAACGTAGATCCTATGCACCTATAGTCCCTGTCGTTGGAGTCAATCGCCGTTAATGGGATAGAGTAAACCACATGTTTTTGTAGTGGTGCAACTGTATCACGATCCTTTTTGATTAAGGAAAATAACGTATGTGTTTGTATGCCAAAGTCCATGTTTTGTTTACAAATGCTTTTTTTAAAATATGTATAACCTCAGGGACAAAATCAATGGAGCCAAAGTATGAGACCACATCCGTATTTTCTCGTAAAGAGTTAAGCATAGAGCGTTGGCATTTGTGAAGTTGTCTTGCCACAAACTCGCATGGATATACAAACCGGAAAGCCATATGAAGAATAAATTTTATCTCATTGTCACGAAATTTGATGGACGAGGAATGTGAGTAGGCTCTGCGAAAAAGGAAAGATAAAACAGCTGTCGTATGTTGAATCGGGCTGGAGGAGGGGAATGGAACTAATGTGGGAGGAGCAGTTGGTTTTCGATAAACCGAAATGAAAAAGAACAGTTAGTAGAGTTACGTTTTAAGTAAAAGTCAAGAAAAGGAAGTGCTCCCTCGGTTTCATTTTCAATAGAGAATTTGATAGATGGAAATGGAGTAGATAGTAAATCAGCAAAGTCATGGAGTGCATTAACAGATTGGGGCCAAAAGACTAAAATATCATCGACATACCAGGAAAATATTCAAGACTTATGCGGACACTGCCTTAGTACTTTCTTTACTAACTGTTGTAGTGCTATCTCATCTAAAAGACCCGATAGTGGAGAGCCCATGGGCGCGTCGGGCTATTAACATTAAGGCATCAACAGTGGGGGTGGCTCCCAAACCTGGTACTTTTTCTTCAATGAGCGTTGTATATATCATTGTAATCCATTACTGGCTTTATTTGTAGTTTTACATTATTTGCATGGCATGTATATTATGGCAAGTGCGCATGCGTGAATTGGGAGAAGTGCCTTCATGCTGACGCATTGTGGTATGAATCTCCCAGTTTAAAAGACCGAAACCCTACACATGCGGTTCCTGATGATGGACTCATAATGGGTTCGAAAGATCTCGCATTGCTTTTAACTTGGTTTTAGCTGTAAATAAAGTTCGTATTTTATTTTGCAACTATCTCCGTCTTTTAATATCGTGTCTAGACAGCAGTGAGGTGATTGCTGCAGTAAATTGACATCAAACAAAAATTAAATACCGTAATGTGTCGTTAGTCCACGTTATTTGATTCTACTACATTTTAATTATCTTCTTTACCATTCAACAGAGAACGTTCAACATGCTGTAAAAAATATAAGCTTTTGAGAAGTCTTTCAAAATTGTTGCTTCTGGCATGATGTAGGAAATATACGCTTTCAACAAATCACTCAAAATTATTAAGTATCCTGTACCAATATATCACTAAAAGATTATTAATAAATTTGTAGTTACTCAAAAATTAAAGCTCCGTTGCTTGTAGTTGAAAACATGAAAATAATTTCCTTCAATGAAATTAGTGTTATCTCTTGTTAAATATTTTGTTCCAACATCGAGAAAAAAACAATTTGTTTACATTCGAATTCAGATTCCATTTATTCTAAATTCTCAACGATTTGCTAAAAACAGAATTAAACATACTTTTACATTTCCTTAGAACATATAATGTGCACTCTTTTATGATATATCTAATGAGTAATATAACTCTTTGCCGCCCCGGTGGCGCAGTGGTCTAAGCGATGGCCTCTGATCATTCGCCCTAACGGGGTCCGGGTTCGAATCCCAGTGAGGCATGGATGTTGTGTTTGTCTTACGGCACTGGCTCTCTCCTTCCCTGGAACCAGTGACCCTAAATTAGGGACGGGCGACTGCTTATAGCCCATTGAGTTGCTCACGGTGGTCGTTAAACCTCCAATAAAAAAAAATAATAATAATATAACTCCTTTACAATATATAACCCTTTGCACACATACACACACACACACACTGGGAAATTTTAGAATGGATTCCAATGGGACAGAAATGGTCCCAGAACACTACAACATTGGAATGGGTGAATGAAATACGAAAGCATGTGGGAGTGACATGAAAGAAGTTGGCTGAAGACAAACCGTTGTGGAAGAAACGTGGGGAGACGTTCATACGGCAGTGGATTGATAATGATTGTCAATGATGATATATTATATATCCTGCTCGAAATTGGTAAAATTTATTTCAACTAAACTACTGGTTGTGAAAATGACATTTGATGTACAACAAATTCAGGATATGCATAATATGTTGGGACATGCAAAAAATTAAAATGTCAAGGAACATTCGCATACGGTTTCGGAGTAGCGTCCATGATATCGGTTTCGGAGTAGCGTCTTAGGTATAAAGAGCTGGCTTAAACAAGATGTAATGACTGAAGAGCCGTTATTTTGTCGAAAGGGTGTGTCTCCTCGCTCACTACGCCCCCTCACCGAATAAATTCTCATTATGAACACGTGAAGAACTTTCAGTGAGGAAAGATTGTTGGGATGACAGAAGCTGAATTTTTCTACCGTGAAATTGCTACCCGTACAGGATGAAACTCCCGTACAGTGGCCCGAATGTACCGTAAGGGGACAGGAGATGCCTCCCGCTCACAAAAATCAAGAAAATGGGCAGCAAAATCACAAGACTGCACCCGACACTTCTACCGCATGGTGGTGACCGATAGTACAAAGACATACACTCTGTTAGCGCTACGGAGTTGCACTGTCACAAGTCAGGCTTTGTACAGCAGGACAGTATGACCTTGACTGCTTAAAGGGAACTCCCTATGGTATGCTCTCAAAGAGCACCCAAATCTTCAGTTCTTGTTTCACAAATATGTGATGAAATATTCCATATATTTGATCACATATGCTACTCTTTTCGAATTGAAAATACGGTTTTGAACCAAAAAAGAAAAGAGAGATAAATTTCTGTTAAAAGAACACTGATGAAAGAAAAATTTCGAAAGCAAATTAATAAGAATGAATTATTTCACAAACCTTTAATAACTAAGCATATGTAAGTGAATAAATAAAATCCTGTGGGCAAAAGATTTATTTTCAAGCAATAATTCTGGATTGTCGCTTACTGATCAACAGCAAAGATAAAAAATGTTTATCACAACGTTTATCCATACATAGGGTCACGCGTAGCAATTGTTTCTCGTGTTTCAGCAATAGTTTAATTCATCGTTTGGGAAATTCTTCGTTTACCAGAAAACCCTCATATCCAGACTGGATTTCAAGAGTTTCGCTAAGATGCGAATTACTAATCTTTCGAATCTCATAATCGGTTATAATGACGTAAGGAGTGTTTCCTCTTATTGAAATATCGGTTGAAGTCGATACCTTGCACTAGAAATTTTTGTTTGTTCAATTCTTATAGTCAAGGAGTTCAAACAGAATAGTGCCTCATAATAATATGTGTTTTCAGTATCACTGCAAGGTGGGTGCATTTAATGTGACAATCTTTTGTGTTCTCTGAGGGAAGTTCAATACTGAGATTATGAACAATTGCATCTTTGCGGGAATGTTAATTTCTATATTGTACACCCTGTATTCATAAAAAAAAAAATAACTCGTGAAACAAATCGAGTCACACCACTGATTTTTATGGATATGTTCATCAGGAAATACAGAACAAATCATTAGCACCTAAATGTCATACGAACCAGGTGCATCGATATAACTACTAATTGGTGTAGCAACCTCTGATTTGCATCACCCGCCGCTGTACGCGCTGAAACATTGGATCAAATAACGTGCGAATGGTGTGTTGTCATATTGCCACTAGGCTGCATTGGCCCGCATCCAAATTACATCAAGAGTTTCAGCGGGCGGTCGTACTTCTGCACCAGTCGTTTAAGAACGTCCCAGAAATCTTCTATCGGTGATAAATCCTGTGATCTAGACGGCCACGTCAGATGTGGTTCGTTCTTACCATTGAAGGAGGCACGTGTTGTCCCTATAACATGCGGTGTGGCGTTGTCTTCCTGAAATCTGCATCATTAGACGTTCTGCATACGCAAAAGGACGACCAGCCATAGAATGCATTTGATGCAACTGGCACTTTCTTCGGGGGTACGGAATCTCACGAAAAGTGATCAGGTTTCGTACCTCATAACAAAAAAAGGCCATAACGTCTCGTGTTTGTGCGGTATGCCTGGAGCAAATACACTTTTACAGAAGCAAATATACTGATTTTTATGCTTTCCAAGCGTAGGTTGAAGAAGCATATATGCTCCAGCTTTGTCCGTCCATCCGTCCGTCTGTCTGCCTGTCCGCACGATAACTCGCGTAAAAATGGTTCGCTTTCAATTAAAATTTAGTATGTGGTAGGAGATCACCTGGGGACGAACCCTATTGAAAATGGCCGAAAAGGATCAAAGGTCAGGACATAGGAGCGGGATGCATCCCATTGCCTGCGTCATAACTTGTGTAAAAAAGGTTCGATTTCGATTAAATTTTAGTATATGGTAGAAGACAACCTGGGGACGAAGCTTTTGAAAATGGGTGACATGAGGTCAAATGTCAGGACATAGGAGCTGGATCAATTCCATTGATTTCATGCGTCATAACTGGCGTAAACATGTGTCGATTTCGATGAAATTTTAGTATATGTTAAGTGACCATGTAGGGACGAACCCTATTGAAAATGGGCTAAATGGGATCAAATGTCAGGACATAGGAGCGGGTTCCATTCCATCGCTGTGATGCGTTATAACTTACGTAAAACTGCTTCGATTGAGATAAAATATTATCATGTTGTTCTAGAAGTATACTGTACCGGTTAGGTTGAATATCGTCAAAATGGGGTAAAAGGTCAGGTCATAGGAGCGAGATTTATTCTACAGCTATTATCCTAATAACTGGAGTAATAACTTGAGTAATGATATTTGTTATGTAGGGAAGCGTATCATGATCAATGCATTGCGTGATTTTACTAAATTGTTAAAATAGGTCCTAGTCATGAAAGAACTGAAAAAGAAACGCCTCTCTCCTGTCGTCCTCGGAAACAGGGGCGGCACTCATTTTTACCTAAACAGAAACGTGTTTCGTCCGAAAAGACGACATTTTACCTTTCGTCACGCCACTCACTTCGTTTGATGCAACATTTCAGCCTGACGGTCTCTTGCTTAGGTGTCAAAGGCAACCTGGCAGTGTCTTGCTTAGGTGTCAAAGGCAGCCTGAGGAGGAGCCGACGAACCAGCGGTCCGAGACGTAATAACCAACCGCGTAATAACAACACTTTCTAGGGTGAATATATCACAGTTCGACACTGCTGCACAAAGCCTTTGATGACGTGGGACGATCACTCAAATATTTTCGCACGAAATGACGGCTGTCCCTTGGCGTTTTCTGTTTACGACGTCCAGATATCATCCTTCCTTGTGTACGCCCTTCTTTGCGCCATTTCGTGAACAATCTTACCCACGTCGGCCTCACAGGAAACCACACGATTAGCAAGTTCCTGTAGGGAGCATTGCAGTTTCTCATGCCGATAATGCAACCTCTGTCATATTCTCTGAAGTGACTGTAAAACGTTCTTACCCGACGATGAGGCATCCCCACCCACTGCTGATTTAGCATTGACTTGCCGACCAAGCCACGCGGAGCTTATAACAGAAAAAGGCTGTTTTCCGGTCTCTGACCTTGAACAATCTCGTTTGCGTGTACGCTGTGCGCATGTACCTACGACGCCAAAAGTGAATTATATTTCAGCGATAGTGCCTCACTAGAATATTCTGTAAAAATTATAGTATTTGCCCAACTCCTTTCAGCTGATTTGCTTTTTATGAACATGATTGCATGTAGCATATATTTAAAGTTGAAAACTGTATAGATAATTACTCATTCATGTTTGGAGAATACTGAAATGAAACCAAACCATTTTTGACCGTGATTCGCGCACATTTTCTTGTGACGTATGCAATTCTTTCCACTAGCGAAATTCTAATTTTAACACTGAAAATACGTTATTGCTAAATTTCCAACATATTTTCGGTAGCCATTCGTCGTTAGAAAGTTTTCAAAATAGAAGTGTTTCCAAATTAATTTTTAATTTAAAGAATGTAGAATATTGTATCGTTGGCATAGTTTAATTTATAAGTACAGGTAACTTCACAAAATTCAAAGTCACCGTAGAAATGGAAATACGCCAAAATGAGGTTTCTATTTAGCCGCACAAGTGTTGACCAAAACACTCCTTCCTAGTTACAAGTAAAGCAATGAACACAAGTTTTTCATGTATCCTATATGTACATCTTACATAAAAATACAAATGTAAATTTTACGAAAACAACAATTATGACGAAGTATTGTCTTTCTGGCGTTCTTGTGTTTAATTATACAGCAATAGAACCACACCAAATGATGTTAAATTTAGACAAGTACTTTTAACATTTGCCTTAAATTCATCTTTTTCCAAACCATATCCTTCATGAAATACTGGATATATATACGATATAAAGACCTAAACCGACGTTGAGAAGCAAACCAGCGAAAAACCATAATTTGAAACCTGCATCAAAGGAAATGTACTGTTTTTTTTTTAGTTTTCGATGATGATTAAAAAAAGATTCACCAAAATTTGATAGAAAATAAAAGTATCTGATTGATTCTTCATTGAAGACATTGGGAAGCATTTGTAATACCATCACATTATCCAGAAAGAAATTCATACCTACGATTATATTAGGTGGAATCTGAAACCAAGATATCGAAGATAGTCCGATGTATGAAATAATACTGTCACAGCAGTAGCCGTTAGAGATACCTACGTAATATTGTGATGGTCCTTCTCTGGTGCCACAAAATGCCTCTAAAATTCAAGACATCGGCTGCACAAGATGTCGGATGGTTTGCGGAGGTAATGCTAGCCATGTCTGTTGCAGCATTGTCCAGGACTCCTCCCGAGACGTCGGTTCAGAATTCGTAGATATGATGTTCCGCCTCACAGCATCATACAATGCTTCCAAGAGTTTAAATCCACGAACAATGGGAGCCACTGCATCTTTCCGAATTTATATGAGTTTTCCTCTAGCCCCGGCTGGGAGGTTACGTTTGCGTGGTCGGCGCACTATCGTTCTGAAACAGACAATACGCCGCAGTACAAATGGAAGCCATGAAAGTGTGTAGATGAACAGCAAGCACATTCTGTTCCCACTCAGGTGTTAAAAATATCCCATATACAGACAACGTAAGCAAAATGATGTGTCTTTTAAGAAGAGTCCCCAAACCCTCAGAGGGCCACCACCTCCTTGAACAGGGCAGACCTAGCACGACGGGCTCACGTCCTGATCCTGTGGACACCACACCCGCCACACCTGTCTGCTCGGTACAGCCTGCTGAAAACGGGGATTATCTGACCGCACGACGCGGTGCTATTCTCCAGAGTTTCGGTTTTCATATTCCAGGCCCCAGGATAGTCATAATGTCCAATGACGAGCAGTCAACCGTAACAGACATTTAGAGCGTTGACTGCGTAGACCAGGGTACTCAACGTGCGAGCCTTACCGTTCGCTCGCTGATGATACGAGGGCCTCCGACATCTAACATGGATGTGATTTGCGCCCTCGTTCCCTAGCGGTTGGTCTGTATGAGCCTTAATATTCTAAACCGTGTCGTAATCTATAGTGTATTGTCACCACGGCTTAATCTCTGGCTGCTGGTTCATCCGTCGATAGTATACTCGCTATGTATACCTTTGACGGAAGTAACTGATCGACACGTTGAACATTTTGAAAACCGTTTTTGTTGACCTTCATTTTTCGGCAGGAAATTTCGAGAAAGAAGAGCACCGTCTAATTCATTTGTGTCTAAAATCTAAAACAAAAGGATAGGTGACCATATAATTCGAAGAAAATAAAAAGCAAATAAGCTGGAAAATTTACACTCGGGTGTTCATGAAAATCCTACGGGAACTGTAAAAGAATATTTCAGGAATAAAGGCATTGCAACGTTTCTGTTGTTTCGCTGTTGTTTAAGGTAGGATTGATTTTGAATTCAAAGAAAGGGGAATTTATGAAGAGTTAGGGTTCAAATGAAAAAGGGACCTTTGTTCATCTGTTTTTGAAAAAATGTGCTTAGAGTGTTACAAACATCATTAACATGTCTACCCAAACGTCATGCAGATCCGAGATTTTCAGAAGTAAGTTAGGGTCTTTGAGAAGAATGATGAAGAAATATAACTCAGTCAGCCTCGAATTTCCCCAAGATAAAGTAAATTATGTCAGGTATGGGAGAAATTAGAAAATACTTACAGAATATCAGGAAGAAAGCAAAAATGGAGAGGGAAAATCCAGGTTTAATGTTAAATATTAAGCATACAGTGATCATGACAACTTGCACACATACAAATTTCGTAATTTACGGTTGGAATTGGAGGTCGTAGACAATTTTACTCCCTTGGAATCTAGAGTAGATACGGTGGAGCAGTGTTCCCGAAATATGAGATTATTCCTAGGTAGAAAGACGACTACAAATTTGAACGATAAAGACATCCTAAAATCAGCAAGGATTTCAATTTGGTAGAGCAAAGGGTTTCTTGCGGTAATGTATGGTTTTGTAAGCTGGGCATTGAAGACGAGTAAGAGTAAGAAGGTAGATGCTTTTGAGTTATGGACATGTATACGGCTACTTAGGATTCCATGGACTGAAAGAAGAACTAATCAATCAGTCCTTGACTATGTCAAGCCCAGCTTCTCCCTTAAGATGATAATCTGTCAGAAAAACTTATATTGTTTGAATATCTAATGCATGCCAATAATGGGTATGAAAAGTTTATTACTCTTGGTAAGGTTCCGGGAAGCAGAAGGGAAAGACGGGGAACAAGATGGTTAGGCCAAATGAAAGACCTCTGTGGAATGACCCCACAACTTTGGCGAGATCTTGATGAAAAATTATCAAATGACGCTTTAATACACCTCCAGTCGAACCCAACTCGACAGAACCCAACAGTGAGCTATGGTAAACTGTGCATTAATATATGGTGTGTTTGCTTATTTTGAAAACAACGGAAACGCAGAGAAAGCGGATTTTCTCTTTATTTTCTTTAACCATATTAATGAAACTCTGCTTTCAACGGCGTAAGAAGATCGTGAATCCGTTATTTAAAGGTCCCAATTCTATGAAAAGGAGAGAATCACCGCTTAAGGGAAGAACAGCTTCGGAATGTAGCTGTAAATTTCGAAAATATCTTATTATTTTATGAACAGCAGAAGCAGAGGCATGGTCAAATCATGTTTGCAGCAAATAGAATAAAATAGAATTACAGAACGTTGACTGCATAGCACTTTACATTTTTTTTATTTTAGGGGTATTTTACTAAAAGACACATGAAAATCGTTTTTCAGTTACATACATTTAATGTCGAGATATATCCTTCAAACCTTCATTTCAACTGTTAGGCTGAAATTTTAATGTTTTATTGAAACACAAATAATCTATGTTCTTCTATTCAAAGGAAAGTGTTTTTGCATTTTTGCAATAACACAGGAATCACGAAAACTCAAAATCAGAACAATTTTTTCATTTTATTCAAAAATCTTTATAGTTGAGATATGGAGATGTGCATTTTAATTTATTGGCTTTACTCGTGTGTGTGTCTTTTCTCAGATTTATTTGTCTTCAACGTAAGCCATCATTATTTTCTGTGAAAGATTGAAATAAAGGAATAAAAAGGGCACGTGCTATCTGGCTCGTTTATGGCGTAGAGAGAGGTGTCATTTCTTTTTATCTAAAATGAAGCTATAAAGAAAAGAATTTTTGCACATGTCATTCTCAATCGAATTGAACGCAGTTTTTTGTTTATCGCTTAAGCCGATCATGCCACTGATTTATATGCACTCCAATGCGATTTAATCTTATGAAGCTTTGAACTTAGTTTTCACAACGGACAGAACAGGCGACGGTTGCTCAGGTTTGGTGTCGGATATTTTCAATTGGCACGCCGTAGGACCCCCTCATACATCTGTAGAACGCTCTGAGCGGTTGAGGCTACGTACCCATTCTTGGGGCTCATTTGCACCCGTTCAGTAATCAGTCCGACTGGTGCTTAAACACGAAAGAGCATGCCCACAAGCGTACGAGTATGGCTGCAAGAATATTCCACGTAGTTTGACATTCGCACTTTGACCCTTTGTTCGCCGGATTAAAACGCCATTAAACATCTGACATGTTGTTCCACGCGCCGTCAATGCCAGTAATCCTCCAAGGTAAATATTATGAAATTGTAGGATGATTTTCAGAAAACATGGTGTGCATTATCTCCACATTCCTACAGAGAGATCATGGAGTCCATATTCCTTCGCGTTGCTACTGTTACCTGATCGCAGGAGGGGCGGAGTACGTAGTAATAGATGAATTCTAGCATTTCGTCATTTATGTGTAAATAAATCATATTAACATAAAATAGTATTTATTTTCTGAAATTTTTGTATCATGAGCACTTGCGCTTAAGAAATGCAAGCATGAAATTCCTGTAAAGCATTTTGACTTGTGTAAAATATACAACACGAAATACAAAAATTACATGGAAATATTTGACTTCTGGAAATCACAGAATTTGTTTAGTATATGTTAAGTGAAATTTTCTTATTGCATAGTTTTCTGCTAGAGCAGAAACTTTCTCCCAAAATGCTGTTAATACTGAATCAAATGCTTGACATTGTAAAACATAGTTGCAAATCTATTTTGTAACAATATGGAAGATAACTTCTGTTTTTAGTATTTTAACCACAGAAGTCTATATTTTTTCTAAATAAGGGCAGCTGACATAAAATAACAAAGATAAACAGTAAATGATATCTCTGCTGAAAAACACCTTCATCATTCCCATATCTCCGATATCTATGACGATTGCACATTATGGCCCAAATAAACGAATGAGCACATGCATTTTCTTCACAGCTGCTAGATTGGGCGTGGTGCTAGAGAAAATAAATGAACACATATTTCACTATTCCGTAAACGTTTACAGAGACATTAGGAAGAAAGAAAATATGCTTACACAGGTAACTGCTTGATTTTGGATGAAGTTTCGAAGTGCATAATAGATAATCTTCGTTTTTTTATTAGATTATGTGCGACGATACACTGCTGGACACCCAAAATACAACACCAAGAAGGAATCATCCGATTGGACTGAAATTCGCAGCATGCGTCGGCCGCGAGAGTACATGCAAACGATTAGCATTGCAGGGTATATGCAAATCATGCGCGCCCGGCACGCCACCGAGAAGCACTATAAGAAGGGTGCACAGAAGGCGGTGTAAGTGGTGGGTGCACAGAAGGAGGTGTAAGTGGTGGAAGTGTGTTGTGCTGCCGGACCTGTGCGTGGGAAGATTCCTGATGCCTCGTCGCCGAATACGGCAGTCATTTCAGCATGTTTCGAAGTTCGATAGACGAAGAATAGTGGCTTATCGCGACATCCAGCCACAGTGAGGCGAGTATGGATTCGGTGGGTGAAGGAGGGACAGACGGAACGACGTGAGCGTTTGCCCCAGACGCGGCACTCCACCGAATGAGAGGACCGGCATGTTGTGTGGCGGGCATTGACGGCTCGCACCGCCACAACACGAACGTTAGCGCAGGAATTGTGGTGTGTTGCACAACAACCTGTGTCAGCACGAACGGTTCGACGTCGTCTGCAGGAGCGGAGACGTGTCGCACGGCGCATATTTGCTGCGATTACCATTGACGTTACACCACCGGCGTTCAACTGACCACGGCCGCCGCACGTGGACCACGGAATGGCACGACATTGTCTTCTCCGAAGAATCCCGCTTCTGCCTGCAACACCACGATAGTCGGATCCGCGTGTGGCGGCACCGCGGCGAGAGACTGTATGACGCCTGCATTATGCATCGCCATACCGGTCCGTCGCTTGGCTTTATGGTTTGGGGTGTAACTGGATATGAAACCCGCACCCCTCTGGTAAACATTGCCGGTACACTCAACAGCCACCTCTACATCTCCGACGTTTTGGAGCCTGAACACCTCTCTTACCGGCAGGACCTGCCAGCGGCCACGTTTCAACAGGACAATGCGCGCGCGCACGTGGCATGCATCGTGCAAAAATTCTTCACGGCACACCATGTGTCACTGCTGTCGTGGCCCGCCTGTTCGCCCGATATGTCGCCCATCGAACATGTCTGGTCGCTGATCGGCAACCGAGTGGCCAGGAAAGCACCACCCGTTGCTACGCCTGTTGAACTGTGGCTATGTGTGGAAGCAGCCTGGACCGACATACCCCAAGCACACATCCAAAGCATCTTTCGTTCGATGCCGCGGCGCGTAGCGGCCGTTATTGCCAGCCATGGGGGCCAAACGAACTATTGATGTCTGCGTGTTCCGCAAGTCGCACGGGCCTGTAAGCCCAATTGTTTCTTCTTTGTATCTGTTGTTATGTGTCCAGTAAATCTAGCTTTGCTATCTCGTGTCCTTCTTGGTGTTGAATTTTGGGTGGCCAGCATTGCATTAAAACATGTCAATTCTGAGGAAGAGAAATTTTATTTCACATATAGGATGAGAACACCGGACAAAAATTAGTCACCCGTGGCAGAAATTAATAACGGAGAACGGCTGCTCTTGTCTTGAAAAGAGCCTGATCTCGGTGTGCTAGAGACTCCAGAATATTGAACATCCATTTGCCGCCACTCGTACATCAATTAGTCCCGAAATTCCGCCGGAGTACGAGTGTGTCCACTCCGGAGGTTCACTTTCTTTTCCAAATGATTTCATAGTCTTCAGTCGGATTTAAATCTGGGGATTTGGCCGGACTGTTGAGGGGAGACAGTGTTGCTATTTATTCATCGTGGCATGCAGACAGAGTTTCAGCACCGTGCACTCGGCAATTGTAGTCTTGGAAGACATGTGTAGTAATGTCATTCTGCTTTTGGAAATGTAGCGCAAAAATCTAGACTTCGTCATTCAGAATGAAGAGGTAAACATGCTGGTTAAAAGTCATCGTCACTGCAAAGAGGTTGTCTATTTCATGGTACGAAAACCTCCCCAAAACATCACAGAAACCCTTCAGCTTGAAAAATCTCTTTGACACAATCAGGTTTAAAGGCTTCATTAGGATTGCGATGCACTCGCCGCCTCCCATCACTGAAGTACAAAGAAACACGAGACTTGTCAGACCAAATTACTTGTTTCCAATCCTCCACAGCAAAGTTTTGGTGCTTCAAAGACCAATGATAACGTGCGACTTTGTGACTTACTGTTAAATAAGGCCTCTTCCGCGGAACACTGATCCAGGTGTCTATCGCATGCAGTTCTCGCCGTAATGTCCTTTCGGAAATTGGTGTGTGTGGACTTTCGTCGACTGTTTGGTGTGATTATAGCCAGTTTGAAACCGATTTGTAGTTACCAAGCGTGATACATGGCTGCGGTCCTTGCTGGTGAGAATCGTTATCCGGCCAGTTACGTTGCCTATTTTCCGTTGACTGCGAATTACGCCTCTGTTTGTATACCCACTGAACTGCACACTTCGACGCACCATCAAATTGGGCTAATTTATTCAATTTGCGTCCGGTTGCACAGGAAACACGATGGCTCCTTTTTGCCCCTGAATAACGTTTTCTTACGACCCATATTGCAGACTAAATTCAACAGACACGTTTCTCTTAACCACTGCAAATGGCAGAAATCATCTGACCACGTAATTGCAATTTATATCCCATTAATGCTATCACGGCGTCCTCTGTGCAACCGATAACTTCCTTCTCTCATTTCTGCTAGGGGTGACTAACTTCTTTTTGTCCGGTGTGCTTAGGTTTGTATTTACATTTTTGGTGTTCACTTAAATTTTTGCTTAAAGACAATGTGTTAGAATGATATATAAGTTTCCAAGGCTGTTAGGAACACACGTGGTATTGATGCTGCCGCTGCATAACACCGCACCGTTTGAACAAAAAACAGAAGTAAGTAAACATATACTGAGGGGCCAATTCTCGCCGCCGCCCCGGTGGCGCAATAGTCTAAGCGATGGCATCTGATCGTTCGTCCAAAAGGGGTCCGGGTTCGAATCCCGGTAAGCCATGGATGTTTTGTTTTTCTTACGGCACTGGCTCTCTCCCTTCCCTGGAACCAGTGGCCCTAAATTAGGGACGGGCGACTGCTTATATCCCATTGAGTTGCTCACGGCGGTCGTTAAACCTCCAATAAAAAAAAAATTCTCGCCCATGAGTTGCCTTTATAATGTTTCTTACTTACAACAAGTCTGATTCTCTTCTGGCTTATTTGAGATCGTCACTTTCTGTGTTTATAGTAAAGACATTAAAGGAGAATAGACTGGCAAAGAGGATGCTATTCCCGGCATAAATATAAATCCCGCACTGTAGGGAGTAACTAGCTTGCTGTCGGGTTTAATCCAGTATTTCAATTCGAAATGTTTAATATTTCGATATGTATTTAAGAATGTCATATATCTTCAAGAGTTAATATTATGTGAAGAAAATGTTTCCTGTTTAGTAGTTTTCTTTTTGTTTTCGGTTCTATGTGTATGGCCGGCAGCTACATAGACTCGTTGTTTGTGTTTTCTCAAATATCAGCACTCTCTAATTACAGTTTCATCTAGAAAATTCTCGGGTCGTACGCGAACGTGCTTTCTACATAACGTCTGCTGTACATTACAAATTGAATCAACAGTCTTGCTTTCCAATAGACATCTTCCCGATGACGACTCGCCAACTCATAGACGGCCCTGCACGTTCCATTGGTCTCTTTAGTTACAGAACTGCTAGGATTAGGTTCTTTTATTTATTCCTGTCTAATAACTTTGATTAATAGGTTTTATTTAAGTCCATGTATCTGTTCTGTAAGAAACATCCGGAAAGTAGGCATTGATTGAATACTCTCTTTGCAAACAAAAAACAAAAAAAAACCGTATCATGATATATCCATTCATTTTACTTTTTACTCTTTTATCAATATGAGAAACTTAAAAACACAAAATTGTAGCTGTAACGCTATTTTATGATTATTTTATATTTCGCAATTTTATAAAACGCATACCTTATAAAATACATTTGTTTGTCTATTTAGTAATAGAAGTACTAAACTTTCATCATCTGTCAGTTTTATCTTCACAAAACTGGAAATATATAATTTCCTTTGTGCGAAGTTTTAATAATGAAAAATGATTCTCAATTAAGGTAATTCCTTTGCTTTAGCATTCGAAAATTTGTAAGCTGAAACTGTACTTTTTTGTGTGATCTCCTGAGTTGCGTTGTATAACTCTAGTCGGGAAAGGGGAATTTTCCCATTCTTTCTTGCGTTCAGATACGGAGTCATTCTGGCGGCCTGTCGTCAGACGTAGTAAGAGTGTCTGCATATAACAAAAGTATAACTATATGTGAATGTTGAGTTTTTTGAGACAGAATGTGTCGTGTAAAGGTGGAGTGTGCGGACGGTGAAAGAGCGAAAGGTTGTGATTTTTCAGGAGACAGTTCGATACCATTCTACGAGGGTCGAACCAAAAGTAATGCAAAAGTGGGCATAACTTTCTTATTATCAACCAAAAGAAGTCGTTCAAATTGCAAATGTTGGTAGAATACAAAGGAACCACTCAACATAGTGTCCAGCACAAGCGATGTATTTTCGCAATCGTTGAGCCCAAATCTCGAGACATCTTTCAAAAAAATCAAGTATGGACTGCTGCATCCACTTCACAGTCGCTTTCACGTCGTCGGTGTCATCAAATAGTTGTGCCCGGAGACTGTACTTCATTGGGCTGAACAAGTGGAAGTCCGAAGGCGCCAGATCTGGGCTGTACGGTGGATGAGAGATTACCTGCCAGCAAAATTTTCTGATGGCCTCATTAGCTGCCAAAGATGTGGGTAGTCTCGCATTGTCATGGTGAATGTGGATCCTTTTCAGATTCTTGTTCGGTCTCTTCTTCCTTATGGCTCCTTTAAGCTTCTTGATTGGCTCACTGCACCGCTAGCTGGTAACGGTAAGGCCACGATTCAGAAACTCCAGGGGATTGACACCGCTATCGTCCCAAAAGAACGGTCACCATGACTTTCTGTGTTGATCGATGGCTCTTGAACTTCATAGGCATTGGTGAAGAGAAGTGACGCCATTCCATGGATGACTCTTCGTTTCTGGATCGTAAAGATACGCCCGCGTTTCATCCATTGCCACCAGGTCGGAAAGAACACGTCTTCATTGGCTTCAAACGCTTCAAGCAGATTAAACCACGCTCTTCTCCGGAGAATCGGGTATCAATCGCTGAGGTACTCTTTTTACACACACTTTCCGACATCCTTAGCCAATCGTCCGAACAACTAAAATTATAGATATTCATTTCAACGCTTAATTCATTAGCTTTAGCTTTTATCATGTGTCCACTAACATTTTTTTTTTTTTTGGCAAAATTACGCAAACAATGCTTCTTCCAGTTACTTTTGTTTTCTACCGGGAAAATAAATGGACTTCGCCGGTATGTTATTCTGCAAAACCGTCTCCTTGATTTTCTATTTGTTCCTTAAAATTTTACACAGCGTTGATGATGCTAGACTAAAATTTCTTACGATTTCACTTTTCGATTTCTGACTTTTCTCACATTCATAAAAAAAAAGGTTTTTTTAACTCCGTTTCCAAAGTAAAAACTTTCTTTTATTCTTCATTTACCGAAAGAAGACACACGACGTGTACGCGAGAAAAAAGTTTTGACTTCCCACGTTGGGCAGAACAGTGGAAAAAAGCGGCTGGGGGTGACATCATCCGAAGAGCCAAGCACAATAACCACTAAAACGTATTATGCTTGGGTTAAAATTTAAAATACAGCTTTCATTGGATGAAAATGCAATCAAAATGTGATCGCTTCTAATTTTATACTATAGTGCGGCAGCTTCAGGATATTAGTGAACAAAAAGCAAGTATTTGTATTTCAGTTATATAATTTCGTTGTATAATTACAATATAAAAGTTTTTAAAAGGATTTTTCTAATTTTCAACAGTTTGTTTCGTACGTGTAACAGCATAAACAATATCTCTAGTATCACGTCATTTTTTCAGCAATTTTGTTATCGTTCTATCTTACAGTTTGAATAAAATCATTATGGAAAAAATTCAAAACTTGAGTTCTTCATGATTAATATAGAAGGATTATTCAACTTCGTTGTATAACTACAATGTAAAAGTTTTTAAAAGGATTTTTCTAATTTTCAAAAGTTTGTTTCGTACGTGGAACAGCATAAACAATATCTCTAGTATCACGTCATTTTTTCAGCAATTTTGTTATCGTTCTATCTTACAGTTAGAATAAAATCATTATGGAAAAATTCAAAACTTGAGTTCTTCATGATTAATATAGAAGGATTATTCAACTTCGTTGTATAATTACAATGTAAACGTTTTTAGAAGGATTTTTCTATTTTTCAAAAGTTAGTTTCGTACGTGGAACAGCATAAACAATATCTCTAGTATCACGTCATTTTTTCAGCAATTTTGTTATCGTTCTATCTTACAGTTAGAATAAAATCATTATAGAAAAAAATTCAAAACATGGGTTCTTCATGATCAATATAGAAGGATTTTTCAACTTCGTTGTATAATTACAATGTAAAAGTTTTTAAAAGGATTTTTCTAATTTTCAAAAGTTTGTTTCGTACGTGGAACAGCATAAACAATATCTCTGATATCACGTCATTTTTTTCAGGAATTTTGTGATCGTTCTATCTTTCAGTTAGAATAAAATCATTATGGAAAAAATTCATAATATGGGTTCTTCATGATCTATATAGAAGGATTATTCAACTTCGTTGTATAATTACAATGTAAAAGTTTTTAGAAGGATTTTTCTATTTTTCAAAAGTTCGTTTCGTGCGTGGAACAGCATAAACAATATCTCTAGTATCACGTCATTTTTTCAGCAATTTTGTTATCGTTCTATCTTACAGTTAGAATAAAATCATTATAGAAAAAATTCAAAACATGGGTTCTTCATGATTAATATAGAAGGATTATTCAACTTTATTTTCAATAACATCAGTTCCTGACAATTTTATTTTTAGATTAATAATGATGAATTAAGAAAGAAAAGAAGGACGAAATTTAGTCACCTGTTTCTGCCTAGTGGCATCATGACCCTGTCAGAGAGACTAGTCACTGACACCGAGACATTCGGAATAAACGTGCCTTTTCCTTTCAATCATTAGGTGATATAGCAGCCAGCAGAGAGTTTTAGAATAGTGGATTACAAGTGAACGTCTGTGCCAAGTTTACGATCAGTACTGCTGAGATGACTAAGGGAAAAGAACTGTCAGAATATTAATATGTACTTTGTAGGCAGTTCAATAATATCATTTGTTTAGGTACATCGCCCGCTTAAAAGGTAGAATGCAAATCCTAAATTTAGTACACAAAACTGGAACAATCAGACTTATACACTAAGTTGCCACTTTATTATGACCACCTGACAGTTTTAGGCAAATGAGCTATGGCTGCACGCTGTTGCCGGCAGAGGGCGAGGCTAGTATAAAAAGTGAAAGCTTAGTACTTGCGACAGTAGTAGAAGGGATTTTTAGGTGACGAGATGGGTAAAAAATGCGATTTGACGGACTTTCAACCTGGTATGATTGTAGGAGCTCGGAGTCATGGAGCGAGTATCACCGAAACCACCGCATTCGTGAAATGTTCCAGAGCAGCTGTTGTTAAAGTGCCTCAAGATTGGACTGTCAGCCAAAAAACTGCGTTTCTGCGTGCAACGTGTGGTCGTCATCGACTGTGACTGCTCAGGCAGAACGGAGAGTGCCCAGAATATTAATATCCTGCTGCATTTAAATCAGCGCATTTCAGTAAGTATCAACTATTAAGGTTTGGTGAATATTTATGGGCACAGATCAATGGTTCTTCTAATGACCACGGTGGATATCTCTCATCATTTTGGACTCGTTATTATTCCAGTATTTTGTTTCACCAAAGGAGTGTCATACCATGAGACTATCGTAGGATTGTCACACTGTGATGTTACCACCTCCACTGAGACAGTTAGTGACTGCTACCAGTACTGCACAGAGCTAATTTGTATCCCTTTAGTCGAAAAACTAACCGAAGGAAATCAAAAATTCATTTAGCATACCATATTCTGGAGTATTTATTCCGATGGAACTGTGGTGTTTCCTCAGAACAGTAATTTCAAATCTTGATTCGCATCATCAGACCGTTCTTTACTAGCATGTAATAAATTGATATTAAATATACGTAATCAACTGACTTATTTATCCAGATAGACGTTTTTCCATTCTCGAGGAAACTGAACTTTTCCCTCATAATAAATGTTATGGAGTATGGACAAATTAGCATTCATAAACGTCCTATTTAGGGCAAACAAAAAGAATCACGAAATGGGATTGTTACACATCTTATGCGTAGTATCTTTCCGATAGGCCCATAGCTAAAATCATGCTAGCGCTGACTCGTTCTCGCAGAGAGCGGGCCGCATTTGGAAGTATAACCAACTCCAGTTGCTCATTATTAAGCACAAAATAATATTAACATCTGTTTTATTAGGTGTAAAATGAAGGGTAACAATAACCCATGTCAGCTATTCAACAATTGGAACAGCCTTCATTATCTAACTCTGTATACCATCTACACAACCTTTTTCAAGCTATTGTTTATTATCTTCCCTACAACACAATACATTCGAAACGCGTTCTCGGACATTCACAGGCTGTGAAGTCGTCCTTCACAGGTTAGCACAGAAGACAGTCAGGCGCATTATCCGTCAGAAACCTGTAATTAAACCAGCTCCGAAGTGTATTTAAAAAGCCCTGAAAATATTAAGCGGGTGAGGAGGTGAAAACGTTTTCCGCACCCATAAAAGACCACATTTTGGTATCTCTATAAATACACTTTTGATTTCCTAACTTGTATTAAACGTTACAAACTTAGTACGCTTATTAGTATATAACTCGTTAGACACTTTACTCCATTATTGCTATTGTTTCCTGAATTTAGAGTGACATTTTGATACGATTCTTCATATCACAAGAAAAAATTACGTAACAATTTATTTATATTCTTCTCAACTGCACTACACCTTAAAACGTTGAAAAACATATGTTATTTATAAGTTTCTGCTGATAATTATGTATATCTATATGTTTAATTTCACAAACTTATATCTAATTTTTAAGAAACATCATTAGCGGTTACGTTAGCGATGACATCTTAAAATCGAATGTATGCAATGAAATACGCAGTATTTTATGATAATACTAGGTATGAATATTGACACATTCAACCCTTAATATACTTAAACTACTAGATACATTATACTGTTTCAGTGAGTGTAGCATTTTGCAGCTGTTGCTTTACACTCCTTATGTAAAACAAGCATTACCCTGCTGCCCAAATTACACGAATATTTGGCTGCAGTTTATCTGCTTCTTGCATTACGCTTATTAGCAAAACAAGTATTGGCCTGCCACCTGCTTTTCACTACTTGATTAAAAACGAACATTTCGCTGTTGTTTGCCTGCTGCTTGCTTTAATACTACAGTATATCAGCGTTTTCTCATAGATAAATTGCAAGAAATTTTAAAAAAGTTAACTGAGGGCATTTCATATTAGCCAAGTACGATATTGTGAACACTTATCATTGAATAACTAAACCACCAATCTGTTGTTAACAAAATGAGGAACAGTAACGTACTTTCAAGTTTCTGCTAGTTTGCCTTTTGAAAATTCATATACACTATTCAAACTGAATATAATTTTTTTTTCAGTAAAAACTGCAAACTGTTCTATTGAACCCGTTTATATCGGAATTAAGAGGAAATTCTTCAGTGCATGATATACACCCAGGGATGACTGAATCATGATTCCCCCTATCAAACGTGCGTATGGTGCATTGACCAGTGAGTACGTGGTATTCCATTGAATCTGTATATACCGAAATCAAGTGGATAGTCTTGAGTGTTTAATACACACCGAGTGATCACTGACTTATGATTACCCCTATCAAAAGTGCATGTGGTGCAGTGACCTATTGCTACGTGGTATTCCATTGAATTTGTATATATCGGAATTAGCAGGATAGTCATGAGTGCTTGATTTACCCCAAGTTGTCACTGAATTATGATTAGCGCTATCAAAACTGGTACAGACAAACAGACGCCGAACTGGTGGGGTTTTGGAGTCACGTCCTGGTTATAGTGCATCAGGACTGGCGGAAAATTATCAGACAACGACCCGGAGGCAAAACTGCATAGGGCAGCGAAATGTTGATATGAAAGTTGAACGCCGGTTGCGACGACTGGTACAGACAAACAGACGCCCAACTGTTCAACAGTTGACTCCCCAATACAACGGAGGTCAACATGAGAACAGTATCTGCTATTACCATGCACCGCTCGTTCGCACATATGGCCAATAACAGCAGAAGACCCCGACAACATTCTCTCATAACCAGGTTTCATCGACGCAAAAGACTCGCCTTGTGTAAAGATCATTGAAGTTAGACGTTGGATGAGTAGAAAAAGTGTGCTGGTCTTAAGAAAAGCGTTCTTTACTCCACGTCGTGAATGGTCGTACACGAATCTGGCGCAAACCACATGAGCCACTGCATTCATCCTTCATAATCTCCACAGTTCAAGTCGTTGTATGTTATTGTGTGGTGTAGAGCATGTTTGCCTGACAGGAACCTTGGTGCAGGTGAAACAATATATGACTGGTGCCTACAAATTTGAATTACCTGTTGTCTCTGTACACCCAGCAATTTTGCACTTTTTCTTGAATGGCGACGGTGCCTTCCAAGACGAATATGCGCCAAGCGTACAATCCAAGTTTTGCAGGAATGATTTGAGGAACACAGATCAGACTTCATCGGTCAGTCTTCAAAATCAATACACTGATCACCAACCCTCCGTACATGCATGGGGTGTTATTAAATACGATAGCCTGCCACATCTGATTCGCATAACTGGCCGTATGAAATCCAGGAGTTGACTGGATGCCGTCTTACGGCATCCAACTACCTTCCTGAATTAGTCTGACACAGATCAGACTACATCGGTAAGACTTCAAAAGCAACACACTGATCACCAACTAGTCATATACGCATGGGGTGCCATTAAATACGATAGCCTGTCACATCTGATTCGCAAAACTTGCTGTATGAAATCCAGGAAGTTGAAGGATGCCGTTTTACGACAAGTATATGGTTGGTTATCCAGGTATATTTGACTCGAAAATACACCTGTAACATATACCGAGCATTTTCACCTGGGTGCGTAGGTTTCTATTGCCAGTGGGAGTTTCGCATCAATAATTAGATAAACTTGCATGTGACCTCATTGCAGGACACACGTAATCCTATTAGCGATCAACTAAATATCGCATGATCCTGTCTTGTAGTCTGCCAAAATGAAGCACAGCATTGTTATATTATCATATGCTGTCAGTCTCATCTGCTTGTCTCTGGTAATTTTTGGCTTACTTGGCACAATTATACCGGCGTTATAATATCAATGTCGAGTAGTGTATGCAACATATGCAAATCAATGACTAAGTGAACTGTATATAATTTTAATTCGCATAATGTTGCTGCGTAAAATGAATCACAAAAAGACTAAAAATAATGCTGTAGACAAAATCTTATTTCTCCCTCCTGTACATCCCCTTTTGGAGTGAACTGAAAATATTTAACTTCGGGTAATACAGAGTGTTGAGTTGCAGCATGCTTTACGTACTTGTGAGTTAGACACGCAAATCCTTTTAATTTTACAGCAGGAGGTTAAATGATTTAAAAATTTAAGGAAATATAATACTTTGTGTAATTTTTTCTATCTACTGGTAAAGGGGACTGATATAACATACTGTGTTTATCCAAATAAAATGGCCGTTTTAAAATGAAATCCTACGTCACCTTCTTCATAAGGGAAAGGGATATGCATAAATATAATGAAGCTAACCCTGACTGCTCCTTGGCGTGGCCAGCGTGTTCATCGCTAATTCCCTTTGTTCCGATTTTACCTGGCTCTTCAAAGTTTCGCTACTCAGTATACCCCCAACTGTCAACTTAGGTTTAAAATCAAATCATGTCCAATCATTCTTCTTTTTTTATTAGAACAAAGGATTTCTTGGACTTAGGATAAAATTGATTTCTTCTATTTCACATGATATTTTGTCTTTTTCAACAGCGAAAACTCTTAGCATAAAAACATATAAGACATAAAATCCATGACCATTGACAGTGAAAGTTCTGTACATAATATGTGCCCATGTCCAACAAAAGTAGTCAATTGCCCCTCATATTTGTCTTTATATTAAGTACTTACTCCAATTCCGCTGGTTGTCACATTAAGCATTTTTACTTTTATTCAACTGACATATAAACGTGTAAGGAGTGATCTCAAATGACAAGAAACTCATCGATTTGCGTTATGTCAAAACAGCGCCTTGATCATCTTATGTAGTAATAACGGAGATTAAGTCATGGTATTGAAATAAAGAAACTTCAACAATCAGAGAATAGTTCAATATATATACAGCATTGTCGCGAATTTCATAACGAGCGAACTTAAGTTCGGCTTACACAACAATTCCATAGCCCTGAGAAAGAAAAAAATAATAAAGCATTTATATAATATTATAAAATTATTACAAGAATATACTGGAAAACTCAGCTGTCGTTGCGCTGGTATCTTAAGTTTGAAAATATTGGATGAATAGTTCTGCATTAGATGCATACTGATGGCGTTACAAACATAATTCCCAACCAGTTATATTTGTCTACCTGCACAAAATTCTGGCCTGCTTCTATTTATATATATAGGAAAATATAATGTCATTGTATATATGTCATTCCCAATAAGACACCGAGGGGCGCGCAGGAGACATTCCGAGCGAAGGTCATTCCTGAACGCTTATTCGACAGATGCAGAGATGGTGACTGACAAAATCAATCGTGTTGACACAAGGAAAATAGCGTTGAAGGTTGAACATGTAATGTTTTTGGTGGACCATGCCTTTCGCCATGACGCCAAGTACACGCACGAAGTGTAAAATCAGTTCGATAGGAAATTTCATGATGCAAACGCCCACCACCGTAATCCCGTACGTCAGCTCATAGCAAAATTTCGGGAAACTGGCAGTGTTCTGGATAGCTCCCGCCCTGGTAGTCCATCCACGGCAAACAAGACTGTACACGATGTCCAGGACAGAATAGAGGGGAGCCCACACAAGTCCGTTACGCGACTGTCACAACAAGCTAAGGTGCCAAAGAATACAGCGCAGGATATTCTGAAAAGGAAGTTGTGGTTCCACATGTAAAAAGTGGCTGCCGTTTTTCAGCTGAAAGAAACAGATCACGAGGCCCGTGTTCGGGCCTGCAGGTAGTTCCACGAGTTTCTCCCTGACAGAGGTGAGGACGTTCTGCACGCGACTGTCTTTGTAATAAGGCATTTTTTGACGTGCACAGGTTCAGCAACAGCAAAACCTTCGTCTGTGGGGCTCTGAAAATTCCCACGAATTTAGGGGAGTGCCTCTCCACAACCAGAAGGTCGGTGTTTAGTGTGCCGTAATAGGTACGGTCATTATTAGGCCATTTGTTTCGGTGAATTCACCAAATAAGAACGGCACCGAGCCGAAGTTACCCAACAATTCATATCTGAACTCATGGAACGGGAAATCCACGAAGGATGGTTCCAGCAAAACGGTGCAACTGCTCATACTGCAGGTGTATCAATAGAGCTTCTGACGGAATTCTTAGGAAATCGCATTATCTCCCGGGGACTGTGGATTGCCCGGTTACCGGATCTCACATCGCTTGACTTTTTTTCTGAGGGGGAACAGTGAAGGGGAAGGTGTACGCAGGTAATCCTCATACACTTTAAGAGCTAAAGGCTGCAATAAAATAACGAACCATATACAACAAATCACATTATGTAATCTGAGAAACATCTTCTCCAAAACGCAGAAGTGTGTGCAGACATGCATGACGTCAGTGGGGCCCATTTCCAACACCGCCAGTAAGAACAAGTTCGACATAAGCATTACTTTCAGCGTACAGATAATTTCCGGACAATATATTTACATGTGTCTGTGTGTGTGACTGTTTGAATAGGGAACTGGATATCTGTAATCATCTTTCAAATGTAATAGTAATTCAAAACGGGAAGGCCATATACCACATCATGGGATATAGTCGGAGCCATCTGGTAATTGCTAACCCAACCAGCTGCGTTACTGGCCTTCACTAAAACCCTGCAAATCTCGTAAAGTGCACATAAAATATTTAAAAGTGAACTTTTGATTCCTCCGTTAAGAACTTTTCTGGCCTCTTTTCCGTCGGGTTTTTGGCACGAATATCATCGTATCTTAATGATAATGGAATGTTAAAAATAATTATTTGTGTGCATGGCTGGTCAAGTTGTCATCGGTTTAACAACAGATCTTCATTTGCGCAGAAAAAGTTTATAGAACTGCTAATAAAAATATCACCACTTGGCAATGTGACAATTATTCCTGGTGAAAGTCCTCCGAACAAGATTTACAGCATTCAGAAAAGAGACATGCAAAAAAGAAACACTTCTTTCCAGCATTTTGTTAATTATATCCGAAAATATTTTCCTTTACTGGTTTTTGATTTGTCAGTAATAGCATATATACATTGGCGGAAAGGGAAAAAGAACACCAAGAAGGAATTGGCAGACGATCATGAAATTTACATATGTTAATGGGGTCAAGTTTACGTAGGTGTGATGTTCATTTCGGGACCAACCGGTGAGTGCTTGCGCCAAAGCACGGCATAATATGCAAATTATCGTCGGTGGTATTAAAGGAGAACGGCGAAGTGAATGTAATCAGTTGTCGGCGTACGGACACGTGCGAAGACCCTGAAGAAGCTAAAATGCCTGGACATGGAAGACGTGTACGATTTCAGCAGTTATCGGACTTTGAGCGAGGTCATCTAGTCGGACTCTGCAAAGCCGGGTGGTCGTATCGTCGTATTGCAGAGCGAATTTGATGGGAAGTATCGGTGATGGTACGATGGTGGCGTAGATGGTCCGAGAAACATTCCCACACGAGAAAACGTGGAACCGGGAGTCACAGACGGACTGATTAGCGGACCGATCGACGCATAAGAAGAGCGGCGTTGTCGAGCAGAACATCCACTGCGACGCAAATCCGAGCTGCCGTTGCACCTGAGGTGACTCTGCGAACAATCCGCAACCGTCTACTGGATGCAGGACTAGGCGCACGTGTGCCTCTGGCATGTGTAACTCTAACTCCAGCCCACCGTCAGGAATGGCTGCAGTGGTGTCACCAACGTCTACACTGGAGAACGCAATGGCGATCTGTCGTGTTCAGCGATGAAAGCAGATTTTGCTTGGGAACCTCCGATGGCCGTATGCGTGTTCGCAGGCGCTCAAGGGAGCGTCTCCACCCTTCTTGCATCCTCCAGTGACACACAGGGCCTACACCTGGTCTACTGGTGTGGGGAGCGATCAGCCATCACTCCCGTACACAACTTGTGTTTGTACCGAATACGTTAAACAGCACCTCCTACAATCACAACATCATTCAGCCCGTTGTTGTGCCATTTGTAAGGTCGGTCCATCGTGGTGTTTTCCAGGAAGACACTGCACGCCCACACACGGCACGTGCAACGCAACATGCACTTAAGGGAGGGAGACAACTTTCATGGGCTGCACGTTCACCGGATTTGTCCCCCATTGAGCACGTGTGGAATTTTATGGGACAACGACTTATTCGGTCTCCACGGCCAGCAACGACCATCCCCGATTTACGCGTCCAGGTTGAGGATGCTTGGAACTCAATACCCCAAACTTACATCCAACATCTGTACGACCGACTCCATGCCAGAATTGCACAGTGTGACGCAGTTCATAGCGGTTCAACATCGTACTAACCATGTTACATGGAAATGTTATTTTTCAGTTTACCAGCAAATACAGCTGTATTTTGCCATAATGTTTTGATCACGTTATCCTCTGTATTCCGTATTCCGTTATTATGCTGTATAAATTTCGTTGGTATCAGACGCATCCTTCTTGGTGTTTTTTTTTCACTTTCCGCCAGTGTATATTTTCCTTTTTTCCTTAATTTAAAATTAATCCCCGTTTATTAAACATGAGTGTTGATACCTTCGCACTTCCTCTTCTTATTTTAGACTAAAGATGTTATTCTGGTTTTCTTACTCCCTCTAACTCTATAGAAATCGCAATGCCTGTGTGATCTGGAAGTCTTCAAAAGACTTCCAGATCATTACATAAATCGAATAGATGGTGTAAAGTTGTGTTTAGTTCTTCTGCTCAAGCACATTCTTGCTGAACATTATTTCAGAAGAGGGGATGAGCGTTCTTGTTAATACACTGTGTGTAATGGATCTACTTCATTATTGATGCAAAGTGCCAAAGTCGAATACAGTTTAAATGTTTGTAATTTATTTTGTGTTGCTAATGATTTTGAAGAAAGCTGCTTTTTATTTTATTTTATTCAGGGTATGAAATGTGCCTTTTTACTTATGTTAGAGCATATTTTCATTACAAGATGTTCCGTGACACCGATGACATAACTTTTCTTAAAGCTCGACTTTCTACTAGGCTGGACTATATGTCAGATTGTAAAGATGGATTCTAGACTTTCTGAACTTAATCGCGTCCTACTGTAGGCTGCCCTAAAAATCAATTTGCTTACTTTGTGTGGTAGTTCCCTACTCAATCTTTAATTCCTTTTTAGCACGAGCATCACTTCACAGAATCAAATATAAATTAGCTGGTAGAACTAAACAAACAAAGCCATCGCTCTTTCTACCTTTTAGCAACACACAGAAACCAAAAATTTGTTATTCGGTCACCGCCAGAGAATTGAATCACGGATCTCTCGATATCTAGCCGAATGCGTTAGCCTTACACCACGGTGGCCAACAGTCCACGGCGCTATATGTGTTTTTCAGTCAGCTTCTGACATCATAAATCAGTTAGACGGGCTCAGCTACTGAGACGTATCCGTCTGCTGGGCATTAACGGCACTGGCTATATATTAATTACAGCAGTTAAATCCAAAGGGCGAGATCCAAAGTGACTGAAAAACAAACATTGCGACTGAAAAAATCACATGAGTGAAAACAACATAGCGCCATGGATTATTGGCCATCGTAGTTTAAGGCTAACGCGCTCGGCTAGATATCGAGAGATCCGGGATTGAATTCCCCCGCGGTGACCGAATAACAATTTTTCGGTTGCTGTGTGTTGCTAAACGTGGAAAGAACGATGGCTTTGTTTATTTACTGATTCCACGTATTTGGAGGAATTTCTCTCGTAGAACTGTGATGCGACTATAGAACAACTGCGAGTGCGGGTATCTTCATTCTACATATCTAACTTATTTCCGTCGAAATTAGTACGCCAGTGCCACGCAAACAAACTACCGATATTTTCTTCGTATCGTAACTTCACTGAAGCTCCGCAGTTCAAAGAATGATTATTTTACATGCAAGTAGAAACGGACTGAGGCTCCATCTTCCAAGGAAAGACCCGGTAATCCCCAGAAGCTAGCATAACTTTACAGGCGAGATCTTCAAAAGACTTCCAGATCATTACATAAATCGACGGGCCTATGTCAAATCATGCAAAGGTTACGTGAATCTATTGGGCTAATGTTAGCATATGTACAATGGGGAGGATGCTAGGTGGCAAAGGTTACAGCTGTCAAGCAGCCATCTAACAGACGCTAATTATTTTGTCTAATGATGCACGCCGATTAATTAGCGAAATATAATCGAGTTACCTTTTGGATTGTGTACAAATAAAGGACTGTACTTTGGACTGACCAGCCACGTGAACCAGTCCATCACATTAATAGTTGTTTATGGGTTCAACAGATGCCGGGTGACAGGCTTTTTCCGAAGTATATTGTCCCGTTAATGAAGTTTCGTGGATACTATTAGATGGTGTAAACCTGTGTTTAGTTCTTCTGCTCAAGCACATTCTTCGTTTAGGACCACACCAAACATTAGGAGCTCTACCTTGAAGTTCTGTGCAATTACCAAGTACCAGCGTTTGACAGTTTTTTTTGTAGAAGGCGCGTCTCCGTATCGGCAGTACTGCTCTCGTTGTTACAACTTGGTTTGAGAGTATGTTAGTAAATCATTTAAACTGGCCCAGATTCTTACCCTCAATTATACAGAAAAATTTTTCTAGCAGCAACGGTGAATCTGCAATGGAGAACTGTATGGTCTGGTGAGTGGAAGAAGCGATCCCTCAAAGTATGAAGCTGAAGTTGTAAGTGGTTAGAAAGTCAAAAGGGGAAATCTGTCCTCGAACCTCTTCAAAAACTGATAGAGATCGTTGTCAGGAGAAAATATATCAGTATAAAAACACAAGTGTTCTGTTCGTAAAAATAATTTATACATATGCAGGTAACTAGACACTCTATTTCATGAAGGAAGGAATGACAGCAATTTCCGATGAACAGGTACCTGAAGTTGAAACCCCGACCACGACGCATTTTAGCTATGGAAGCGGAAAAGGAGGAGATCCACCATTGCTGTATGTGTTTCGTCGCTGTAGCACCCTGCAAGAGCTGTAAGGAGATTACCAATGTATACAATATCACATCGTAAATGCTATCATTGGTTCGAACGGCTTCGGGACGAAAATATTGAACTATAAGACAGTCACAAAGCCTGAATATTCGCTATAGTGGATATGGACAGACTGAAAATCTTAGTGGAGATCGTCACACGTGTGACCATGCAGGAATTGGCCGAACAACAGAAGACTCCACCACGAGCGTGATCTTGACCCTGAGACAATTTGCGAAGGTGTAAAAGCTTGTAGTTTGGATACTCCATCAGCTCACAGTTAGGCAAAAAGCAAATCGCATGAGTTCATGCGTTTTCACAAATAGACTAGGAGTGCTGAAGCACCCAGTCTATTCCACGGACATTGAGTCAAGCAACTATAACCTTTTCCGGCTGTTGCAGGGCTTCCAGGATGAACACCTTTTCACCAACAGGTACGACGTCAGACGTGCATTTATTTATTTGCATCCATAGCCGATACAAACTCCATAGGGACGGTATCCAGCAGCTGCCCAGTCAATGGGACCATTTCGTGGCAAACGATGGCGATTACTTTTTGGATTGATTTGTATATATATATATACACACACACACACACACACATATATATATATATATATATATATATATATATATATATATATATATATATCATCATCATCATCATTGTCAACCATTATCAATCCACTGCTGGACGAAGGTCTCCTCAAGTTTCCTCCACAACAGTCTGCCATGTGCCAGTCTCTTCCATGTCACTCCCGCATACTTTCGAATTTCATCCACCCATCTTCCATGTCACTCCCGCATACTTTCGAATTTCATCCACCCATCTTCCATGTGGTCTTCTTCTGGGTCTTTTCCTGTCCCTTGGAATCCAATCTAAAATTTCGGCTGTCCATCGATGGTCTGTTCTTCTGGCAGTATGTCCAGCCCATTGCCATTTCAGGGATTTAACTCTGATCATGATGTCTTCCACTCTTGTCATTTTTCGGATCCACGAGTTCCTCTTCTTATCTCTCCTGGTTACACCAAGCATGTACCTCTCCATGTTTCTTTGAGTTATCTGCAGCCTTTGTATAACTCTTTTAGTTAAGGTCCACGTCTCTGCACCATACGTAAGCACTAGAAGGATGCATTGATCAAACACTTTTCTTTTAAGACATAATGGCATATTGCTCTTGAAAATTATGCTGTTTCTTCCAAAAGCTCTCCAGGCAAGTTTTGTACGCCGATTAATTTCTTCATCAATGTGACCCTCACTTGATATCTGCTGTCCAAGATAAACGTACGTGTCAGTTATCTCCAGCTTTTCTCCATCAATCGATAAATCTTCATTCCTTGTAAAAGCATTGTACATCACTTTTGTCTTCTGAGAGTTCATTTTTAATCCCACTTCTTTACTCTTGTCAGCAAGTTCCTGCATCATACTCTGTAGCTCTGATATGGTAGTTGCAAAAATGACTATGTCATCAGCAAAACGAAAGTGGGTTAGATAATCTCCATTAATCTTTATGCCTTTGTTTTCCCAGTTCAGTGCTTAAAAGACATTTTCCAATGTGGCATTAAAGAGCTTCGGAGATATGGTGTCACCTTGTCTGACTCCTTTTCCAATTTTTATGTGTGTTGTATTTTCAAACAGCCGAATCTTTGCACTTGCATTTTCATAGATGTTATTAATAATATTAATGTATGCATCTTCAATACCGCAGGATTTCAGAGCATTGCAACTGCTGATGGTTTCACCGAATCAAAGGTTTTTTCATAATCGATAAAAGCCATGCACAATGGAAGTTCATATTCCCTCACTCTTTCAATTAGTTCTCTCAGTACGTGGATAGGATCTATTGTGCTGTAGCCACTCCTGAATCCAGCTTGTTCTCATGGTTGAGCCATGTCCAGTGTTACCTTCAAGCGGTGTGAAAGAACTTTAGTGAAGATTTTATAAACCACTGATAGGAGGCTGATAGGTCTGTAGTTCCTGAGATCCTCAATGTCACCTTTTTTATGTAGCAAGATCATTGTAGCATTGTTCCAATCCTCAGGAATTTTCCCTTCATTAAGGCATCGAGTGAAAATTTGGGCGAGTACTGTTTCGATTTCTCCACTTGCTTCTTGTATGATGTCTACAGTAATTCCATCTTCTCCTGGAGCTTTTCCCCGCTTCATGTTCTTGATTGCATGTGCAACTTCTGCTGGAAGGACTGGAAGAACTCTGGTACTGGTACCTTTCATGATGTCTGGAGTACATGTATCATCCCTTTCATATAATTTGGAGTAGAAATCTTTCACTCTTGTCAAAAGTTCGCCTCTATTTCTTGTTACAGAACCATCTTCTTTTCTCAGTGCCATAATCTGTTTTTTTCCCTTACTGAGATGTCCCTTTGCTATCTTTAGGCTTTGGTTGTTTACAATTGCTTTCCTTACAAGTTCACAGTTGAATTTCCTTACGTCTTCAGTGATACTTTTTCGTACAGTCTTGCATAGCTCTATATATTCCACTTTGGAAGTCACATCTTCTTTAGTTGTCCTCATCACTCTTCTTTTTTGCATCAACATTTTGGTTTTACCTGATAATTCGTTCACATGCAATTTGTTCTTAGACCCAGCTAATTTTGTGGCTGTTTCCATAAGAGCTTTGGTTACTTTTCTGTTAACTTCAGAAATCGCCACTTCTTACTATGTTAGGCCTTCTAAAGCAGAGAATCTGTTCTGCAGTTCCAATTTGATGGTATTATGGTGTTTTTTAAGGTTGGTTATGTCAGTACATTTTGTTTGTCTTATGAGCTTGCTACGTTCGAGTTTAGTGTTGAGGTGCATCTTACATCTCACCAATCTATGGTCACTGCCTGTGTTGAACTTGTTTAGCACACTGCAGTCTTCTATGACGAATTTTTTGTTACACATAATAAAATCAATTTCACTTGTCGTCCCATTTGGATGTCTCCATGTCCATTTCCTGTGTGGCTTTTTCTTCAAAAAGGAGTTCAAGATGAAAAACCCTTCTGCCTCTGCAAACTCTACGAGAGTATTTCCACGCTGGTTTCTGTTGCCGTGACCGAATTTACCTACTGAAGTTTCATTCTGTTGCCGTTGCCCTATTTTTGCATTAAAATCTCCCATAAGTTTCTTCAAGTGCTGCTTACCTTTATTATTTAGATGACGAATTTCCTCATAAAATTCTTCAATTTCTTCTTCAGCATGACTTGTGGTTGGTGCATAAGTTTGAATTATCTGAGCCTGGTATCTTCTCGAGAGTTGGATAACGATGCGTGCAGCTCTGTCAGAGGAACTTTTAACTTCTACAACTTTATCCTTCAGTTTCTTGTTTATTATAATTCCAACACCACTAGTTCTGCCAGTATCTGTCCCACGATAGTAGAAGAGATGTCCACTTTTCAGTTCGATGAGATCTTCTCCTTTTCTCCTTACCTCACTTAGCCCGACGATGTCCCACTTGATCCTTTGTAGTTCCTCTTCCAATTCAAGAAGCCTTGAATCAGAAGATAGGGAGCGTCCGTTATATGTAGCCAAGGTCAGCATCAGATGGCAGCCTAGTCCGGTCCTCAGGGGATTCTTAGCACCCTCTGCCTTTATGTCGCACTGGCCGCTGCCTTGGCCAGGTACATTCCAGCTGCCGGAGACTGAGGTCCAAGATTTAAGTTGTGGAGTCATTTTGGAGGGGTTTGGCCATAACTCACCACGCTGGCCAAGCGGGTTGGTGAGTGTGGGATAGCATTTCCTCTAATCCCGATGGTACAGTTATACCGCTATTGGCGGTCGTCAGAGCCCCTTTAGTGGGAACAGGATGTACCACGAGAAGGCGGGGTTGACATTTGTCAATTAGAGGCTGTGATGTTACGCATCACCTGACCTTACATCCCATATATATATATTTCAGAGCCATTGCAACTGCTGATGGTTTCACCGAATCAAAGGTTTTTTCATAATCGATAAAAGCCATGCACAATGGAAGTTCATATTCCCTCACTCTTTCAATTAGTTCTCTCAGTACGTGGATAGGATCTATTGTGCTGTAGCCACTCCTGAATCCAGCTTGTTCTCATGGTTGAGCCATGTCCAGTGTTACCTTCAAGCGGTGTGAAAGAACTTTAGTGAAGATTTTATAAACCACTGATAGGAGGCTGATAGGTCTGTAGTTCCTGAGATCCTCAATGTCACCTTTTTTATGTAGCAAGATCATTGTAGCATTGTTCCAATCCTCAGGAATTTTCCCTTCATTAAGGCATCGAGTGAAAATTTGGGCGAGTACTGTTTCGATTTCTCCACTTGCTTCTTGTATGATGTCTACAGTAATTCCATCTTCTCCTGGAGCTTTTCCCCGCTTCATGTTCTTGATTGCATGTGCAACTTCTGCTGGAAGGACTGGAAGAACTCTGGTACTGGTACCTTTCATGATGTCTGGAGTACATGTATCATCCCTTTCATATAATTTGGAGTAGAAATCTTTCACTCTTGTCAAAATTTCGCCTCTATTTCTTGTTACAGAACCATCTTCTTTTCTCAGTGCCATAATCTGTTTTTTTCCCTTACTGAGATGTCCCTTTGCTATCTTTAGGCTTTGGTTGTTTACAATTGCTTTCCTTACAAGTTCACAGTTGAATTTCCTTACGTCTTCAGTGATACTTTTTCGTACAGTCTTGCATAGCTCTATATATTCCACTTTGGAAGTCACATCTTCTTTAGTTGTCCTCATCACTCTTCTTTTTTGCATCAACATTTTGGTTTTACCTGATAATTCGTTCACATGCAATTTGTTCTTAGACCCAGCTAATTTTGTGGCTGTTTCCATAAGAGCTTTGGTTACTTTTCTGTTAACTTCAGAAATCGCCACTTCTTACTATGTTAGGCCTTCTAAAGCAGAGAATCTGTTCTGCAGTTCCAATTTGATGGTATTATGGTGTTTTTTAAGGTTGGTTATGTCAGTACATTTTGTTTGTCTTATGAGCTTGCTACGTTCGAGTTTAGTGTTGAGGTGCATCTTACATCTCACCAATCTATGGTCACTGCCTGTGTTGAACTTGTTTAGCACACTGCAGTCTTCTATGACGAATTTTTTGTTACACATAATAAAATCAATTTCACTTGTCGTCCCATTTGGATGTCTCCATGTCCATTTCCTGTGTGGCTTTTTCTTCAAAAAGGAGTTCAAGATGAAAAACCCTTCTGCCTCTGCAAACTCTACGAGAGTATTTCCACGCTGGTTTCTGTTGCCGTGACCGAATTTACCTACTGAAGTTTCATTCTGTTGCCGTTGCCCTATTTTTGCATTAAAATCTCCCATAAGTTTCTTCAAGTGCTGCTTACCTTTATTATTTAGATGACGAATTTCCTCATAAAATTCTTCAATTTCTTCTTCAGCATGACTTGTGGTTGGTGCATAAGTTTGAATTATCTGAGCCTGGTATCTTCTCGAGAGTTGGATAACGATGCGTGCAGCTCTGTCAGAGGAACTTTTAACTTCTACAACTTTATCCTTCAGTTTCTTGTTTATTATAATTCCAACACCACTAGTTCTGCCAGTATCTGTCCCACGATAGTAGAAGAGATGTCCACTTTTCAGTTCGATGAGATCTTCTCCTTTTCTCCTTACCTCACTTAGCCCGACGATGTCCCACTTGATCCTTTGTAGTTCCTCTTCCAATTCAAGAAGCCTTGAATCAGAAGATAGGGAGCGTCCGTTATATGTAGCCAAGGTCAGCATCAGATGGCAGCCTAGTCCGGTCCTCAGGGGATTCTTAGCACCCTCTGCCTTTATGTCGCACTGGCCGCTGCCTTGGCCAGGTACATTCCAGCTGCCGGAGACTGAGGTCCAAGATTTAAGTTGTGGAGTCATTTTGGAGGGGTTTGGCCATAACTCACCACGCTGGCCAAGCGGGTTGGTGAGTGTGGGATAGCATTTCCTCTAATCCCGATGGTACAGTTATACCGCTATTGGCGGTCGTCAGAGCCCCTTTAGTGGGAACAGGATGTACCACGAGAAGGCGGGGTTGACATTTGTCAATTAGAGGCTGTGATGTTACGCATCACCTGACCTTACATCCCATATATATATATTTCAGAGCCATTGCAACTGCTGATGGTATCACCGAATCAAAGGCTTTTTCATAATCGATAAAAGTCATGCACAATGGAAGTTCATATTCCCTCGCTCTTTCAATTAGTTCTCTCAGTACGTGGATATGATCTATTGTGCTGTAGCCACTCCTGAATCCAGCTTGTTCTCTCGGTTGAGCCATGTCCAGTGTTACCTTCAAGCGGTGTGAAAGAACTTTAGTGAAGATTTTATAAACCACTGATAGGAGGCTGATAGGTCTGTAGTTCCTGAGATCCTCAATGTCACCTTTTTTATGTAGCAAGATCATTGTAGCGTTGTTCCAATCCTCAGGAATTTTCCCATCATTAAGGCATCGAGTGAAAATTTGGGCGAGTACTGTTTCGATTTCTCCACTTGCTTCTTGTATGATGTCTATAGTAATTCCATCTTCTCCTGGAGCTTTTCCTCGCTTCATGTTCTTGATTGCATGTGCAACTTCTGCTGGAAGGACTGGAAGAACTCTGGTACCTTTTATGAGGCCTGGAGTACATGTATCATCCCTTTCATATAATTTAGAGCAGAAATCTTTCACTCTTGTTAAAATTTCGCCTCTATTTCTTGTTACAGAACCATCTTCTTTAATCAGTACCATAATCGCTTTTTTTCCCTTACTGAGTTGTCCCTTTGCTATCTTTAGGCTTTGGTTGATTTCAATTGATTTCCTAACTAGTTCACCGTTGAATTTCCTTACGTCTTCAGTGATACTTTTTTGTACTGTCTTGCATAGCTCTATATATTCCACTTTGGAAGTCACATCTTCTTTAGTTGTCCTCATCTCTTCTTCTTTTTTGCATCAACATTTTGGTTTTTCCTGATAATTTGTTCACATGCAATTTGTTCTTAGACCCAGCTAATTTTGTTGCTGTTTCCATAAGAGCTTTGGTTACTTTTCTGTTAACTTCAGAAATATCCTGCGGTATTGAAGATGCATACATTAATATTATTAATAACATCTATGAAAATGCAAGTTCAAAGATTCTGCTATTTGAAAATACAACACACATAAAAATTGGAAAAGGAGTGAGACAAGGTGACACCATATCTCCGAAGCTCCTTAATGCCACATTTTAAAATGTCTTTCAAGCACTGAACTGGGAAAACAAAGGCATAAAGATTAATGGAGATTATCTAACCCACTTTCGTTTCGCTGATGACATAGTCATTTTTGCAACTACCATATCAGAGCTACAGAGTATGATGCAGGAACTTGCTGACAAGAGTAAAGAAGTGGGATTAAAAATGAACTTTCAGAAGACAAAAGTGATGTTCATTGCTTTTACAAGAAATGAAGATTTATCGATTGATGGAGAAAAACTGGAGATAACAGACACGTACGTTTATCTTGGACAGCAGATATCAAGTGAGCGTCACATTGGTCACGAAATTAATCGGCGTACAAAACTTGCCTGGAGAGCTTTTGGAAGAAACAGCATAATTTTCAAGAGCAATATGCCATTATGCCTTAAAAGAAAAGTGTTTGATCAATGCATCCTTCCAGTGCTTACGTATGGTGCAGAGACGTGGACCTTAGCTAAAAGAGACAAACAAAGGCTGCAGACAACTCAAAGCTGCATGGAGAGGTGCATGCTTGGTGTAACCAGGAGAGATAAGAAGAGGAACACGTGGATCCGAAAAATGACAAGAGTGGAAGACATCATGATCAGAGTTAAATCCCTGAAATGGCAATGGGCTGGACATACTGCTAGAAGAACAGACCATCGATGGACAGCAGAAATTTTAGATTGGATTCCAAGGGACAGGAAAAGACCCAGAAGAAGACCACATGGAAGATGGGTCTATGAAATTCGAAAGTATGCGTTAGTGACATGGAGGAGACTGGCACAAGACATACCGTTGTGGAGGAAACTTGGCGAGACCTTCGACCAGCAGTGGATTGATAATGGTTGACAATGATGATGATGATGATGATGATATACATATATATATATATATGGTAATTATCAACTGTGTGTTGCATTGCATTTGCAGACATTACTTTCCTTCGAACTTACTGAAATCTTTGTTATTCACTGCATGGGGCGGTTTTCTATCTGAAGATTATCTTTTTTCAAGAGAAACTTGTACTTTGCAAAAAACCAAATGGTGTGCTTTTGTTTAGAAGCTCGATTCAAATTTCGGATTTCTAGAAATTTTGACAGAAATCGAGAACCAAGTTTTTCATTGGGTTGCCCTCATAAAAGACCATTACGTCAGATGAAATATCGTATAATAACATAGTCCTTTAGTTTGCAGGAATGTGAGCAACCTTTTAACATGATAAAGAAGGAAATTATGTTTTATTTAGAGAACTTCTCTTCAGCATGCCTTGTAAAAAGCAGAATACAGGTCACTGCCTGCCATTGGTTGAAAACATAAAACGTCTGGAAACCTGGTTCTTTGACTGTAGGGTACCTCTAAACATAAGATTTCGTTATTAGGTGAAAGGAGTCAATAATGCCGGGTGAAACTAAGGTATGTTAATATTTTTTTTTAATAACTTATCTTTTTTTTTTTTTTTTTTTTTTTTTTTTTTTTTGTGATATCCAACACATATAATATTAGGAATGAACATAGATATGGCAGTATACTTTGTTATCAAAGAATTTCCCACACACTGCATTTATGCATTAGATTTAAATTAAATAGTATTTTTTTAAATCTGTCAGTAGCGGATGCCGATGTTCAGCGTCCACGAATATTTCCTACTGTAGATTTTCAATTATTCCGTAATGAATGTACATTAACGACAAATAATATAATCATTGGTTTCCTTATAGAATAGGGCTTTTTACACCAAAAAATAAGAACTCCTCGTAACGACACTAAGATTTGTTTTCCTGAAAAAAACATCGTTATTCCGTTCTTAAATTTTATTCATTATCCTGATTAATCTAAGATATATACTCCTAGGTGTGATAATTTTTCTCCTACATGCGCTAAAGAATTTCTTAATTTGAGAGAAATACTATGGAATTCGTTTTTAAACTTCTTTTGAAATAATGTCTTATTGTAATTTATTGTAATCTAGCCCTATACATTAATGCTTGGTTTTCATATATAGATTTCAGTGTTAATAAAATGTGTATTTTAAAAATCGGATAATGTGACAGTATAGACAATTCTATTGAATCCTACAGTTCTTCGGTAATTCTTTTTCGCAGACCTGTTCTTCTGAATCTATAATAATTAATGATACACAATTTATTTTTGTGGTTTTTCTTTTACTCTGAGATGTCTCACACACAACTTTGTTTCTTTATCTTACTTTCCCTATATAGACCATGTCTTTCGAGCTCATGATTTCAGACTCTCGTTCAAAAATATATGTTTCGGAAATGAAAATCTGAAATATATTTAGTTATATTTTCCTTGCTTAATCTCCTTTCCCAGGGAATGAAAATTTTACAGTGTTCAGTTTTCTCACGGAAAAATAATATTTATTTACTTTATTTGAAATAATTGTACGTTCATGCTCAGGTTGGTTTTATATTAAACGTTTCGCCTTTTATTAGGCACATTAGTATAATATAAGTTAATTGCTCATACCATTCACGCTAGTTCTTGGATTTCAATCATGTGATCACAAACCTGTGTCTACAAATGGAACTCTTACACAGCCGATGGCTTCATCAGAACATCTCTTGGTAAGACGGCAAATAGTGGAGCTCATGACCTCTGAAAAGTATAGCACCTATCCTACCTAGCCTAATATATTTTTCGAAACAAGAATCTAGTACTCTTTTTCTAGAATGTATTTGATGAATTGACAAATCCTGAATATCGATGTACTTACGTGTATCACTGCTTTATTTTGTGAGATATATTTCCAATGTTTCTGGAAAAATTTGGGAACAGTTGAACATCTGCAGTATGCCAGTTACTTTGTCCTATCAAAAGTTGAAACTGTTTGCATTCAGTCACGTGAAAATGTTAAATCATCAAGTTGACTTTTATGTCTTTTCCTGAAACGGTATTTTGAAGCGTATGCCAATGTTCTTCGGGTAATGGTATTGAGGGATGTTTTTCGTATTTCCTGATAACGAAACCTCTCTAATAATAGTAAATAACTTTCTTGATTTATCCATTTATTTTTATACTGATTTTGATCAGTGATTTTTCTTTAGAATCTGGTAAAATGTTTTGCCTTTAGAAACTGTACTAATGATGCTATCTTTGCTATTGTTCTAGATGTGGTGTGCAGCCGAAAATACTTTCACTATGCATGTTTATTAATAAATGAATTCTTACTTTGTTGACCCAATGGTGCTTTATTTATTCCTCCTTTTATTTAATTTCCCATTTTATCTTTGTGTTTACTAGTCAAATGTCTAAGTTCTGTATTTTATCACCAATAGTTAAATAATTCGCTTTCTGCTTTTCATAGGCGCCGACTACGTGAACGTTCCGTAAATGAGGTATTCAATTTTTCCCTCTAGAAAAGGCAATCAGTCCAAAAGTGAAACGAACACACAGAAAATTAAGCGTTCATACAATCATCCCGTCATGATGATTTTTGGTTAATGGAATAATGAAGGCGTTTCTGAAATAAATCACTAAATTCAAATATGCAATCTGAATGCGAATTTTTCTCTCACCCACAGCTTTTTTGAAATGAAGCTTTTTACTAATAAATATATTGACAGATTTGACCTAGTTTGTCACAGTTTGTTACATTATTTCATCCAGATATGTTTTTAGTATTGGGTGGGAAAGAAAGTAAAGTTTGCAAACGCAAGGCAAATAAATAGTGGTAATTACTGCATACACAAAATCAGTCTATAATGCAGACGGCATCATTTGCGGCGACCTACTCCCATCGTCTGTCCAGATGTTGGTTACCGTCCCTATAGAATTGTGTCGGCTTGGACGCAAATAAGTGTGTAAGTGCTCGTTTGGCATCTGCCCGTTTGGTGAAGTGCTGTCTGTCCACGAAATGCTGCAACAACCAGAAGAGGTGTTAATCGTTTGGAGCCATGTCCGGGAAATAGATTGGTTTGCACCAGCAGCTCCCAGCCCAGGTCCTTGATCGTGTGACAGGTATCCGTGCTATGTTACGTTTCAGTCCATCCTGTTGTAGGAGGACCGGCAGAGGTGGTCATCGTTTGGAGCCATGTCCGGGAAATAGATTGGTTGCACCAACAGCGCCCAGCCCAGGTCCTTGATCGTGTGACAGGTACCCGTGCTATGCTACGTTTCCCCCATCCTGTTGTAGGAGGACCGGCAGAGGTGGTCATCGTTTGGAGCCATGTCCGGGAAATAAATTGGTTGCACCAACAGCTCCCAGCCCAGTTCCTTGATCGTGTGACAGGTATCCGTGCTATGTTACGTTTCCCTCCAACCTGCTGTAGGAGGACCGGAAGAGGTGGTCCTCGTTTGGAGCCATGTCCGGGAAATAAGTTGGTTGCACCAACAGCTCCCATCCCAGGTCCTTGATCGTGTGACAGGTATCGGTGCTGTGTTAAGTTTCCCTTCATCCTGCTGTAGAAGGACTTCCTTGTTTTTTTTTGTTTTTTTTTATTGGAGGTTTAACGACCACCGTGAGCAACTCAATGGGCTATAAGCAGTCGCCCGTCCCTACTTTTGGGTCACTAGTTTCAGATAAGGGAGAGAGCCAGTACCGTAAGACAAACACAACATCCATGCCTCACCGGGTTTCGAACCCGGACCCCTTACGGACGAATGATCAGTGGCCATCGCTTAGACCACTGCGCCACCGGGGCAGCTTTCCTTGGGTTCAGCAGTGCTGGTCGTTTCGATGTGAGAGATGTTTGCAGATTGTCTAGTTGACGGGAGTACACATCGGAGGTGATAGTGGTATTATCCGGCAGCATCTCAAGACACACCACACCCAGCATATCCCACCAAACCGACAGCAGGACCTTACGTAAGTGTGAGACGTTTTGGGGAGGGGAGGCGCTGTGCACCTCTGTTTTCAATCCAATCTCAGTTTCCGTGCGCTGGTATTGTTACGTATTCTCACTTCTCGTCACCTGTCGCAATGTGGTTCAAGAACGGTTCAACTTAATCAGGTGCAAGCAGGGAAACCCATGCTCTCATCCGATTTGCTTTGAGCGCAACTGTGAGATAATGGGGCACCGAATGTTCCTGTTTTTTCATCCTCTTAAGTTGAGGTAGATGCGTGGCAATGCTAGTGTGAGCAGACCTCAGTTTTTCAGCCAACGTCTCCATGTTCGCACGTAGGCCGGTCACCACTAAGATCTTCACTAAGTCCATATCCATTGTTGCGGTTCCCCTGGCTTTGAGACAGTCTGAATTGCCAAAATTTCCCTCTAGAAAATGTTCACCAACGACAGTTAGGACGATGTGATGTGGTATTGGTGTACACACTGGTAATGTTCCATACAACACTTGGGCGGTGCGTGGGTGCTACCGCCACAAAATTCATACAGCATGAATGGCGGGTGTGCTTCTTAACCAATTCCATGTTGGCTGACGCTCACACTCTTCTAGATTACGCAGCACACCGGCATGATATCAGCAGGTAGGTGACTTAAGTCAGAGGCTAACTGCCTCTGACTTAAGTCACCTACCTGCTGATATCATGCCGGTGTGCTGCCCAATCTCTGTGGCTAAAGTGCTCCGTGATCTGGGCTTCGACTTCGGGTGCCTCGTCATCGGGCTTTACTTTCCTTCCAACCACATATACACAGGTAAGTACCAGACTGAGATATTTTCACGCAGGTGGCAGAAAGACGAGTTACGGAACGTGTCGCTACTTAAGCACGTGATTATTACGACAAACATTTAAATAGGTGCATTAGTTTTTAAGCCTTATTTCCTAAATATATGCAGAATTTCTGTGAAAAATATTGTAATTCTTCTGTGAAAAATATTTTTGTATTTATTATTGATATTCTTTCTTTCAAGGATCCGGTTTCAAAATGGAAATTGTTTACCCTTATCTTTGATAACATAATTTACTTTCTAAAAATAATTATGTAAATCGTAAAGCACTTTTTTTAAGGTGTACGAATTTGCTCCAAAACTATTAGAAACGCTTGTAAAAGCGACGTGTCACAACTTTGGAGGTCCTTTCTGCTTGTCACTCGCTAGCAGGGTAGAGTGATTCTGTGTTAGCTTTTCTAACAGCCAAATGACGAATAGGTATATATAATCCAAAGTAATCGAGGTAGTTGCCTTCAAAGCACGATCTTATAACAAGAGTCACTCAAAATACAAATTTAAATTCGTTGGATAAATATAAAGATTTTATTGTATAAACAAATGTAAGAACAAATATATATATATCACCATCATCATCATTGTCAACCATTATCAATCCACAGCTGGACGAAGGTCTCCCCAAGTTTCCTCCACAACGGTCTGTCTTGTGCCAGTCTCCTCCATGTCACTCCGGCATACTTTCGAATTTCATCCACCCATCTTCCATGTGGTCTTCTTCTGGGTCTTTTCCTGTCTCTTGGAATCCAATCTAAAATTTCGGCTGTCCATCGATGGTCTGTCCTTCTGGCATTATGTCCAGCCCATTGCCATTTCAGGGATTAAACTCTGATCATGATGTCTTTCACTCTTGTCATTTTTCGGATCCACGTGTTCCTCTTCTTATCTCTCCTGGTTACAACAAGCATGCACCTCTCCATGCTACTTTGAGTTGTCTGCAGCCTTTGTATGTCTCTTTTAGCTAAGGTCCACGTCTCTGCACCATACGTAAGCACTGGAAGGATGCATTGATCAAACACTTTTCTTTAAGACATAATGGCATATTGCTCTTGAAAATTATGCTGTTTCTTCCAAAAGCTCTCTAGGCAAGTTTTGTACGCCGATTAATTTCTTCATCAATGTGACCTTCACTTGATATCTGCTGTCCAAGATAAACGTACGATTCTGTTATCTCCAACTTTTCTCCATCAATCGATAAATCTTCATTTCTTGTAAAAGCATTGTACATCACTTTTGTCTTCTGAAAGTTCATTTTTAATCCCACTTCTTTACTCTTGTCAGCAAGTTCCTGGATCATACTCTGTAGCTCTGATGGGGTAGTTGCAAAAATGACTATGTCATCAGCAAAACGAAGGTGGGTTAGATAATCTCCATTAATCTTTATCCCTTTGTTTTCCCAGTTCAGTGATTGAAAGACATTTTCCAATGTGGCATTAAAGAGCTTAGAAGATATGGTGTCACCTTGTCTCACTCCTTTTCCAATTTTTATGTGTGTTGTATTTTCAAACAGCCGAATGTTTGCACTTGCATTTTCATAGATGTTACTAATAATATTAATGTATGCATCTTCACAACCGCAGGATTTCCGAGCCATTGCAACTGCTGATGGTTTCACCGAACCAAAGGCTTTTTCATAATCGATAAAAGCCATGCACAATGGAAGTTCATATTCTCTCGCTGTTTCAATTAGTTCTCTCAGTACGTGGACATGATCTATTGTACTGTAGCCACTCCTGAATCCAGCTTGTTCTCTCGGTTGAGCCCTGTCCAGTGTCACCTTCAAGCGGTGTGAAAGAACTTTAGTGAAGATTTTATAAACCACTGATAGGAGGCTGATAGGTCTGTAGTTCCTGAGATCCTCAATGTCACCTTTTTTATGTAGCAAGATCATTGTAGCGTTGTTCCAATCCTCAGGTATTTTCCCTTCATTAAGGCATCGAGTGAAAATTTGGGCGAGTACTGTTTCGATTTCTCCACTTGCTTCTTGTATGATGTCTACAGTCATTCCATCTTCTCCTGGAGCTTTTCCCAGCTTCATGTTCTTGATTGCATGTGCAACTTCTGCTGGAAGGACTGGAAGAACTCTGGTACTGGTACCTTTCATGATGTCTGGAGTACATGTATCATCCCTTTCATATAATTTGGAGTGGAAATCTTTCAATCTTTCACTCTTGTCAAAATTTCGCCTCTATTTCTTGTTACAGAACCATCTTCTTTTCTCAGTGCCATAATCTGTTTTTTTCCCTTACTGAGATGCCCCTTTGCTATCTTTAGGCTTTGGTCGTTTTCAATTGCTTTCCTTACAAGTTCACAGTTGAATTTCCTTACGTCTTCAGTGATACTTTTTCTTACTGTCTTGCATAGCTCTATATATTCTACTTTGGAAGTCACATCTTCTTTAGTTGTCCTCATCACTCTTCTTTTTGCATCAACATTTTGGTTTTTCCTGATAATTTGTTCACATGCAATTTGTTCTTAGACCCAGCTAATTTTGTTCCTGTTTCCATAAGAGCTTTGGTTACTTTTCTGTTAACTTCAGAAATATCTACTTCTTCCGATGTTAGACCTTCTAAACAAGAGAACCTGTTCTTCAGTTCCAATTTGAAGGTATTATGGTGTTTTTTAAGGTTGGTTATGTCAATACATTTTGTTTGCCTTATGAGCTTGCTACGTTCAAGTTTAGTGTTGAGGTGCATCTTACATCTCACCAATCTATGGTCACTACCTGTGTTGAACTTGTTTAGCACACTGCAGTCTTCTATGACGAATTTTTTGTTACACATAATAAAATCAATTTCACTTGTCGTCCCATTTAGATGTCTCCATGTCCATTTTCTGTGTGGCTTTTTCTTGAAAAAGGAGTTCAAGATGAAAAACCCTTCTGCCTCTGCAAACTCTACGAGAGTATTTCCACGCTGGTTTCTGTTGCCGTGACCGAATTTACCTACTGAAGTTTCATTCTGTTGCCGTTGCCCTATTTTTGCATTGAAATCTCCCATAATTATCTTCAAGTGCTGCTTACCTTTATTATTTAGATGACGAATTTACTCATAAAACTCTTCAATTTCTTCTTCAGCATGACTTGTGGTGGCTGCATAAGTTTGAATAATCTGAGCCTGGTATCTTCTCGAGTGTTGGACAACGAGTCGTGAACTTTCAGAGGAACGTTCAACTTCTACAACTTCATCTTCAGTTTCTTGTTTATTAGAAATCCAACACTACTAGTTCTGCCAGTATCTGTCCCACGATAGTAGAAGAGATGTCCACTTTTCAGTTCAATGAGATCTTCTCCTTTTCTCCTTACCTCACTTAGCCCGACGATGTCCCACTTGATCCTTTGTAGTTCCTCTTCCAATTCAAGAAGCCTTGAATCAGAAGATAAGGAGCGTCCGTTATATGTAGCCAAGGTGAGCATCACATGGCAGCCTAGTCTGGTCCTCCGGGTATTGTTAGCACCCTCTGCCTTCATGTCGCACTGGCCGCTGCCTTGGGCAGGAACATTCCAGCTGCCGGAGACTGAGGGCCAAGATTTAAGTTGTGGAGTCATTTTGGAGAGGTTTGGCCATAACTCACCACGCTCGCCAAGCGGGTTGGTGAGTGTGGGATAGCATTTCCTCTAATCCCGATGGTATAGTTATACCGCTTTTGGCGGTCGTCAGAGCCCCTTTAGTGGGAACAGGATGTACCACGAGAAGGCGGGGTTGACATTTGTCAAGGAGAGGCTGTGATGTTACGCATCACCTGACCTTACATCCCATATATATATATATATATATATATATATATATATATATATATATATATCAGAGCCATTGCAACTGCTGATGGGTTCACCAAATCAAAGGCTTTTTCATAATCGATAAAAGTCATGCACAATGGAAGTTCATATTCCCTCGCTCTTTCAATTAGTTCTCTCAGTACGTGGATATGATCTATTGTGCTGACGAATTTGGTGGAGTGATTTGCCCTTGTTAGAGTTGTGAATGTTCAAATTTGAACCTTCCCCAAGATGCGATCAACATGCGTTTTATCATAGCCATGTGCAAGAGGGAGATTATAAATCCAGATGGGCATTCATAACTCTAACAAGGGCAAGTCACTCCACCAAATTCGTTGGAGCCACAATGTGCTCATATCCTGAAAAATGTGTGCCACCGCTGTAATTTGTCGTTTGGCACTCGAACTCAGAACATCCTCGCTAGGGTTAATAAAGATCGAGACAGTGTTAATATGTTTGATAAGTACGGAGTGCACTGCATTCCCCTTAAAGCGAAAGAGAACGATGATAACGACTGTATTCATATTGGCATGACCTCAAGAAGATTAAAAACTAGACTCTCTGAACATCAGTACAGTGTGAAAATCTGTTCACAATCTACAGACCTCTCTCGCTTAGTCAATAAAGGCTCCCACTCTCCCACTTGGAGCGAGACTACCATCCTTGCGGTTCCACCCTCCAGAACCTCAATATAACTTACCGAAAGTATGTATATTTTTCAAAACTTAAATATTTGTTTTAATGATGAACTTTCCGCCATCTTACATCGGCCGTGGAGATTATTGTTTAACAATAGAAATCATGAACTTTAAGTTATGTATATAAGTAGCCTTAATATGATTGTGTTTTCCCTCTGTTATCGGGTATTTCTTCGGATTTAGTGGCAACGACCTGTTTTTGCTCCTGTATTTAACTGTTGCGTTCCGAGCACTCGGGTCTTTCCGTCTTAAGATGTGGCTGTAGCAGCCACGAAAGATCTCATGGTGTTTTTAACTTTTTAACTTTTAATAAACACTTTATTTTCTCCTGCAAGTTCTAATCGTGCATCGAAGGCAAAGTTCTTGTATTTCGTTGTTGCAATTAGCTGTGTACCTAATTTGCTTCCGTGTGCTACCAGTATATCACTTATTCCAAAATAGATATGAAAAGTAAAAAAGACAAGAACATGCAATGGATATGTCAGGTAGGCAAAAACTGTTTTAAGCAAAAGTGGGCATAGCTAGCTTGTAGAACATACAGTCCGCTTTGTTATGTTCTTGAGGAAACAAGAATAATATCTCAAAAACTTTAATTGTGAAACAGTTCTAAATTATGACCACGATGCCGAATAACGAAGTCAGCAAGTATATTTATGGAAGGTAAATTTTTCGTCACACAAAAATATCTGTGATTGAATGTTTTGACTGGTGAAGGGCAGAGTAACTCGCATTTGTGTACTTCACTTTCATTACACATGCTTACAGCTTTCATGTCCGTGACCTTTCAAAGAAGAAACAACAAGAAAAATTACACCGAATTTTCAGGTGTAATGAACACCGATTTTGAATCCGTTATGATGCGAATTAATTTTTTTAAAGCTATACAAAATCAATGGAACTGGTATGGAAAAAAGTAGTACCTGACCGAAGAAAGAGGTTTTTCATTCGGATTTTTAATCCCGCAGATATTGCTGCAAGCGGAAACGTGACCTTACGCCCTCTGGCTGTAGACTTCTGTTTTAAAGAAAATTTGAAATTATATCAGAAATATTTCGTAGCGTAAACGCTCTCCAACAAAGAAATAATTTTTCAAATCGGACTCTTAGAAGCAGGAATATCTACAAATTTAATATATGCGCCTACGCTCCCTGGCGGGTAAAACATGCATTATTTAATTATTTTAAAATGAAAATGTGTTATCAAAGGGGTTTTCGATGTGAGCAGTTACGGTCTAGGAAATAATGTTTTCAGTCGAGTTTTCAGCAACTCAGATTTTGCTGGAAATACATCAGAAGCTGAAATTAACCCTTATTTTCCCTGGTGGATAGACCATTCTTTACTAAATATTAGAAATTATATGAAAAACATTGCTCATCAGGAGCTGTATGCGATACAGGTAAAATTTTCAATTCGGAATTTTGAAAGCTAAAATATTGGAAAAACGCAATTTGCCATAACGCCTTGTAGCGGAAAGTCTGAGTTACTTGGAAATTTTGAAATTGTATGAAAAAATGTTACACCAGAAACGCTATCCAATAAAGAAATAATTTCTGAAATCGGACCATTAGAAGCCGAGTTATTAACAAATATAAGATATACATCTAAGCTCCTGGCGGAGACCCCATGCAATATATTCAGTAGGAAATATTCCGAAAAGGTTTATCGATGGGAGTGGCTCCGGTCACGAATGAATGTTTTCAATCGAGATTGTAGAAGCTCAGATTTTGCTGCAAATATATCAGAAACCAAAATCAGCCTTACGCCCCTTTGTGACTAAAGTATTATTTACCAAAAATTACAGATTATATGCAAACATTTTCCACCAGCAGCTGTATACGCTGAAGACAAAAATTTTCAAGTCGGAGTTTTAGAAGAGATATTGGGGAAAACGTAATTTACTGTTACGCTCCTAGCGGAAAATCTATGCGTAATTTGGAAAATTTACTATACATAAAATACTCTTCGACATAAATGGAATCGAAAAATAAAATAATTCTTCAATCGGTGCTTTGAAGCAAATATATGGAATGGGGATTGTAAGGTCAGGTGATTAGTAACATCACAGCCTCTCCTTGACAAATGTCAAACCCGCCTTCTCGTGGTGCATCCTGTTCCCACTAAAGGGGCTCTGACGACCGCAAATCGCGGTATAACTATACCATCGGGATTAGAGGAAATGCTATCATACACTCACCAACCCGTTTGGCCAGCGTAGTGAGTTATGGCCAAACACCTCCAAAATGACTTAACAACTTAAATCTTGGCCCTCAGTCTCCGACACCTGGGATGTACCTGGCCAAGGCAGCGGCCAGTGCGACATGAAGGCAGAGGGTGCTAAGAATCCCCGGAGGGCCGGACTAGGCTGCCATTTGATGATGACATGGGCTACGTATAATGGACGCTCCCTATCTTCTGATTCAAGGCTTCTTGAATTGGAAGATGAACTACAAAGGATCAAGTGGGACATCGTCAGGTTAAGTGAGGTAAGGAGGAAAGGAGAACATCTCATTGAACTGAAAAGTGGACATCTCTTCTACTATGGAGGGACAGATACTGGCAGAACTAGTGGTGTTGGATTTAAAATAAACAAGAAACTGAAGGATAAAGTTGCAGAAGTTGAAAGTTCCTCTGACAAAGCTTTACAACTCGTTATCAAACTCTCGAGAAGATACAAGGCTCAGATTATTCATACTTATGCACCAACCACAAGTCATCCTTGAAGAAATAGCAGAATTTTATGAGGAAATTTGTCATCTAAATAATAAAGGTAAGAAGCACTTGAAGATAATTATGGGAGATTTTAATGCAAAAATAGGGCAACGGCAACAGAATGAAACTTCAGTAAGTAAATTCGGTCACGGCAACGGAAACCAGCGTGGAAATACTCTCGTTAAAATTGCAGAGGCAGAAGGGTTTTTCATCTTGAACTTCTTTTTTCAAGATAAAGCCGCACAGGAAATGTATATGAAGACATCCAAATGGGACGACAAGTGAAATTGATTTTATTATGTGTAACAATAAATTCGTCATAGAAGACTGCAATGTGCTAAACAAGTTCAACACAGGTATTGACCATAGATTGGCAAGATGAAAGATGCACCTAAACACTAAACTTGAACGTGGCAATCTCATAAGACAAACAAAATCTATTGACATAACCAACCTTAAAAAACACTATGATACCTTCACGTTGAAGAACAGATTCTCTTCTTTAGAAGGCCTAACATCGGAAGAAGTGGATATTTCTGAAGTTAACAGAAAAGTAACTAAAGCTCTTATGGAAACAGCGACAAAATTAGCTGGGTTTAAGAACAAGTTGCATGCGAACAAATTATCAGGAAAAACCAAAATGTTGATGCAAAAAGAAGAGAGATGAGGACAACTAAAGAAGATGTGACTTCCAAAGTGGAATATATAGAGCTATGCAAGAGAGTAAAAAAAAGGTATCACTGAATACGTAAGAAAATTTAACTGTGAACTAGTGAGGAAAGAAATTGAAAACAACCAAATCCTAAAGATAGCAAAGGGACATCTCAGTAAGGGAAGAAAAGGGATTATGGCACTGAGAAAAGAAGATGGTTCTGTAACAAGAAATGCAGGCGAAATTTTGACAAGAGTGAAAGATATCTACTCCAAGTTATATGAAAGGGATGATATATGTACTCCAGATATCATGAAAGGTACCAGTACCAGAGTTCGTACAGTCCTCCCAGCAGAAGTTGCACATGCAATAAAGAACATAAAGCGGGGAAAAGCTCCAGGAGTAGATGGAATTACTATAGACATCATACAAGAAGCAAGTGGAGAAATCGAAACAGTACTCGCCCAAATTTTCACTCGATGCTTTAATGAAGGGAAGATTCCTGAGGATTGGAACACCGCTACAATGATCCTGCTACATAAAGAAGTGGACATTGATGATCTCAGGAACTACAGACCTATCAGCTACCTATCAGTGGTTTATAAAATTTTCACTAAAGTTCTTTCACACCGCTTGAAGGTAACGCTGGACATGGCTCAACCGAGAGAACAAGCTGGATTCAGGAGTGGCCACAGCACAATAGATCATATCCACGTACTGAGAGAACTAATTGAAAGAGCGAGGGAATATGAACTTCCATTGTGCATGGCTTTTATCGATTATGAAAAAGCCTTTGATTCGGTGAAACCATCAGCAGTTACAATGGCTCTGAAATCCTGCGGTATTGAAGATGCATACATTATTATTATTAAAAACATCTATGAAAATGCAAGTGCAAAGATTCGGCTGTTTGAAAATACAACACACATAAAAATTGGAAAGGGAGTGAGACAAGGTGACACCATATCTTCGAATCTCTTTAATGCCACATTGGAGGGTGTCTTTCGGTCGCTGAGCTGGAAAAACAATGTGATAAAGTTTAATGGAGATTATCTAACCCACCTTCGTTTTGCTGATGACGCAGTCATTTTTGCAACTACCCCATCAGAGCTGCAGAGTATGATCCAGGAACTTGCTGACAAGAGTAAAGAAGTGGGAATAAAAATGAATTTTCAGAAGACAAAAGTGATGTTCAATGCTTTTACAAGAAATGAAGATTGATCAGTTGATGGAGAAAAGCTGGAGATAACAGGCACGTACGTTTATCTTGGACAGCAGATATCAAGTGAGGGTCACATTGATGAAGAAATTAATCGGCGTACAAAACTTGCCTGGATAGCTTTTGAAAGAAACAGCATAATTTTCAAGAGCAATATGCCATTATGTCTTAAATTTACTTAAATGTATTGTTAGTAAATTTATTTCAGAAATCCCTCTTACAGAAAAGCAGATTGAGCTGCCAGAGGTGAGTAAACACTAACGTGGCGAAGAATCTTTGGAGAATATGAGAGGAACTGCTCAAAACGAAAAAAATCAAAGTACCCGAGAATGAAATAGTATATTTTGGTGAGATGAGTTATTGCTTCCTCTAACCAAAAATAATATTTCCTTTAAATAAGAATAATAATTTACACCAAAGGTACCTGATAACGATTAGAAAATTGAATACAAGGGACAGTTTTGTTTCCATGCACATTTTTTAATCTTCATACCACGTTTATAGATAGGGTGCAAAACACCTGTCTTGAGAAATTGAACATACAGTTCGGAAGAAACCATTACTACATTTCATTTTTAATATATAAATATAACGTTTAGCAGAAAAGTAGTGAAAACTAAATTCGTAGTTCTTATCTTTTATTGCTTTTATTATATTAGATTAAAAATTACAATACCCTATGTTTTAAACAAAAAATTATGCAATTCATTATCGGATAACCACGGTAAAGTCCAAACGCTATTACAAAAATGTACACAAAAGAGGATCGTGCAACTATTTCACCGAAGTGCTAACCATCACGTGATTCATGCGCGTGCTCAGTAGAAAGTTATGACTATTGTGAAGAACAAAGGCGCATTACAGGAACTTATTATACTTGTGGTGGTTGGTCCACCGGAAGAATAAACGATTTTACAACCTTCCATTGAAAAAGCTCACTAAAATGCGTGTACCTTGTTTTTCAGAAAAACACGGGACATCATAAATGTGCACCATAGCAATAGAGGATTTGAAGACTTAATTTATTTTAATAAAACAGTAGGAATTTACTTCTGTGCTGCCTTGTACATAAAGTTCACTAGAAAATTTATTGCAAGCATTAAATTCTATGCAATACATAATTTTACGTGAAACGAATACCTTGTGTTTCTACAGAGGAGGAGGGAAAATGATCGATCATATAACATAAAAGCATGTTAATGTTTGTGCATTAACATGACTGATTGCCTTCGTAGTCTTTGCAGTACATCACCTGTCGTTCAACATGTCTGGTGCAATTGAGGTGTCCCAGAATATTCAAAATGGGATCCGATTTATTAGGTTTCAATTTACTACAACTGAATTATTTTATTTAGAAAACATAAGATGGAATTAACAAAGCATTAATGTGAGAAATCATGAACTTTTCATTTGGATATGCATTTTTTAGAAATAAATCTGAAAACTCCCTAAATACTAGGTAGCAACATTTTATACGTACAAGACATAAAACTCTACATTTTGTACAGATGCAATAGCTTCATTTACAAATTTCACATATCACTTTTAACACTTTCGTTTAAAAATTGTTAACTGTCATTTTCCATTTTGTATAAATTGCGAATTCAGAAATACAATACGTAACCAGCTAAACAGGCCACAGCTTTAATAGATTAATTATCATAACACATGGGAAACAAATTTTTCAGTGTATAAAATATGACAATAAAATTTAATTCATATAATATAAGCTTTAAAAAAATGAATTCTCGCACCATGACACGTACAATTTTTGTGAATTTAATTTTCTTCTTTTAAAATTCTGAATTTGGCCATGCAGAATCAGAATTGCACACATCGTCAAAAAAAAAATAGTTGCACTGAGAAGGATGCAACCGAGAGGAATGAAACCTGGTGGGTAGGTTTGACAAAGTCAAACATGCAAATAATTTAAGTATCATGATCGGCCGCGCGTGTAACACAAGCAAGGAAGGGTAGTAGTGCTGTGCCTGATCGGCTATACAAGGTTATCCTGTTGCGCGTGCTCGCCATTCCGATCGTGCTATTGTGTTGGTTGCATCCTTTGCCAGTGAAGTATGCCTCAAAGTAAATTTCGGAAACAATTCGAGCAGCTCGAAGAGTTTGATAGGGACCGCATCCTCGGGCTCCGGGAAACGGGATGTTATTATTGCGGTATTGTGCGCTACACCGGTCTTGCGGATATCACCAATGCACGCTATTGGCGGCAGTGAGTAAAACAAGACTCGCAGCAGTGACAGGAAGAGTCTGGAAGACCTAGACGAAAAACGGAGCGAAAGGACCGACGGGCTGCCCGACATGCGCGGAGTGACTCAAAAGTCAGGACAGCGGATTTTCAGCGAGCAGTGATGCCCTCCATACATCGTCCGACTAGTGCCAGCACCATTGGCAGACAGTTGCACGACGTAGGACTACAGGCACGCAGACCGTTACAATGACTGCCCTTAACACAATTGCGTCGTCGCCAAAACTGCAATGGTGTCGTGCCAGACTGTCAAAAGCCACTCAAGAAGGGAACTAGTGATCTTTACTGACAAATCCTGGTTAAGTCTTGTAGGAGACGACCAACGCATCCGTGTGTGAACGCACCATGGTCAGCGCTGGGATGAACGGTTTGTTGTCAAACCTCTCACGTCCAGAAGGCCTGGTGTCATGGTGTGGGGTGCATTTGCCTACGTTACCAGATCCCCTTTGATGTTCATTAGAGTGCCTCTAATGAACACTTTAACAGCCCAACGTTAGGGCTGTTAAAGGCACTTTAACAGCCCAACGTTACGTTAATGAAGTCCTGCAACCAGTGGCCCTATCTTTTCTGGAAAGCGCACTCCGGTGCGATTTTCCAACAGGACAACGCTCGCCCGCATACTGTTGCTGTCTCTGCAGCTTCCTTTAAAGGCACTGACACTCTGCCATGGCCAGCTGCATCACCAGACCTATTGCCGATTGAAAATGTGTGAGATGCTATAGGACCCTCAACTCACAGTCCACCCTTAATGCACAATCTGCAGGAACTATGTGAGAAGATTCAATCTGCATGGGATGGTTTATCGCAGGACACTATTAGTAATCCAGTACAACTCCTTTCCGAGACGTATGGCATGCTGTGTGAGCAAACATGGCGGCACGACGCCATACTGAGAGGCACAACTTATTTTTATGTAGCTTAATAAAAATGCCTAAATCAGTCTCAATGTTTATCAATTTATTGTTCCCGGTAATCTTTACATAACTTCCAAATAGCATTGAAATCCGACATGTATCTGTAGGTGCAACTATTTTTTTTACGATGAGTGCATAGTTGCCAATTTCTCTGTGTCTTCCTGTTGGAAGCTTTCGTCATCTTACATTCTCAAAGCTTGTCATTTCTAATTTTCTTTTACAGGCTCTAAACAATTTCTCGCAAGTATTCATACTGTCCACAACGTTACATCTTCTCTGCTTTTCCTGCAATTCATAATTTTCTGGAAATAGGAAAACAAAAGGAAGAAACACATTCAGAGACATGTTGGTGTTAATTGTTACGTAGTTGGAGCATGACACCCGAAGAGAGAAATAGAGGACCCCCTTGTATGTTTTGCAAGGACGTATACATACCTAACACGTTGTTTGAGATGGCTCTCCCCCTTCCCTGGAGCAAGTCGGCATAAATTAGGTATGGCAGATTGCTTATAGCTCATTAATTTTCTTCTAGTGGTCGTTAACCTCCACGAAAAAATGGTAGAATTTTCGAATCACTTATTTTTGCACTAAAAGCTTTTTCTTTTATTTTTCCTTGATCGGAATAATATAACCTTTATTGGGAAGGTCATAATTCTTCACGAATCAAAGCGTTGTGACTACATATTACGATTGAAGAAAAATAATAATGAAGTACCGGGTGACTTATATGAGTCAAAGTTTTAAACCTTTGTATATCCATTTTCGGTATTAGCGATTTTTTTGCTTTGATTACTTATAATCGAACTAAACGATTTTGAAGGAATTGAAACCGCATGGTGTTCAGTGTTGAATTAATACCAGGTGCATTTCTGGAAGATGCAAACAAAAGCAAAACTTAAATAGTTTCCCAAATATACGAATTTGCATGAAAAAAACGTATTTTTTTCTCAAACAGGTTCTGAAGAAATTAAAAAAACGAAACTAAGAAGTCGAAGCTCACGTTGCGGCATCGCAAAGTTTTGCGTGAAAGGACGTAAGAAATGCATAAATACTTCCTTCTAGCACACCATTTTTAACACCGATAAGCCATTGCACTATACCCACTTAACTAATAAGCCGTAGGACTACATTTATCCTGCAAAAACACGACCACTCGGCATGGCATCGATTCGATGAGGTGGCAGTAGGAATCCTGGATCATCTGGTACATTAATCGACATCAGGTTCTGCAGATCCCGCACATTTCGGCGTGGTGGTGATTTAGTGCGAACGCGCTTTTCCAAGGCGAACCACAAATGTTCGCTTGGGTTCATGTCAGATATATTTGGGGGCCAGGGCATTAACAGAAAGTCAACAGCATGATCATCAAACCACTCCTTGCCGATTCTGATAGTGCGTCATGGCTCATTATCCTGTTGGTAATGGCCGTCACTAGCAGGGAACACAGTTGCCATGAATGGGGGAACTTGGTCCGCAACGATGTTCAGAAACCTCACAGCTCTCAAGGATTGTGCTATTGGGATAATGGGGCCCAACGTTCCCCAAGAAAACATCGCCCACAGCATAATACCGCCTCCGCCGTCCTGTTTCCGCCAAACAGTGCATCCACATTCCATATCCTCCGTTGGTAATCGACGTACCCGCGTTCGGCCGTCTACGTGATGCACCAGGAATATTGATTCGTCAGACCAGGCCACTTTCTTCCAGTCATTCACGGTCCAATATCGGTGATCTTGGGCCATTTCATGAGTTTTTGGCGACGAGGTGCCGTGAGCACATGCATAAGGCTGCGGTGAATTGTGTGCTGTGACACTTTTTCCTGATCACCAGTATTGTTTCTGTGGGTGATTTGTCGCACTGTGGCATTGCGGTCCTTGTGAACAATGCGCTTGAGTCTCTGCTCCTCTCTGGCATCAATGAGTCTCTGCTCCTCTCTAGCATTAATGAGTCTCTGCTCCACTTTGGCATTAATGAGGCTCTGCACCTCTCTGGCATCAATGAGTCTCTGCTCTTCTCTAGCATTAATGAGTCTCTGCACCTCTCTGGTATCAATGAGTCTCTGCTCCTCTCTGGCATCAATGAGTCTCTGCTCCTCTCTAGCATTAAGGAGTCTCTGCTCCTCTCTGGCATTAATGAGTCTCTGCACCTCTCTGGCATCAATGAGTCTCTGTTCCTCTCTGGCATCAATGCGTCTCTGCTCCTCTCTGGCATCAATGAGTCTCTGCTCCTCTCTGGCATCAACGAGTCTCTGCTCCTCTCTGGAATCAGTGATTCTGTGTTCCTCTCTGGCATCAATAAGACTCTGCTCCTCTCTGGCATCAATGAGCTGAGCAAAACTCCGACAAATCGGCAGATTTTCTCATTCTGACTCCGAACACTCTACTAACCGAAAGCCAGTCCTCCGGTTTCGTATATACTGCTCTGTGAACTTCACCTGCGCCACCATTCAGTCTCCAGGCGTGCTGATTTCTCTAGACTGGGGGTGGTCATAACGTATAGGTTCATTTATGTGTATACCGGTGTTGTCGCAAAACATAATCCCTTTACTAACTCCATGCAGAAAAAATATGTAGTATTGTAAAATAATAACGTGCGTAACTTAGGTAAAAAACGAAATGCATTTAATTAATGTTAATTCTTCTGCAAATATTAACGTGGTTAACCATGCGCCAAAGGATAAAGCTGAGAGCTAAATTGGATGCTTAAAAATTAGGTTCATTGTGATTTTGAAAGAATTTTACTGCGTTCAAAATGTTCTGGAACTTTTATATTAAAAAAGAATAAGTACAAATAATACATGTGCATGCGGTGTTTCCTTCGAAGTAGTTACCCTGTGCAACTATGCAATTTCCCCAGCGATCATACAAAGATTCAAATACGGATTGCAAAACGTTTTTTGCCACATCCTCCAGTGCCTCCATTGCAGCTCGTTGCACTTCTTCGCAACTTGAGAAGCTTCGCCCCTTAAGCAAATTCTTAATCTGGAGAAAAAGGAAAATGTCACACGGAGCGTTATCAGGGGAATAAGCTGGTTGCGAAACAACAGGAATGTGATGTTTCGACAGGTAATCGGACACCACGAGGGATCTGTGACCCGGCGCATTATCGTGATGGAGTACCCACCAGTTGGTCTTCCAAAGATTGGGTCACTTGCGTCTCACTGATTCTCGGAGATGTTTTAGGAAGTTGACGTACTCTTCTTTAGTGACTGTACGACCACGTTGAAAATAATTCCTTGTATACTATCCCCTTGCAATCGAAGAAAACTGTTAACAAGACTTTTCCTTTGGAGCAGCCAGCCTCCAAACAAAATGTCTGAGGTCATCCTGACCTCTCGTCTTCCTCGATACTCTGTTGCCCGTTTTCGAATCGTCGATGCCCCTGATTAACACTAGTCTGACTCATTGCACTCTCACCGTACGCTGACTTGATAATTTAAAAGTCTCAGCGAAAGATTTTCCGAGCAGAATACAAAATTTTACACTTGAACGCTGTTCAAAATTCGATATCGTTGTCCTCGGAACGGAGAGCCTCGAATGCTTGTAATCACGAAATACGCACCTACGATGTACGTGTTGGATCTGGATCAAACCGGTTCTGGTTGGTCGATCACATCACGCTCTTCGCTTGCTCAGTGGGGAATGACGTAATTCACTGACAGTTGGCAAATATTCAAAAAGTTCCGAACCTTTTTAAACGTAGTAGTATATCTTAGACGGATACGGGATATATATCTATTTCTTTCCTAAGAAATTCGTACATCAAATGAAAATGTGCCTCCGAAACTACTAATCTCGCAGTTTGTTTTAGGTGCCATTTAAATGCATTCAGATATATCTGGCATCAGTCACTCTGTATGTTTTGGCTGCTGCGCAGTCGTGGCTACCTGCTCTAAGTGTTCCTCTAATAAGTTTCAAATTTAAATCATAACGAGACACCCATTTTGATAACGGCGTTACTGTAGACGCCCCTTTCTCAAACTGGTCAGCAGACCACAAAATGCGAGTAATGTAATAAATATTTTGATACACTAACACTCCTTCTCGCGTTCAATGCTAGAGAACAATTTAGTGGATGTGCCTAAGGCAAGGCAGAAGCACTGCTGTTCTACATTCTTTGCCAACAGGTTGCTGAATGGACAGCAAAAGCTTTGCGTTGACCTCCAATTACCTTCGATCAAAATATATCGACCTTTGTATATTAACATTTCGGAAAAACGTTGGCAAACACCATACGTTTTTCTAATGTACAGATAACGCATTGCGTTCAGGGACTAAATGTTGCAAACCTCATCAGACAATGAAGACCAGTGAAAATATTTTATAAGTTGCGTCACCTCTTCTATTTCAAAGAAGCATGATAACTGTTTCATCAGTTTTCAGAAATCACTGACATACCCACCGAAAAGTAGATTCCACATTTGCCGTGTACTGGAAAACCTTCGTGTGAACAATCTTAATACTTTACATTTTCCAGTACCGTAATGTGGTCTTTTGAACAACAAGAAAATATGATAATATAATACTCATCAAATATCTATTATCGTTTGAAGTCTGTCAATCACATGTTTTTTTAATTGAATAGTGATCGATGTCAAGGAATAATGCAAGAGGTATTGCAGATAGTATGTCCTCTTTAACAGACCTTAAAACGGGAAAAATATGTAAATACAAGTACTTTCTGCAATTTTGTATTACATCATTCTTTCAGAGGGCAAGAGAACCACATAATTTTCCAGTCACCATTAAAAACACATTTAGAAATTCCTTGCCAACCAGTATTGAATTCTCATTTTGACGGCCTTTTGAGTGTTGTTGTTTGTATTGTTCTCAAATATGTTGATATGTTAAAATAAAATATATTCAAAACTTTGTATCATATAAATCATTGACAACATAAAGTTTGAAGCGCAAAAGAATGAATAAATCAAAGTTTAAATACCGTTAATTTTACTTTATTGTTAAGCGCAGTTCATCTCTGCTTTGGACCAGTTTGTATAGAACGAACTGGAGGTAAATGTTCAAATTGTCAACGGTAGTGGCGATGACAATTTGGAAGTACATATTAATAATTAAAGGCAGTCACGATCTCGGATTTGCGTTTCTTTTCTATCATGTATCTGAACGTTTATTTAAGTAATCCTAAAACGGAATTTTTAAAAAAGTCGGGTAATTATTAGGTGCTACTAACTTTATTGTTTGATTTGAATTTAGCCAACACAATTATAATGCGATATACAAAAAGTATTATGAGGTTTTCCAATTAAACTCAGAATGAGGGTGCAAGATCAACCCTTCTATATATCTTCTCTAAAAAGTTTAGCTATCACGTTAGACTCTTACGAAAGGCCTTCTTTAAATGAGGAAGGCCAGCCGGAACTTCATCTGTGAAGAAACTATACTTGAAGTTATTTGTTTTAAGGTTATTTGAGAATAGCTTATGCCTGGTACAGAAAGATACACACGAACGAATTTTCTAAATATCTTACTTCGTTTCCAATATTCATTTGTTATTTGTTATAAGAAAAAAATAGTTATTCAAGAAATATTTATGTTCCTGTTTTGATCCAAAACCTTGTAGTTTAATATCATGAACTTTTCTATATTAAGATAAATTCGCATAAAACACCTTACTTGTTTTAAAGATGACATTCCGATTTGGGTGTTTATAGGAAAAGGATTATAAGTCAGATAATATCCGAAAGCTTGAAAATTTGGCCGTCCTATATGGGAATCGAGCTCTCGTCTCCCAGAAAACGCCCGGGTATTCTAACAACTACACCATCCAGAACGACCAAGTTTCGAATAATTTGAATATAACCATCACAGGTTCGCTAGTCAAAGTATCCAGCATTCATGTTTAGCGAATCTGGAGATTAAGAATCCTATTCCGTGATTGCCCGGAAGAGCAGATAATTCATGAATGAAATACGGGATATGTGATCTGTTAGATAAATATCAGACAGAAGAAAAACTATTCCCTTCAATCTTCAAAATTTGTATTATATGGTGTAATCCCGTATTTCATTCATCATATTACTTGTATTGTGGTATTGTATTATGCATTAAACCCTTCTGAAGTATATTTAATAACGTAAGCGATCCCGTTTCCAGATTGCTCTGCAGATGGAAATCCGACTTCACGTAAAAAAATCAAGAAAATAAAAAAAAAGTATGTGGAAGATTTTAGTTTAACGTCATGTCCTCTAATGTCCACGCAGCAGTCAACTTTAGTTCGGAACGTGAAACAACGTCTCCAGTGGCAAAAACGAAAAGAAGCAAGGCAAAAACAATGCACGTAACATTTCCTCTCCAGCCTCATGACATGACCTGAAACGAGAAACGATGTTGGCAGAACAAAAGAGAGGGAGCTTTTTTTCTATTCTTTTGAAGCATCAACTGTGGGATATCTGTTTCCGGTTTATTTGTTTTGCGTTTTGAGCTAGACTGCATGGCAAATTGGTTAGGTGACTACTATCGCCAAAGAAACGGAAGGCATGGTTAAATTACCAACAAACAGGTATCCTTATATTGCATGTCATAAAATAATATTATAGCACTAGTCATGAGGAGCGATCGATAAAGATTCGCTAAGAACTATTGATAAAAAAAAGACAGCAGCATTCTGAACTAATACCAAAAGTTGACACATTGCCATATAAACAATATAACAAAAAAAGAAGCAAGGTTATACCAAGTTTTAGAAAGAAAAAAAAACAGCCTATAAAATCCCTCTCTTACTGTTTTCCCATTTATAGAAAGACGAAAATAAATATCAGACAGAACTTAAATTATTCCGTTTTGTAAACTGACTCGTCATCCGAAGTACGATTCGTACCTTTTTTCAATGTAAAAATACACTGCTGGCCACCCAAAATGTAACACCAAGAAGGACACGAGATAGCAAAGCCAGATTTACTAGACACATAACAACAGATACAAAGATGAGACGATTGAGTTTGCAGGCCCTTGCGACTTGCAGAACTCGCAGAAATCAATAGTTCGTGTGGCCCCCATGGCTGGCAATAACGGCCGCGACACGCCGCGGCATCGAACGAAAGAGGCTTTGGATGTGGGCTTGGAGTATGTCGGACCAGGCTGCTTCCACACGTTACCACAGTTCACCAGGCGTAGCCGCGGGTGGTGCTTACCGGGACACTCGGTTGCCGATCAGGGACCAGACGTGTTCGATGGGCTACATATCAGGAGAACAGGCGGGCCACGGCAACAGTGACACCTGGTGGGCCGTGAAGAATTGTTGCACGACGCCTGCCGCGTGCGAGCGCGCATTGTCCTGTTGAAACGTGGCCGCTAGCAGGTCCTTCAGGTAAGGGAGGACTACAGGCTCCAAAACGTCGGAGATGTAGAGTGTATCGGCGATGAGTACCAGAGGGTTGCGGGTGTAATATCCAATTGTGCCCCACACCATAACGCCAGGTGACGGACCGGTATGGCAATGCATAATGCAGGCGTCATTCATTCTCTCGCCGCGGTGCTGCCACACGCGGATCCGACCATCGTGGTGCTTCAGGCAGAAACGGGATTCGACGGAGAAGACAATGTCGTGCCATTCCGTAGTCCAGATGCAGCGTTCCACAGCCCACTGCTGCCGCACTCGCCGGTGGTGTAACGTGCGACAAGTCTCCGCTCCAGCAGAGACGTCTAACGGTACAAGGTGACACAGGTTGTTGAGCAACACACCCTAATTCCAGCGCTAACATTCGTGATGAAGCGCTGCGAACCGTCAATGCCCACCAAACAACATGCCGGTCCTCTTGATCGGTGGTGTGCCGCGGTGGCGGCAATCGCTAACGTCGGTTCGTCCGTTCCTCCTGCACTCACCGAATCCATACTCGCCTCACTGTGGCTGGATGTCGCCCGACACTGGCGCTGATGTCTCGGTACGATCAGCGGCTGAAGCTTCCCACGCACAGGTCCGGTAGCACAACACACTTCCACTACTTACAGCCCGTCTTCTGTGCACCCTTCTTATAGTGATTCTTGGTGGCGTGTCGGGCGCACATAATTTGCATATGCCCTGCAATACTAATCGTTTGCATGTCCTCTCGCGGGTGACGCATGCTGCGAATTTATGGCAAATCGGATGCTTCTTTCGATGTGTTGCCTTTTATGTGGCCACCAGTGTATCCCATACTCTATTATGACCTCCTACAACCCAGGAAATGATATCGCTATTGCAGGGTATAAGGGGAAAAAGGAATATAAATATACACTGGCGGAAAGCGAAAACTGAATACCAAGAAGGAGACGTCTGATACCAACGAAATTTATACAGCAAAATAACGGAATACAGAGGATAACGTGATCAAAACATTATGGCAAAATACAGCTGTATTTGCTGGTAAACTGAAAAATAACATTTCCGTGTAACATGGTTAGTACGAGGTTGAACCGTCATGAACTGCGTCACACTGTGTGCAATTTTGGCATGGAGTCTGTCGTGCAAATGTTGGATGTAAGTTTGAGGTATTGAGTTCCAAGCACCCTCAACCTGGACGCGTAAATCGGGGATGGTCGTGGATGGCCGGGGAGACCGGTTAAGTCATTGTCCCATAAAATCCTACACGTGCTCAATGGGGGACAAATCCGATGAACGTGCAGGCCATGGAAGTTGTCTCACACCCTGAAGTGCATTATGCGTTGCACGTGCTGTGTGTGGGCGTGCGTTACCTTGCTGTAAGACACCACGATTGACCGACATTACAAATGGTCCAACAACGGGCTGAATGATGTTGTTGATGTAGGAGGTGCTGTTTAACGTACGCGGTACAAACACAAATTGTGTACTGGAGTGATAGCGGGGCGCTCCCCACACCAGGAGACCAGGTGTAGGACCTGTGTGTTGCTGGCGGATGCAAGAAGGGTGGAGACGCTACCCCATGCGTCTGCGAACACGAATACGGCCATCGGAGGTTCCCAAGCAGAACCTGCTTTCATCGCTGAACACGACAGATCGCCTTTGCGTTTTCCAGTGCAGACGTTGGCGACACCATTGCAGCCGTTTCTGACGGTGGGCTGAAGTCAGAGGCACACGTGCACGTAGTCGTGCATCCAGTAGACGGCTGCCGATTATTCGCATAGTCACCTCAGGTGCAACGGGAGCTCGGATTTGCGTCGCAGTGGATGTTCTGCTTGACAAAGCCGCTCTTTTTATGCGTCGATCGGTCCGCTCATCAGTCAGTCTGTGACTTCCGGTTCCACGTCTTCTCGTGCGGAAATGTTCCTCGGACCATCTAAGCCACCATCGTACCACCACCGTTACTTCCCGTCCAATTCGCTCCGCAATACGACGATACGACCACCCGGCCTCTCGGCGTCCGACTAAACAACCTCGCTCAAAGTTCGATAACTTCTGAAATCGTGCATGTCTTCCATGTTCAGGCATTGCAGCTTCTTCAGAGTCTTCGCACGTGTCCGTACGTCGACGACTGATTACATTCACTTCGCAGTACTCCTTAAATACCACTGACGATATTTTGCATATTATGCTGTGGTGTAGCGTAAGCGCTCACCGGTTGGTCCCAAAATTTACATCGCACCTACGTAAACTTGACCTCATTAACATATTTAAATTTACGATCGTCCGCAAATTCCTTCTTGGTGTTCTTTATTCACTTTCCGCCAGTGTAAATTCGGTTTATGTCGGTAGTCTTCTGACCTCCAAGAGGTTTTTACAATCTTTCTCTATTTAAGCACCATTCTTCCATCAACTCATTTTGACAATCTCTCTTTATTCCATTAGACCACGTTGGCCTCTATTTTTTAGTTTGTTTCATTTAAATGCCATGGCAATTCTGGGCAATCTTTTCTACGGTCATTCTTTTTTCATTACCAAACCAACTGTACTGTCTCTTCTGTACGTCTTCAGAAATTGTTTCTTTCACTTCCATTAATTCTTTAATCGTTTCATTGTTATTTTCTTTCTTCGTGACACTCTACATGATCTTCTTAAAGCATCCATCACTACAGCTGTTATTTTCTTTTTCCTATACTTCTGTTAACCGCCATACCTCACCCCATATACAACAGTATGATACTCTTAACAACACTATTATAAATGCCCCACTTTTTTCTGTTATTTCTTCACTCCACCAGATTCCATTCAGGGGTTTAACAGCATTTCTTCCCTGTGCAAATCCATTTTTTAATTTCATTGTTACTCTACCTTCTTGTGTAATTTCAGCACCAAGGTGATTACAATCATCACATCTTTCAATTCCTTCGTTGTCTTCTAGGTGTAGATTTGTTTCATTACTTCCAAAGCATAAATATTTGTTGTTGTTTTTTTAAATCCATAGTTAATCCCTATTTTTTTAAATTCTGAGAAAAAAAGAAAAACAGCTCATAAATGACAACGGTTTAACCGTTTTGCCAATATATTTTGAATAAAGAAAACCAAGTATTTATTAAAACAAAATTATTTGTTTGACAGAACACAGGATTAATAAAATGTCAACCCCGATGAAATCGGAATTGGATTTTGTCGCACTAAGTAAGACATAACGCAACAAAATTTCTTTGGCGTAACAGCTTTTCAGTAACAAAATCTCACAAGCGTTCATGAACAATTATAGCATTAGCAAACCTCAGTTTTAAAACATTTGTGTTAGTTTAAAATAATTACTTTTCAGAATATTTACTGAACGTTGATGTTCAACTTTTCGAATATAAATAATTAGATTTTTACCCATTATTATTATTATTCCACATTTGTATTTGACATCCACCGACATGTATATATTTATATAAATTATTCCTCTTGAGTCAAGTTTACGGAATATGTGAATTAAAAGGTATAAGATTTCTAGAAGTAATTTTTAGCTTCCGAGTGTAGAATTTAATACAAGAATTCGAGTGATCGATGCCATTTGGCGACATTATCCAATCCTTTCGAGTTTCTTCTTTCTAAGAAAAAAGTGCCATGCAGTTCATTATTTTATTAAACACGAAAGTTATATTTGGTGTGCTTTACAATTGTACTTGTACATTAAAATATACAGTAATTGCAAATGGATAATGAAGCAGGGAGTTTGCAATATATATAAATGAAGCTCTACTTAAGTACTTTTGCGAATGTAAAACTTGAATCTACCACGTAGTTGATAAATAAAGGTTTTCTTCTGTATCACATGGTATTAATTTGTGTGCTATCGCTATGTTCCTGCTCTGGTCGCATTAAAGGTCATATATCACTTTTTACATTTTAGTGATAAGGGTTTTCGAAATTCATGTGAGAAAGCTGTCGTCTAAGTCGATGAGACAACTGGAAATCCCAGAGATTCAGCAGAACAAATAATTTCTTGGAATTCTTTTGTATTTCTCATGAAAAGCGTCAAGCTAAACGAACGCCGGTGAATTTAAGAGTTTGCCAAAAGTTCTCAATCACATTAAAAGAGAGTTATACGTACGAAAACATTTAAAACGCGGAAGGTGCTGCGAATAGAATTGGTTTTTGGCAAGAAAAATTATTTTCATAAATTCCTTAAATTCCTTTTTATTAACAGGAAAATTTGTCTCCACCGTGTGCAAATTTTCGGTACATGTCTTGTTGTGAAATGTATTTTCTCCTCATTTTCATTCAATAGATGTTTCCCAGAGTGTGTGAAACTTAAAAAAATAATCCGTTGTTTTATTGGTATGCTCGTGTATTAATGCCTTCCATTTACTACCACATCGAATAAGCGCGAAGGATTTTAGGAATTTTTTTACTTATCAAAATCCGCTACGTAAACTTTGAATAATAAAATAATATCTGAATAGGCTGGCACCAAAAAAAAAAAAAAAAAAAAAAAAAGCAACAGCTGGTTAGAAGAAACGCGGATAAAATGTTCATTTACGCCTTTGTCTTATTTTCTTCATGAAGAAAAATTATCTTATCTTTTCTGGAGCGCATTTTCTATTGCAAGCTCCGAATTATGTTAAAGTTCAAAGTGTGTTATGCTAAATATGTCTGGATGATGAACAGTTTGTTTACTCATGAATTGGATAGGAAAAACCGGAAATTCCTACTTTACTAGAAATGTGAAGGCACTCACCGGGTTCGATGCAGCGAGAATGTGTGGTTTCCTTGTACCGAAGAATCAAATACATAATTAACACCTCAGCACGGCAACCGGATCGGCAATGAGAAATTTAAATTGAATTTGAAAATTATAAATATTCAAAATAAAACGAGTATATTAGACCCCCTTAGCGGCAGGCATTTATTCTGATAATTTTTTGGAAGTGCATTTAATAATATGCGCGTTGCTGTCAGCTCTAGTACACCTGAAACAGAAGAGCAGTACGTTTCGAGTATATAGGTGCACTCCGGTTCCGTGTCGAGCATATCGAGCAGTTAGGAGTGTGGATAAAAAACTCGGATCGTGAAGCAGTCTCCATCATGTGCAGTAGTTTCAGCTACACGGAACACCGAAGCATAAACTTCCATTAGCTGCAATGATATAGCCATAAATAAATTTTTTAAGAGTGTGTATTACCCCAGGTCTACATCTGCGATTTAAGAAACTGGGATTTAGAAGATTTCAGTAAATAAACTGGATAGAAAAGAAAATCAGAAAGGTTAGATCGCGGTTAGTATAGAAACACTCCCCTTACTAGATGGTGCTTCTATACTAACCACGATCAACTAGGGAAACCACAGAACAAACTCAGGAAACCACAAGAGTGTTCCACCAAATCCACCACCCCGTAGGGGAGTGGAACTACTGAAACCTTTTCGGTGTCGCAATAGTAGGTAGTAATCGGTGTCACACGCCACCACGAAAGAAAATCACTTACCTGGTATTGAAATTTATCTGGTGATCTGACATGTAACTGGCAACTTCGCATATATTCAACACTGTTTTCGGTCAATTGATATCTGGGGAACGAGGTGGCCAGGGAATGGGGCCCATATCTTCCAATTCAGCGTTCTCGAAATGTGTGGTTTAGGAGCTTAAGAAAAAGCAGTCTCCAATAATCAGGTGCACTACCTTACAGGTAGATGATGGTTGATTATAGTTGCTTATAGTGGTTTATTGAAGGTTTTCCGGCTGTGGTACCACATAATGGGTCAGAACATCGAAGTAAATATCTGCAGATATTGTTTTCTCTATGGAGAAAAATGGCCCAATGATCAGATGGAGCATAATCCCACACTACGTTTTCAATTTTGAGCTGCTCCGTTGAATCTTCCAAGTCTCATGAAGGTTTTCTGATCTCCAAATCCTTACACTTTGTTTGCTCAGCTCCTTTGAGATATGAAAGGTTGCCTCATCTGCTCATCTGTAAAAAAAATGAAACAAATATATGGGTTTGGAATTCTGCATCTTCCAAAATTCGTTCCAGTGAATTGGAAACATTTTTTGCATTGTTTTGCCATTTAGTTCAAATGACTGCAAGAGTTGCAATTTTTGTGCCTTTAATCTCAAACGCTTGTAGTAGGACTTGCACGGTGGAACGTGGTAGTTGTAACTGTCTGGCAGCAGAACGGATGGACTTGTTCGGGCTACAAGTAAATGATTCACACAAAGAATCCATGTTTTCATCGGATTTTCTTGGGCAGCCAGTTCTCTCTTCATGCAATACTCACCCTGTGTCCATTAATTTCCTGTGCCAATTGCGAATCGACGTACTCGATGGTGGATCTTTTCCAAACTGATTCTTGTAACTTTGCTGACTTTGCGTATCTCATTTTGTTTCAATCAACAAGTCCACCCGCTGCGCCTCTTCTTGAGAAGTAGCCATTCGTTTTATTTAACACAAATAGTTACATCAACAGGGTGCTTGAAATTAAATCTACGTAACGTCGATGAAAACTTTGACAATCTCTTAATATGTCGCAACCAATATTATCAAATTATCCCACTAATTGTATTTGTAATAAATATGTAAACTTGTAAACTGATTTTAGCATCTCAAGGTACATATATAAACGTTACACGCTTTCAGTATGATTTTTTGTTCGAGTTCGCTACTCCTCTCGGCGTAATTCAAAATTTGTATCTCAGTCGAATTATAAATACCACAGGAAAATCTTAACATACATTAAAAAGAACTCTAAGTTAAAACAACAACAACATCAAATTATGATCATGCTTAGAAGATGAAGTTAAAACGGAATTTTCGTTAAGAGGATGGTCGAATTTAATTATGTGAAATCATTCTCTGCGAGCGCTTTCCGAAATCTGTAATTTCCGTCCTCAGGCAGCCAACCTCTCAAACCGACGTCGCTTTCAGAAGTGAGCTTATTACCAGTGTAAAAAATGTTTAACGTCTTATGAGTTCGTGAAGATACCTTCAGGTATTTAACTTTTTTATTGGATAGGAGGTTTAACGACCACCGGGAGCAACTCAATGGGCTATAAGCAGTCGGCCGTCTCTAATTTAGGGTCACCGGTTCCAGGGAAGGGAGAGAGCCAGGGCCGTAAGACAAAAACAACATCCATGCCGCCGGGAGTTGAACCCGGACCCCTTTCAGTCGAATGATCAGAGGCCATCGCTTAGACCACTGCGCCATCAGGGCGGCATTATTTAACTTTGTCTTAGTGTGTGATTTTAACAATTAGAATACTCAGATGTATCGTCATAATACAGATTGCACTCAGTTGTAAACAGACTTCGTGGATATCCTGTATATGTAATAGTTGATAACGATAATGCTGCTGCTGCTGCTGATGATGATGATGATGTGTGTGTGTGTGTGTGTCATTTTTAGGTGGAGATATTAAGATTTTTATAGGGTGGTATTTTAAGAAATTCTGTAAGTATTGGAGGGGGGCGCATGAGTCCCTGATAAATTGGAGATACTAATAAACGGAGTTAAGAATTGTATGAAATACTGTCTGATACAGGTGTATATGCAGAGATAAGAGCATATTTGCCCGTTTCCCGAAACGAGACAGCTATCTTTTATTTCTGTTTTTAGCATTCTGCAACGAACTTCAGACAGATAGATTTTCCGATTCCTATCGGTGTTTGTACAATGAGTTTTAGCAGACATCAGGTGCGGTGATAAAACTGATCGAGACGCTGTTTACCTCCTGCAAGCTGAGACGCAGATGAAACCACTGCTGGCCATAGGCATTATCGGATTCTTTGTAAGTGCTTTCTTTGTCATTGTCTTAATTTTAATATGCTCATTTTCCATTTTCAGCGACCTTGAATCTGATAATAAAATCTTTAAAAGTTCGGCAGACAATCATGTAAGACAAAATCACGGTTCTAACGAACTGGAGACTGCTTTCGGATATTATATATGTAGATACAGTAGCATAGTACAAATATTATAAAATATAATGTGAGAAGTCGCCAATGAACTGCATTTGGATGAACTCATTAATGATTTACTGCCACTGTGAATACAAGAATGTAACACATCATTTCAAAATCTGCATTTGTAACCCAGAATTTTCGTGCGCGGTTCACAACTTTATGTGTCAAAAAGTTCTCATATTTCCGACATTGCTTTAGCTTAACAAGTAAGTAAGTCTTCAATATTGAGTAATTCATTTTTAAATTTACTCACTTCAGAGCAGCTACAGAACACAGGTAATAGCCAAAAAACGTATTCCGCAGATCAAAAGGGATGATCACATTGTTAGTTAAAATGAAACAACAAAAAAAAAAAAAAAATACGAAAAATGTCAAAGAAGCTACTTTCCTAAAAACTTTCTTCAGGCAATTCCAAAATTATCTAGGAGTTTCCAACTCAACATGTAAGATATTAATTATATTCTGAGGGTAGACGAAAATCCTAATTTAAAAGTGGCAAAAATGTTATTCAAAATGCTTTATTCAGACAGTTTTCAACTTAAGCTTCACATAGGTTATTCTGTTTAACCGTTGATTGAATTTAATATTCATTCATTTTCTTTACGTTATTATTTTTTTTTATTACTGTTTTAAAAAACGTTATTTTTCCCGTTAGACACTAACATTTCTTATATTTATTTGTGCGCTTCCATGGGTCCTCACTGGCATCCACTCTGCCATACAGAGATGCGCACTGGTCAAAGCACTGGTTTCTAATCCCTTGACAGAGATGCAGGCACGTATCCATGGGGAAGAACCTGGGGTATACCCCAACGCAAAAATGTTTAAATATGCATCCTATAGATAGATATTTTTGGCAGTAGCACAAACAAATCTTAAATAATAGCGAAACAAGTTCATTTAAACAAGAAATGTTGCTAATTATAAAATTGTTGTAAATATTTATGGTTTGATATAGAGGTATGCACTGATCAGATTGGGTTCGAGTACGAGGAAAGTGAAGCACAATAAGACGGGGTGGAAAACGAAAAGGGATGGGTATTCATCTATATTATCTTAAAAATCGTGTATTAAGAGTTTTTATAAGTCACACTGTGGTTCTTTGGTTTTTATATTTTCTGTAGCCCGACTAAGACTCTGGTTCTGTATTTTTCTTTTTCAGCGTTCAAGTATATTTTCAGTAGCCCCATCCACGTGATATTGGATTCAAATTAGTGAATTGTGTCAGCAACAACAATGCATTTCTGGTTACTTGTTCCAGCCGCGGACAGGGCTCCCGGGATACAGGGGAAATTCCCAGTGGGCAGCCGTAATCTGGGTTGGTAGACGTCATGCCCCTGACAAAAAAATACGTCCATTTTTTGTACTTCGCATGAATATAGATGCAATCAAATTATGTCGAATAAGTTTAAACATTAAAGTTCACCTATGGAAAATTTTGGATTTACTACATTACGGCATTTAAATGTTAACGAATACTTGAACTGCAGTTCTAAAAAAATCTGTTTCAGCTGCATGGAAATTTTTCTTTTCGTCTACAAGTAATTAAAAAAGCATTAATTTGCACTCGAATTTTTTTTTCCATAAATTTACTTCAAAAATTATTGCTATTGTAAAAATTTTCTTTTTTTTTTTTTAGTTTCTCGAAATCATTTTTTTTTTTTTTGGCTAATTTGGAATTCCTTCTTCACTGAAAACGAAGAAATTTTAAAATTGTAAATCCAACTATTAGATGAAGAAATGTAAGGGAAAAAATACGTTGCAATCTCAGGTACTAAATGTACCATACCCATACCTCAGCAGAGAATGTAACGCTTTATTTTTTAATGCTAAATGTTATTTATAAAATAATAGGTATTAGCTATTACCTTAACACAAACACAGCAGAACTTCGTAAATTGGTGCTGAAAACAAGCTTAAACACGAAATGATAATAGTGACCTACTGTTAATACACTGCTGGCCACCCAAAATGCAACACCAAGAAGGAAGCATCTGATTGGCATGAAATTCGCAGAAGGCGTCGCCCGCGAGAGCACATGCAAACAATTAGCATTGCACGGCATATGCAAATCATGTGCGTCCGGCACCCCACCGAGAAGCACTATAAGAAGGGTGCACAGAGGGCGGGGTGTCAGTAGTGGATGTGTGTTGTGCTGCCGGACCTGCGCGTGTGAAGCTTGCTGATGCCTCGTCGCAGAATACGGCAGTCATTCCAGCACGTTTCGGAGCTCGACAGAAGACGAATAGTGGCCTATCCCGACAGCGGTTTATCGTACCGAGACATCGGCGTCCGTGTGGGACGACATCTAGCCACGGTGTTGCGAGTATGGATTCGGTGGGTGTAGGAGAAACGGACGGACGGACCCATATGTGCGATTGCCGCAGCCGTGGCAAACCACCAAGCTAGAGCACCGGCTTATGTGCGGCGGGAATTGACGGCTCGCACCGCCACATCGCGAACGTTAGCGCAGGAATAAGGGTGCGTTTCGCTACAACCTGTGTCAACACGTCCGTTCGACGTCGTCTGCAGGAGCGGGGACGTGCCGCACGGAACCAACAGATGTGCCCTGTATGATTCCGTTTTCGTCCGTTAACCCTATTTGTCATAAATCTACCTCCTTCTACTTCCATATTAAACGAGCTTATTCTCATTCGTCGTCACCCGGGGCCCTGGACAATGACCTTAAGTACATTCGGACTATGGCCCGATCCTTTGGGTACCCGGATTCGTACTTCGGACGCTTCATGAATATAGTTCAACGAACTCGATTCACTACCCTAACTACTCCAAAAACAACTTTACGGTATATAGGCAAGACTGAGTTTTCTCAACCACTTGTGACAATCCTTAGAAAAACATGCACGAAATATGGACTTGGTTTTGGAGTCTCGACTCGTAACATCTTTTCTATTATCAGAAATGATCGTGACGTGATTCTCGATCTATCTAGACCCGCTGAATACCGCATACCTTTAGTCAACCCTAATAATCCAGAGGATGTGAAATATTATATAGGTTCAACTCTCAGGACCTTAAAAGTACGATTATCGAAACACCAATATTACTTGAGGTCAGGCTCCACCAACACAGCTCTAAATGAAACTGTGGACCAAGAGGGAAAAATACCTGACTGGAAGAACGCCGTGGTTTTGAACTCTAAAGTAACAAGGGGAAACGTTTTCCTCTCCGAGAGCTTATATATCCATTCATATGGGCCTTTATGCTGTAACTCAGAACTTCCGTCATTCATTCCTCACATATGGAAAAAACTAATCTCCATCGATATGCCCGGAACCACTACGGACAATATTGTATAACCTTACATATCTTCGAACTATTGATTGTTTTTGATATGCTATGTTGGCCGATGTCAGCGCCCACTACGTTGCATCATGTGTCAAACCTGGTCGTATATAAGTGGACCACTTGTTGTTCTTTATGGCCTTAAGCCTGAAGATGGAATCTAGGGATCCCGAAAGATCTCGCTTTTAACTTGCTTTTACTTGTGAATAAAGTTTTTAAAACTAGTCTACACTGTAAAAAAATTACTGTAGATTTTACGGTTTTAAACGGTTTTCCAGGGTGCCAACACAAAACCGTAAAATCTACAGTTTTATGCCGTGTTGCAGCAAAGCTATAGCTTTGCTCCAACACAATCAACACATTCGCTCCAGCCAAATTCTTGTGTTTTCGTGATTATTTGGACTGTGACTCGCTCCAGCCAAATTCTGTGCTGCTTTCTTCATTAAATGCGGTGTTGGAGCAAAGCTATAGTTTTGCTCCAACACAAAGCTATAGCTTTGCTCCAACACGGCATAAAACTGTAGATTTTACGGTTTTGTGTTGGCACTTTGGAAAACGGTTTAAAACCGTAAAATCTACAATTTTTTTACAGTGTATAGTATCAGCAGAGATTAATGTTTTTAATCGTACGTAGACAGGTTTTATGACTTACATGTTCCTTTCGTGTGTAACACAGTTTTTTATCGGACGTTTTTAGCTGCATCTGTGTGTTTAAATAATCATCTGGTGAGTGGACATACCAACAGTCTGCATTACCTATTGGATTGTTTTTCGTGGCCTAGGAGAATGGAAGTGGCCTTCAGAAAATTCTGTACCTTCAGGAAAAAGATCGCTGTCAACGAAACCCACCTGAACTTCTTGGTCAACTGCAAATCGCTACAAGTTGTCCCAGGGTTCCTTGCTATTCGATGTCATCCGATTTCGTCTCACGATAAAATAGTTATCGAAAAAGCAGAATTCTGACGTCTAACTACTGAGATGCGGCAAAAAAGAAGTTTCTTGGATTTACTTAACAGAAAGGCTTACCATTCATACTCTACTTTGGTTAACCTAATACCATTCATTACCTTGGGTAAGCAACTTTTAATGTTTTTTTCTTCATTACGAACATTATTAGATAGCATTGAAGCCCATCATACCTCAAAACTTTGTTCGTTGGTTACATCTAGACCACGCAGAGCTACTAGATCCAACACCCATGAGGCAACAATGCCTTTACCTGATACCTTTTGTAACTTCAGTTCTATCCAACTATCAACACCTCAGCGCACAGCTTTAAATCGTGGGTAAAAAAATTTCATTCCCGACTTCTTCGTTCAACTCTCTTCGTTCCATCCCTCAACTCGAAACAATCATTAGGTCATTACCAGAAGATGAAAGAGACACTCTACGGAGTGATCTTGTCAAAACCATATCAAATGGCTCCAACTCTTCCCCTAGGTTGAAGTATGAACGCTCTCAATTCATTGCCCTGTCCAATAACCCTAACATTTCCATAATCGGTGCAGATAAATCTTTAGAAATGGTCATTTTAGATCGAGGTGATTATGAAGGAAAAATGCAACAGGCCATTGAACGAATTCCTCATAAGATCATTAATTCCGATCCCACTCCTGCTACCATCTCAGATTTGAGCAAATTGAAAAATAAAGGCTCTTTACCAACTGTTATCTCGGCAATGCTGAAACCACCCATTGGGCCCAGGGTCCCGGGAGCCTTCGGGAAAATGAAGACTCACAAACCTGATCGCCCACTCAGACTTTTAGTTTCTGGCTTTTCTAGTTCTACACGCCCCCTTGAGACTGCTCTCGCTAAATACCTTCAACCACTTACTAGTAACTCTCCTTTTTCTATTAAAAGCTCTACCCAAGCCATTTCACGTATAACAGCGGTTAACAGTGCGGGAACGAACTTCATCATGGCTTCATTAGACGTGGTCTCTCTGTTCCCGAGTGTTCCCCTTGATATTGTTCATTCCATCATTACCACCAAATTACAGGCCAACTTAACTATATCCCCCCACGAGATTAAAGCAATTAAATCTGCCCTCCAGTTTGTAGCCAAGAGATCTTATTTCAAATTTGATGACAAAATTTTTCTTCAAAAGGAGGGTGCACCTATGGGCTCCTCCCTTTCCAGGGTTTTGGCAGAAATTTTCCTCCAGTCTCTTGAGGAATTAGTTATGTCAATTTTTCCTGCTCAACTTATTTTATTGATCAGGTATATAGACGACATGTTAGTCTTTTGGCCACATTCAATGTCTCTACTAGAGGAATTTGCCGAATGCTTCTCCTCACAGTTCCCCACGATTGAGTTTACTTTGGAACAGGAAACTGAGGGTAAGCTCCCCTTTTTAGACATACTACTCACTCGAGACTTAAATACCAATTTTATCAGTTTTTCTGTGTATCGTAAACCAACAGCTGTGCCCTGTATGATTCCGTTTTCGTCCTTTAACCCTATTTTTCATACATCTGCCTCCTTCTACTTCCATATTAAACGAGCTTATTCTCATTCGTCGTCACCCGGGGCCCTGGACAATGAACTTAAGTACATTCGGACTATGGCCCGATCCTTTGGGTACCTGGATTCGTACTTTGGACGCTTCATGAATATATTTCAACGAACTCGATCCACTACCCTAACTACTCCAAAAACAACTTTACGGTATATAGGCAAGACTGAGTTTTCTCAACCACTTGTGACAATCCTTAGAAAAACATGCAAGAAATATGGACTTGGTTTTGGAGTCTCGACTCGTAACATCTTTTCTGTTATCAGAACTGATCGTGACGTGATTCTCAATCTATCTAGAGCCGGTGTATACCGCATACCTTTAGTCAACGCTAATAATCCAGAGGATGTGAAATATTATATAGGTTCAACTCTCAGGACCTTAAAAGTACGATTATCGGAATACCAATATTACTTGAGGTCAGGTTCCACCAACACAGCACAAACTGAATACTGTGGTCCAAGAGGGAAAAATACCTGACTGGAAGAACGCCGTGGTTTTGAACTCTAAAGTAACAAGGGGAAATGTTTTCCTCTCCAAGAGCTTATATATCCATTCATATGGGCCTTTATGCTGTAACTCAGAACTTCCGTCATTCATTCCTCACATATGAAAAAAACTAATCCCCATCAATATGCCCGGAACCACTACGGACAATATTGTATAACCTTATATATCTTCGAACTATTGATTGTTTTTGATATGCTATGTTGACTGATGTCAACGCCCACTGCGTTGCATCATGGGTCAAACCTGATCGTATATAAGTGGACCTCTTGTTGTTCTTTATGGCCTTAAGCCTGAAGATGGGATCTAGGGATCCCGAAAGATCTCGCTTTTAACTTGCTTTTACTTGTGAATAAAGTTTTTAAAACTAGTCTATAGTATCAGCAGGGATTAATGTTTTTAATCGTACGTAGACAGCTTTTATGATTTACAACCGTCCCTGTTTTGACCGAACAAGTGCAACAGCCATGGAACTCCATCCCACAAACTGACATCCAGCACCTGTAAGACACAATGCATGAACGTTTGCGTGCTTCCATTCAACATTCTGGTGGTTACACCGGTTATTAATGTACCAGCATTTCACATTTAAAATGGCTCTTCTCGCGCTCACAATAAACTGTGATTCTGAAACCTTAATCGATTAAATATGTTACCTATACAAATGTATTGGCGCCATTTCATTCCTCTACAACTATTTTTTCGTTGTGTTGGGATTTTTCTTTCCGTCAGTGTATTCCCGTTACTTGAGGTAAGAAAGTTTACAAAATTCTTTAATGCAACTCAACATATTCTAATCTGTAAAATATTTACGAAATGTAACACACTGGAGAAAAATTCTGAGCATTGTTGTGAATGATATATTTTCGTACCTACGTATTACAGTTTTCAATACAAATGACATGAAGGTCATTTTATCGTGTTAGGGCAATATTGTCACTGCTGTCTCATAAAAATGTGCAATTGAAAGCAGAAAAACTCAAATCGAACTACGATATGTATCAGCAGCTGGACCAAGGTACTGGATGTTAATGATTTCAGTGGTACATAAGCAAAATGAATAGAATGTACTTCAATAACTGTTTCTTGTTAATGCAGGAAATGTATCATTGCTAGTGGGCAACCTTGTCCTCCGTAGAAAAATATGTAACTATTTACAATTGCAAGGCGTTTCGTTAAGTGAAATTGTAAGAATTCCGCAAGACGAATGATCTTTTCATGATACTTCCGTCAGCTCCGAAGAAATGAAAGAACACTAATACAGGTATAGAGGCTGTCTGATTCGGAGGTTCGCACGTTCCGACATGATACGTCTGGAGCCTAACGTCTCTTAAAATGAATGGGAAACTTGCACCGTAGAGCGTTGTTGGATTTTTGACCCTCATACCAAACACTGGCGTAAAACTAGATATCTATCTCACGTAGCACTCCTCCGAAATCTCTAAACAATATCGTATGCAGCATAGATATCTCATCTCTTGCTGTCCTTTGCTGGAACTCTCATTAGCCTTATAAATCAGACGTACTGGCGTTGCATGACAAATACAATCACATAGCCTTTGCACACGACACTGGGTTTAAACTAATGAATTAAGATGAACTGACACAAGTATGTAGGTGCTCTGACGAAAAGCTTTGTGTTGAGTGCACTAAGGAATGCTACACTGGCGGAAAGTGAAAAAAACACCAAGAAGGAATTGGCGGATGATCATGAAATTTACATATGTTAATGGGGTCGAGTTTACGTAGGTGTGATGTTAATTTCGTGACCAACCGGTAAGCGCTTACGCAACAGCACGGCATAATATGAAAATTATCGTTGGCGGTATTTAAGGAGTATGGCAAAGTGAATGTAATCAGTCGTCGGCGTACGGACACGTGCGAAGACCCTGAAGAAGCTGCAATGCCTGGACATAGAAGACGTGCACTATTTCAGCAGTTATCGGACTTTGAGCGAGGTCGTCTAGTCGGACTCCGCGAGGCCAGGTGGTCGTGTCGCCGTATTGCGGAACGAATTGAACGGGAAGTATCGGTGGTGGTACGATGGTAGCGTAGATGGTCCGAGGAACATTCCCACACGAGAAGACGTCGAACCGGGAGTCACAGACGCACTGATGAGCGGAGCGATCGACGCATAAGAAGAGTGGCGTTGTCAAGCAGATCATCCACCGCGACGCAAATCCGAGCTGCCGTTGCACCTAAAGGCGTCTCTGCGAACAATCCGCAACCGTCTACTGGATGTAGCACTACGTTCACGTGTGCATCTGGCATGTGTACCTCTGACTCCAGCCCACCGTCAGAAACGGCTGCAGTGGAGTCGCCAACGTCTGCACTGGAGAACGCAATGGCGATCAGTCGTGTTCAGCGATGAAAGCAGATTCTGCTTGGGAGCCTCCGATGGCCGTATGCGTGTTTGCAGGCCCTGTGTGTCGCTTGCATCCGCCAGCGACACACAGGGCCTAACCCGTGTCTCCTGGTGTGGGGAGCGATCAGCTGTCACTCCCGTACACAAATAATGTTTGTACCTGGTACGTTAAACAGCACCTTCTACATGAATAACATCATTCAGCCCATTGTTGTGCCTATTGTAAGGTCGGTCCATCGTGGCGCTTTCCAGCAAGATAACGCACGCCCACAAACGGCCCGTGCAACACAACATGCACTTCAGGGTGTGAGACAACTTCCATGGCCTACACGTTCACCAGATTTGTCCTGCATTGAGCAAGTGTGGGATTTTATGGGACAACAAATTATCCGGTCTCCACGGTCATCCACGACCATCCCCGATTTAAGCATCCAGGTTGAGGATGCTTGGAACTCAATACCACAAACTTACATCCAACATCTGTACGACAGACTCCATGCCAGAATTGCACAGTGTGACGCAGTTCATGGCGGTTCAACCTCGTACTAACCATGTTACATGGAAATGTTATTTTTCAGTTTACCAGCAAATAGAGCTGTATTTTGCCATAATGTTTTGATCATGTTATCCTCTGTATTCCGTTATTATGCTGTATAAATTTCGTTGGCATCAGACGTCTCCTTCTTGGTGTTATTTTTTCACTTTTCGCCAGTGTATTTGACACCAGTACAGAGCCTTGTGGTGTTAGGTGCTATTGGATTGTTTTCTTGGTCACATTTGATACGCAATCCCAGGATACTGAAATGTCAGTTGTTCGTCAGTGACATTTGGACCCCAATAAAGTCATGTATCTAAAGGTGGATTCTTGTTCCATCTTTCAACAGTATATCGAACGGAAACATGCGGTGCATAATATGTTAGATATCCTGGATGTTCGTTGATTAGTTATCTAACAGTAAACAGCGATACAGACTCTATGACTACATGCACGTAGGTTTCACCCGAACTATATAGAAATAAAATCGGGATTTCCGAGCCGTGACCCCTGTATGCATGCAGCAAAGAGTCGGGGATACAGACATGCTCCGAAGATTTGTGGATTGCGGCAACGTTGAACATACAATATCTTAGGAACACTGCTAAGAACACAGTGAGAACTGCGTGTGTCCGAAAATGGGAAAAGCGATTGCACTTGTGAAGAGCGTAGACTATAAAACTGGGCCTGTGTACAATTTGAAATTCTTTTTCCAAATATGTTGTAGAACATCAGGAAAACGGATAGAAAAGTGAAGTTTTATATCTGCCGTATGTTGCTTGCTCACGGATATCCTGGGGCTCTCCTATGGACAGTTGATTAAAGACGGCAGGGCAAAATATTCCCATTTCCTAACGCATTGTTAGCCCATCTCAGTAGTGACATAAAGTACGTCTGTAAAATTATCCTAAAAACCTGAACTTCCTCCCAAAACATAAAATTCCGCAGATATGCACGCAAACAACTTCTATGGAGGTACTCCTTGTGAGCTCCGTAGTTTAGCAACTACACCACAATCGGGATCTTCTGTAAGTATTCCCCAATAGCAAATTACTGCTGTACGGACGAACCCACTATATCACTGGTTCTCAGTAGACGGACCGCGGGACAAATGCTGACCGCGAAGGCTGCCGGTTTGGTCCGCAGTACAAAATTAGGCCGAAAAAAATGTATAAAATACACAGGCCAAAAGAAAAAAAGAATATTTTTCAATATCTATAACATAAAACAGTAAAAAAATATTTTTGTCTGATTTAGTTTAGTGACTGAGTTTAAAGATTCCAGAATGTGCACTTAAACGTGAGACATGACAAACATAATCCTCGGCAATGTTTTGCGGAATGTTCTGATGCTCCTAGGCAACCCTCTGCTAGGAGTCACTGGAGAGAGGAAGGTGGAATCGATATTGATGTGTTCGGATCTCCGCTCGAAGCGACGTCCATGAATTCACCAGAGTTTCCGACTTACCCGTCCCACGGTTCATTCTGTGTTTATAACGAAGTAAATTTCTCCGTCATTTTTATCCGAACCGGGGTTCGAACCCGGATTCCCTCATTCCGGAATAAGTCACTCTACCAATTGAGCTACGCGGACGTTTTATTCTGATTCCTATCTGCCTTTATGTCGTGTGCGTCCTTCTAACAGGTACGTCACATGTTAAGCTACGTGCAGTACCGAGCACAACACCTCTAATTTTCAGATCGTTCGAAATCTCGTTATCAACGCTAAACAAGAGAAATGTTGACAGTGAAAATCGTGTGTTTAATAGTGACTAGACAAAGAAGTATTTGTTTTCTTTTTACAACAAAGAAAAGGGGTTACTCCTTTATGCCTAGTGTAAAACGAAACTGTGTCTATATGAAAATAATACAATATGAATCTCCACCTCATGTCTACATATGCCAGTTTTAATCAGAAATTTTTTTATGTATCAGACAACAGGAAACTGAAATATCTCGTTAATATTCTCAATAATTTTGTGCTGACTAAATTTAAATTTAAAATATTGTGTTTGTAATAGTAAGGTTCAGTTTATAATTTTCACATCACTTTAATAAATCTTAAAATAAAAATAATGTGTATATGAGTATCAATATGATATGTAACTTACATTTACCAAATTAAATCTCACACTTTCTTGAGCTGCTCTACGAAATGCATTGTGGGACCTGGTGAAAAGTAATTAGGAACCAATACCCTAAATGCTTCAAAATTTCTTGAACACATCAGCATCTGAGTATACCAGTTAGTGTATCACACGAGCATATTTGAACTGTTCCAAAAAAAGAATACAAATAATAAATGTTATAATATATAATTTCCCTTATAATATTATGGTCATTAATTACAGCAGTTGTTTATAGAATCAGAAAATGTATTTTAGTAAAAATTATCGATTTGAAATGCTCTCCACAATCACGTTTCTATAACCTTTATATCTTTAGAAAAATTATATTGTATTAATTCTAGTTATTCAGTTCTCAGCTAGCTTTTCAATTTTACTTATGTTCGCATTCCACTTGTAAATGGGTTCTCCTATTTTAAATGTCAGATTGCTTATGTATCGTATCGTGAACAGGAAGATTCCTTTCTGATGAAATACAGCCATACTTTACCACTGAAATTATAATATAGTGATGGTAATTACACCGGTGTTATTTATTGAAATTCAAATCACGCCATTTCACGCTTTAAGCATCACAGTTGCGAATTGCGCAAACTGAAAAATGAAAACTGAGAACACCTGCTCTCTGGTGTTCTGTTGAAGAATGTGTGAGCCACAGATCGATTTGCAGAAAATTTTGAATTAGTTGACTTCGTACAGTTCGTTCATTTAAAATAACGTCTTAGAAAATTTTCTATAAACGCGAAATCCTAAAATTTATTGTATTATTTTTTTGCCGAATCCTTTTTTTTCAAGAACCAAACACATTACAAATCATATTGAACCAGAAATTGTCGGATGCTTTTACCTGACTTCTAGTACTCTTTCAACACTGTTTGTTCTCAATGAAATTTTACTACGAACAAATTCCGTCCATTCAAAGGTGTTCTGTGTTAGTCATTTGGGGGACCACAAAATTAGTATAAGTGACACTCCCTACGGCTTTCCAATTCGTAAATCAAATTGAAAACACTACATATAGTTGACATTACAACCAGCAGTGCTATTAATATCTCGTTCATTATACATTGTATAACTGTATTCAATAACGACACACATTGGGTCTTCGTCGATTGCGAACTTGCTCTTGTTAGATCATCATCATCGTCAGCCATTATCAATAAACTGTTGTAATGTAGTTTCGCCATGATTTTTTCGCAAATGTTTAGTTAACTTCAAACGCCATGTCGCTTCGACGTGCTTCTCAATTTCAACCAAACATGTTCCACATGGCCTTCCTCCTGGCATCTTTCTGTGCCTCGGTATTAGTTCTAATAATTAACTTGTCCAACAATGGTCACTATCATACTAGTATTATATTGAGGAATTTTACCTTCACTTGTCCTTTTCTTGATATAATAAGAATGCAGCTGTTTATGTTTATTTAGCAGTTCCCAGGCTCTGGATGTCTTCTTCTACAATACTTGATGTCCATGCTTCAGATCTTTAAGTAAAGACATGCACTGCAGATGGTTAATTTTTGATTGCGCATACAAATATGCATAAACTGTATGAATATTTATTCTTAAAAAGTTAATAAAATGTATGAATAATAGAAGGTTTCTAAATTGAAGTGATCTTACAAAATGTTTTGCAGGTATGACCGAAGAGCTGAAGTTTTGTTTCTTTTTAAACTAAAAATCAATTTCATTTTTATTTCTTTGGTAGCCATTTTTGTGGACTTTGACAACACAGTTGATTAGCATTTTTTTATTCATTTCTTGGAACAAATATTTGCATGGCAACAAATTATTACCGTCTGAATTAGAAAGAAGTTGGCTTTCTTGGGAAAATGTAGCATTTCTTAATTAGTAGCGCTACATTTTTTACTGAATTTGAATTTGCAGATAGGTACAGTTTTTAATTTGAAAAAAATTAGTTATAAAATTTAAAATGGGAAGAACATGCTGATTTTCTTCTGGGCTGTCATTCAGTACGTTTTGGTGCTATGTGCTCCACAAAAAGTATAAAGGTTGTACTGTACAATATGACACATGTTGATGTTGCTCATGATTTTAAAACCGCTGTCTTCATTACCAGCAATTTTAAAGAAATGATACACTGGTTGCGTGGAGCCCTATTACATAATAAACTTGCAAGTCTATATGCTTAATAAGTGGAGTTTTGTGTAAATTGACAGTATTTGGATTTCTCCCAAAATCATATGTTGAGAACAATAACAGTGAACTACAAGTAGGTATATACTCTAGGTTGGACAGAAAATATGGATTATATTTGAGAATAATTATTTCGGCAAGTACTTTTAAAACAATAGAAGACCACTGACACTTATATTCAATATTTCAAGTTTTAAAATAGAAGATCACAGTACCTCATGTCTGTAGCATTTTCTGTTTGACAGAGAAGCCGGAAATCCACAAGACATATATGTAAATGCAAATTTTTCAGATGTAAGAAGTCTTTAATTAATAAATTCAAATGACACGAGCCAATGTAAGAAATATTTTATGAACTTCGTAGTGTGGTAAAGTATCATTTCAATCAAATGTCCTTTTTGGGGTGTAATTTTTTCTGTAAGTGATGTATCAGTACTACCTAAGTGTATTTTCCGTACTTGACAAAAGCTTCCGGTTGTGCGAGCTATGTACTCGTAATGTGACATGCGGTATAGCTGTATTGGCAAAACCTTCAAGAAAAATATTCAGCGTCTGGATTTTCTTCACTTTCCGAATAGTGCAAAAGTAATGTGTCTTCCAACGGAAAGTTGAAATCTCTCTAATATGAAAAAATTATATCTATGTGTATTGTTACAAGACCCAAACTACTGATCCAAATTTAACATACTTTGCCGTTTAAGCAATGGAATTATCTAAATGAAAACGTATTCGAGCAAACTGTATAGTTTCATCGGTTTAAATCTTTCATACAAAAATTTCAGGTTCATGACATATTTGATTACAAAATTCCGTGCGTGCAATACAGAATGAATAGCAAATACAAATATATATATTTTTAATATTATTGTGTGTATGTGTGTGTGCCAGGAACTGGGAAAATTATTTAGAATTGAAATTTAAATATAACATCAAGACTCCGATAGTTCTTGACTCTGTGTCATTCTCCATCCGGGGAAGCAAAATTAATGGTGATAACTACAAATTCCTCATATAAAATATAAATGAAGAGAGGAATGAATGTCCATTTTGCACATAATATATGGAAATTTGTTTTGTACTTGTGCACATGAGCCTTAATTAAGGTATTTTTTTGCCACAAAATATGAGAACTAGTAACCAGAAGACAACATTTCAATATAATATGTTGACAACATTCATTGTTGTTCTGAATGGTTTCCATTACTTTTCGCAAACATATTTCCTTCTCACTTTCACGTCATGAAGAATGGCGATATATACTGTGTGATCACTGAATTATGTCCACCGACTTCATACTATCTAGATTTCCTTTTCGCACTCTGTATAACTGCTATCCGACGTGAAACTTATTAAATAAGGTGCGTAAATCAAGTTAGAGGTATGGCCAACCAATGTGTGTATAATGTTACCTTCAGTGAGGATATGGAGATGATTGGTGCATCCAGACGCCTCATACGCTGTTCCATAACGTCCCGCAAGTGCTATACGTGATTGATATCGGGTGAGATCGGAGACATATCTTTATATTGCGAAGCGAAGTACATGATACGGCGCACACACACAGACATATACGCAGTATGGCTAGTCACTGGAAAAGTGACTGCCCGGAGTTGGTCTAACACTTGAACAAAGTCTGTGTCCCTGTTTTCTGCTAGGTGATGTCATATCCTTGAACTTGACTTCGGAATGGTTATTTCCATGATCTTGAGTGCGGAGAGATTGTTTCTATGGTATTCACTAGAGCGCTTTGGCGCTGTTTGTAAATTCTTACTAAAATAGTTTGCGCGCTGTTCTATAAAAAGCCCGCCCATCCGCAGCAGAGTAACTAATAAGTATGATTGGAGAAATCCCCTCGATGTTCTGCTCTCTGTTTTAACCTCGATACTTAAAACGTCGATACCTAAAAAAATTTCAAAGTATCGTGATCAATTTTGAAACCTGGTAAAGAACATTTTGTACGAAAAGTAAATGCACTTTTCGTTGCTTAATTACAAAGAGGAAGGGAATATCTTTCTGATGGCCACTTTTGTTGATGAACCGTTGGTAAAAAAATTTACTCGATCGTTCGGTAGCCGATACATCGAAAAAACATCGAGGTATCCAGAGATATATCGAACATTTTAACATATATTATTATTTATTCGATGTCTAATTGGTGATTAATCACCCTTACATTAAACAGAGATTTTACTCATCTATTGCCCATTTACTGCTGCAGATCGAAAAGTAGGAGTTCGTGTTATTAGCCAAAACAAAAAGGTTTTCACTACATCGTACATTTCCACAGATGTTGTTGATGCAACAAAGTTTTGGAAATGAGCATCCACCGATGTCCAAAATCTATTTTTCTCAGGGATATGCCCATCCCAACTGAGGAAAGGTGTGTTGATGATGATTTCCATTTTACTGCGACTCACACTTAACGATGCCTTTCACACCTTAATTACGCAAAATACCGTTTTATAAACATTACAATTTGTAATCGGCGGCTGCGAAAATATAATTTATTATCTAAAGAAATTACTTAAATACAATTTTTGGATACGTTTTATGTTATTTAAGAATACATGTTAACCACTTCTTCTCAAGGTAATGAGAAACTTTGTAGCAGATGTTTAGAAAATACTCCGCGAATTATGAATACTTAATGACTAACGAAACTAGCAATTCTTTTAAATTAGGAAATATCATAATGTGAAACACAAAAGAATTTACTACCAATATCAGACCAGTACGTTTTCTCTCACGGGGATTAACCGCTTCAATCTAAATACTCTAATTTTAAAGATACTGTGAATCACACCATGCGAGTCCGAAGCAAAATGTCGAAATCAAGATAATCCTTTTGGCAATTTTTTGGGGTAACTTATGAACCCGAACAACGTCCTGATTAAAAAAACTGTACTAAAATTTTCTACAGCATATAAAACAAACAAACTGAAAACTATACGAGAAAAAAGGTTATTATTGTCATATGAGGTCCAAGGGATAGCAACTTAAATGGTAAGAAGATCGTCACTTGGAAAGCGTTTAGTCTTCAAGCCAAAGTTGTTTACACAGTGCTTAAGAAAATCAAATCAGAAATACAAAATTGTTCACAAAACTGTATGCTCAATGGTGTTCTTTTTCATTCCGTAAATTATTTTACGAACGCGTACAGTTGTTACTATGTTATTGGCATTTTTAATGCATCATGTCTTGTTACTTTTGTCATATACAGCAATCAAAGTCGCTGAAATTTAAAGAAACTAAATTTGATTATTCCATGCCAAGCTGATAAAATACTTTTTCCCTTCAACGCATCTCTCTTTAAAGATAACGGTTTTTCGTAGAGAACTGCGAAAGAAATCATTGTGTCTAGATAAGGTGTCAGCAACGTTTCAGTAGTGTTGCGCCGAAATAATGTTGCAAAGTCACTCAGAGTGCCAACCTAAGTGCACCATATCTTCAGATACAACAACCATTGAAGCACATTATTTTGACCTTGTATTACCATGTTTCCAATGCAAATAACTATGCTGTTATTTTTAGATAATTCAGTATCTTAACATAAAGAGGAGCAAATACAAATGTTATGTTTTGCAAAATGTAAGTTCTGAACACATGCCACACCCAGGAAATAGATCGAAACTTGGCCCGTCGAATAATTACTTGTTGCGGTCCGTGGCTCACTTCCTTCCCTGGAGGGACTTCAACAACCAGGAGGATATGGCAGCTATGTTGAAAGTGGTCTTTGCCTCGAAAGACAACAACTGGTACCGCCTAGGAATCGAAGAACTGGCAAACATATGGCTAATGACGGTGCAACACGATAACCCATATTTTTATTGATAGTCTGCTTTCGTTTTAAGGTTCCAAAGTTTTCGGTAAAATTTGTGTTGAACAGTTATATCTTAAAATTTTTAAAATAATTACTGAACATTTCTTGCTTGTTTGTTCGCATGAATTTCAACATAGCATTATTTGTGAAAGATTAAACAGGTCGTAATTTCTTTAAGGTTCGAATATCACGTTTATTCAAGTATTTTAGTATGCGGCATTTTCCACAGACGGAATCGTTGTGTTCGCACGACACAATGAAGCCGTGTATCTATACCTGACAAATAATTAAACATCCACCAGTAAATTAGCAACGTGGTTATAATTCCTAGGTTTCCAAAACTGCTAGTTACTAATAAGTGAGACACCGAGTCCTGAATTATTTTGCTGTCTCTTCATTTTTGGATTTTGCAACAGGTACGACAGCTGAGCCTATACGTTTATAATAATTCAACAAAAACAAAATTGTGGAGAAAAATACAGCCGCTTATCCCAGGGGACAGGCATTAGTCGTAGGTCAATTCAGTCTCTTTTCCATGATGTAACAATTATGCCTTTGTGAGTGTCGTGCAGAAATTAAGTGCACTTGATTAACGGAAGGCGTGTCCATTGCAATCAGTGGTTCTTAGAGATGGATTTTGAAGGAGTGCTCTACCGATTTCTCTTCACTTCAACGGAAGAATTTTGGTTTTAATTTTTGAGGCATTTCCATTCTCACAAATCACGACACTGTGCTTCAGAAAACCCACGCATATTCGAACAGAAACAAGAGTCAAATATAAAAGTCCGTGTTAGAAGTGTAGTGCTAGGCGAATGCATCATCAAATTCCTTTTTATGAGGGGAAAATGAACACAGACATTTATCTACTAATTTCCGAAGAGTGGTAAATCTCTTCGGAAATCGAGGAACTCGACATGAACGAACTTACATCTTCTCTGAATAATATGGAGAGATTTTCCATTCCTTTTGATCATTTATTTGCTCGAAACAAAAGTGATTTTACTGTTAACATGATAATCAACACGTATATACGGATACCCCGCTCTCCCGACTTATGAACGTGCGACAATTACCTGTCTAGCTCTCTAAAGGCAAAGTCTATCACAATAAAACCCTAAAGTTCTAAGAGTTGAAAACAAATATATATATATTGTAAGAATTCGCCAGCATTTAAAACCTATGCCTTGAACTAGTAGTAGTATCGAATTAATGGGATTTTTCCTATAGATTCTCTGTCGGACGGAGAAAGTGCACAGAGGTAAGTGATGACCACTCCCAAAACATTATTTGATAAACGTGCCAATTGTCAACACTACAGCCTTTATTTCAAATAAAAGTACCGTTTATTTATCATACCAAATGTAAAGGTAATATGCGGGACATTATGACCAAATAAAAGTGTGCAAATGCATTTACATGTGTGTCCTGTTCCAAGTGAACTACCCTGTATACGAAACTGCGAACAAAACAGGCTGTGACAGAGTAAACCAGATTCGTTATCGTAAGAAAGGAAAAATTTTTAGCTACAGGGTCACAAAATAAACGAACCTCTGCCTTGCAGTTAGTAGCATCTTTAACACAATTTTAAAATGTACACAGTCGTATCAAAATAATATGGCCACACCCGGAATCGCAGTACACCGGCCCAGGCAAGTCACAGATGTCTAGTGACCATGTATAGCATAGGGATATATATGCTGCCAGCCAAGATAGATGATACATGGTGCAACACGTAAACACAATGGGCAGAGTAACTTATTTGACGGACTTTCAAAGGGAATGATCATCAGTAACAGTTGTTTCATCACTGAAAACAATATTTTTCCATTCATTAGCAGTCCAATTCTTGTGTGCCTGGGCCCAAACAATTTTTTTGAGCCGTTGTTGTTCAGTAAGGAATGGTTTGCGTACAGGCGGTTCATTTTCTTGTAGCACACGAAGAACTGAACGTGCAGAAGCAACAATGCCTACTTCATTCTCCCACTCATTTCTTAAATCAGTGGCTGTTCTAAATCTTGATTTTAAGGAATGAGGAATCAACATACGATCATTACGTTCAGTACCCAGCTTTGGTCGACCCGTCCTTTTCCTGTTTCCACCACACCCAGTTTCTTCACCTGTTTTAATGGTGCGCAAAAAAGTGGAACTTTCACAGACACATTTAGCAGTGATTTTACGACTGCTGAATCCAAGTTCAAGCAAAGTAATAATTTTTGACCTGGTTTGAAGAGGTAGGACCAAATTTCGGGTCTTTGACATTTTGAAATTCAAATATCACCAGGAATTCCGCATGAACTTCCATCAACTGACTATAAGCAGCAGCGTTCTAAGTCGGCAGACGATTCTACATCGGTTTATATATCACTAGCGGATGTCGGAGAAAGTTATAGTGGGTTAGAGGGGCGCGTACACTTTTTCAGAACTGGATTTGTGTTTCCTCACTTGAAAATTTGTGTTTGTAACTTTACTTCTCTTACTGGTGATAACGTTCTGTAAAAGTATTTGTATTCAGCATGACATTTCATTTAAAATGATGTACAATATGTATTCCTCGCTTTACCATTACGCTGTATAAGTTGACTTCAAAAATTGACTTTCGGTCTGCTGGTGGAAAATTTTTTTCCACGACTGCAATTTAAAGACTACACTTTTTAACCGTGTCTTGTGTTTATTCGAAATGCCAGCAATACTTGAAAACATGTATGATTACTCGAAAAACAGTGTTACTATAATAGTCAATTATTAGAGTTTTTAATACATAAATCGATGAAAGTGTCGCATTTCGGCAGCAAGACATAGGCTTTCCGGTTTTTTTCTTCTTTAAAATTAAATTTGAATTCCTGTTTTTCTTTCTAATCAGGCATTGGTTAGAGTATAATATAATCACGAGGGATTTTTTTAATATCCATAAAATTATGAATAGCTAAATATCCAACGCATTCCACTGATTGCTACGAAGAAGCAGAACGCTGTAGAGGTGGTGTTGAATATGATGCCAATTAAAATTGCCTTTTAGCTATACAACCAATCATTACGATTGCTTAAACAATTACCATAATGAATGTCTTTATTTTTTTCTAAAATACACACTATAATTATTAACAACAAAATCGGCTTTCGGTAAAACTTTGTTGTTTTGTTTTAGGAAATTTGGCATTCTGCCAAATATATATATTCCAAAGTTGGTATAGTGCAAGGCTCTTCAGACTATGCCGGGTTTTGTTCAAAGTAGTCGCCGTCGCGCCATTGGAATTCACTGAAAAGGCTGGAAATGATGTGATAATGACAGCCACACATCCCCCCCTTCCCCCTTCAAATAGAAAAGAAAACATTCCTGGAGATGCGTCCCCGTGCCTCCCGAATGTCACGTGACCTTTTCCAAGGATCAAAACAACGTGGGAAAAAGTGATTTGATTGGTTTCTGATGATTCAGTTACTTTTCCATAGAAAGTACCCTTTTATTGCTGCGCCGCGTGAAGACCGGACTAATTCTTGTGCTTACTCTTTGTGATAATGGATGTCGTGGTTTGTGAAAATTCTGTAGTTGTCGTATTTATGACCTTTACATTTTAAGAAGAGGCAAGATGGATAAGTTTTTAAATACTAGTAAAAAGCGTGACCTTTCGGAAATACCAAACAGTTTAAAAGACGACAAGAAGCGAAAATATCGAAAATATAACAAACGCTACCTAGATTTCGGGCTCACGTGTACTCTTGTGGGAAACGAAAAACGTCTGCAGTGCGTTATCTGTTTTAAAGTACTTGACGCTGAAAGCATGCACTCCAATAAAATGAAACGACATTTGGAAACAATTCTTGGAAGTTTGATAAACAAACAACGTGATTTTTTTCTTCTAAGTTCAAAGGAATGTCTGAGCAAAATTAAACTTTCACTAAGCAAGCTAGATCCATACAAAGTTGCTTATCGAGTAGCAAAGAGCAAGAAACCAAACACTATTGCTGAAAGCCTCATTTTACCAATTGCTATGAACATGGTTTCCATTATGTTAGGAAAATCAGCTGCCAAGCAAGTATGCCTTTATCAGAGAATACCGTTAGTCGTCGAATTCTCGATATATCTGACGATATTAACGACCATTTAATTGAAAAACTAAAGGACAAGGATTTTTCCATTCAATTGTAGGAAGCACTGATAGCCATGACGATGCGCATTTAATTTGTTACCTGCGATTTATAGATAATGATAATAAATTTCACCAAAATCTTTCCTGCAGAAATATAACATCTCCTTTAAAAACAATAGACTTGTTTCAGATAATAGATTCTTTTATTGCAGAAAACAGTAGGCGAGAAAATTATGTAGGCGAGTACACAGCTCTATGGCAGGTAGTTATGGGGAACTGAAGGCGCTCATTAAAAAACAAAGCTACTCACGCCATGTGGACACATTTCATCATTCGCACGGAGGTTCTTGCTTCTACGAACATCAGTCCTGTTCTGTACGAAGTTCTACAGTCAGTAATCGAAGTAGTATACTTCATTAAAATTTGACCACTTAGGTCCAGGTATTTTGAACAAATATATGCAGATATGGCGGCTGAGCACCGTTCTCTACTTTACTACTGTAAATCCCGCTGCGTTTCATGTGAAAATGTCTTGGCAATAGTATTTGAACTTAAAAAGGAACATCATTCTTATATTCTTGACCAGAAATATTCCAAGAAATTTGAAGACAGTGTCTTTTTTTCAAAGCCATTATATCTGTCTTATATATTTGAAAAGTTTTTTCATAAAATGTATTCCCGCAAGGTAATGAGATCCACATTTTGCTGTTAATAGACAAAATGTTCGCTTTCGAATGAAAATTAGCCCTGTGGAAAAAAATAGAAGTTGGAGTTCAAAATGACTGCTTTCCAACATTGCACACATTTTTAAATGAAAATTATTTAAAATTGAATGAAGCCGAGATGTTAGTTTTCCTGGATCATTTGTCGCAACGCATTGATTATTTTAAAAAGTGCTTACCAAAAATCTTCAAAAAACACAATTGGATCAAGGATCCTTTCAGCGCTAAACCTCCCTTAACGTTCTCAACTGCAGAACAAGAACAATTTATTGATGTCTCATGAAACTCCAGATTGAAACCCAAATTAATGTCATCTTCCGTACCAGAATTTTGGTCATCGATGACGCAACAGTACCCTAAAGTATCTAACAAGGCTTTAAGAATTTTCATTTCTTTTACATCATCGTATTTATGCGAAACGGGATTTTCTGCAGTGGCTGTCATCAAAACCAAGTATAGCTCCACAGTGAAGATCGAGATAGCGATGAGAATTGCAGTTTTCAAACTTGCCCCAAGATTTGAGCATCTAATAAAGAAAAAACAAGCTCATCCTTCTCACTGACACTGCTTGAATTGATACCGAAGTCGGATCAGATCAGATCATACGTAGAGGATTTTAGGGGTCTCTGACCCCAGGTCTTAAATAACCCTTAGAAATAGGAAGCTAGTGGCTTTGGACTTGAGTGCCTGATAGGAAAGTGACGCGGAAGCGAAGTAGAAAGGGGAGGAAGACGCCGTTATTTATTACCGGAGGGCCAGTACCTTGGGCCCGACGGCTTAACGTGCCCATTCGAGAGAGGCGTATATATAGTGATTCGAGCATTCGTACCTGTTGGGATCTAGCCCAATGTTTTCTCCGTGGCAGTCACGAACTTTGACCACTAGGCCACCCAGGGCCCGACGGCTTAACGTGGCCATCCGACGCACGACAAATGTATAGTGGTTCGAGCTTTCGTACCTGTCTGGGATCGAACCCGAGGTCTTCTCTTTGGCAGTCACGAACTTTGACCTAAAGGCCAGCAGCGGCACTTTACACATAAATGTAAGTTGATAAAATTTATAATTTTTTTTGTAGAAAATATTGTTTTCATTTAAAGGTTTTACGACTTCCTTCTTATTTCGTTTGATAGTACTAAGTAGAATTTTTGAAGTTATTATTTAATTTGAAAAATTTATATATAAAGGTAAGTGTTTCACATCTTTTTGATCAACAAATTTTAAATTATCTATGAAAGCATGCATATATGAAATTATAACATAGTTTGTATATTTTTGTGGGTCATCGCAAATTTATGTAAAGTGAAGGGAGCCGAGGGACAAAAAAGTTTGACAACCCCAGCTATAGTGATTTACCATCAAACGCAAATTTTTTAGGTGTCAACATTTTTTTGGTTTTTGCAAGAAATAATTCAACTGAAACTCTTCATCACTTGTATTGTCTGCTTCTAAGCATCGGAAAGTAAATTTTACCTGGGAAATTCCTTGCCTCTGCTCTGGTGTCTCCCATATTTTACTCAAAAGATATACATAAGCTTAACTGGTTCGGATAACTCGCAAAGCTAATTTCCACATGGGAAAACGAAACATCCGTTTCACGCAAGGATAATTATCGAAAAAAGGCAAATGTTTTTATTTCTCGTTCGTGTGTAACTTATGGCCCTATACAAAAATTACCCAAGGAGAATTACTGGCAAGGAAATACACCTGAACAGTCGATAAACCAATGAAAAACAAGGGAATATATACCCATTTTGTGTGTTGCTAGATGATGGATGCTTTTAAAAACATAATTTTGGTATCGCCAGTTGCAAGTTTAAGAAAGGTGATAATAGCTGGGTGTCATATATGCAGCAAGGAACGAATTCGTTGAATTTATTTCTAATGCAAACAATTGACGTGATGAGTTTTATTTAGAATAAGTTGTAATTCCCAAGGATATATTAATACGTTCTTAGTTGCCTTGCGGTAAAAATTGTGGACAACAGAGTAACGAATTTTACATGAGACATACGTAAAGTGCTTGTCTAGCAGCACTTTCTGAGAAACATTTAATGAAGTCCGTTTCATTAATTATGATCGGAAATTTGCTCTTAGCCAAACTTTTTGTTTGAGATTCATGAATACAGAGAACTACATTGATGATAAAACTCCTGGGGAATTTGTCGAATTCCATGTGCATGTGGCGCTTCATATATAGGACAGACCCGTAGAGCCTTGCGTTTTTGATTGAAGGAGCACAAGTCCGACATTCGGAACTATGACCTAAAGAAGTCATCGTGTCTACACACTGTTACGAAAAGGACCATACATTTCTCTTTAAAAATGGCAAAACTTATTGACAAACCCGATTCGACCACCAAACTTGATATTTTGGAAGCTTTCCGTATATATCAGAAGTCTTCGCACCTTCTTAATGACTTGGCATCCACCCCATTTCTCTCAAGCGCGTGGAAGCAACTAGCCAAAACCCGTGACTGTGAACACCATTTATGATATCGTATACAACTTGAATATGTACATGCCATTCGTCCTGATGAAGCTAAGTCAATACTTAGGGAAACCGTGGTCTACTTGAAAAAAATTGCGACAAACGTTGTATATCTTAATATATACTCTGTTTGTGTTTTTGAATATGCCGAAAAACAGAAGTCTGTGCTGCAGAACGCATTGAGGAGATCGTGAAATGCGGTATCTCCTTGAGGAATTGATCCATCTAAGAAGAACAATTTCTATGTGGACTAAGTCTGAGTAGTATTGCATTGCAACAGAGAGGTCATTATATATTTTTTGGCATGGTGTCACTTCAAAATCGGCAATGTGGTAAATAGCAATTTCCTACGTGTTGTCCACAGTACATGTTTGACTCCCATTATTTCCGCATTTGTTACTGCTTTTATTTTTAAAGGACGTAATATACAGAACATCCTCAATGCTGAAAAATCGTTTCCTACGTCCTTTACAGATTCTATATCATGACAATCATTTCTCATTTCCAAAGTTTTGTCTTAGATGCGTAACTATGTTATTCTACTATTCTTCGCATGTCTCAGCAAAACGGAAATTAAAATCTTAATGTTGAAGTTTTGATTATTATGTCTTAAACGTAACGCCCCTGGGCGAAAAATGAAATATACAGTCTATTTAATTTGATAATTATTTTCATTCTACCTAATCGCCCGGACATAAAATTCTTTTACTGATATTTTTTTGTAAAAGATATTTCTTTTTTCATTCCAGCATATTTTTTCCTTTTTAGTTTACAAATCAAACTATGTGGAATTCAAAGTTTTAACCACATAACGCCTTACTAATAAGTAAAATTATCTGGATTTTGTAGCATTCCAGTTTCCATAATGTGTTCGTTTTCGAAATAATAATCCACGATAACGAAACGAATTTTCGTTTCTTTAGAACCTGAATTAAATAAGAAAATTATCAACAGCCACAAAAGAAAGGTGTGAAACGGCTGGTTTAAAGGAGTTATCAAACCCACATTTTTGTTTTACCTTCGAAGGAACAGTTTTTCTCAAACGAAATATTTCAATCTAACTTTCGAATATTTTAGGAGTTATTGAACCTTTTTTTAAAAATTACGCTATTTTCACACATGAGCATCTTGAATTCTACAGTATTTTAGTCATTACTTCTATCTACTCTTTTGCAGTCGTCACCTATGTTACGAGGGAAACATAGTGTGATACTTTGTAAGCGAGTACAAAAGATGATTTTTATTTTTTATTTCATGCCGTTGATATAATAAGTGGCATATTTAAATCTCAAATGGAAAAAGATATGCAAATTAATTCAAGAAATGCATATATATCTTTAGAAAAAAGCCATGATATTGCTTTTAATACTTTCTCGACTATGTATAGCGAAGTTTCAAAAACATTTCGGAAGCCTTTACCCGCTGTTAACTTCGTTCTTCTCAACATTTTCCGGAAGTGTCACACAGCTGATCTTACGGTAAAGTATATTGAAATTAAAATACTTGAAGCTTTTTAAACGATCTCAATGACAATGGTAATCACATCATGCTAAGTCTCTGTAAGCAGCATTAGCGGTTGTATTGGAAGTTCACAAACTCAATGCTCGTTGTAAAATTATGTAAATGTTTGTCTTCATAATTCACCATTTTTTGCTCGCCTTAAGCATCGTGCTTAATTCCAAGAAACTTCGTCACATGGCAGGTTCGATTAGGGGCGAGATATTCGAAGCACCATGGCGCCACCCCTCAGGCGGCGTCGTTTTTTGTTGAAAATAATTAAAGGAGAACGAATGAAAAGTAAAAAGAAAAAAAGAAAGATTATGATGAGAAGAAAAAATTATGTAAACTATTGAATTATAAAAATAATAATTAAAATACATGTATAATTTCAGAAGTATTTAGATGGTATTGTTTCAGTTCGCCTGAGTTCAGAAAAAAACAAAAACCAATACCGATGGCGGCAAAGATCAGGTGAACTTCGACGAGAGAAACTTTAGTGAATCACGTGAGTGCAGTGCATGTCTTCTTAACCAGATGTCTGGCTCTTGGAGCAGAAGGTGTTCGAGAACTCAGAAGTGAAGTTGTTTATCATCTATCATATTTCTTCCTCCAGTGTAACATCAAGTACTTAGTGAATGTCAATGCAGTATGTATAGAAAGTGCAATTTCATTTTGTGCGAGTAAATTTAATCGTGTGAAGATGCTGTCAGCAGTCGGCTATTTATTTCTGTGCACAGCAGCGTGCTTCGCTCGATGACCGTGGGTTTCAAACAAGTACACAGACTTAAAAGATAAGGGGAAACTCTGTGTTATGCACGAATAAAACAAAGTCTGAAGATGACAAATGTACTTCGTAAAATTAAATTTAATGAACATATACAAGGTTAATATACACTCATAAGATCTTTCTGACTCCCTGGGGTCCTTCATCAGATGAAAATGACCGCATAAAAAGTGATCATGGCATATAAATGAGGTTTGTCATCTTCAGACTTCGTTTTAATTGTGCATAACAAAGCGTTTTTAACTTATCATTTAATTGTAGTCTGTACGCACCGTCATAATCATCAAAGTACACAGACGTATTCTATTGATACCACGGCGATCAATCTACAATTTTTGGTTTGTGAATAAGTGTCCTCTCAAGAATATTTGTGGTAAGAGTGCTGAAAAATCGTTTCCTACGTCTTTTGGTTTCCTACGGCTTACAAATAATATGGTCAGTGAAAGCAACAACTGAAAATGTAGTTTTGGCAGGCCTTTTTTTAACTTTCTCATTCATTAGTATCAGAAAGTAATCATCGTGAAAATAATCGACTTTGAGGTTTTAACTTTAATACACGTTCTGGGGACCGCCGAATATAATTTCACTATTTTGGCAGTGGTGTCTGTGTGTCTGTCTATTTTGTGTCCGCCATAACTCAAAAACTCTGTTAGCGAAATTAAATATTTGCGGGTGTTATAGTATATTGATGTGCTGATTATATTTTGGTAAAAATAGGGGAAACGGAAAGGGTAGTTTCCCATAACGCGTTTGCTCTTTTCTTATAAAACTCAAATATGGTTGTGGATATCTAGTCGAAATTTATTACTTGGCAGCTTTGTTATACGTATATTCATAGATTTTGATAAAAATCGGGGAACCGGAAGTTGGGGTTGCTTACTGAACTTTTCTTATTTTGTTATATAACTCAATAATTGTCAATCTTATCAACATTAAATTTTATATTTTGCAGTATTTTTTATGCATCTTCACATCTCAGTTTATGTATGAGAAATTCTAGTTGAGGCCACTACTGATTTTTTTAAAGTTGCAATGAACAATCGAAGTGTCGTTAGAAGATATGTATTCCGTACATTTATCTTATTGTAAAGCAAAAGTTGAAAATACTTTAAAAGACGTTCAAAGTTGTATGGTTTAATGCATGAAAAGTGTAAAGGTTTATATTTTGCTACATACAGTATAACAGAATTTTAAAGGTTTAAAGGTACGCAAATAAACATTCAATTACCTTATTACGTGCTGGGCACGAACAATTCATGCGTGTCACGTCACAGAAACAAAGCTCAACTTTCGGTGAAATGAAGTCATTTGGGTGTTTGCCAAACTTTCGGGGGAAAAAAGCTGCAGGACTGATTTCTTTTCTTTCAAATTAAGTTTATTGTATTTTATTTTCCTAAATAAAAACTTAAAAAAACTATGACAAAAATTTTCAATATAAATCGGTAGTGAAATGAACAAAGCGTCTATTCTGACATAATTTTTTTCTTCGGAAACTTTACGCGTCGTGTTGAGTATTTTCAATCAACAGAGGAGAAAGATTATTTAGAGGAATTTTATATTCCATGATTTTTGTGTGTCCCTATTGCAATATGTACATAAAATTAAATCAGTGTAAAGTAATTTACACAATTGTATAAAAAAATCTATGAGTGCAAAACGCATTTATTTTGAACATTTATCTCTATGAAAGGCAGTTTTCAGAAGGCATATGCCTATAACTCCCTAAGCTGACCCTTGATGAGTTTTGTTCGAAAATGCAGTCAGTTATATAACATACGTGTCCACATATTCCCACAAATATTTACGGCACTCCGATAAATTCTTCATGGTGTTAAAGAATTTTTCAGGCCCCATACACACAAGCCTCCCCCCACCCCACCGCGTCCAAAAACGCACTTTAAATAAACCAAGAACAAAATCCAGTAAACAAATAATATGCAATTGCCAATATTCATATTCCCACACTTTTGAGATTGAAGAGAGTGTTCAAATTAATAACATAAAACTAATACCGAATTTAAAGACAATGAGGAGCTATAACAATGCCCCGAGATATTCGTTTTTCCATTAGCAAGATATTATTTTAAATAATTATATAGCTTCATCTTGAAAAAAAAATATATTATTATTTTCAGAAGGTTCATTTTTGAGTGTAAAAGCATAGAAATTGGTTTAAGTACTTATGTTTTAATGCTTAATTATTTAACTAGTTTAGCTTGTGGGAATTATTCAACCTTGATATAGCAGAAGATCAAACTTGTAAAGTCTGTGTAGAAATGATGGAATTGTGATCTGCGTCGGCACTTGATAAAGGCACACGTAGCAGCTGAAAATATTTTCTACAATCCTTCTTTCTCCATGTCGGTATATATCAGTTTCCAGGTTTCGTTAAAATCCGTAATTGACTAAATGTTTGTGTATGTATGTTATTGTTCTGGTTTCTGATCTCAATGTTCCTGAATATTCTTTTTACATTTTTTTTTTGCAGCTTTTTAGCGTAATTTGATTTTCAAACTTTTGGTTTGCTTAGAAATGTAATTTTTCCTTTTTGTATATTTAGCAATATATGCAGAGTGTCTATAAAGGAATAATACAACTCAGTGTGATATTGAAAAAGTACGATAGAAAAAAATACTTTGAACATCAAGAGGCGCCGCAAGTTTTAAAGTTTGTTAAATCAGATGACAGATTGCCCCAGGTATTTCAGGTGATGAAAAAATCTCCTCAAACACGGAATAAAACAGACATGTTCTCCCCATTGGAGAAAGCAGCCTGTGTGTTTTGGTTTGTGGAGTTAAAAATCTCTAACAACAGTTCAGCGTAAGTTCAGAATGGTGTATAAGAAACAGCTGCCGACCCGAAGGAGCATCAAACAATGGGTTAATACATTTCAAGCAACAGGAAGTGTCTTGAAAGGCAAACGCACTGGGATACCTTCCATTTCGAACGGAAAGGAGGAAGACGTGGGCTCAAATATAGAGCCAAAGAAATCCGTCCGCGACCCCAGTCGTAAACTTGAAATACCGGAAGCAACTGGTCACAAGGTTCCGAATAAACGTTTACGCCTATATGCATATAAAGTGCTGTTATATGCATGTAGGCGTAGACACAAATGATCAACCACGTCGAAAAGCATTTGCTGTAGACATGCTGAATCGCATTGACGAAGACCTCACACTCCTTTCACGGATCTGTTTTAGCGATGAGTCGACATTCCATGTTTCTGGCAGAGTGAATAAACATAACTGCCGAATCCAGGACACGGAAAATCCCCATTTTGTCGTAACACTCGAGAGAGACAGACCTAAAAACCGAAAGTTAATGTCTGGGCTGCTCTGATAAAAGAAAGTGTCATGGGATCCGTTTTCTTTGCTAAACCAAGCGTTACTGGCATAACGTACCGAAAAATGTTAGAAAAATCCCCAATTCTACAGCTCCAGGATATTCAAGATATTTTCCAGCAAGATGGAGTGGCTCCACACTGGTCTTTGGATGTACACAAATCTTTAGACCACCAGTTTCCCGGCGCTGCTTTGACGTGGGTTTCCGATGGCACATCCATACCATTCTACTCATATTATCCCCATGCGATTTCTTTATTTGGAGCTCTATTAAAGACATTGTGTACAAGAAAAAGGTTACATCTATCACTGACCTCAAAGAATGCATTATTGCAGCCTTCCTTCTTGTTACACCTGATGATCTGAAGCAAATGTGAGCGGAACTGGACAATTGTTTATACATCATGCAAGCAACCAATGGAACACATTTAGAAACATATTAAAGAAAAAGCATTCACAGTTACCATGTGATTTGACATTAAAGTACGTTGTTCATTTTTCTCATTTTTTTCAAAACCATACTGATGTTGTACACTTCACCCATGGACACCTTATTAAATTTAAACAAACCGACAAGCATACTTCATAAAGCGGATTTGAAACAAATCAAATAGTCCAGTTTTTTTCTCCTAAACGTATATTTTTCCTAACCAGTTCCCATGAACTGGACAAAATAATTTTTCTTGCACTTAAAAGTTGAAATAAAATATTTCAATTTCAAAAATACATTATTCTGGGTTGTTTTTACATTTTCTTTGAAGGAACATTTTTCGTGATGGGATCGTAAATATTATGAATCCTGAAGATCATGATGTGATGGGTAATGGAAGTTTCGGTTTTTATTGGATTCCTGATTAGAGGTAAGCCGCAAGAGAAATTGCAATGTTTTAAACGAGTTTAATATTTTCCCTACAGGGCGGAATAATGAACATTTTTTTAGTGATGAAAATGCAGGAAATCCGAAAATCTTCGAAGTCACAGAAACATCTTGTAATTTAGAATATATTAAGTCACAGAAACATCCTATAATTTAAGTAAGATTTGACGTAGAAGCGCATGAAATAATTAATATCACGATTTACGAATGTTTCGTGTTCCCAAGTGGTAAATGGTTCACTTTATTAATTTCCAAGAACCATTTTCCTGAGCGATATATTTCAAATCCTTGAAATAATTTATTTCAGAGTGATTTTTCAAATACTGATATTAATTGGTAATAAATACCGTCACATATATATATGTATTGTGTTACGGTGACGCACCACCAGTGTGTATGCCCTTTATGACAATATACGTCACATCCCCTTCTTAGATGTGTTTAACCCACTGCTCGCATAATATGACCTGCACCTGATGAAAAGTTCAATGCGGACTTGAAAGACATTATGTTCTTTCATCCTATATATAATGTTTTTAAATAAATTGCTTTTAAATTAAAATACTTTTTATCTCGTAATATCGTGCTGTTACGGTAATAACTCCTCTAATCTATATATTTCAGTAAACGGACGACAATAATTAGAGCGCGAGTTTTTCTAATAGCTAAAGCCAAATTGATTAGACAAAACAAGCTAAAATTTTCTTTATATTTGTACAGCTCAGGTGTTTCAAAATCCATTTTCCTTGAATACATAAGAGCCGCATGCGCTGATGGAAACGAGAGAAAATGTTCGAGTTTTCCGGTGAGCAATGCACATGAAATAAAGTTAAGGGAGGCACACCCGTGCCAACAAATACTTCCAAGTATTATAATTTTGTGAAATGCCTAAAATTCGAACAATCACACTCTGTAATCTGCTTGACAAAGTTACGGTATATCAGATAAAGTAACTGCGAGAATTCACGTATTTCATCATTTTTCGGCAAAGAAAAAAATAGTTAATAAAACTAATACGTCACATTTGTAACAATTCCCTGAGAAAACACTTTCGAAGGAATTTCCGGGTAACAAACTGTGACGTGTAATAATGGTGTTTTTGCTCTCAATGTAAAACGGTATTTGCGGGAATTCCATCATGAAACTCGTGTTTTTCGTAGACCTTGGCAAAATCGGACAGTACCTGTGTTTTCTCAATAATTTATTTAATCACTTTTCTCTATAATGCTTATAAAATTATGTGGATGATCATTCACAACTGTTCTTCAACAACTGTTTTTGCCTTTCGTGATATATGTGCTTTCCGATCTTGTCCAGGAAAATACGCTAAAAGTGTAACGAAGCCCATCATAAAGAGAGTTTTAAGGTATTACTGCAAAATAAATATTTGAGTAAAACATCACTCTGCCCTGAATAAGGCAATGCTTGCTTTCTTTTCTTTTTCTTTTCGGGAGAGAAAAAATAAAATATTCTAATAATTAAATCTGCAGCACACAGATTTCACGAAAATACATGTTCATGCTCCAGTGACTGATCTTCATTCACAAATTTAGAAATTAGTTGATAGAAAATATTAAGAAAATAAATATCATATCTATATCACAATAATTGGGAATATGATTTCCTAACTAAGCGCTCAAAAATACAATTTTTCTTATTTTTTGTTTTACCAAGTATTAGCTTTATAAACTATTAAGCATCCCGTTATCATGACTAATTTGTTTACATATCCCTCTTCTAAAGAATATTAAAGTCGTACTGTAACTTGAGTGAGTAGAGTGGAGTAGGTGTTTGGCTAGTTGTGTAAGCTGGGCGAGCATTTAAGTTTGAGATGAGATTAAAGATTTATGGAAAGGATTTTAAGAAAAGAGTTGTCTGATCACTGGTCTTAAACACACTTTAGAAGTAGGAAGCTATCCGAATTGGGCAAGAGTGATCGACAGAAAATTCACACGTAAGAAAAGTAGGATGACCCCCTAATTTATAACCAGGTGCCTTAGTGTGTCAAAGATATTTAGTAGGTCAAACCTGAGACGTTTTTGTCGAAGTCAAGAACGTTCGCCTCTACGCCAAATGCGGCTCATATAGATATGTAAAACGGCATTGGAGGAAATATAAGAAGGGAGTGTCTGATTACGCTAGCGAACCATGCGTTCGAAGTGAACGAATTAGAAAACTGAGTCGTTGGCGAATAAATATTTCCTGAAAAGAATCGATTACGCAAAAGGTCCGATTCCCTACATGAATCAGTCAGAATTACGTTTTATTAGGCATCGAAAGTACACGACAGTGTCTCGGTGAGGTTCATGTTCTGGTCAGAAAACCTTCTCTTATTCAGAAGTGTATTTACAAATGCAATAAATTACGTAAACATTTCGAAATCAAATTACAAGAAAACCGTGCAACAAAATTTACGTAAGAATTTAAAACAAATGTAAAGCGGAAATTCGTCCACTAAACCGGAAACTTTCAGCGAACGAAACGATCGGACTAAAAATTATTTCGCTTGATACAAATCGTTCTATGAACCGGAAGAATCGCTGGCGGAAATGAAGGAAAGGATCAAACAAAAAATCGATTCCGCCACACAAATCGATTTCTGAACCGGAAGAATCAACGAGCGAAACGACCAATTTTTTTCAATGAGTTGAATCGAAAGAATGGATTCTTCCAAAATATTTGGTTCGCCAATCACTAGGCCCAAGTTTCGATGGCACACTAGTGGTATGACTAAAACCTAAATAATAATATTGTACTGGTAAACACCAACATTTCAAGTATGGATATGTCAAATACGATATGCAGTACCTGTCATAACGCACACTTTCTTGACACAAATATCACTTCTCCATATACAAAGGGCATCCTGAGAGTAATGCCTCATCCCTTATAAGATTTTTATTTGTAGCAGCAAATATGTGAAATTTCCTGGCGCAATACTTGGACATATTGTTAAAAATGCTAGACTATTCAAAGTATTTTCCATCACTTCTATACATACGTAAGCAATATATCACCCAATGGAAAAACCATTTTGGAGTCCGTCCTTCACCCATGAGTTCATAACCACTTTAATATCTGTAACATCATTATAAGCTTCCCCACGAAGGGTGTTTATCAACGGGGCAAGTCTGAGGAAGCTAAATAAGGACCGTAGGGGGGGGGGTGGAGCATCAGCTTCCACCGCCTTTTGGCAATAGCCTGAAAATTATCGTTAAGGTGTGAGGACGTGCGTTATCGTGGTGTAAATGACCAGTATGAAGTGGAACGTCACGTCTCTTTCTTCTGATAGCTTTCTTTAGCTTCTCCAATGTGTGGGCACATAGTGAGCACTGCTTATTGTTGCAACTCCTGGATGGTGACAAGACGATTAGCTGTGATGAGGTCTTTCCCTCGTTGCCTGTTGGCATCTGTCACTGCAGTTGTAGGTCTTCCACTCCGTTACTTGTTCGACACTGAACTTTCTCCATCTCGAAACCTCTTCATCCGTCTTCGGACATTACGTATATTGGTTGTAGCAGCTTCATACACCTCCAGGATTTTTCTGTGGATTTCTGGAGCCTCACATCTCTTTTTCCAGGAATTCAATTACGGCTCGCTGTTTTTCTGCTGTTTCATTCATGACCCATATTTCCGATTCGGAATATAATTTGTTCCCACATTGGTAACATATCATAGTACATGTCAGAGCAGTTTCATAAAAATCGCTTCAAAATTCCAAAGTGTTTAAAGAAGCAGCATTACTTTTAGGATGTCCCTTGTACATAACACAGCTCATATGGGTTATACATTTACTTGATGTTTTAATGTTTCACGGCAGAAACAAAACAAAAAGAAGTTATTTGAAAATATTCAAGAAGGAAGCAATTCAAAAATTGAAATTTTGACTATTAGATAAGAACTGAAATCATGTGTCAAGCGGCACTTCCCACTAACCTCATACTGAGAGAAGCGACGAACTGAACGGTCACGTGATCAGCACGAGACGACACACCGCCTGAACACGTGGTGCAGAGGGTGCCTGCTGAAATGTAATATCATATGTTAAAACTTTGGTGCCACTAAAGTCGCAGTTTTGGTTTACCTTTATTGAAAGGAGTAACCAAGAATGTGTAACACTCATATTTTGATATCGTCGGAGTAAATTATTATTGAGAACCAACCGGTAACTTTAAGTGTAAGTTTTGTTTTCAGTAGCCCAAAATTAGCTACGATTGTGTAGTTTTGAGTTCATAACATTTTTCATGTTGCTCAGCGCATTCAGCTGAATCATTCTGAAAGAAAAAGAATCGCCAACATTTGGTCAGCATTTATATTTTATTAATATATCTTATGAGCATTGTGAAATCATGAAGTGTCTTGATATAATTCTAAATCCTTGACAAGACAAAAAAATTCCATGTGTTGTCTTCTTTGCTGTTTTTATCTTTTTCTTATTCTTTATTAATTACATTACCAGTTATTGAAATATATGTGATGATTTCACATAAGTTTTGCTTTTCAAGAAAATACTCAGGGATGGGAAGAATGTTCTTTTTCCAACCAAGAAACAAAAGAGAATCCATGACAACGTGGATCGGCATTGTGATCAGTTGGCAGATTCAATGGCTTAAGGCTGGTGGATTTCAATTCCTCTATCCGTTGTCTCATCCTTTCTACTACCTGTAATTCAACAAATGAAATACATTCGCAATAAAATTTATGTTTCATGGTTTAATACATTTTAAAAATCGCTCAAAATGTCACTAAAATGTTTACCTATCTGATTAAAAGATTTTGTCGCCAGGTGGCGCAATGGTATAATCACAGGCTTCTGATTAATTATTTATTCGTCTGTGTTCGACTCCCAATGAAGCATGGATGCTGTGTTTGTCTTACGGCACTGACTATCTCCTTTCCCTGGAACCAATGGCCCAAAATTAGGAATGGGCGATTGTTTAAGACCAATTCAGTTGATGACTGTGGTAGTTAAACCCGGAATATGAAAAAAAAAAAAACTTAAATTTTTGCGGTAAGCCCTTTCTGCCGTTCCTTTTAGCAATCAGGATGCCGTACCATAACAGTGCCCAATTATTCGTGTAAAGGCCATCAGCATTACATAATTGGTAATAATCCCTAAAATCTCACTTTGGTATGTATATATGCAAAACTTTTTAACTATTTAGATATGTTAATGGGGTCGAGTTTACGTAGGTGTGATGTTAATTTCGGTACCAACCGGTGCGTGCTTACGCCACAGCACCGCATAATATGCAAATTATCGTAGGTGGTATTTAAGGAGTACGGCGAAGTGAATGCAATCAGCCGTCGGCGTACGGGCACGTGCGAAGACACTAAAGAATCTGCAATGCCTGGACATGTAAAACGTGTAGGATTTCAGAAGTTATCGGACTTTGAGCGAGGTCGTCTAGTCGGACTCCGCGAGGCCGAGTGGTCGTATCGTCGTATTGCGGAGCGAATTGGACGGAAAGTATCGGTGGTGGTACGATGGTGGCGTAGATGGTCAGAGGAACATTCCCACACGAGAAGACTTGGAACCGGGAATCACAGACGGACAGAGGACCGGACCGATCGACGCATAAGAAGAGCGGCGTTGTCAAGCAGAACATCCACTGCGACGCAAATCCGAGCTGTCGTTGCACCTGAGTTGACTGTGCGAACAATACGCAACCGTCTACTGGATGTAGGACTACGTGCACGTGTGCCTCTTGCATGTGTACCACTGATTCCAGCCCACCGTCAGGAACGGCTGCAGTGGTGTTGCCAACGTCTGCACTGGACAACGCAATGGCGATCTGTCGTGTGCAGCGATGAAAGCAGATTCTGTTTGGGTGCCTCCGATGGCCGTATGCGTGTTCGCAGACGCACAGGGGAGCGTCTCCACCCTTCATGCATCCGCCAGCGACGCACAGGGCCTACACCTGGTCTTCTGGTGTGGGAAGCCATCAGCTATCACTTCCGTACACAACTAGTGTTTCTACCAGGTACGTTAAACAGCACCTCCTACATCATCAAATTATTCAGCCCGTTGTTTGTGCCATTTGTAAGGTCGTTCTATCGTGGTGTTTTCCAGCAAGATAACGCACACCCACACACGGCACGGGCAACGCATTATGCACTTCAGGGTGTGAGACAACTTACATGGTCTGCACGTTCACCGGATTTTTCCCCCATTGAACACGTGTGGGATTTTATATGACCACGACTTATCCAGTCTCCCCGGCCTACCACGATCATCCCTGATTTACACGTCCAGGTTCCGGATGCTTGGAACTCAATACCCCAAACTTACATCCAACATCTGTACGACAGACTCCATGCCTGAATTGCACAGTGTGACGCAGTTAATGGCGGTTCAACCTCGTACTAACCATGTTACATGGAAATGTTATTTTTCAGTTTACCAGAAAATACAGCTGTATTTTGCCATAATGTTTTGATCACGTTATCCTCTGTATTCCGTTATTATGTTGTATAAATTTCATTGGTATCAGTCGTCTCCTCTTTGGTGTTCTTTTTTTCCCTTTCCGCCACTGTATTTAAACTTAATTTCTTCTTTTTTTCTCTTTTTTGGCTTTAAGTATTCCCATTTCGAAATTGGTTAGGTTTTTCTTTTCCGCGTTTTTTAGGGTCTTTTACTATGTTTATTTGAGGCAAACTGGGCTCACTCCCGAAACCTGCTATTTCTTGTGCAAAGAGATTTATGCCCCCTCAATCTTGCCCTTTTAAACTAAATTATATTTATTAATAAGAATTTTTAATATTATATACTGTTTGCTTTACTCATTTTAATACTTTAGCTTTTTAAATTCCAATTACGAAAACGAATCAAAACTGACATGAGATTTATAAACGAAACATTTAAGTTTGCATTGCTGCCGAATAATTCCGAATTTAAAATCACCCTTTACTATACGAAAAGCAGTACTGTACATGTTCGTGACCTTATAAAAGTATTCTGTGAACATTTGCTTAAATATTTGCTTCATAAAAAAACATTTACATTTCTTATGTTCGTATATATACCAACAAAGCAAAGGTTATAAGCCTTTTTGAAAGTCATCAATTTTGAATATGCATACGCTTTGTTTTTTCTCTAAACAACACGAATAGACATTCTGCTTCTCCGTAAAGATCGGTGCATTTTCTTTTGCTGGATTACTAACAAAATAGGCACTGTTAAGGTATCAGGACCTGCAATGGTATTCATCCTCGTGTCATTCAGTTTGCCAGCGCAAATACGGCATGTAGATATTATTGTATACAGCTCTATTCAACATTTTCAGAAAGGTGCAAATAGATACCATCAAAGAGACATTGTAGTGGGCGCTTGATTTGTTTTGCATATGTATGAACAATTGTATAAACATTTTTACCAGGAGTTTCGAACAGCCGACAAAACAATTTGTCGTCTTGCTTTGGGTAAGAACTACTGGTGGTATATGAGGTCAACTGTGGCTTCAGAGGATTTCACGAGCTAACAGAAAAATTCAATTGATTTAAATAAACGCACTTTTACAATAGTGGTATCGAAAGGAGACATTTATGATCCATAACCCACCACTTATGAGCGCGAGGGGATATAGCTGCATAATGCCATTTGAATATATCTGGATTCTGCTGAAAAACGGCACATGGCCAAGCACCGGACACAAGAGCACTAAAATTGACGAGGGGAGACGTATATATCACTGTAAACAAGACAAATGCTTAAGGAGTACAAAAAAGTTAGTTTTCTGCGATACATCACGTTTTAACTCAATACACGGATCACAATATGGTGTCAACGACACGAATCTATGGATCCGAGCTGTCGAGTAACTAACAAATGTACTAGCTGATGGAAGCAGTGTAATGGTTTGGGATCCGCTTTCTTGGAGGGAACCAAGTTCCTTCATACATCCGTCTTCCTGATTTCCTGTTCCATTTTCCGTATTTCTGAGATAAAACGATCTTTTAATTTTCTCTTAAAAATCATCTTTCACTTTTATTAAAACTACTTCTCTTAGCTGCATGAGTAGCTGTTGAATTAATACAAAGGGTTTAAGTACCTGTGTCTGTATTTCTATAAGATTTTGGTATTTGATAAGGTATGGAAAAGTTCAGCGCTTTTTAAGAAAATGTGGAAAAATGAGATACGCTGTCCTCTTTTATTTTTCAGGCTTACAAAAATTACCGCAAGCCTTAAAAATAGCTTAATGTCACAAGTAATAAAATAAAGCAAAAAGTAAATGTTGAAATTTAAATACAAATTTGTGGAATGCCAAACTGAAATTTTCAGTAAAATATTTGAACAAAAAAGTAAAAATAAAATAATCTAAAATTTTATACTCTTCACATAAAGATACCTACGTCATTCAAGCGATGTTTCATTCGCATGTTTCAGAGTCATTACATTACCATGTATAAATGTAAGTCCTAATAACTATGCTAGGTTTATGTTTCATACTACTGTGATTTCATACATGTTGCCACGGAAAGTCTTGGTACACTGTCATGTGTCCTAGCTTGTCCTAATATTTACGCCAATAAGCTGACTGAGAAAAACATCATTTAACAAAACGAAGAAAATCCCAATGATTAATTTTAAGATATGAAGCAAAGGACAACTCCATTATTTCGTACCCGCGAGTCGCAGACAACAAAAAATTATACAGAGAAACGGTAGCTTAAGACATTCAGTGCAACTGAAAAAGTTGTGTTTCTTCAAAAACACTGTAAATTGACATCCACTTTGGAATATTCGAAACATCCTGACTCGAAGATGTAAATGGGTCTACATCATAAATTTTAATAAAGAAGGCATTTCTCCTTCTAATTAACACATGAAGCAAGTATACTTATTTACTTTCGCGTTTCGAGAACACAAGAGTAAGAATTTTTAGTTGCTAAGTGATATAATCATTCGTATGGGTGCCATTTCGAAAATAAAAAGTTTAGGTCTTTGTACAACAGCGAAACAAAATAAGTTGCTTATATTCTCGCAAATATATTGTCTCCATGTTTTAGCTAATATTTCTGTAAATATGGTTAATTCACTCTTGAACGACTATGGCACACAGAACATCCGGACGACTACGGTCGCCCGAATTGCCGAGTAAATTTAATCGAATTTTCTGCCACCAACATATTCAGGGAATTTTCACGGACTCTGCGGTATTAAAAAATGTTCCCAATTTATCACTGTTGTCAGTAAACAATAAAGTGTACCAGCATTTGGTTTATGCCAACGAGATACTACTCAGTCTCATAGCCGTCTCGGTGGCGCAGTGGTCTAAGCGATGGCCTCTGATTACTCGTCCGAAAGGGGTCCGGGTTCGAATCCCGGTGAGGCATGGATGTTGTGTTTGTCTTACGGCACTGGCTCTTTCCCTTCCCTGGAACCAGTGACCCTTAATTAGGGACGGGCGACCGCTTATAGCCGATTCTGTTGCTCACGGTGGTCGTTGAACCTCCAATAAAAAAAATCAGTCTCATAACATCTCATCTCTTGCCACTAGAACAGTTTTAAATTGATTGACACTTGATAATATCTGAAGGTTACTGCATATCAATCCTACAGATTGGAAGTCTTGTGTGGAGATCCAGCACGAAATATTCTTTTATTAGCCTGTATCGTGAAGGACAAAACTTCAAAATGAGTCATAAGACCCCTTCGGTAATTAAGGTATTTTCTGGATTACAAACAATAATGGGATCCTAGTGTCTAATTGTTAATGTTAAGAAAAACGTTCTGCAAATTAGAAGTACAAAACTTTTACAGTAACGTGACGTGTGGCATATTTAGCAAGTCTCTTGTAAAAATGATCATCCTTATGTTATCGGTTTATCCGTCCGCCCTTCTGTGGAAACCATATCTTTGCAACTCTTATTCCGATTTCAAAACTAATATTTTCATTGGGAAGCTTGAAATGTGCGACTGATGATCTTTCACTTCGTTTTTTAAACGATGCACCATTTCGCCACTACAGGGCGTAAACGCAGATGATGTCGAACTCAAAATACATTTGATTCCATATTCTACACATCAGATTGAAAAAAATATTTTGCCTTTCGATTCTAATTATGTCGAGACTATTTTAGGTATAGTCACTGTTCAAGTAACGCATAGATTCTCTGCTACGGGGTGTAAAGACAAATTGCGTTTCCCATGAAATATCTGCGTCTAAAACTCGAATTCAAAACATTCTTTCTGAAGTGGATACTGCTTCTGATGGGAAATCGTTACCAACCTTTGGTAAAAATTGTTTGGCCACCAGGGGGCGTAAGAATTACATTCTGCTTCTGACGCATTTGGAGGAAAATCTGGTCTTCTAAATATTTGATTGAAAATTTTCTTTCGCGAACCGATACCACTACCGTCGATTAACCTTTTCAGAATATTTCCTTCGTAAAATAATGCATGGTTTCTCCGTCAGGGGATTACATGTTTATCTTATTTTTATCAATACCTATGCTTTTAATAGACCCATTTGAAAAAATCCCTCCTTGTTGGGTAGCGCTTCCGGTGTGAAATATTTTTCATAGAATTTCAAAATTTTCAAGAAATTCATAGACTTTCCACTAGTGAGCTTGAAGTTAAATTGCTTTTTCCCCGATATCTCTGCTTCTAAATTCTGATTTGAAATTTTTTCTGTACCGGAGACAGCTCCTGATTTGAAATATTTTGAACATACTTTCTAATATTTGTTAAGAAATGGTTGGGCCACCACGGTGCGTAAGAATTTATTTCTGTTCCTAATGCATTTTCAACAAAATCTGAGCTCCTGAAAACTCGATTGCTAAAATTATTTAGTGGACCGATACCGCTCGCAGAGAAAAACCATCCGAGAATAATATCATCTTTAAAAAAATGCATAATTTTTTTTGCCAGGGGCGTAGAAGCAGAACATATTTTTGCCCATATCTGTGCTTCTTAAATTCCGATTTAAAAATTATATTTTTGGTGGACAGCGTTTCCGTTGAAAATTGTTTCTCATTCATCTTGAAATTTTCTTAACGCACAAATCTGCCACCACAGGGCGTAATAACTAATTACCTTTAAAAGCGATATCTGCGGGATTAAAACCTCGATTGAAAAACTTTTCCGGTGAGATAGGCTATTACTAACTAAACAAACCCTGTGTGCGTAATTTGGCTGCTATGGGTAGGGGCGCAAAAGCTTTATCTGTTTTTCTTAATATCTCTACTTCTACATACCAGATTTAAAAACTTCTTTCAGCACCGAATGTCATTTACCTTGTTGAACACTTTAGGATAGTATATGAGGAGTTTCGTAGTCCTCATTTCTGTCGGTAGGTAATGTCCGTGTACTTCAGTTTGAAGCGGTATCGCAGCTTCTAAAAACACTATTGATAAATACATATTTTAGTGTGTGCCCTTTGCACCACAGAGATGTGGAGCATTATCCATTTAAAATTAAGCAAATATTTCCCAGTAGGTGTGTAATGATCAAAACTCATTTTTACGCTTTCCAGCCGTAGTTTGAAGAAGCGTTTATGCTCCAGCTTTGTCCGTCTGTCCGTCTGCACGATAACCCCGCTAAAAAGTGTTCGATTTCGATGAAATTTAGTATGTGGGAGGGGACCACTTGGGACGAACCCCATTGAAAATGCGTGAAATGGGGTCAAATGTCAGGACTTAGGAGCGGGATGCATTCCATTGCTCTTATGCGTTATAACTTACGTAAAAATGTGTCGATTTCGATTAAATTTTAGTATCTGGTAAGTGACCAGTAACCATCTGGGGACGGACCCTATTGAAAATGAGTTAAATGGGGTTAAAGGTCAGGACATAGGAGTGGGATCCATTCCATCGCCCTTAAGCGTTATAACTTACGTAAAAATGATTCGATTGAGACAAAACTTTATCATGTATTTCTGGAAGTGTACTTTACCGGTTCTGTCAATAGCATGGAAATGGGGTGAAAGGTCAGGTCACAGGAGTGAGATTTATTTTACAGCCATTATCCTCATAACTTGAGTTATAACTTGAGCAATAATTTCTGTTATGTTGGAAAGTGTATAATAATCAATGCATTGCATGACTTTACTAAATTGTTTTTTATTATTGGATGGTATAACGACCACCGTTAGAAAATCAATGGGCTATAAGCAGCTGCCCGTACCTAATCTAGGGTCACTGGTCCAAGGGAAGAGAGAGTGCCAGTTCCGTAGGAAAAACACGACATCCATGCCTCACCGGGATTCCAACCTGGACCGTTCTCGGAGGAATGGTCATAAGAGAGCATGGTTTTTTTTTCGCTATCTCTTCTTCCGGGAGACGTATTCGAAAAGTTATTTTTCCTCAGCAAAGCTTTTTCCATGAAGAATATTTTTCGCCTATTTTCAACTTTTCCATCAAACCAAAGTTCAAATTATTCTTGGCACATGCATTTTTTAGGTCACTAGAGCATCTAGGATGGTACCTCAAAGATTGCATGTACTTGGTAACAGGATAGGTTCGCTCCAAAGTAGTAAACGCAAGACGCCGATGCCTACAAAGAATTGTGAGTAATGTCTCTCTCGGGTACCCAAACTCGCAAGCGATTGTATGAATTCGATGTAATTCGTTACGGCGTAGGAGTACGGAGGAGGAAGAATGCGTGAACACCCTTCGTATAAAAGGCCACGCAGCGAAACCATCTTAACAGGCAGGAGGTGAGCCGAGTTATATGAAACTACGATTGGGTGGCATGAAGGTTTTCTGTACACGGAATACTTTAATGTAAGGTTTTGCGTGTCCTGTTCTATGAGTAAATCTAAGAACGGGAGTTTCAAATAACTCGGCAACTCCAAGGTGAGGTTGATGGTTGGGTATTTAGAGTTTAACATGCAGATAAAATGTAATAGGTCAGAATGTGGATGTGCCGAAAGGACAAAGATATGATCCACATAATGGATTAAAGGAGAGATTTAAACGGGCATAAGCTAAGTACCTCACTCTCAACGGTTTGCATGAAAACCTCGGCAAGTACCGCTAAAAGGGGTGAACTCATGGTGGCGCCTTCTTTTTGTTTAAAAATGACATAATTTTATTTAAAAAATGATCTAAAAGCTACAAGTCTTAAGGCCGAGATAAATGTTTAAATTTCGAAAGGAGGGAGGGGTGGGGTAAGATTGTGTAATTTATCATATATAATACCGTGTACCTCGTCGTAGGGGATACTAGGCTCATAAGGACACTACATCCAGGGAGGCCATTTATAAACGGCACAGCCTGGGAACTGAAGGATTTGAGGTGGTCTACGGCTTGTAGAAAGCTATTGATTGAGAACTGGGAGTTATTTAAAATAGGTGAGAGGAATGTTGAGAGCGAAGTACTTTCCACTTCTTTATTGCACTCTCACACGTTTGTCAGGTTTCGCTAAGTATAATATTTAAAATGTGGAACCACGTTTACCCAAATTTAAATTCATAGTAGAATTTTCTATTCACTTCCCAATTCTGGATGCTATGTGCATGTAAAGTAAATTGTTTCCCATCTACAGTTTACAGTAATATTACGGTTGGTTATAATAAAATTAATACTATCGTTACATAATGCTTGTAGGTGAAGCGAAATTATCACGAATAATACGGTCGATCCGTACACAGTAGCACCGACATTACTACAGATGTTAGATTCTTAGTAGTACAGAAAACTGCTCTGCCGTGCACAAGGTTTACAAATATTTTTTGAAAACATCCTAATTGAAAAGAAAAGATAACACAATTCTGTTCCCGGTAACAAGTTCACTATTTATATCAAAAAGTAACTTGCGAACACATTTCTGTCAAGGTCTATGGTGTTTTTTAAGGAATAAATATGGAATAATCCGGTTTAAGCTCTATACAATGAAATAATGATTCGTGATTTCTGAGGATCGTGGGCACGAGTTACGGTTAACGTCACTGCGCAGCTGAGAGCCAATGATCTTATGTACTCCTTCTTCAGATAGATATTATGAAAAATAAATGATTTTGAATGCATTAATTCACAAAATCCCCCAAATCAAAAGTTTCCATATTGCAGTCTTAAACTTATGTTATCGTTAAAATACTGTTTAAACAATTTTACATTCACTCGTTCAGTTACCTTCCATGCATGTTATGTGCATTCCCGTTTTAATCTATTACGCTTACATCGCCTTACTGTATGTTTTGCATACTGTGCCATGTATTCTTGTTTTTCATGAAGTATGAAGTCATGTTTACCATGAATCTGTAAAGTTAAATTATAAACCATAAAGTTGATTGCTAATCAATGAAAATCACAGTACGAAGAAAAACTTAGTTTTGCTTTGTGCAAGCTCATTAACACACTTGTTTTCCAAATGAATTATTTTTTCACGGTCGTAAACATGGCAACAGCAAAAACTACATCAAGGTGTTTTGATAATAGATATATACCATAAAATACTTATGTTTTTGAAAATTAAAGATTTTCCGGCAAAATTATTTTTTTATTTCTTGTTTGGAATATTATATCTTTCAGTTATTTCCATTTAGGAAAAAAAGCCACTTTGAGTACGTGCATCTTATCTGAAGGAATAGTTTACATGATTAGTGAAAGAACATGTTTGGCTCACAGCTGATCGTGAACTCTGCGCACTAAGACCCTATCTCCTTCAAAATACAACTTTGAAATAAGTTTCCAAAAATTCATGATTTAAATAGCACCTTCCGGTAGAGAATGGCTCTCCTAATGGGATCATAATATTTTCGGTGAAGTAGGTAATCAGAACACGAATGCAAATTGTAGGTTCTTTTACACCCCTAAAATCAAAGAATTATTGCACAACTCCGTTGAATGTCAAAGCAGTTTAGATGCCGTAGGAATGCTTTTATAATCTGCAAAACGTCACATCATGGTCTTTCTCAGACAGTAGCACTCCTGCTGGAAATTCTGAAAGCAAACTACCTTTCTGTTGAAATTGAAGTTTGCAAGGTGAATCAAATAATTATATTCCTCAAATTTATATGCTTGTAAATATTAGTAATGAAGACAATCCTCATAAAGTACCTTACCTGATCAGGACGTCCTGGTGTACAAATCGCCTGAATACAGCCCTCGCACAGAAGTCTGTTATAAATCCATCTCCCTCCCCAAATTAATAATCCGCAGCTCATTCTGTCTTGATTCTTACCAGGTGGCTTTCTTCCGCTTTCGAATTCAAAGAGCCTTTGCCGTCTCCTCCGATATTCACTCTAAGCATTGCAAACTAAAGAACATAACAGAATTGACCGCTGAGGCAGAATACACCTCAAACCAGATATAAAAGTTTATCGGAAAATCCAGTTCCAGCCGTGTTACTGTTTAAGTTCCAAACCCAGGCTACTTGAGCTCCATTCTTTACATACCAAATGTTACCTGTCAACTCAAAAACGCCCTCAGGAGAATGAACTTCGATGTCTATATAAGGTCTCCGGAATCTTTATATACTCTGCTTAAAGGAATATTGACAAGCTCCCAGTCCTCAACGAGGCACGTGTATCCCACTACAATATCCGAGATAGTACATCGAAAATTGGTAACAAGAGATACTACATCGGAATGACCAAACGCTCGTTTAGATTTAGAATTAACGAACATAAAAGGGACACAAGAGATGGAAAAGTAACTACTGCCTTGTCCAAGAAAGTCAAATTCAAGTCAGCTGATCCGATGTGGACTATATTAAGAAATTAGCTTCCTGTTCCACGCCTAAATATGACGCCATTCACGAAACCCTAGAGATCATAACCAGCAGTAAGGCTTGCAATGATAGCGTTTCTTTAGAATTGCCACGAGTTTGGAACCAGTTCATCAAGTTATGCTGCGTTTTTACCACGATACCGCGTGGCCAACTAACATGATGCCTCGCTTCTGCGAATAAATAATTACATTCGCAGCTATTCATTTATTTTCTAGTCACCAGGTTCGAATTGATGAAGTGTTCTGTTATCCAGTTTTCAGTTTGCTGATGATCTTCCTTAACAGAACCGTCACGTTGATGTGCGAAAGCTTGGAAACTTTAATATTCTATTCTGCGCCAAGAATTTCGTATTACTAGTTTATTTAATATATTTTGAGTGCTTAAAATATATTAAATAGACTAGAATTTAAATGCTACTTTTCATTCAAGATTTCAGTCAGGCATTAAAGGAATTTCGGATCAGCCACGATTATAGAGGAATTGTGCTGGGGAATCAGTAGTCCTACAAGCCGCGGCAGATAATGTTAGTTTTACTGGTCGATGCTTGTTATCGTGTTATATGTAGCGTGTGTGGCTATGTTTATGACAGTGAAGTCAGAATAGTGCATAGCGCTCTTAGGTTTTTGAGGTTATAAAAATAAGTGCAAAGTCAGTTTAACCTAGAACATACATTACTTAAAGCTTGTTTTTAAATATCGTAGCTCGTTCTAAGTAGTAGGAATCCTGGTTCACTTAACTCCAATACCCTTAATTAAGTGTTATAATTTCACTTCAAGAAATGTCATGTATTCAAAATTTTCGTGAAATTAAGCTCTCAGTGGCTCTCATGCCCATATTTTTTTGCGTTTCGATTTTGGAGAGTTTCTTATACACAATCACAGCATCAATAACCGCCAACTCAGAAACATTTTTTGGAAAATGTAATATGATAACAACTTAATTCTTTCCCTAGTGACAGGACAAGATTAAAGCATGAACAGCTTTCGTCGCGCGATACATTTCCTGTCCGGGTATGCCACGTTACATCGTGTTATTGTATTTCTTTATTGAAATTGGTATATGGTAGAAAGAATCATTTGATTTAGAAAGCCTATCATTCAGTATCTCAGTCTGCCAAAAAAATATCTCAGCATACACGACTGAATATCATCAAACATGTCAGTGTGGGAGTCATTCTCAATAAATACGCAAGTCAGCAAACCTGAACTGTCTCGAAAATAGAGCTGTTTGAAAATCTCATGCGCCGGAAACTATGAGGTCTACAACCTACCTAAACATCACTGCAGACCAAATACATTATTCCTCGGAAATAGTATTCCTCTCTTGTAAAGATTTCATTCTTCAAGTTCAGAGCATGCCACTCTGTCAAAATAGTTTGGGAACGGTTCGTGCATCATGAAGAAAATCCTAGGTGTTGCTCTGGCCTACAAATTTCTCAAATATCAATCCAATAGAGCACTTGTAATTATTGTTGGAACAGAAAATCCTATTTCCCCTGGCTCAGCCACGTAACTTACAAAACTTAGAGGATCTGTTGGTAATGAGTTGGTACCAGATATCACAAACATCTTAAGAAATCTTGGAGCATTCATTTAAATTTTTGTTGGAACAGAAAATCCTATTTGCAGTGGCTCAGCCACGTAACTTACAAAAGTTAGAGGATATGCTGGTAATGAATTGGTACCAGATACCACAAACCTTATAAGAAATCTTGGAACATTCACCCCCCCCGAGTAAGAGTTGTATTGTCCGCACGTGGAGTATGAAATCATATTTGACAGTGTTTATAAGTTTATAATACACTGTTGGCCACGAAAAATGCAACACCAAGAAGGAAGCATCCAATGGGCCTTAAATTCGCAGTATGCATCGTCCGCGAGAGGACATGGAAACGATAAGCTTTGCAGGGCATATGCAAATCATGTGCGCCCGGCACGCCACCGAGAAGCACTATAAGTAGGGTGAACAGATGGCATGGTGTAAGTAGTGGAAGAGTGTTGTGCTGGTGGACCTGTGCGCAGGAAGCTTCCTGATGCCTCGTCGCAGAATACGGCAGTCATTCCAGCACGGTTCGGAGTTCAACAGAAGACGAATATTGGCTTATGGCGACAGCGGTTTATCGTACCCAGACATCGGGGCCCGTGTGGGACGACATCCAGCCACAGTGAAGCGAGTATGGATTCGGTGGGTGCAGGAAGTACGGACGGACCAACGTGAGCGATTGACGCAGCCGCGGCACACCACCGAACGAGAGGACCAGCATGTTGTGCGGCCGGCATTGACGGCTCGCACCTCCACATCACGAACGTTAGCGCAGGAATTAGGGTGTGTTGCGGAGCAACCTGTGTTAGCACGTACCGTTCAACGTTGTCTGCAGGAGCGGGAACTTATCGCACGGCGCCCATTGCTCCGATTACCATTGACGCGAAACCACCGATTACCATTGACGTGAACGCCGCACCTGGACTACGGAATGGCACGAAATTGTCTTCTCCGAGGAATCCCACTTCTGCCTGCTACACCACGATGGTCGGATCCGCGTGTGTCGGCACGGAGGCGAGAGATTCTATGACGCCGACATTATGCATCGCCACACCGGTCCGTCACCTGGCGTTATGGTTTGGGGCGCAATTGGATATGACACCCGCATCCCTCTGGTACGCATCGGCGGTACACACAACAGCCGCCGCTACATCTCCGACGTTTTTTAACCTGTACTCCTCCCTTACCTGCAGGACCTGAGAGCGGCCACGTATCAACACGACAATGCGCGCCCGCACGTGGCACGCATAGTGCAACAATTCTTCACGGCATACCAGGTGTCACTGCTGCCGTGGCACGCATCGTGCAACAATTCTTCACGGCACACCAGGTGTCACTGCTGCCGTGGCCCGCCTGTTTCCCGATATGTCGCCCATCAAACACGTTTGGTCGCTGATCGGCAACCGAGAGGTACGGCAAGCAACACTTGCGGCTACGCTTGATGAAGTGTGGCAACGTGTGGAAGCAGCCTGGATCGCCATACACCAAGCCCACATCCAAAGCCTCTTTCGTTCGATGCCGCGGCGTGTAGCGGCCGTTATTGCCAGCCATGGGGGCCACACGAACTAGTGATGTCTGCGTGTTCCGTAAGTCGCACGGGCCTCAAAACTCAATCGTTACATCTTTGTATCTGTTGATATGTGTCCATTAAATCTGGCTTTGCTATCTCGTGTCCTTCTTGGTGTTGCATTTCGGGTGGCCAGCAATGTATTTTGGGTTTCCGGTGCATACTTTTTATTATGTTAGTCCCCTTTAAAACATTATTGCAGCTGTAAATTTCGGCAATGCACTTCACATATTATCGCTATAGAACTATAGATAAAAAAATTCGCTGGGAACTTGGAACCCTGCAGTAGGGCGATATCTGAAGCGGTTTTCTACAACTTAAAAAACTCAGTGACTTGAAGGTATTTTTAAAATATATAAAATATCAGTTATTCGTAAAATACTGAAAACGATTCAACATCCAAAAGTTTGAGCATTGAATGCAGCTTTGAAGGAATATACTCTAAACGAAAGAAAGAATCATATTTTCCTAAAATATCCCATAGATGGTTTTCTCTGCGTGGGCTAAAACATAGGTCTCACCGAAATTAAATGTTTAATCTATAATTTGCAGAATACGTTTAAATATCTTTATACACATGCATCAGATATATGTTTTGATGTAGCACAAAATATCGCGGTGTGTAAGTTGGCTTTTTGAGATCTGAAAGGACTACCGAAACAACTTTGGTTGACTATGATGTGAAAAACGATTCTATATCGTTGTTTGTTTTAAAATATTTCACGAACAATGCTAACATATTTCAAGAATGGCAATGCTATAAAATAACAGGAACATTTATGAAAGTATTTTAAACGTACTTTTCGAATATAAAACAAAATCTAAGTTCATACGCAGTATAATCCAGGAGTTCCGGACTGCACCTGTACGGCAAAGTATTTAGTATTGAAAGTAGGTCATGCTTTTCAGTAAGAATGCGGGTTTCCTAAAAAATTATTAAGGAGACGATTTCCGTCTCATAATAACGGGAGTTAAACAACTGAATTGAACTCCTATTATTATGAGACGGAGAATCGTCTACTAAACAAATTTTGAAGAAACCCGCATTTATACTGAAAAGCATGACCCGATTTCGGGACTAAAAAAAGCCAAATAATTGCATATTGACACAACGAAGGAAATCATGCCCGTTAGCTTAGGAGATAAAACCAACATTAAGCATAATAACCTCGTAATTTGCTCTGCAGCAACTTCTGTAACTTAACTTATAAGATAAAGTCTGTGTCTACATTAAGCATAGCCAAAGCAGGAGGAAAATGATCTAAACAGAAATTTTTGAAACAGCGCAGTTAAAACCTATGCACAATTATAGAGAAAACATAGAACACGTAAGAAATTTAAATATCCCTAAACTCATGAAATATATAATTAAATTTTGAGAAAAATCAACCTTAAAAATACAAGGAAGAAAACGAGGGAAAACTGAGAATGTATGTGGACAAACTAAAGTAGACACTAATAGCAAAAGGATTTACACTTAGAATATATTTCTTGGCATTTAAAAAGGAGAAAACAAAATTGGTATACTGGCGTGAAAAACTGATGGACGGACAGCAGTGCCCATGATTATAGCCGCACAGTGAAACACACAAGCTTGAGGTGATTTGCATAACGCAAGCGGATCAGTAAAAAGAAGATGCGCATGAAAATTTGTGAAACGGGATGCCGCAGGTCACATGACAGCGCTGAAATGAATATTAGGAGCGTATCGCAGCAAGGCAGGAAACAGAAAGAGATAGTGCACGGCGTTGTAAAGAGGTAAGAGTAGTTTCTTAATGTGTCGCAGACGAGAAAACGTTCACGCGGAGACATTTAGATGACTTTACACGTGGTCGAATAATCGTAAAGCTGGAGGATGGGCGAACAGTTAGACATTTCGCCGACGTGTGCGGCGTGATCCATAGCGCTGTTTCATGTGCGTGGAAGACCTTCTAAACGACAGGAACAGCTGTTAGAAAGGTCAGTGTTCGCCACCAAAAGAAATGACCGATATATGGTCCTACAGACCAAACGTGATCGACGCCTACCCATTGGAGACATCGATTACAATGGTGTAAAGACCACAAGAGTTGAACCGTAGAGCAATAGGGTACGGTAACCTTCACGGTTGAGAGTAGTTTCAGTACCATGAGCGATTCTAGACGTCAGTTGGTTTGGAGAGAGGTGGGAACAAATTATCGACCGCCTAACTTTACCGAAAGGCATTGGTATGGCGGTGGCGGTGTGCTCATCTGGGAAAGCATCACGCTGAACGGTCGTACTAAGCTCCACATTTTCGAAGTAGGTTCCGTAACCACAAACCGCTACTGCGATGAGGTGCTCTTTTCCCATGTGCGCCTATTCCGAGGTGACATTTGTTTCGAGTTCGTGTTTATGACGATAACGCAAGACCTCATCGAACACGTGCAGTAGACGAGCTTTTGGAAAGTGAGGATATCATTCGTATGGATTGGCCTGCGTACTCCTGGATCTAAATTCCATAGAACATGTGTGGGACGCTTTGTGGAGACGTCTTGCAGCACGCCCACATACGCTGGAAGATTTCCATCAGTTGAAACGTGCTCTACTATATAAATGGGCAAAGTGCCTCAAGAGCTCATCGGCAGCCTCGTGTGAAGTATGGCTAGACGCTGGAACGCAGCCATAGTTGTTAGGGGCATCATATTCCACACTGACGGCCACCTCTTTTCTGTAATTCATTTGTGAAAACGGTGATTATGTGTCCTACTTCACGGTATTATTTTACTTGTGTATTCATTTCTGCACGTGCGTTTGTCCATCTTCCAGTTTGGTACATACTGAGGCATCTGTTGTATGACATTGATCTATGAAGGCTCCTTCATTGCCAAGCAACGGCGACAAAATAGAACGAACCTTGAGTTTTGCACGCCAGTGAATATTGCATCTAATCAAAATGCCAATTTCTGAACACAGAAAACTCGACCCCGTGAAAGATGATACGCAGAAATACTGATCTTAGGGACGCGAAGATACACATCACGCACATGGGTACTCATTGTTAAATCTCTTGAAATTAGGCGAGAATATTCCGGAACGTGTTTCAATGAACTTAAGTGAGATGAATTATCCAATGTTAAAAACCACTGAACAAATTAGAAACACTAGTAGCAGCCGATACCTGCTCACACTAGTAGAAAGCGTTTTCGTCCTTTACACCGTTTTCTTACGGACTTTATAAAATAAAGACATACAGGAACTCATGCAATACTCAAATTCATTACGAATGGCACAACTATTCTGCTTCATAAATGCAGAAATAAGACCAAACCTAAAGAAAAATAACGCTGAAAACGGAAGAAAGCTATGGGTATAAAGATATTATATTGTTCACCAATAAAAAATCAATGGAATTACATCTTGGATTTTTCCTGGAAACTCCGCTCTGTGAAATACCACGGATGTCGTCTGTGCTTGAACTATAAGGGGGCCGAAAAAAAGTTAACTTATGTTCTCTGTTTCTCTCATACACAATACAAGATAAGGTTATTACGATAATTATATTACACATTTATATGTATCGGTTACTTTGGTGCTTAACCAAACAACTGACTCAAAAGCAAAAATGCTGTAATAAACATGTATTAGAGAGCTCTTCCTCCAGAAAAATTCCTGACAGTGTGCATACGTCTTACTAATTTATTGAGTGTTTTAATTTCAGCTGTGACCCCTAAAACGAGGGCTGAAGGTTTCTTTGTGCCTCATCTATTCACGATTTCCTTTAAAACTTGTTTCATATTCATTTATCAGAAACGCCGAAAAACTTTTTGCACATTGGGTGTAAAATACGGTTCTATGTGTACATGTACATTTTTGTAAAGGAAAAAACTTACAGTGCTCTCGTAATCCATATCGATAAAATCTAAGGGAATATGAAACTTTTTTATTTCGATATTATACTGTATGAAAACACAAACACAGCATTTTAATTTAAGTATATTCTGAACATTCAGGTAAGATCTCAACGTTAATTAGTACTCCGCTAAGAAAGTTATGAACATCGTGGCATCACGCTAATCATATTCGTCGAAAACCAGGGTTTTTATACATCCAAATTCACAAGCATAAATGTGTAACAACCGCCATGTTAAATAACGCAAAGCAATCGAAAGCTAGGAGAAAGCACTACTGGATTGACGATCTGATGTAGATGTCATGATCCTGGTTCATTCTCCTATTCTTCTGTACTGAAACACCATTCCAGTTTCAGCTTCTTTTAATAGAAAAAATGTTATTCAATCATAATGAATTATTTCCTGGGCCCATATTTTTTTATTTTTTTTCAAATATATTACTCATCTGAGGGATAATTTCTAGAAGTTGACAAAGAATAATTCGGATTGGGGAAAAACAGTGAAAACAAAGTAAAGAGGGGGTGGGGTGTTACGTAAAACTACAGAATAGCCACACAAAAATTTACTCACAAAGGAAATTTCCTGCACAAACTCTACCAAACCAATTTAACACTGATCTGTGCATATGTTTTGCTGCTAAATATCTCAAAATAAGCTCAACTATGCGCCAAAGTAATATTAGTTTCCAACATTATGCAGCTGGAAAGTCTGCAACTGCTACTGAACTTAAAAATAACTAGCAGCAATATTAATGATACAAATGCACTTGATATTTTCAAACCTGATAGATAGTGTTTTGCTTAGCTTTTAAAAATTTGCAGGCTTAATTCGTAGAAGGTTGAAACAAAATTCGACTCAGCTTTCCGAAAATTGTTTTGCTTTGCAGATATATCAGTCACAGTTTTATAAGAACAAAAAAATCTGAAAATTGGTAAAGAATGTGAAAGGAAAAAAATTAAGAGCAGCAATTGACTTTAATTGACCACATTTCTTGACAACTTTTACTCTACAGGGTATCAGTTGATTATAACCCAGCATTTTTCAACTGGTGGTACGTGAATTGTTATCCAGTAGGATGTATGGGCGTGATAGGAAGATGATGAGTAAGATTTTAGAACATTAATAGAGTTTAAAAATTACACTGGGAACGTGTTCCCTTAGGATGAAAAACTATTTCACAAAGTGCGTATAAAGACTATCATCTTACGGCATATTCCCGTATGCCTTGTCATACTGCTTTGAAGAATATTAAGAGTGTCAGGGTTATTTCCACTTTTAACCCAAATCTATCTAGTGGGTGGAACGTCATGTCCTTTGCTGCCAAATTGTTCATACACGCGACATCTTACGTCAGCTGTGTACATTTTGAGACTCTTCATAATTTTCGGGAATTCCAGAACAACCGACTGGCATGTTGATTTTTTTCTCGTTGTATTTACCAAGCTCCTCCGCCTGCCATTCAGTCATATGTTCTTTTGTTCTTCTGTTCAACGTACTGTGTTGCGCGATGGAAAACGGCTCTGCCGTTCTCCTGCTAAAAGACCAAAAACAGAAAATTCCAGTGAAACACCAAGCCGTGATTTCATTTCAGAAGTATCATCAGCGAGTGCAGAAGAGGTGTGGCCTTTCTGCTTCACACGGTCAGGTTCGCCTACCCAGAGGCTAAGTAAATAGTGCAAGGTCGTCAACCGCAGGTAGGTCCCCAGATATTTATCCTTTGGATTTTTTTATACGATGAGCAAAATGAACCTAATTCCTAGTGCGTAATTTGCTTTAAACCACCATCCAACGGCGGCATGAAAAATCTCTCTTTCAGCGTCATTACGAAACAAAGCACGTAAGTTTACAAAACAAGAGTGTGAACATTTTTCGGCTGAAAGGACGTACATTTATGGTCAATATGGGGAAAATGTCATCTTTCTCGGCTGCAAATGAGAACGCAGTTGAAGTAACATTCAATGCTAGTAGAAAACTAGCACAGGCAGGAAATCGCATACCATTGAGGAAAAACTAGTTTTGCCATCTGTAAGGACGCTGTTTAATCAGTGTGGGAGAATCAGCTGCTAAACAGGTTGATGCAATATCCTTGTATGATAATATACACGCGGGGCACTATGCACGGAAAACAATGCTATGCTTCCATTTTAACACCTGCAGGAAGAGTTTAAAAGAGAAATAAGTTCTCCAGATGAAAACCTGAGAGGCATTCGCCTTTTCGCAAACTATTGAAAACGTGTGCAGGCTGACGGAAATTGTTAGACATACAGGATATGAAGATACGTGGTGTTTTCAATCGGATATCAGAACGTTTAGTGAAAGATAATTAATCACTTTGAAAAAAATTTGTTGAGCTGACCGGTTGACGAAAAATTGAAAGGTTACAAAAGAAACCAAATTTCATTACTTTTAGGTTTGGTTCTTCAATTTTCATTGGTATGTGTGGATTTACTGTGATGCTTTTTTTACTTGCCACAATAAATTTTCGGTTACCGTCCATCTAAAATAAATTCTCTCACAGTGATGGATAAAATTGTTTCAATGAATGCTTAATCCGTCGAGTGTCAGTATAAAACTCATATTAAAATAACTACGGAGATTGAATCTCCGAAAACAAATTACATTTCACTGGCTATCCCTTGAAAAGTAATACGAGTTTTCATTATATAATATTATTTTCGAATAAAATGCTGAAATATGTCAAAGATGGAAATTTATTATGTACTCGATAATTCATCACAACTGCATAGAAAATAATAGTCTTGAAAAATAATACGCATTCACAAAATAAATAGCTCTGAATTTTTTTAGGTATTTTGGAAACAAAATCACCTTCATATAAATGTGTACCTCAAAATCTTATATATATATATATATATATGTATATAACATCATCTTCACCATCGCCAACCATTATCATTCCACTGCTGGTTGAAGGTTTCCCATTTTTCTTTCATAAATGTCTACCTTGCGTCAGCCTTCTCCATGGCACTCTCGTATGCTTTCGGATTTCATCACCCATCTCCCATGAGGTCTTCCTCTGGGGATTTTCCTGTCTCTTGGAATCCAATCTACAATTTCGGTTGCCCATCCTTGATGGTCCGTTCTTCTGCCAAGATGTCGAAGCCCACTGGCATTTCAGGGATTTTATTCTAATCAGGATATCTTCCACTCTTGTCATTTCTTTATTCATTCGTCCCTCTCCTTATCTCTCCCGGGTACAATAAGCATGCACTTCTCCATGCTTCTTTCTGTGGTCTACAGTTTTTGTATGTCTTTTTTTTCTTTGTATAACTATATTTATATATACACTGTCGAGCCATGTTATTGTGAACACCAGCTAATATCCAGAATAACCGCCTTATGCAGCGCGGGCAGCAGCTAGACGGGCTGGTAATTATTCAATAAAGTGCTGGTAGGTGTTCACATTTATGTGGAGCCGTGCTGACTGCAGTGCATCTGACAACTGGTGGAGGGTGTGTGATGGACGATCCATAGAGCGAACAACACGATCGAGGTGGTCCAGAAGATGCTCAATTGGGTTGAAGTCTGGAAAATTAGGGGGACAGGGAAGTACATTGAAATCTTAATAGTGTTCTTCCAACTACTCTCTGGCATTCCTAGAAGTGTGGCACGTCGCCTTGTCGTACTGGAAGATTTCATCCGTCCCAAAGAAGACAATCAGCATGTATGGGTGTACGTGGTTCGCAAGGATGGAATAATAACGAATTCGGTCCATTGTACTTTCAACCGGCACGAGTAGACCCAGGAAATACCACGAAAACAATCCCCAGACCATAATGCTGCCCCCACCAGCTTGTGTTCTTAAACCAGTGGTTGAAGTGTGTTTGCTCTCCGATGCTTCTCGCCTTATACGCCAACGTCCATCCGTTCGATGAAGCAGAATACGTCGCACATCGGAGAAGGCAATCGTTTGCCAAACAGCGTAGGTCCAATTCCGATATTGCCGTGCAAATGTAAGCCTGTTCTGCCGATGCACTTTCGTTAGCATATGTGGAGATACCATCACTCTGAATCGGAGCCCATAGTAACAGGGTTGCTGAACTGTCGTTTTAGACACACTTACGGTAGCCCCCTGGTTCATTCGGCCAGTGAGTTGCTCCACTGTAGCGTGTCTATCGGTCCTCCCGCACCTGCTCAGCCGACGTTCACTTTTCTGGTCAATGGCACGTGTTTCTCCGCAGTTTCCATGACGCTTATTCGCAATAGTGTCATTTCTCCAATCACGATACACTTTAACCGCAGCAGCACGCCACACAGTTCACAAACTGCGTTATTTCAGAAATACTGCCACCCTTGGCCCGAAAGCCGATAATCATTAACAAATCTGATAAATCGCTCGTTTTATCAAAGACAGCAACGAGTGATATATTTTCAGAATGCATCCAGCACACCTTTTATACCCTCTAAGCCAGCTCACGACAGGTGTCTTCTTTCATTGGCTACGCGCTGCTGACGTCAAAAATATCAGCTGGTCACAATAATGTGACTCTACCGTGTATGTGAGAATTTCGGTTGTCCATTGGTAATTCTGAATTTTGTAATTCGTCCTTTTTCGCATGAAGTGATACATCAACAAATTAGCTTATAAGGTAATATTATATATATATCACTTGAGTAAAATGGGAACTCTATTTTCAATTCGGTGATCCTTAAAATATGGACTTTCACAAAAGCGGTAATTGTATCAATTACATATGAAACTTTTTTAAATGATACAGATTATACATTATTATAATCAGTCCAGCTCCAATGCTGGGTCAGATGGTTGTTAAAATCCCAAACCTGTGGATTTGTGGCATTCTTGAGGTAATTAAGGTATTAACAAGTGCAAATGCTGAACACATACGTTCAACTTCTTAAATCGCCGCCCCGGTGGCGCAGTGGTCTAAGGCGCTGGCCTCTGATCATTCGCCCGTAAGGGGTCCGGGTTCGAATCCCGGTGAGGCATGGATGTTGTGTTTGTCTTACGGCACTGGCTCTCTCCCTTCCCTGGAACCAGTGACCCTAAATTAGGGACGGGCGACTGCTTATAGCCCATTGAGTTGCTCACGGTGGTCGTTAAACCTCCAATCAAAAAAAAAAAAAAACTTCTTAAATCACCAAATATCCTCTTTAGCATAAGGTTCATGTGCAAGCAGTCAATTATTCCAGTTTTTGTACGTCTAATAAAATGCCAGAAATTTCATAGTTGTGAAATTATTTTTACCAAAGAATAATTGGTTTCGAAGTGTTGATTGAAGCTTATCAGTAAACACCCAGTAGAGATTTCGGTTGCAACGAAAGGAATTAACTCGATCACTGACACGAGATCAGTTTATGTCAGAATTTAATTGTAGATTGCGGTATTTTTTGTGCACTTTCGAAGGATAAGAACCTCAAATGCTGATTGACACAGTTGTGAATTCCTAGAAAACAAACTGAAATTTACGAATTATGAATTTTTTGGTAGTTCTGGGAGGAAAAGTTTTTAAAGTTTCCCGCAACCTGAAGACATATATTTTTTCGAATGGTCGTTAATTCCAGTTGTTATTCCTATAGTGAACTTACTACAACACAACGGTGAAGAAACGGCGTAGACTTTATTCAAGTTATAAAAATTGGCTAAAGGCGGAACCTTTAGAAGTGACATGGTGTTATCTTTATTTTTTGGAGCAAACAAAAATAGGGATGAGTTCATGAATGTACATATATTTTTTTTACCATACTCAATAAACATGTTTTTTAAAAACCTTCTCCATACACATTGCCCAAGATTTAAAAACAAATTTATTTATTTTTACAGTGTGTTCCACGGGATGCGTTGATTTTTGAAGACAAACACTGCATGGACCGCATCGATAGACATTTCTCTCCTTTGGAATGTACCACAAAATAAAAATTTGATTCTACCAGATAGTACGTAGTGTACATAGTTATATTCTGTAGTTTTTAAAATATAAAATGCAAAGGTATAATTGAAGAAGAAGGAATCCACGATCATATAATTCTGCGATTAATTTTGTTAAATATAAATATTTTCGCCGAATATGTATTAAGCACACAATTCTTTTATTGTGTTAAACGCGAATTTAAATAACCATTTACCTGTCTCACGCAAAGAATAATACATTTTTCAATGAAGGATTTGGGAAGATAACACTCAGTACATCTGCAGTACTACGAAATGCATTCTTTTTGCATTCCTTTTTTTTTTTTTTTTGAAATTTAAGACCAGATATAAACTTTACTTCATTGGAAATTATATTTTTATTCGAGTAGATATTTTTGAAATCTAAAAATCTAAACTGCACAGATTATAATCATATCCAAACTTTCCCAAGCGTTCTGCTTGTTAAATAGTTTCCTTTTTTTATTTTTTTTATTTTTTGTTGCATACCAAAATCATGGGCGAAGCTACAGAAAAAACAGCACATAGAATGTGAGGAATGTGTAGGGCGGGTGTATGTATGTAACGTAACTAAATGTATGCCAGCATTGTTTTTTACACTTCTGTTACATGGTATCCAGATATTTTCTCCCCGTCATTATACCTGCCAAAAATAGGTTTTAATGTTTTTATCTTTTATATTTACATTGAACCACACTGCAGAGGAAACCATCGTTGAGCACGTGCACCGCTTTTTACATTTGCAGGTACGGGGAGTGCATACGAAATGAAAGTTTTCCACGGTTCAGAATTCGCAGGTATATAACACAATCATTCACTGTACGAAAATTCATAGTTTTCAGGTTGCCTCTTAAACGGTAAACACATGTTTTAGCTTTGGAAGTTGGACTAAAGAAATATGAATGAAAAGCTAATAGTCAACTTATCGTACATCATTTCAAACCTTTTGATATCATAAATGAATAACCTATGCGCTATCTACAAGAGATGGCTATGTCCTTTGTTTTTGATCTTCTAACAGAAAAATAAATTTAATGTGGAAGCGCCGCTAGACTCTTGCAGTTTCGAACAAATATTTGGTTGCCAGAGAAGTTCGTTCGGTTTTTCCAATATTATTTGAAGCAACACGAACAATATTTTAATCATAGTGTTAAATGCTTTTTGTAGCTCTTTCTTCCCGTACAACTTTTGTTCATCATTATATTTGGTTTAACTCTTTTTATCGATATGGAAAAGGAGCGGTTGCCCTGATGGCGCAGTGGTCTAAGCGCTGGCTCCTGATCATTCATCCAGAAAGGTCCGGGCTCGAATCCCGGTGAGGCATGGATGTTGTGTTTGTGTTACGTCATCAGCTCTCTCCCTTCCCTGGAACCAGTGACTCTAAATTAGGGACACGAGACTGCTTACAGCCCATTAAGTTGCTCAAGGTGGTCGTTAAACTTTCAATCGAAAACAAAAAAGATGGAGTGCCAAGTAGACAGATATGACCATTTTCAACACCTACTTTTCTTCGCTGACAATCAAGGCTCCAAAGCTACAAACGCTGCTCCAGGCACATGCTCTGTGTACGGAAAAGGCGCTGTTACTGACAGAACTGCACACAAACGGCATTCACGCTCCAGGAAGGGAAAATTCGTCGTCAGAAACTTTCCACGTTATGACAGACCTGTTCAGTTCAATGAGGACAGATTAAATGTTCTCTTCCAGAACGATTCTCCTCAATCCCCCAGAGAATTGGCCCAGCAGATGGGATGCTCTCATTATACCGTCGACCATTACCTAAACACCATAGATGAGGTCCAAATACTCGGCGCATGGGTGCCACATCCTCTGAACACAAAAGACAAACCCCAGCAAATAGGATGCTGTCATAATACAGTCGCGCATCACCTGAACTCGATATCCAAGATCCAAATGCTCTTTGCATGTGTGCTACATCCTCTGAACGCAAAGACAAACCCCAGAAAATAGGATGCTCTCAAAATACTGTCGCTCATCACTTAAACTCGATAGCTAAGTTACAAATACTCGATGCCTGGGTGCCACATCCTGTGAACGCAAGAGACAACCCCTAAAAAAAGGATGCTCTAATAATACCGTCACCCATTAGATAAACTGGATAGGTAAGTTCCAAATACTCGGTGCATGGGTGCCACATCCTCTGAACGCAAGAGCCAAACCCCAGGAAATAGGATGCTCTCATAATACCGTCGCCTATCACCTAAACTCGATAGGCAAGGCCAAAATACTCGGTGCATGAATGCCACATCCTCTTAACGCAAGAGACAAATTCCAGCAAATAGGATGCTGCTCTTAATACCATCGGCCATCACCTAGACTCGATACGTAAGGTCAAAATACTCGGTGCACAAGTGCCACATCCTCTGAACGCAAGAGACAGACCCCAGCAATTAGGATGCTCTCATTATACCGTCGCCCATCACCTAAACTCGATAGGTAAGTTCCAAATACTCGCTGCATGGGTGCCACATCCTCTGAACGCAAGAGACAGACCCCAGCAAATAGGATGCTCTCATAATACCGTCGCCCATCACCTAAACTCGATAGGTAAGTTCCAAATACTCGCTGCATGGGTGCTACATCCTCTGAACGCAAGAGACAATCCCCAGCAAATAGGATGCTCTGATAATGCAGTCGCCCATCACCTAAACTTGATAGGTTAGGTCCAAATAAGCACTACATGGCTGCACATCCTCTGAACGCAAAAGACACACCCCAGCGCTCCACTATCTCCGTCATTTTCCGCGCTCGAGACCGGGTTACCCGTAGACATAAATATTTCTTTACCGCATCGTCACCGGCGATGAAAAGTGGTATCTATATGTCACTATGAAGCAGAGAAAAGAATGGCTGAGTCCTCACAAACAAGCAAAATCTCGAGCCAAGCCCGAACTGTATCTACGCAAGATCGTGATCAGCGTTTGGTAGAATTGGGAAAGTATTATCCGCTACGAAGTTCTTGAAAAGAACACCACGATCAACGCACAGCTTTACGTTCAGAAAAAGCACCGACCCAACGAGGCAATTCAGCTGAAATGATCCAACCAGCGGCACGGTGTATTTCTTCAACACGACAATGATTTCCCCACGACGCTAATCTGACCAAAACTGCTATTCAAGAACTCGGTTGGGACGTTCTATCGCACCCACCGTATTCTCCTGATGCAGCGCTCTGAGATCATCATTTTCCGGTTGCTCTCCAAGAGTCTGCGAGGCGTATTATTTAACAACGACGTCGAGCTGAAAGGGTGACTCGATGAATTCTTCTAGTCAAAACTCTGGGTTGCGATTTCTTTTAAAGTATTTTTTTTTCATTAGCAATTTCATAGTTGCTATTCGGCGACTTCGCGTCCCGTTGTTTATCCTGATATTTATTTCAACGCTAGTGATTAATATAAACCTTATGTATTTACAGTAATAAATATTAATAAATCATCATCATCATCATCATTGTCAACCATTATCAATCCACTGCTGGACGAAGGTCTCCCCAAGTTTCCTCCACAACGGTCTGTCTTGTGCCAGTCTCCTCCATGTCACCCCTGCATACTTTCGAATTTCATCCACCCATCTCCCATGTGGTCTTCTTCTGGGTCTTTTCCTGTCCCTTGGAATCCAATCTAAAATTTCTGGCTGTCCATCGATGGTCTGTTCTTCTGGCAGTATGTCCAGCCCATTGCCATTTCAGGGATTTAACTCTGATCATGATGTCTTCCACTCTTGTCATTTTTCGGATCCACGTGTTCCTCTTCTTATCTCTCCTGGTTACACCAAGCATGCACCTCTCCATGCTGCTTTGAGTTGTCTGCAGCCTTTGTATGTCTCTTTTAGTTAAGGTCCACGTCTCTGCACCATACGTAAGCACTGGAAGGATGCATTGATCAAACACTTTTCTTTTAAGACATAATGGCATATTGCTCTTGAAAATTATGCTGTTTCTTCCAAAAGCTCTCCAGGCAAGTTTTGTACGCCGATTTATTTCTTCATCAATGTGACCCTCACTTGATATCTGCTGTCCAAGATAAACGTACGTGTCTGTTATCTCCAGCTTTTCTCCATCAATCGATAAATCTTCATTTCTTGTAAAAGCATTGAACATCACTTTTGTCTTCTGAAAGTTCATTTTTAATCCCACTTCTTTACTCTTGTCAGCAAGTTCCTGGATCATACTCTGCAGCTCTGATGGGCTAGTTGCAAAAATGACTACGTCATCAGCAAAACGAAGGTGGGTTAGATAATCTCCATTAATCTTTATCCCCTTGTTTTCCCAGCTCAGTGACTGAAAAACACCCTCCAATGTGGCATTAAAGAGCTTCGGAGATATGGTGTCACCTTGTCTCACTCCCTTTCCAATTTTTATGTGTGTTGTATTTTCAAACAGCCTAATCTTTGCACTTGCATTTTCATAGATGTTATTAATAATATTAATGTATGCATCTTCAATACCGCAGGTTTTCAGAGCCATTGTAACTGCTGATGGTTTCACCGAATCAAAGGCTTTTTCATAATCGATAAAAGCCATGCACAATGGAAGTTCATATTCCCTCGCTCTTTCAATTAGTTCTCTCAGCACATGGATATGATCTATTGTGCTGTAACCACTCCTGAATCCAGCTTGTTCTCTCGGTTGAGCCATGTCCAGTGTTACCTTCAAGCGGTGTGAAAGAACTTTAGTGAAGATTTTATAAACTACTGATAGGAGGCTGATAGGTCTGTAGTTTCCAAGATCTTCAATGTCACCTTTCTTATGTAGCAGGATCATTGTAGCGGTGTTCCAATCCTCAGGAATATTTCCTTCATTAAGGCATCGAGTGAAAATTTGGGCGAGTACTGTTTCGATTTCTCCACTTGCTTCTTGTATGATGTCTACAGTAATTCCATCTTCTCCTGGAGCTTTTCCCTCTTCATGTTCTTGATTGCATGTGCAACTTCTGCTGGAAGGACTGGAGGAACTCTGGTACTGGTATCTTTCATGATGTCTGGAGTGCATGTATCATCCCTTTCATATAATTTGGAGTAGAAATCTTTCACTCTTGTCAAAATTTCGCCTCTATTTCTTGTTACGGAACCATCTTCTTTTCTCAGTGCCATAATCTGTTTTCTTCCCTTACTGAGATGTCCCTTTGCTATCTTTAGGCTTTGGTTGTTTTCAATTGCTTTTCTCACTAGTTCACAGTTGAATTTTCTTACGTCTTCAGTGATACTTTTTCTTACTGTCTTGCATAGCTCTATATATTCCAATTTGGAAGTCACATCTTCTTTAGTTGTCCTCATCTCTCTTCTTTTTTGCATCAACATTTTCGTTTTTCCTGATAATTTATTTACATGCAACTTGTTCTTAGACCCAGCTAATTTTGTTGCTGTTTCCATAAGAGCTTTGGTTACTTTTCTGTTAACTTCAGAGATGTCCACTTCTTCCGATGTTAGGCCTTCTAAAGCAGAGAACCTGTTCTTCAGTTCCAACTTGAAGGTATTATGGTGTTTTTTAAGGTTGGTTATGTCAATAGATTTTGTTTGTCTTATGAGCTTGCCACGTTCAAGTTTAGTGTTGAGGTGCATCTTATATATAAATATATATATATATATATATATATATATATATATATCATAATTTTAGTTTTTTTGTATTTATGATTAAATTTGCTATTGTTGCTTGGGAGGTTCAGTACTCTATTAAAAGTAAGTGGGAAACTTGGTTGTTGGTGTTTTTCTGTACGCAAAAAGAGGTAATTCAAGTCATTGAAAATAAAATATTGGATATTTTGTAATTCCACATGTCACTCTCAAATATATTATGTATAACGAGGTTATTTCCCTTTTCATTGATCTTTAATTCTGTATCATTGATATTGTTTTCAAGAACACGGACTTGAAGGATAAAATACATATTATGATTCATGTTAATTTTAAAACCCACGAGGTATCTTTGAAAAGGTACTGGTGAGGTACCGATTTTTTTAATTAAAGTTTCTCACGCCTTTTAACGCTTTGAAAAGCGCTCAAGTAATTGAACTGGAAGGTGGGGAAAAAGAATTGGGTCCGAAAGTAAAATAGTGTATAGTAATTTACGGATATTAAACTAAAAGCTGTTGTGAAATGTTCGTTAATCTGTACATTCTTAATTCTAGAATTTTTTTTAATAATGAAAATGCACAGTGATTACCTAGTAAGAAGAAAACTATAAGTTTAAGCCGTGATTATTTTTATCATTTTTAAAGGGGACTCGGATTTGGTATTCTCTACCAAAGAATAAATTGTCTCAGAAAGCAATTGGCACATCTTGGGAGGAGCATTGTGAAATGGCAGAGTTCAGAATTGGAAAACGTTGCGTTATGTTTCTTTGTTTTATAACCCGATGAATCCGTTACCGAAGGCTGAAGGGTCTCTCCACGGCACGGTGTATATTTGTTTCTCACTATACGAGAAATTGTCTGGAACACATAGATATACCCCTGGCTAGCAAGATCACTTGAAATAATGTGAGTAAAAATCACAATTACGGATGCAAAATATAGGGAATTTGGCAGGAGGTTTGCATATTTAATCAGATATCAAGAGTGAAAGAAACGGCAGTTCATATCTGAATGGATGTATTTCGTGATAATGTTCTTTTCGAGTTTCTGCATCTGTTATAATTCTTCTCTTCCACTACAACATTTGAGTGCTTTAATGATATTTTTTCGAAACTAAATTTTTCTCGGATTTTGAAAAATCTTCTCAACCCTGTTACTTTATTTCCATACTGCAGTTAACTTAGAGGAAACCGTCAACATGCAGCATGAGTACCGTACAGTATATGTGTTGAATTTATTTCTAAATAAATTAATCCGACGGCTATTTGCCCTAAAGTTATATTATTAACGTTGAAAGTCAGGAATCAAGCAGAATTGTTTATTTAACATTTTTCTGATGATACGGTTAAATTCAAAATAAAGACATTTTCTCCAGAAAGGAAATAACTTCTGCTTCCCTGGGAGCTTCGCTGAAAAATTTCAGGAAATATTGGGTTGTCGGAAAGGTCATGACGTATATTAGCCATGTTTTGCAAATGTTATTCATTGATATAAATAACAAAGATCAATCAATAATATAATGCCCGTTTTGTTCGATAACCTTTTGCGATCTTTTCAGTGAGCTGCAGAATGCCTCGTTCGTAGAAGGACCTGTCTTCCGTGGCGAAAAACCGTACAAGGTGCTGATTTACAGCCTCATCTGAATTGAACGTTATAATACGCAAGGACTGTTGAAGAGAGCGAAACAAGTGGAAGTCTGACGGCGCAAGTTCGGGCGATTATGCTGGGTGTGGCAACACATCCCACCGAAACTCCAATAATTTTTGGCGGGTGATCAAACTTGTGTGTGGTCTCGCGTTGTCGTGATGGAACACAACACTTTTACGATGAACGAGCTCTGGAAGTTTCTGAATGATGGATTCGTTCAAACTGTCCAATTGCCGACAGTACACATTCGAATTGATTGTTTGGTTCCGTGGTAGAAGCTCGAAAAACACGACACCTTTAAAATCCCACCACACTTAGAGAACAACCTTCCGCTGATGAATGTGTGCTTTGGATGTCGTTTGAGGCGAAGCAGCACGTTGTGACCAAGCCCCTTTGCGCAGCACATTGTTGTTCACAATTCACTTTTCGTCACCACTTATTAGTCGCTTCAAAAAAGGATCGTTTTCCTCAGGTTTAATGAGCATATCGCAGATGTTTGTTTATACGCGCCGCCAATTGAGCTTCTTTGAGTTCATGAGGAACCCACACATGTAGCTTGCTTACGTATCCCAGCTTCTTCAGGTGGTCGTGATCGCATGAAAGATGGATGTGCAATGTGTCTGCAATCTCTCGTGTCGTGTAACAAGAGTTTGACTCGATCAATGCCTTGATTTGGTTGTCATCAAACTTGATTGGCTTCCCGGACCGAGGAGCATCGTTGAGGTCAAAATCACCAGCACGGAATTTTACATATCAACGCTGTCACTGACCTTCTTGTAGACCATTATCACCGTACACTTTACGCAGCATTTCGTAAGCTTGACGGGCGTTCTTCCCTTTACGGAAGTAAAGCAGTAAAATTGGCGAAAATGCAGAGTTTGGTCTTCCATCTTCATCTTGATGTCAAATCTCCGCAAATCAGCAAAATTCCTCGCTATTCTTTTTAGACTGCAGCTAGAACTGGCACCTGTCGAATGACATAGCGATAACAGAGCTGCCATGCCTCTAGTACTTCTAAAACCGCCCAACCGCCATCGGGTGCCAAAATACGTCGTGACATTTCCGACAACCCAATAAATTAATCCCATTTCCAATGAAATTTTTGCAGCTTTACAATAACCAACAAAAATTCATAACCCAAAACTTAAAACTATTTACCTATAAATGTTGACTTATACATATCTCATGTTCATTATTGTAACCATAAAACCTCTAAATAATAAAAAATTCAGATGCTCCGCAAAAATCAAAACTCTGATTAAGCATAGCGATCAGGTACGAAACACCTGTGTGCAATGACTTTTTACGATGTCACACACTTCACCATATCGGCACAAGATTCATCACAGCTTACTCTTTAGAATCTTTCAAATATGTAAAAGTATTATAAAATAGTGTAAATCGTCTGGAAAACAAAATCATGATAGTGAAGTAAGTTATATTTTTAAAATGGAATATACACTGACGGAAAAAAATCCCAACACCACGAAAAAATAGTTGTAGAGGAATGAAATGGCGGCAATACATTTGTATAGGTAACATATTTAATCGATTAAGGTTTCAAGATCACAGCTTATTGTAAGCGCGAGAAGAGCTATTTTTAAATGTGAAATGCTGGTACATTAATAACCGGTGTAACCGCCAGATTGTTGAATGCAAGCACGCAAACGTTCATGCATTATGTTGAACAGGTGCTGGATGTCAGTTTGTGGGATGGAATTCCATGCCTGCTGCACTTGGTCGGTCAATACAGAGACGGTTAATGCTGGTTGGGTGTGACGCTGGAGTTGTCGTCCAATAATGTCCCATACGTTCTCGATTGGTGAAAGATCTGGTGATCTAGCAGGCCACGGCAACATGTCGAAACTCTGTAGAGCATGTTGGGTTACAACAGCGGTATGTGGGCGAGCGCTATCCTGTTGGAAATACCCCCTGGAATGCTGTTCATGAATGGCAGCACAACAGGTTGAATCACCAGACCGACGTACAACTGTGCCATCAGGGTACGTAGGAAAACCCCGAGAGTGCTCCTGCTGTTATACGAAATTGCTTCCCAGACCATAACTCCAGGTGTAGGTCCATTGTGTCTCGGCCGCAGACAGGTTGGTTGCAGGCGCTCACCTGGCCTCCTTCTAACCAACACACGGCCATCACTGATACCCAGGCAGAATCGGCTTTCATCAGAAAACACAACAGATCGCCACTCCGTCCTACAATGAGCTCTAGCTTGACAATACTGACGTCGCAAACGGCAGTGGTTTGGAAGTAAGTGGAATGCACGCTACAGGGCGTCTGGATCGGAGCTGTCCTTCAAGTAACCGATTTGTAACAGTTCTTTGTGCCACTGTAGTGGCAACAGCAGCTCGAACTGCTGCCGCAGACGCGGGACGATGCGCCATGGCCATACGCCGTACACGGCGGTCTTCCCTCTCAGTAGTGCCACGTGGCCGGCCGGAACCCGGTCTTCTTGAGGCAGTACCTTCCCTTGACCACCGCTGCCAACAATCATGCACAGTGGCTACATTCCTGCCAAGTCGTTCTGCAATATTGCGGAAAGAAAATCCACTTTCTCGTAGCCCTATTACACGACCTCGTTCATACTCCGTGAGCTGTAGATAATGGCTTCTTCGTCTTCTTAAAGGCATTTCTGACTAACATCAACACCCTACATCGAATCTCAACGATAATTAACGCTCACGAAAGTTACAGCGCGTGTTTACAGCAAACCTGCTTTGCATGTTCGGAGGGGCACTACTAGCGCCACACGTATGCGCCGAGGGCGAAATTTGCATAGTCGTCATCTTACAGATGTACTCTCACCGCCTACCAACTGTCGTTTATCTAACACAACACCTACTTGGTGTTGGGATTTTTTCCGTCAGTGTATTTGTAATAATTTTCAAGTAAAATACTAAACTCAATGCATTCTTTTAAATCTTGCCCTAATTCGATTATCTTCCTTAAACGCATTCCACTTTTCTTCGACTTTTTCTGTTGTCGCACGCTGGACAGACACCAAGATCTCTAAAATTTATCAATCATTCCCGCCCCACAAAAACCGTGCATATTATTCGAAAACTCAGTTGTTGGATAATGATGTGTCTCCGTTTCATTCTTTCAATAGTCTGCAAGTTTCAGAACCTGATATACCAAGTTTCTAACAAAAAGGGATGTTTACTCTGTGCTCTTCCATGGATAAAATGAAATGGGGTGAGAACGCTTGCTATGACTCACTTAATGACCCTCTGCCGCCTGACGGTACAAGTATAAATTGTTTCTAGCTGTTCGCTAATTGGCAAAGGACTGCGCTCTTCTGGCATACACGTCATTTTTGTCCCCCTACTGTTACGTCAATTATATAGTCAGTCCTGAAACTTTTCGTTCGTGGGTTATATTTATAAATTTTTCTCTTTTTCATTATTCGCCATAATGATACCAGTGCCCATCAGATTTCAGATCAAAGAATATCACTCAATTTAACGCTCCCTCCAAAACCATTCAAGATGATTATTTGGGGCCACTTTTCTTGTTCAATCGACACATCTTTTTCTCGCTACGAAACGTTCACATACATAAAAATATCACTTGCAGCATATATTCTTATTTTAATCTTCATTTTTTTGTTAGTTTTTCCTTTGTAAATGATGTTACTCCTTTCTGGCATTTTCATTCCTAAGGCATCGGAATTTTGACCAGGGACGACGATCGGGCAAAGCTATTGTACACAAGTCTGTCAATGACGATAAATCTTGTAAGTAGGTGTGACCACATTTGGTTTGTAAAGCTTTTATATCCATGGGTCATAAAAAATAAGCTTTGTAAATTTTTTAATATTCAAATTGTGTAATACAGGTGCGACTGAGAAATATATGATTACTTTTCATTTCACCTGCAATCGTTGCCATTGTGTCAATAACTTGATGTCAAATATTTTGTAAATCGCATGAGATTGTGTTTCACTTATAATGAATATGGTTGGCTGTTCCTAAAATTCGCGAAATGACATCTGTGGTCATCAGATTTCTGTTGAAACTTATATAAAAATTAATACAGAACAGTGCAATATATATATAGATTAGTACAGAACATACTAACGAAATTTGTATAAAGATTAGTACAGAACATTGGTATCGAGCTTGTACAAATGGTGGGAATTCAATTCATGAATTATATCATCAGATCATTCATTTCAACGCAACAAATATTTTATTCAAAATAGTATAACTGTACTAATGATCCGAATTATGTGGCGTAGAATAGAATTCAAAGTTTCTAAGCTTGGTTCCTAATTCATGGCAATTCTAGAAAGACGCTACCATTGCCGCGGGTTTGGAACCAATTCGTCGAATAATGCTGCGTTTTCTCTCATGATACAGCGTCCCTAATCAATATGACTACTCGTTCTTACGCATGAATAATCACATTCGCATTTAATCGTTTATTGTTTAGTCAAGTCACCCCATTCAAATTGTTTAAGTGTTCTATTATTCCGTTTGCTGCCTACCTTTCTTGAAATAGCCATCTGGTGGATTTGCGAAAGCTTGTAAACTTTGATTTCTATTGTACGCCGAGAAATTCAGATCATCGGTATTGTTATCCTATTTTGAGTATAATTGGTGAACAATTCCTGTTTATTAAATACGTTTTATTAAAATAAAGAACTGAAGAAAAATATCCACGTCTCAACAAAAGTACGATCCCCATAAGGATTAAAAGAAAAATTGTGCATCACATCATCTGAAGGAAATATGAAGCATGATTATGACAAACTCTAGATTGTTATTACAGCATTTTTTTTTATTCCAAAAGTTTTGGTAACAAAAGATAATTGGAAATTTTACAAAGTAAATTTTAAACTTTCTACCGATATACAAAGGACAATTTGCGTAGGTTTTATATCAATCTATACTAACGAAACTTATACAAAGATTAAAAACGGAAACATGAATTGAAACACCACATCAAATGTGTATATGTGTGGGGGTAGTGAATTTGGGAGGCGCGTCACTAGGTTTCATGATTTCTACGAAAAGAAGTTACTTTTCGAATAACTATAAATTTTTTATAACTTGTCAAGTTTAGGTAACAAAATGGACTGAAATATGGAAATATACCTCTGAATAAACCCTATAAATATAATTCCACTGGGTTTTTATTAGTATTATTTGCTGTCAAAATAGTTATTGTTCGTTCGGATATTTACATATTTTAGCTATTTTCCATATTCTATTTGAAAAATTAAGTTAAAATAATTTTTCTGAGAACACTTTAATTTAGAACCGAGTAGTAGATGGTGTCTGAAAAGCACATGTTTAAATGTATAATAATACATTTATCGACGAACAGTGGTGCTGCATGTTATTCCAACGTTTTTCAAGCTGTTAAAGGAAGTTTGGGTTATTTTAGCCAGTATAATTTAAATAAACAAAATGGAATTGTTCATGAATGAAATACGGGATTACACCCATGTACAGTACAAATTTAGAAGATGTGAATCCGTTTTCTGGGGTTAATATGACAAGGATGGTAAGTGAAATAATATCCGAAAACTTAAAAATTTCGTCGTCCTGGAGTGGGAATCGAATACGCGTCTCCTAGATTGAGGTGTAATCCTGTATCCCATTCGTAATTTATGTGTTCCTCCGAACAATCACGGGATAGAATTCTAAACATCCAGAGTCGCTGAACATGAATGCCGGTTACTTCGACTAGCGAAGTCTGTGATGGTTGTATTTAAATTAATCTTAAACTTGCGACTTGATTGTTCTGGGTGGTATAGTGGTTAACATACCTGGGCGCTATCTGAGAGACGCGGATACGAGTTCCGCTTAAGGATGAAGAAATTTTCAAGTTTTCGGATATTATCTGATTTACCATCCTTGTCATATTTACACCAAAAAACGGATTTTCAACTTCAAAATTTGTATAGAATTGTTTATCTTAAATTTCTAATGCTGATGCTTGCTTTAGTGCTAATTTCCACAGATTTTTGACCTGACGCTAGCCAAAAGTCAGACCTTACACATGTTGCAGTGTGTGTTGACATGAGATAATGGGAAGTATTTTTTTAAATGTTCTACTTCAATAACATGATCTGTGTTTTATGCAAAAACAATGCATTTCGCACAGCCCCGAGATTTACTAACTAGTAAACTCCTTCCAGAATTCACTAGTTTTGAACTTGAAAATTTCACATGCAGCTTGTGTTATGATAAACATATAAGCTTTGATCCTAACGTGAGAGATTCCACTGTTTCTTATTCTTATCAACCTACGGTATTGTTGTTTCTAATGCTAATCTGTCTTACGTGAATGGGATAATCTTGCGAAAAACTTTGTCATCATAATTTTGCTGTATCTGGTGGTGAGGAGGCAGGAAGGAGCAACATTCATGTTTTATCAGAGTAGATAATTATCTTAATCCTAGAATATGAGACCACAAATCCTTAACCGACAAACTAACAATGGCTATCACCTTATAAACAAAGGTGATGAGCGATGCAAGTGTAACTTGGCTAAAAGTATCCCTCATTTGTTAGAAATAATTTTTGTTGGTAAAGACTTTTCACAATCAGAGATATGTAAAATAAGCTCTACCACATTTTTTTAACTTCTTTTTCTTTCAAAACATTCCTTTATTTAAAACAGAAGACAGTTTGCCATTGAAAACTCACGCACTTCCATATTTCTTTCTTTCATGTTGTATTATTGCTGATGTTCTTGCTGTTGCTCTTATTTCATGTGAAAGTATCAATACAAATATAATGCAAAATTTCCGAATTGTTTTACACAAAACTCTCCTTCATTCAGTCCCTTTTCTTCGCTCCATCTCCATTTTAGAGCTTTGCTTCTTGTGCAGCTACATTTAGAAAACGCTTTTCTAAGAACCGGAGTCGCGTTCTTGGAAAACTGTCGAAAATCCTTGCTACATATCCGTGTCTGCAAGTACATTTGCGTCAGTGTGACGTAAAAGCCAGACAGGCGCAAATGGTATAGCTGAACAGTCGCAACGTGTAGAAGCAGCTCCGTGGTTTAAGTGAACAGTCGTCTGCATTCTTAGTTGATTATTAATCCTTAAAAGTACAGCCAAGAGACTTTGAATATGGTCGATCTGTTCAGGTTTATTATTGCATTGCTTTTGTGCACTGCTAAAACACAAGGATTTGAAATGACTCTTCCTGGCAACGAAGGTAGGTAACAAAGAGGTTTGTTTTTCAGATATATATTAAAAATAACGAGCTTTGTCTGGCGAATGCGATCCTAATAATAAGTTAATTTATTTATTTTCCTGGTGTGTTATTCTTCTATCTACGCAATTGCTGCCAAAGGTACAGTGTCGATTTGAAGAAATAAATATCTTCCAAAACTTAAACGATTATGACGTCTCTAATATACTACAAAAATGGATTTAAAACGTTTATATATTATAAGAAAGTTTGAACTGAAAGCACAGCAATATTTGTTCATTTAACATGCATGGTGTCTATTCACAGCACAGCAGAAGTAAATGTATCATTAATCTGAAGAGACTTATTTGTCTTCGAGTTCTGGTGTAATGGAGACTCTAAACGAAAGAAAAAAAAGACAGTACTAATCCAAGCACAACAAAGAACAAGAAAATTCGTTTTATTCACTTAAGCAGTTGGTACTGAATTTTCAGGGTGTTGTTTAGAAAGAAAATGTTCAGATTTTCAATGTTTGTGAATTGAGAACATCCAGTTGATTCAAAACCACTGAATATTATCATTTTCATAGGATAATAGATTTAGAACGTTAGAACGCGATAATTAAAGAAATTTTCTTTTTGTGAATTAATGACTTGCATTACACATTTTCTGTTCCAACACATTTGTGCTTTTTAAATACATTTCGTCGCTTCGTATAGTGGAAGATCTTCTGGCTGTTTTGTTTCTGAAACTATTTGCCGAGATAAGTTTTCAGATACCACTTTTTTCCGCTTTGCGCATGCGCATAAACAGTTACTTCCACTCATCACCTTTCAAGGTTTAAACGGAGAGTTCAACTCAACTTTGCACGGCTTGCGAGTGAATCACTCAAGCGTACAAGCCGCATATTCTTATAATCTGATATTCTACATGCCGGGGCTACTCGCGTAGATGTTTAAGTAAGTTATACATGTTTTCATTACCATTTTAGTAGCAGAAGCGTGAGAGGATATAGATTATGCTTTGTCTCTTCTTTTACATTAAAAAATCCGTTTTGCCTAAATCCAAAGGCTCTTGGCGAGTGCGTATCAATATTTTCGTTCTGAGTTAAGCTACTGCATTTGGAAATAGTTGCTTACCCATTACACGATGAGTGTTTAGTTGTAGCAAAGGAAAAAATAGGTTTTGCTTTGTATACTTTCGTAAATGACATATCTGTGAATATTGTTCCATGCGTGTTTAACATTATGACGAGTCACTCAGCATTTTGCACATATTCACCAGCTTATTCTTCTACCTTCCGAATAATAAGGTAGTGACTGCACAATAAGGCGTAAGAGTTTCTATAAATAAATATCTAGATTTGAAATACCGTTTTGTCACAATAATTTTTCTACGTAAAGAGGCACGTGTATCTGTAAAAAAATTAAATCATGTATTAATATGTGGGTAGGGGTCACCGAGCAAAGAAAGTATCCTTCAATATTTGTTTGAAAGCTTTCATGCTAAATCAGTAAGACCTTGAAAAATATTAGTAATAAAGATATTATAATCAGTCAGACCTTGAAAAATATTAGTAATGAAGAATATTATTATTAGTCAGACTTTGAAAATATATTTATAACATTAATCCATTGAAAATTAACAAAATCCGTTTTGACTGATTGTCGGTTTATCATATTTTTTATCCAGCCTCTCAAGCTTTACCCAATTTCTCACTGGCTTTCCCCTACAAAAATATGGTGCCATTTTGGAGACCCTTGATCTGGCGGCAAAGCTTGTGTTAAACCACACAAGTTCATTTCAGAGGCTAGCTCGATTTGACACAAATATCTTATCGCTGTGAGAAGAGCTACTGTAGTTCCTGAGCTCTTTGCTTCCCCTAAAGAGCTACTGTAGTTCTTGAGCTCTTTGCTTCACCTGAAGAGCTCAAAAGAGTTTTCAAAAGATTTGAAAGGTTCTAGAAATAACAAAATACTCTCTGCACATTAAACTTTGATTCAAATTGTTGAAGATTGTGATGAATGTTTTAACAAGCTGGTAGATATTACTTAAAGTTTTAAACGCATAATTCAGGTTTACAAAACATCTTAATATCTCCATGTTAAGAAAATATTTTGTTTGCTAAAAAAATCGACAATTTCGATATAGCAAATTCATGAGCAAAAAAGGTCATTAGGAACACCTTGTGACGACATAACTGATTCACATGTGGGAGATCAGTCATCATTCACGAAAAATCATTGAATTTCTACCACTCTTGGTTATCCCCCTACGTTCACAGAGTTAATCGTTTGTTCCAAGGGTTCCGTCCTTGCGTCCTCAGTGGAAATCATCACGGTTCCCAAAAGAGAGCGCTCTTAGTTGGAACCCATTCCCCGCTCACGAGTGAATCTCCATTACTCAGCAACACAACCCTCGCATTCGAAACCTAAATGGAAATTGACAAACACAGAAAAAGTGGGAGCTTAAAGTGTACCAGCCTTTCACGAATGAAACTACATCCATCCTCAACACCTTATTCAGTGGAATGGCATTCACGTTTATTTCCCATTCTAAAGTTTCAACAGATTTTCTAACTGATAGTTAAAAAAAAGGGAAGACAGGTACTTATATGTTATTGTGTTGAAAGTAATGTTTCCGAAATATGAGCAAACCTGATGTACTTCAAAAAATTGGGAAATAATTTAAGAATAAAATCTTTGGTAGTTATTGCGATGTTTCTAAACAGAAACGTCTGAATTACGCACAGGACGTAACTCAGATTGAATATGCTCAATAAACTTTGAAGTCCGTTTTCCTAAATGTGGAAGTGATAACTATTCACAGGCGAACCGCAAGTTAAAATTTCTTCCAACAAAAGTAATGTCGGATTGAATGACCATTTACAGCGGTGAGTGTGAATTACCCATTATTCATGTTGAACATTGATTCCTTGTGAACGAATCGTTCAAGAATGATGAATCATCGGAGTTACCTTAATTTTGTAGCCATCTATTCATCTGATCCTATTGGCCATAAAAAGTGTTATATGATTGGGACATGTCTTTAACACAAGACATGTCATGTTAAGCAGCAGTTATTACGAACAACCGAACTGTCTCAATGCAGTTCAACGAGGCATCTTCAAACGGATATTGAATCTGTTGTCTTCATATGCTATTCGTGAAAGTTTGATTGTAAGGTTTGACGACTTCCTTGTTGCGCAATGAACGCAAACCACCTTACGTTTTTATCCGTGCATAGCAACATGCCTGAGAACATCTGATACATAAGAGAGAAGCTTGAGCTGAAATGATAAAAAATGAATTGATGCCGTTAGCTTAAAAGTCTAAAACTTAAGTGCTGCTATTTCTTGCTCAGAATCAAGAACAAATAGGAATTTCACAATGGTACCGTGAAACGTCTGAAGTGATGTTATTTGCTTACAAGTGTGAAATTGAAATATTTTTGTTTTGTTCTCAGAGACAAGAAGAACTGAATATTTCACATCGATACCGTGAAACGTCTGAAGTGATGCCATAAATGTAAAAGTGTTAAACTGATGTATTGCTGTTTCGTGCTCAAAATCAAGAAGGAATAGAAATTTCATATCAAATCAGTGATACGTCGGCCAACAACAGGCGAGGACAACACGTTTCTGGAAAGAAAAAAGTATACCCTTAAGGAATGGACAGACTTGAAAGATGAAGTAAAATATTTTACAACGGAATTAATCTTGTCGTAATGGACGGAACAAAAAAACTAAAATCAGTAGCAAGCATAACCTTCCTTTCTTTACTACGAAATGGTTGTTTCAAATAAAAAGAAAAGATAAATGTTTAGTTCGAGGAAATCTAAGTTCATTTAAAGAGCACTTCCGTAGATATCTAATTCAAAAGAGTTAATGTAACTTTACAGACGAAGAGCTCTATTATAATTTGTATAATTTGCAACACAGACTAAAACTTAATTAAAATTCAGTGAGAAATAACCTTTTTATTAAATAAATAAATACATCGCTCTTTCCACGTTCCAGAAAAAACATAGCAACCGAAAAATTATTTTTCAACCGCAGCCGAAAAAAAAAATTTGGTTGCTATGTGTTTCTGGAACGTGGAAAGAGTATTTATTTATTTATCTACGTATTTGGAGGATTTTCACCTTGGTGGATTTTCAACCTTTTCATTATTCGTGAAAGTCAGGATATGTGATTGGAAAAAAATATTTAATACAATGATGTAAATAAATCGGAAATTCGCCATTTACAATTCCACATATATGCTTTATAAAGCTATGTATGAAAGCTCAGATGTTGGACACACATCTAAATCATGTCTATAGCTCTATCAGTTTTCATCTTCACGTGTAAATTAAATGCACGCAACTTTTAAGAAAATAAATGACGTCCAGTTGATTAGCATTAATAAATGAAGAATAAAAAAAAATTATGATTCAGCACAAAATGTTTATGCCCACATCATTTTCAATGCGCTAAGCACCTATATCATTCACCAAACTTAAAAATCTAAATCAATAATGTGAAATTTCATCTGCACAGATTTGGTTCAGCGGCACATAATCTTTAAGTAGTTTGTCCTCCATCACAGTTTGCGCAAAGTCTTGGGATTATTATGAGATTCAAACACCAAAAAAAAGGTTGAAAGCGTCCGAACGATTGGAGGCGGTTTGTACACTTTATGTAGCCGGGTGGTCGCAGACGCTAGCTTCTGGAAATTCGTTCGATATATTTTAGTCCTGAATGTTGCATGGGTGCTGTGCTTGAATGATGGAGAGATGATGGTATTCCTTCTCACGAACTAGCGACCCTCAATAAGGTATGTGACAGAGTTAATGGTTTACGAGTTGCATATATATGGAGGTAATACCAGCCAAGCCTGTGGAAGTGTTGTTCACAACTGTGCCCGAAATGTCGTTACACGATCCATGGATCGGATGTCAGAATCCCAGAGAGCTTCCACAGGGTTTAAATTCTTGGACTTTGGGTGCCACTGAATGGTTCCAAATTCAGATGAGTGTTATTTGAGACTTGACTGAGTTGTTGCTGCCTGGTGGAGCGGCGCATGCTCTTGATGAAACAGACCATCAGCCGGAAGATGCGAGAGGCGCATGAGTACGTGCGGCTCACACATCTCATCAGCCAGCACAGGGTAGTATCACGCAGCTGCTCAGAAGCCCTATAAGCACACTAAGGGACAAAACCTTTCAAATGAGAAAGTTCCTCAATTCATCAAAGAACCAAACGCCTTGAACGTAAACAACGCGCGACGTGGCCATGGCGTCAGGCAACAGAGACACATCCGCATTGACCTGTCAGCTTGGCATAGCTGAATACGGAACTCATCTGATCACACGACGGGTAGCCACTCCGCAATCGTCAAGTTTTGATGTTCCAAGCATCAGGCAAGTATTAATTTCAGATGATGGATAGTCAACAGTGGCACTCGAGTAAAGCGTCGTTTCTTTAGCCCAGGTTATACAGCGGGTTCCATACATTTTGCCCGCTGACGCTAGTTTGGCCTCCGATACTTATCATGGATCTTATTTGTGTCGTCGGTCCCAAGTGATCTGTCTGTACGAACCTGAATATTCTCCATCGATCCTTGTAACTCAGGCTGTGTGGCCGGCCACCGCGTACACTCTAGGATCTGGTAGGTCCTTCTATTGTATACTCGCGGTGCACCCTTGATACGGTTGTCATCTAGAACCCTCAAATGATCCATCTGTATTCCAACAACAATACGTTTACGATAAAAGTCTCTCAGATGACCACATTTGCAGAATTCGTTATTTGCGATACAATGTTGGGAAGCCCATATTTTCTTCTCTTTATCATCTAAGTTCGGTTTGGGTCCCTTGAATTCTCGCCGATGATGCCCATGTCAGCTCCACATCACCCTATAATTAGTGTTGTGTCTATAAGTGTATATATACATTGAGGGATCACTGAATTATGATCATCCTTATGAAAAGTGGATGCAGCCAGTGTGATTTCAAAGAGTAGGCTATAGTCGATAGACGTAGAATGTGAAAAGTGTGGGTGCAGCTGTTATTAGAAAAAATTTGAGAGTGATAAGTAAACGCCAGGATTTGTCGGACTTTGAGGAAGGACAGATGGCTGGAACTCTCAGTGAAGCTGCCTCGATTTTCCAAAAGGCTGAACTGGTGGATTGTTCGACAGCCGCCGTAATTAAAATGAGCAAAATTGGTCAAACAACAATCCCGAAACAAAACTGCACAGCACTGCAAAAAGCTGATGCAAAAGATGAACGCAGGGTCAGACGAACTGTACAAGAGAACAGACGTCGCACCGTTCAACAGTTGTTTCCCAATACAACAAAATTCCACCTGCAACAGTATGTCTCAAAACCATGCATCGAATTCTCGAACATGAGTCCTGCAACACCAGACCACGCCGACGACATCCCTCCTAAACACAGTTCATCGGTGCAGAAGACTCGCCTGGTGCAAAGATAATAGATTCTGGACTTCGGATGGCTAGAAAAAGTGTGCTGGTCTGGCGAGTCGTGTTTTTCACGCCACTCCGTGGACGGTTGTATACGTATTTGGCGAAAACAATATGAGGCACAATATTCCATCCTACATAGTCTCCACAGTGAATGTTTACCTGGCAAGAAAATGGACACCCTGGTGTATGTGGAACAACGTGTAATTGGTGCCGTCTATCACGAATTGCTTGATGACTCTGTACACCCAGCGGTGTTGCACATATTACGAATAGCGGCGGTGTCTTCCAAATTGTCAATGTGCCGAGCCGCTGGTCTAATGTTGTGCAGAAATGGTATGAGGAAGGTAGCTCAGTCTTGCACTATAAATACTGGCCTCTCCCGCGATATCGATCCCGAAGAGCATTTGTGGGACGCTATGGAGCGAAATATCAGGAATCCGGATGCACCTAACTCCTCCTCATCATCATTACACACAGTTTCGTTGGTCATATAACCCATAACAGCTTTCGACAGCATACCGAATTGATTCTACCTAAGGCAGCTGCTGTTCTGAGTGAGAAAGGAGGACCTAAGAAGTATTAGGTGGGTGTTAACCACAATTTAGTAACCACTCAGTGTTCCACATATATACGTATATGCATGTGTATTGACACACGGTTGAGTCACATTCTTGAGACACCATTGAAGCTACAGGAAAACATCCCTTCCGTCGACTCTGACAGTGTATATGTATATGTATATCCACACAGTCGTATCAGAACAATATGACCACCCCCAAAATCACCGTGTACTAGCCCAGGTGCGTCACGGAGTGCACGTGACAGGGTCGACTACACAGAGATATCCGCGGCCAGCCAGGACAGATGAGCCGTAGTGCGCTATTTGAGCACAGTGGGCAAAGATAGTAACTTTACGGATGTTCAAAACGGAATGAGCATCGGCTACAGCCCCAAGGATGAAAGCATCTCAGAAACAGCAGACGTCGTGGGCTCTAAGTGGTGTAACATGGGTGTACCAAAAATGAACCGCTGACACACTGAGTACCTCCCGAAGTCATAATTGTGGAGCTCCAGAGGCCATTGAGCCACAGGAAAGCATCGCTTCCGTCGACTCCGAAACGACAATCGATACGCAACACTGCAGCAATTGACCACGTAAATGAACTCTGGATTCTCTAGGTACGTGTCCCCGATAACAGTAGAGCGAACCCTGTTACGCACCGGTCTCCGGAGTGGACGCTTACTCAAGGCGTCCATGTTAACCCAGGTCCACTAGCAACGACGCCTGCAGTTTGCATGGGACCATCGTCATTAGACAGTGGGAAAAGGTTGCCTTCTCTGCCGGATCAAGGTTTCTACTCCACAGAAGTTATAGGTGGTTTCGGATGCGACATCAGAGACACGAGAACCAACACGCTTTTCGGTCAAGTATAGGTCGGCAACTGCAGAGTGCATGTCTATGGGATGTTTCGTTGGTATGACTTGGGACCGCTAGTCCCACTGGATGGGTCACTGAACGCCAATCTCTATCTGTCTATCTTTGCTGACAACATGCATCCCTTCACGTTGGACGTTTAGCCCGGTTGGGATGGTGTCTACCAACAGGACAATACGCCCTCCCATGTCGTTAAAGTGCGTGACTGGCTCCAGGAACATAACAGGAATGTATCCGTTCTATCTTGGCAGGCAAAATCCTGTGGCGTCAATCCCATAGATCACTTGTGGGATTATTTGTATCCACAGGTTCGACGTGCTAGCCCACAACCACGTCATCTCCACGATTTCCGTGTTCTGCTGCAGTCCGAATGTCACGTGTGCCTCGGGTAAACTTGCAGGGCCTCACTGCATCTGTGTCACACCGTCTCAAAGCATTCATCCGGCTCAAGGGTGGTAATTCCCATTATTAGGTAGGTGGTCATATCATTCTTATACCACCTTGTATATATATATATATATATATATATATATATATATATTCGATGCAATTTGTATTATAACATTGGTCGTTTGTTCATTTGATATAAAATGTAAATATAAATATTTCTTGTACGTTGTAATCATAATATTCATGCAATGATGTGCTTAATGCATGAGTTCCGCGTGTGAGTACGTACATGTTGGCAATCTCTTTTCAGACGACGACCCCAAGGGCATCTACAATTCTTCCATGGACGATGTTTTTGAGGCCATTTGCAGATCCCTAATTCTGCTGTCTTTCGCTTCCGGTTTGTTCCTGTTGTATCTGTGTCTGAGGGAAGAATGTTCCAAGAAGGACGAATGTGTTCTTCAGAAAGCCACCGAACGTGTTGGACCATTCTCGTACCTTCCCATCTTTTATACCTCCTTCAATTTTTATACATCTGAAGAATCTAGAGTAAATAACAAAACCGCAAATAATACCACTCCTTGATCAAATGTCTGCTACTACCATCAGCGGTGTAATTTGAAGACTGTTTTTCCACATGCCAGACGATATAAAACAGATGTTACTGTTTCATATATGTATTGTACTCACTCACTGACTAAAAGCAATCAATAAACATAGTCTACAAAGTGATGTCTTCTTGAATTACTTCAAACAGAGAAAGAGTGACATTAAAATTAAAGCACGCAGAAATAATTACAATTCGGAGTTTGATTAGTGTCCGCCTAAAGTGGGAAATGTTTCAGAAGAAACTGATTTATGATAGCCTGACCATGTCCAACCTGTCGGGTTTAACCATGACATGCTTTCAAATCCTGTGGTGTTGACCAGGACAAAATTTTATAGCATAATAGTAATTCATATCTTACTTTTAGAGTCTTTGCCTTGTGTAGCAAAAATTAAACAAACCATGTAACACAATTAATTATCCATAAGGTGACGGCACTTGTGTTTGCTCACAGCAAACGGTCGCAGATAAATTGCTACTGACATTGCACTTAACACTAACCTTAGGCTGGTTCGCTCTGATCCGCTGCGCGTTTTCACGTACATTCAGTGCTGATAGGTACTTCCACGGCTCTACGGATATTTCATTTCATTATATTTGTTTACATCGAAGGTAATATTGGCGTAATCAATTAGCGATTAACTTTTCCTTTCCACGGTGAAACATTGCAAAACCTTAAAAAAATAACTTGCTGCGTGTGCCACTGATATATTTCTGGTCTGTCAGTTATACATTCAATAGGGGCTCAATAAAGAATAATATATAACATTTTTTTCCGCAGCTTATTGGGTCCCATGTCTATTGTCAAGAAGCGGTTGGCTTTTAGCACTGCAAAGTTGTAATTAAAAGTTTAGTTTGACTCTACAGTCGTGGCCAAAATTCCTACACCAGTAGACCGAAAGTCAGTATTTGATGTTTGAAGTCAACTTATACAGCGTAATGGTAACGTAAGGAATACATGTGATACATCATTTTTAAAGGAAACTTTATGCTGAATTTAAATATTTTTTCAGAATATTATTACCAGTAATAGAAGTGAAGTCACAAGCAAAAATGTGCAAGTGAGGAAACACAAATCCAGTTCTGAAAAAGCGTTCGCGCCCCTCTAATCCATTATATCTTTCTCCGACGTCCGCTGGTGAGATATAAAAGGATGTAGAATCATCTGCGACATAGGACGCAACTGCATATAGTCAGTTGACGGAAGTTCATTAAGAATTCCGGGTGATATTTGAACTTTGGAATGTCAAGGACCCGAAAATTGGTCCTGCCTCTTCAAACTAGGGAAAAAACATTACTTTGCATGAACTTGGATTCAGTAGTCGTAAAATTGCTGTTAAATGTGGCTGTGATCATTCCATTGTCTTGCACACCATTAAAAGAGTTGCAGAAACTGGATGTGTGGGAAACAGGAAAAGAACAGGCCGACCAAGGCTGTGTACCGAATGTGATGGTCGCATGTTGATTCGTCGTTCCTGAAAACCAAGATTTGAAACAGCGACTTAGTTAATAAATGAGTAAGAGAATGAAGTAGAAATTATTGGATCAGCACGTACAGTTCTTCGTAGGGTACAATAAAATTGATTGACTGCACGAAAACCTTTCCTTACTGAACAACAACGGCTCAAAAAAATTGCTTGGACCAAGGCACACAAGAATTATACTGTTGATGAATGAAAAAATGTCATTTTCAATTATTAAACAACTGTTAATATTTCCGCTAATAATGGAAATACTTACGTGCGTGAAAGATATAAGGCATGCTGCACCCAGCCAGCAATGAAACACCCACATTCGGTGAGGTTATGGTCCTGTATTTCAGCCAATGGTGTCGGCTGTCTGCACATTGCTGATGGCACATTGAATGGATCGAAATATGTGGATATTTTTGGAGTTCAAACTGCTACCATCTGCGCACGGCATGGGTTTGCGCAATTTTATCTTTCATAACGACAACGCGCCATGTCATTGGACAAATTTGGTTCACGTGTGGTTTTATCGAAACGTTATAAGAAAACTTCAGTGGCCGGCACAGTCACCGGATCTTAATCCCACAGATAATCTGTGATTGAGATTGAAGAAAAAGATCCATCAACAAGGACCCACATCTAAAACAGCATTAATTGAGTCTGTAAGGGGAGTATGGCAATGTGATATCACTAATGGACAACTAGAGAAGCTCTTTAGTTCCATGCCTAAAAAGTGCACTTTTTTACTAATAAACCGTGGTTATCCAATTAAATATTAAAGCATATTTTGCTTATTGGTAAGTTATTTAAAGTGTCCCGAAAAATTCAATAATGTACTGCACAGTAATTTTACGTGTAATGCATTGTACACTAATTTCACAAATTCCACTATTTTTTCCTTTTTATGACTGCACGCTGTACTTTTGCTAGTTATTTCACTTCTATTTCTGGTGTAGTGCAAGAGATAATCCGATGAAAATGTTTATTCATGGATTATTTCTGGTTTTATCTTTCACCATCCTCTGAGCAACGCACATTCAAAATTATTAATTCGATTTAAAATAACTGTTTCGCATTTCGTAGTCTGAAGGATGGAAACGATGATTTGCGATTTCTCTTATTTTTTTACGGTGAAAAATCTTGCAGCTATGAAGCATAAACAAGGATCCAATTTAATTGTATTTAGAACATGCCACTGCAACGAAATTCCTAGTCGAAAGAATTCCGTTTTTATTCGTCTTTTTTCTCAAAACATAAATTTACGGCGTTCCTACTGAAAATGTTCACTTATTTCTTTAGAAGTAATAACATTATTGTTTACTATAGGTGATATTATTGTATTTAAATGTTTAATTGGAATTCCACTACTGGTATGACACCGTTCTCACAGCGAATTATCTGTATTGAAATTCTTATTTCCAGTAGCATACAAATGAAATGCTAAATAGCACAAACATATATTTCAGTTTCCAAAAGCGTTGCATTTCTTTATGTGTTCTTTTATAAAGCTAGTTTCTAATTACTTTGGGAAAATACCTTTAACGGTAAAAAATATAGTTTGCGATTATATCCGTAAAATGTTTTTGCACCGAATCTCATTCCTCCCAACAAACTTTCTGTAAAAAGTTAAAACATTTTAAAATCGACCTTTTTGGTGCCAGGTCTAGAAGACGTCGCTTCTAGATCTGGCATCAAAAAGGTCGAATCCTGAATGCCATTCTTCTTCGTACTAATTTCCGATGTAATCAAGTTTATGTTTTGTTCAGTTTTACTACCGAAATTCATCCAAATAACCTTCTTTTAGAGTCTACTCTGGAAGAAGAGATTTTAGAACATATTGTCCCTTTCGACACACGTTAAGTATCACATCATGGATACAAAAGTATGGGGACTCTAAGAAAATGTTGTTGCTCTACTGACTTTGGCATCCGTGTACAGATAGATTTTCGTATATACTCATTTATTCTTTCTTTTAAGTCCACGTACGTATAAATACAAAAATATTTTTCCTAGCTTTGTTAAAATGCAAAATATGAGGAAAACGTCGATTGTACGCTATCTGTATCAATGACACTTTTTCTATAACACTTATTTCACTTATTTTGGGAACAGCTGCATATATTTGGGTAAGACGTATAAGTATACATACATCTGTTTTCAGGAATACGAATGGGAATGATCCACGTGTGTCCATATTAAAAGGCAAATGCTATGATTATTTACACCAACAATAATTTTAATGATCAGTATTGATTTATACACTGGCGTGCAAAAATTAAGGACGAGACGGTTTTTCGAATGTAACGTCGTGCAGAAGTGCTCCACTTCGACTCAAATCATACCATAAGATCCCCAACATGTAAGAATATGGGGCAAGTAAGCAAAACCGTCCAAACAAAGAGTCCAAAGGATACAAAGGCACTTTATTGAAAAGGTAGCTTCGAGCACAACTGGACAGAAGACAGAAACGTCCATGTGACAGACGGCTGCCAAATAAAATTTAGTCTTTAGTAGGGGATATGCTCACCACTGACTGCGTTGCAGGATTTACAACGTCTGTTCATGCTGAGGACGAGGTTGACAAGGAGCTGTTGAGGCATCGCGGCCCTTTCCTCTTGTAGCACCAATCGCAGCTGCGGAATCGTTGCTGGCGGTTGGTGACCTGCTGCCAAGCGTTTCCTGAGAAGGTCCCACACGTGCTCGATTGGATTTAGGTCCGGCGACCTTGCTGGCCAATCCATGCGTTAAATATCTTCACTCACCAACAGCTCTGCTACAGCCATTGTACGATGAGGTGTAGCGTTGTTGTCCGTGAAGAGGAGCTCAGGACCCACAGCACCTTTAAACAGATACACGTGTGGCAGGAGAACCTCGGTACAATAGCGGACACCAGTGACTGAAGCTCCTTGGAAGATGTGGAGGTCAGTACGGCTACCAAGCAAGATACCGCCCCAAACGAGAACTCCGCCGCATCAAAACCGGTCCTTTTTGATGATGTTGGAGGTGTGAATGCGTGTTCCCTGCTCTCTCCAGATGTGTATACGTCCAGAATCGCTCGTCAGACTAATTCGGCTCTCATCTCTAAAGGGAACTCGACTCCGTTGATGATGTGTCCAGTTCTTGTGCTCCTGGCTACACAGAAACCGCCGTCTCCGATGAGCACGCGTTAATGGCATTCACCGTGTTGGTCGTCTTGCAAATAGACCACATTTGTGCAGCCTCCTGGCCACGGTAAAACGCGATAACGGACGTCCAGTTGTTTGTAGAATGTGCCTTGAGATTTCTCCCGCTGTCTTCCGTCTGTCTCTTTTCGCCTGTAGGAAAATATACCTACCGTTCGCCGCCGTGGTTGCTCGTGGACGACAACTGCTAAACTCCCGGACAGCTGTTACTGTCATTTGAAATGCTCTCTAAGCTTGTGAAACGATGTTGTGAGCGATCCCGAACTCTTCAGGCACACTAGTCACACTTCGACCGTCTTCCAACTTCCCAATGACGCGACCTCGGGTAAAGTCATCCAGATGATATCTACTGGATTGTGTGTTGGCCATATCACACGGTGACAGCAACTCGACGTCGTTCAAACCGATGTACACCGCGCAATAATTTCCACTGAATTGCTGAGCGTACACCGCCCGTGTCATTTATACCCTTCCGACACCCCCACTACGTCATGCTGCATATATGCGCATGCCCTACCGTACCGGACCCTAGTCTATTTCCTGAGTGGTCTTTCGGTCCGTTCTGCCTGCTCGTTCCGCTGTTATGCTAATTTCTCCTCTTGCTACTTAATTTTTGCACACCAGTGTATAAAGCAATATCCTATATAAAGCTACTCATGACTAGTAATTTCACCTTTCATCCCGCTGTTTACTATAGTATTTTGTCGATTACGGAAAATAATTGAAGTACCAAAAGATTTAAGTCTTCCTTCATGTTGTGATTGCATCCAATACTACGTCACATTTTTGAGGTGATGCATATTTCAAGCAAAAAAATCTGCTCTACTGATTTTTTCAGCTCTAGTCTACCGATTTATGGTAAAAGTCCCTGGCAACACTGATGTCAGCTCTACCACCTCCGTAGACAGCAGGTAGGACTCATTGCTACTCACCACTCGGTGAAAAGAAAATTTCTACGACTGGCACCTAACTCTCTCAAAACTTGTTGAGCAACAGTGTAAGTTCGAACACATGCTTCCACACCTGACCCAGGCCAATCTACAAGCAGCATTTGCTGCTGAATCACTAAAATTAATGCCTCCGACTTAGACCTCCTCTACACAATCCGGTGTGTCGACATTTTCTAATGTGACCACGACAACGCCTTCTTTTACTGCCGCCGTGACTCAGTTTTATTCTGCACTAGCTTGCACCTGTTCTTCACCATTTCCCACGTGTTCTACTTCAAGCGTGATTGATCACATATTACAGGAAATATACCCAAGAATTACACCTCAGCATCCTAGAATTCAGTGACGATCCGTCAGCAAATCTTCAGTGATTTTTGCTGCACAGGATGTACTTGCAGCAGGGAGGTTTAGGGTTGCCCAACCCCAGCCCTTCTGAGCGAAGGTGAAAGCAATATTTCATTCAAAGCCGGGAGCGCGGTTCTTCCCGCATATTCTCAAAGGCCTCCATCTAGCACTCACTGACGAGAAATACCTTCGTTTCGACCGGGAGAAGAGGGTCGCCTGTGAAAATGAATATCATATAAAACACACAGTCGGTCACAACCTTAAGGTCTTTTTCAATATTCTAAATGCTCGATCACTAAGGTCTTTTTTCAACTTTATGAATTGTTTGGACACTTCGTGGCTGTCCAGAAATTTGAAAAAATGGCCTGCTAAAGGGGTTTCGCTGGCCTCCCCTCTCTCTCTTCCAAATCTTCCACCAGCTCCTATCCTTTGGAGATCCGGGAAATATAAGGAAATTCAGAAGGATTCTTAGCTCTAAGATACACTCCTTTTTTTCACTGCCAGCACATTCTGCTTTCTATGGATGGGGTTCCCCGTAAGTGTATTCTGAATTATTTCATTTTTTTAATATCGCTAATTGTTTCTTAGGCATATTGGTCAGGCTCATTTTCTGCGTTTTGTTTTTAGGCTTAACCCTTTTATTTATTTGAGAAATTCTTTGCCCTCCCCTATTTTGTTAAATCCTTCACAGAGAGCTTAATGCAAGGCCAACCTTGACCTGCTAAGCACTTTTGCATTTTTTTTACTCATTTTAATATTTTAATTTATTAAAAATCTAATTTCATTTAGATATTTAGGTAGATACGATTTTGAATTAAGTTATTAAATAATTGGAGCATTCTATAATTTAGCCCATTGCAAGAAACCTTAAGTCTGCATCCAAGAAATCTGATTCTTAAGGGAAAATAAAAAGATTTATATACATTTTAGAACGTATTTTACAACATAGATTCTCAAAAAGGTTCTTTAACTAAATTTCAGTTAATTAGCAAAAAAATAAAACATAAATTCTTCCTTTTCAACTTGTGATATTTTCTTGATGTTCTTCAAAAGAAAAGCAACTTTGTGTTTCTCACAGAAGAAAAAATGAAGGGAAATTAAATTTTATATCTGTCTTGGAACATCGTCTGCGCTCAGAATTTCTTCTGCCTAATTCACGGGCGTGCAGTGCATTAAAAGTGCAAGACACGATAAAACAATTTTCACTGCCCTGACTATCTGTCCACGACAGAGCTTTTTCAGGCCGCCATGATTAGTTATGTTGAGAGTCGCTAGTACATTTAACAGCAAATAGGAACCTGTACTATTCTTAATCCTAGCAAACTTTCAGAGCTGTGCATTAATATTACAGGGTAGGGCGCGTTTTCGAATATGTGTTATGTGCCTTGACCTAAATTTTGCTTTCAGTTTACTTGGAAACATGCCACTCAGTTTCAGAATGGGTCATTATGAAAAATTAATAAATGCATACAAAGCTTTCCACGAAGTTGATTATGTCTCATTGAAAGAAACTTTTCAAATCGGAGACTCAAACAGAAATATCGTAAAAAAAAACATTTGGTTTTTTTTCCTCTAGAAGTAATTGCTTCCTTACTTTAGGGAGGTGGGACGAAGAGTATTTTCCCGTAGTTTGCGGTATCTGCATAGCCGTTTTGGAATCATGGATTTTGACTCGCATATGCGCCTCTAAATATGATTAGAAGGAAACTATGGGATTATGCCCTCCGGTGGAAAGATACGCTTAAATTTTGAATTAGCATGAGGACTAATTTTAGCATGAAATGCTCTTGCTTGAATGTAGACTTCTGTGAAGTCGAACTTATACTAACCAGAAACTAAGCATTACTTTGAAAAATAAATTTTGAAAAGTATCCCACGTTGTGGAAAGTTTGAGTAAAGCTTCCTTTTTTCCGCATTAGAATAGACAGTCCTACTTGCTTTTGCGGTCTTCTGGAAGAGACAACGCAGTGAAATTTCTGTTAAACCTCACTGCTATGAGACTCGCAATATACGATCTGACAGCATTAACTTCCACCGACCACGACCTCAGCAGATCATGCTTTTAATGCAGCAGGTAAACAAACATATATTTATTTACATTCTAGTCCTAGAAGATGTCACATTATGGTACAGAATAACTCCTAGGTTTTATTTTTATTTTTATTTAGTTGAAATTCCACTGGCGGAAGGATACTTTTACCTCTTTAAAATGCGAATTACATATTTTAAAATGAGAGGGGATTTTTTTTGAAAACCATCTGGGGTTTTCCTCGTGGACGGTATTCCGATAGGTCAGTACGACTGTCTTCGAGCAAAACCACCGAAAATGTGGACAAAAGAAGCGCTGCCACCAACCGACTGCTACCGTTCCGTGAGCGGCAGATTTCAGCCAGCAGTGACCCATCATTACAAGCTGGAGGCCAGCAATTTCCCAACACTTGTGTCTTTGTTGGGACATGTCTACAGCTTCAGTTTTCAGAAGCCTAACATAAAAATAACAGAAGAGATAAGTGGTTGTCAAATGGATTCCGCATAATCTGAGTGAAGAGCAGCAAACAGTTCGCAAAGAATGGCAGAAGAACTGTTTCAGCAGTTCGATACAGAAAGCGAGCAGTTTATTGGACATAATTATTGCTATAGAAGAAACCGGGATACGAGGTTTTGAACCAGAACTGAAATCTCAGTGCCCTCACTGGAAACATTCAGAATAACCTCGGCAGAAATAATTCCTCCGCCAACAATCGAAGTTTAAGCTGACGATGATTAAGGCCTATGAGAAGGTTGGAGTGATAGCAACCAACAGACTGCCGGAGGCGACCACTGTACCAGAGGAATACTACATGAGGTTCCTGCAAAATGTCTTGTGCCCAAAGATTCGCCGAAGAAGTCCCGACTTCCTCGAAGTTGGGGTCATCAATTTTTACGAAAACGCGAAGCCGCGTGACTTTCGTACAGTAAGATAAATTCAGGAAAAGTATGGATGAGAACTGCTTCCCCACGAGCCACATAGTTCTGTCATGATTTCCTCAAACTACTTGTTCTGAAAGTTGAATAAACCGATCCGTGGAAAACAATTCAGGATTTTCCTATTGAAGTGACCTGCGTTTTCGGACGTATCAACAGTAGTTGTTTTTCTTTTCTTTTTTCTTTTTTGACTGAAGCTTTATCTGAAGATTTAAGGACCACAAAAAACACCTAAATTGGCTATAAATTGTTGCCCGTCCCTAATTTAAAGCCACTGGTTCCAGGGAAATGAAAGAACCAGAGCTGTAAGACAAACGCAACACCTATGCTTAACGGGTTTCGAACTGCGACCCACCTAGGACGAGTTGTCCTAAGCAAATGCTTTGACAACTGCGCCACCGGCGCCGCGTCTCAGTCATAAAGAAACATGGAGTTACTTCGAAAGCCTGTAAAGTTATGTTTTTAAATCGATTCTTTTTTTAGGATATAACCCACAGTGTGCAAAATATTTGAAACGATTCTCATTAGAACAACTGACTGAGAAGCGAGAAAGCGTGGCTTCGAATTTCGCCACCGACAGATTTGTCAATTTCATACACTGAAGAGCAATTGAATTAGAAATACCTGTCTAGTAACGTGTAGCATCACCTTTCGCCCTGATGACGGCGGCGATTCGTCTCGGCATGGACTCGACAAGACACCGGAAGCGTTGGGAAGCCTTACGGATCCACGACTCCTGAACAAGCTCCCACAGTTCACGAAGATTTGATGGAGGGGGTCAGAGCCTCGAACATATCTCTCGATCGCATCCCAGATGTGCTCGATGAGATTGAGGTCAGGTGACCTAGCTGGCCAAGGAAGCGAGGTCACATCGGTTGAGTGTTCATCCAACCGTTCGGATAACATTCGGGAGAGGTAGCACTGTGCATTGGCTTGTTGAAGGATGAGGTCCTCAGCGGAATGTTGAACACGCACAAACGGGAGCAAATGATCTTCCAGGATATTCCGGTATCGTTGCCCTGTGAGGGACGATGCAACATTTACTTTGGACACCATGGATAAAACAAGTGTCACTTTGATGAACAATTTAATCGACGTATACAACTTGACTTGGGAGGTTTTGGAAGAAACAGCACAATTTTAAAGAGCAATATTCCACTATGACTTAAACCAAAAGTGTTTATTCAATGCATCCTTCATGTACTTACGTATGAAGCAAAGACCTGGGTTTTAACTAAATAACACATAAAAAGACTGCAGACAACTGAAAGAAGCACAGAGAGAATCATGCTTGGTGTAACCAGGAAGATAAAAAAGAGGAACTGGTGGATGAGAGAAATGTCAAGAGTGGAAGACATAGTGATGAGATTAAAATCCCTAAAATGAAAATGGGCTGGATATATTGGGAAAAGAACGCACCACCGATGAACACAGGAAATTCTAGTCTGAATTCGAAGGGACAGGAGAAGATCCAGAACGAGACCGCATGGGTGAAGAATGGATGAAATTCGAAAGCATGCGGAAGTAAAATGGAGAAGACTGGTGCAAGATTGACTGGCGCAAGATTACTCGAGACCTTCATCCAGGCATGAGGGAGTCGCATGGATCAGACTGGCTGAATGTAACTCAGGAGACCTCCATCCGGCAGTGGATGGATAGTAATTAACAATGATGATAATACATATAAAAAATATATTACCCTGGAAATTTTAAGTAAACTACTGTTTGTAAAAATTGCAGCACCATGAAAGAATAATGGTAATTAAATAAGACTTACAGGATTTGAGGAACAGAGTAGGACATGCAAATGATGAGAAGTGCAGAGTCATTGCGCATGTCTTGTCCCCGCAGCGCCCTCTGAGCAATCGAGTGATGGGTGTAAAGACAGTGCTGTTTAGGATACACACCAGTAGTGCATCTCGGACAGCAATTTGTAAAAGGGTCTCCGGGATTCAATAACGCATCGGCGATGACGAATGGCGCAATGTAACCATATGACAGAGTTTGTACGGGTACTAATGATTGCTCAGCGTGAAGGTGCATTTTCGTACCGCGACATTGCGGCTCGGACGGGATATAACGCCACGACACTGATAAGCGTGTGGCAGCAGTTAACCGAGTTTAACCAGGTGCAGCGACAATCCGGCAGTGGATCGAAAAATGTGCCGACACCGCGGTATGACCGATACCACGTCCGTATATCAGTGACCAACCGTTCCGCATCTTTACAAGTGGCGTGCTGCTTCTCAACATGTCGTATTTTCGGACAAGTCCCGATTCAAATTGGACTACCATGATGGCCGCATACGCATTAGACGGTATTGTGGTGAGATCCTTCTTCCAGCATTCATTGTCGACCGTCATACGTGCCGAACGCAAGTGTTACGGTTTGGGTTGGCATTCCTAATGAGGCTTTGGAGGTGGGCTTGAGGTATGTCGGTCCAGGCTGCTTCCCCACTTTGCCACAGTTCATCAGGCGTAGTCACGGGTGGTGCTTGCCGGACCACTCGGTAGCCGATCAGCGACCAGACGTGTTCGATGTGCGACATATCGGGAGAACAGGCGGGCCACGTCAGCAGTGTCACCTGGTGGGCCGTGAAGAATTGTTGCACGATGCGTGCCACGCGCATTCTCCTATTGAAACGTGACCGCTGGCAGGTCCTACAGGTAAAGGAAGGACTTCAGGGTCTAAAACGTCAGAGATGTAGCGGTGGCTTTTGAGTGTATCGGCGATGCGTACCAGAGGGGTGCGGGTGTCATATCCAATTACGCCCCGAACCATAACGCCAGGCGACGGATAGGTATTGCGATGTATAATGCAGACGTCATACAGTCTTTCACCGCGGTGCTACCACACGCGGATTCGACCATCGTTGTGCTGCAGGCAGAAGCGGGATTCGTCAGAGAAGACAATGTCGTGCCATTCCGTAGTCTAGGTGCAGCGTTCAACGGCCCACTGCCTCCGCACTCACCGGTGGTGAATCGTCAGTGGCAATCAGATCTATGGTTGCCATGCGACAAGTCCCCGCTCCTGGAGACGACGTCCAACGGTACGTGCTGACACCGGTTGTTGCGCAACACACCCTAATTTCTGCGCTAACGTTCGTGATGTGGCGGTGGGAGCCGTCAATGCCCGCCGCACAATATGCCGGTCCTCTCTTTCGGTGTGCCGCGGCAATTGAAATCGCTCACGTCGATACGTCTGTCCCTCCTGCACCCACCGAATCCATACTCGCATCATTGTGGCTGGATGTCGTCTCACACGGGCGCCGATGTCTCGGTACTATAAACCGCTGTCGCGATAAGGCATTATTTGGACTCTGTCGAACTCCGAAACGTGCTGGAATGACTGACGTATTCTGCGACGAGGCATCAGGAAGCTTCCCACGCACAGGTCCGGCAGCACAACACACTTTCACTACTTACATCCCTCCTTCTGATAGTGCTTCTCAGTGGCGTGTCGGGTGCAAAGGATTTGCATGTGCCCTGCAATGCTAATCGCTTGCATGTCTTCTTGCGGGCTACGCATGTTGCGAATTTCAGGTCAATCGGATGCTTCCTTCTTATGGAAAACGCAACTTCTTACTTGCCTGGTGAATATAGATTTATATTTTGATTTTTTTAGGCTTAATGACCATCGTTAAGGACACTGTGGATATGGAGATTCGAAAGAGAAGAAGAACTTCGCAACCTGCATGGTATACTTAAAACCCTCTATGTTATTCTATCCAACCATTGGTCTTTGCGTATCATTTGTTTTTCAATTGAACAGGAATTAGGACGTACCGCAAAGGGCACCCGTTATCAGACGGTCAGTAAGCAAATTTGTTTCTTCAAATAGCTGAAGCTATAGCCAAAACAGTTCCATCTCCTGGATCAGTGTAGCAGAGATAAAAAAAGCATTAACAGTAAGAATATGCAAAAAGCATTGATGTCTTTCACTAACACTTGATGTTTTACTCACCGAGGCTCGGTGAAAAATCGATGTTATACTGTATAATATATATTTTCAAAAATCCTCTTCTCATCAACGTGTTTCTTAATTCATTTCTTTCTGAGGAACAAATAAAGGTTGAAGTGCCCCTTTCGTAACAAGTTTACGTTGAAGTGTCTTTTTAGTAAAACGTTTTGGTTGAACTTTCTTTTCTGTAACAAGTTTAGGTTGAAGTGATTTTATTTTTCGTATTTCCTTTACAGATGCATATTTTCAAAGCATCGGACATTCAAATTACAAAAGAAAAAAGTTAAACATCGGTGTTTGATAGCCATTGTCTTCTGTAACCTCTGTAATTTTCACATTTCTGAGAAAACAATTTAGGTAGACGTGAATCTTTTTTTTTTTTTTTTTGTTCTTTTATTTACCTTCTCGGTGCAAATTTTGAACATTTCGGAAGTTCAGCGAGAAAAAAAATCATACATTATCGTCTTTTGTATCAATATTGTCCTATTCGATAAATTTAGCGTATAATTGAACATCTCACGAAGCCACGAATTTTAAATCCTCTTTGTATGTTCAAAAACAAATCCGTAAGGTAGTTTTCTGATGTCGATATTTAACTTTAAAAAAGAACGGTACTTACCACGTTTTAATGTTATTTAAAATTTAAAGTGTATACTGTGTTCATATGAGATTGCTTGGCGACCACAGCATTCGGCCATTTTGATTTCGCTGCGTGCACATGGCGCTGAGTTTCACCTAATGGGTTGGATCCGAAAAAAAAATACTTCAGCGAAGATAGGCAGTTTAGTCTTTCCCGCCGAAAAACGGCAGTGGCACTTATCTTAGTTTATACTGTAATAGGTAAGATTGCCATCGCCACTAACCTTACATTTTTAATAAAAACAATGTTTTCATAAATCGAATATTTGGATAAATGGAATATTCGATGTATTTGAGTGATCACCGATTTTTTTCACCGATGAGCTCAACTCGACTAGAGGTGCCCATACCACAAAATTGATTGAATTTTATAAAAGAAAAGGAATAGCAGAGATGAACAATTCAGTCCTGCCTAGTTCATAATAGCACTAAGGGCTCACTTTACACTGTAATGTGTAAATTCACTGCCACCATACTTTGCATTTTTACTAACAAAAAGTCAATAATTTAAACGATACATCGAAATTTTGAGCCAATAATATTCAGTGCTCGCTGCATTTGCAAAGCGACTGACAGATGTTTGATATCTGTTTTTCACCGACGTGAATCCCTAATTATCAGTGAGGGCTAAACAGGAGATCAGAGGGGGATGACGACCTTGGGAGATATTGCTCATCCCAAAATTCCGTCTGATAAGGAAGTTTTGATGACCTTGACTAAGGCTTTATGGAAATCCGGATGTTAATATCCCGACCGCGCCCGTCCTTAATCCAGGCTAAGAAGATTATGAAAGGATTATTGAGGAATGCCCAATGGAGAGAATAGGATCGTTTTATTGGCTGGTATAACCCCTGTTTCTGAGATTACTTTTCATGAGACAGTTCTGATAAATTTTACACTTGTCACTTGGCATTGAAAAGTTACGCGGTGTTTCTTGAAGGCTCGTGTATTTGGAGATTTTTTCATTTAGTCAGTTATTTTTATTGAAGTGCTCCAGTGTGTTTGCATTGTGTCAACTGAACATTGTGCTATCACGACAGTGTTTTGAGAATGAATCCCAGTGTGCGTATATTCAAAAAGGCTTTGGCTTCTGTTGGAGAAGAGCCAACTAATTCTGCATCGCGAATGAAGCATGGCCACGATCTGGTGAGAGATTATGTTGGTTTCGCCACGGCAAACGAAACAGCAGTTGCACCGAAAGAGACTGTATTTCAGAAGCCTGTGGGTTTTATTGACACGCACTGTCATATTGACTTCCTGTTCAACAAACTGAACTTTCAGAAACCTTTCATCAAATTTCGAAAGATAAACTCTGAAACATTTCCTTCTCAGTACGAATGATGCATAACTGTGTTTTGTAACCCTGAAAGTTTTGCACAGCAGTCCATGTGGGACTCCGTGCTCCGAGAAAGAGCTGTTTGGGCAGCATTTGGTTGCCATCCCCACATGGCATATAACTACAATGAAGAAACGGAATATGCATTAGTGAAAGCCTTGGAACACCCAAAAGAGGTGGCATTGGGTGAAATCGGCCTTGATTACTCGAAGAAAATTTTTGCAGTGTGGGCAAGCAAAAAATGGCTTTCAGGCGTCAGATCCGCTTAGCACTTGAAAGGCAACTGCCTTTAGTAATTCACTGCAGGGAAGCGCACGATGACTGCATAGAAATCATGAAGAAATTTGTTCCGAGGGACCATAAAATTCACCTCCACTGCTTCACAGAAAAGTGGAATTGTGCTAATCAGTGGCTACAAGAATTTTCCAATTTGTGCATTGGAATCACTAATGTAGTGTCATACCCGTCTGCCAGAGATATCCGAGAAACCGTGCGGCGGTTACCGCTGCATAAAATTCTGTTAGAAACTGATGCGCCTTATTTTGTGCCTAAAATTATGAAGGAACGTTTTACCCATTCTCACCCAGGAATGGCAATACACGTTGCCGAGGAACTCTCAAAGCTCAAGAACATTCCATTAAGGGAAGTTTTGTCAACCTGTAGAGAAAATACAAAAATGTTGTACGGTGTATAGAGGATTGCGTGCTTTACCTACAAACTGGTGTTTACCTAATCAAAGCAATTCTTTATAATTCTGGAAAGCTGTTTCATTTTGTAGTGCTTCGAATTGCATTCTTTTCGGGTGTAACCTTTCTGTATACATCTACGTTGACGGTGTGCTCATGGGTTCAAGTGATGTTCGCTTAATGGTAAGTTGTAATTTTTTTTTCAAAGTTTGAAATTGCAATAGCTCTCTTAAAGTGTAAAACTTTGTAAACTTTGGGGTTGAAACATACACTTGTATATATGTATTGATATAAGCTTCAGGTAAAATTTGTTGTGTTTCTTAAAGTTCAAAATTGCTCGGTTCTCCGTAAAGTGCTAAATGTGTGCATATTTTAAAGTTGACTAATGTATTCGTATACACACTGATATCGGCTTCTTGCATTGTTTAGCCTAGAGTTCAAATTTTTATATCATTCTTGTGGTGTCAAATTTGTAAGTATTTCTACGTTGACGAAGGTTCTAATATTTTCTTCAAGATAAGTTTTTCCGTTTCCTCGAAACATAAAATCTTAAATATCCTGAGTGAGATTTATGCATCTTTTAAATTTGTATCTGTCATGTGAAAATTCAAACTGCAGTGAATTACTTAAAATGTGAATTTATATTTGTTATTGCTCTTATTAATATTGTTTTTGGCGTATTTTTCGCTTAAAGGCTGTGTGTTATATACATTTATATATATATATAACTAAAGTTAAAAGTAGGAATGTTTTTCGCGAGATTTGTACATATATTTAAGACACTGTGGTTACATCTGCTTCATTTTACATTGCTCTTTTTTCTCGAAGTTAAAAAATTTCAGTTTCTTTTTTTTCGAAGCGTGAAGTTTGTATATATGTTTGAATTGATGATGTTACTCATACATACTGATATCTTTTTACGGTTAAGAGGTTTTACTCCCACCAAGGTTAAGAATGTATATCGTACTATAACGGCTTTTTTAAAGCATGAATGATCATGGATCTTTATTATTTTTTTTATTTCACTTCAAGTTCAAAGTTTCATGTATTTAGTGAAATGCGTTTACATATACCTCAGATTTAGTGTGTACTTTTACCCGCCTCCTGTTAAAATCTTGTAATTTCCCAAACTTTAGAATTTCAGTTTTTTTTTAAAGTGTGGAATCCTCATACATTTTTAGTTGACTCATTCAGCCATACATACTAATATCTTCTTGCTGTTAAATTCTGTTATTTCTTTAAAAGGTGAAAATTTCAATACCCTACTGCAATTGAGAGAGAGAATGACTGATTCTTGATTTTTCATTTTTCTTGACTTATGCCACATTTTTGGTTTACCGACTATTCAAGTTTAAAATTGCTTGTGTTTTGTAAAATGCATTAATATATAGTTTAAAAATTTCAGCTTTTTTTTCAACTGTGCAGTTCGTATATGTGTTTACGTTGACGAATTCATTGATACATAGTAATATCTTTTTACTATTAAATTGGTTTATTTTTAAAAAAATTAAAATTTTACTGCAGTGGTTTCTTGAAGCATGAATTTTCCTTGTTTCCATTCTCTTTAATGCAGCATTTTCCATTTGTCTCACACATCTTTTTCTTGACGAATAAAATAAGTCGCATGTGTTTTATGAAATGGTATATGTGTATTTAAGATTTGTAGTGTACTTTTTTCCGATTTTTGTTTGACAAAAAAAATAAAAATAAAAAAAAATAAAACACATTTTGGGGGATAGAGAGTCAACCTCCATGTGGTATCCCCTGGGTAACGCTAATAGACTCTGTCGATTTTATCAAGTAGAAATCAAAGCTCATATATTCCAATAACAAAATCTTCAGCCTACGAAAAATTTCTTTTCATCCAGCACTTGCCAAAACCTTTCAGCACCTCCCAGTATGAAATTCCTGGGATCCGCCCAATACCCAGCCATGCAAAGTCCAAGTCGTGAGCCCAAAAGGACCGTCTCAAGCAAGATCAAGGCAAAAAACCTACAATTTTATCATAATGTCAAACATATTTAAATCGTCCTCAAAGGCAAAGAAATCAAGCCTGAATTTATAAGGTCACAGGATATATTCCAAAAGCAATCGTTACATAAAAGAATGTAACGTATACAGTAAGAGCACATTTAAGGAGACAGGGGCTGGACAGTATTTTTGAACCCCAGTATAAGTGGAACCTCTGGGATTTTCCTAAGGGTGAATGAATAAGAAACCCAGGAGAACAAGTCCCCAAAATATGATGAGGAACCAATAAAAATATCTCCACAGTATTGAAGTTTGTATTCCATGTTTCATGGACGAATCAGTGTTAGCAAGAAAATGTAAAAATGCATGGTTGAAAAATGGATGCAAGTTCAGTTCTGCTTACATATCTCCAATCACAGGTTTCAGCTTGTAGAAATTATATCGAACTAGCGAGCAAAATGATATGATCCAAATGTCATGGTTCAAACGAATTCATTAATTATGAGAATGTCCCCCAATTTCAGATGTGTACAAAAAAAAACTGCTGTGATGCTTTCGAAAGATTTGAGAATAGTCTCCGGGAGTGTATATTTTCTTGTGGACTCCTTCTAAAGAAGTGGAAAGAAATATAATTTTTTTTCACAATGCAGTTTCTTATAGTTTTTGATGTGCTATCTGCAAAAAGAAAAACAATTCTAGGACTCCGTCAATTCTTTAAGCATCCTTCATAATTCTGGGACTCTTGAAACTGTGGGTCCCGGGGCTGCAGCCCCCTAGGCCCCTATTAAATGCACTCTGTATACAGTATATATAAAAAGAAATGAGTTGTCTGTTATCTAGGAGACTTCCAACAAAATAGACGAGTCTAGTTAAATGCTCGTTCCCCTAAATTTTGTTAAAGCATTTATACTACATGTTTAGCTGTAGTTCCAACTTCTGATAGTTGTAGATTAAAGTGCTTAAGGGCCGGTGAAAAAAATCTTGGCGCCCTAGGAGAGCCATCGGCCTTTCGCCCAACCCAAAATATTTATTTTTGTCACTCTTGATGCTAAACATATTGCATTTATCCAACAATATCACGATACCGAACCAGTAAAACCTAAGTACACTGCTGGCCACTCAAAATGCAACACCAAAAAGGACACGGGATAGCAAAGTGAGATTTACTAGACACATAACAACAGATACAAAGATGAAACGATTGAGATTACAGATCCGTGCGATTTGCGGAACACGTAGACATCAACAGTTCGTGATGCCCCCATGGCTAGCAATAACGGCCGCTACACGTCGCGGCACCGAACAAAGAGGCTTTTGATGTGGGCTTGGGGTATGTTGGTCCAGGCTGCTTCCACAAGTTGCCACAGTTCATCAGGTGTAGCCGCAGGTGGTGCTTGCCGGGCCACTCAGTTGCCGATAAGTGACCAGACGTGTTCGATGGGCGACATATCGGGAGAACACCAGGTCCACGGCAGCAGTGACACCTGGTGGGCCATGAAGAATTGTTGCACGATGCGTGCGACTTGCGGGCGCTATTGTCCTGTTGAAACGTGGCCGCTGGCAGGTCCTGCAGGTAAGGAAGGACTACAGGCTCGAAAATGTCGGAGATTTAGAGGTGGCTCTTGAGTGTACCGGCGATGCGTACCAGAGGGGTACGGGTGTCATGTCCAATTGCGCCCCAAACCATAACGCCAGGCGACGGACCGGTATTCCGATGCATAATGCCGACGTCATACAGTCCTTCGCCGCGGTGCCGCCACACGCGGATCCGACCATCGTGGTGTTGCAGGCAGAAGCGGGATTCGTCGGAGAAAACAATGTCGTGTCATTCTGTAGTCCAGGTGCTGCGTTTAAGCGCTCTCTGTCGCTGGTTGTGTAACGTCAATGGTAATCAGAGCAATGGGCGCCGTGCGACAAGTCCACGCTCCTGCAGACGACGTCTAACGGGGACGTGCTGACACATGTTGTTGAGCAACACACCCCAATTCTTACGCTAACGTTAGTGATGTAGCGGTGCGAGCCGTCCATGCCAGCAGCACAACATGCCAGCCCTTTCGTTCGGTGGTATGCCGCGGCTGCGGCAATCGCTCACGTCGGTCCGCCTGACCCTCCTGCACCCACCGAATCCATACTGGCTTCACTGTGGCTGGATGTCGTCCCACACGGGCGCCGATGTCTCGGTACGATAAACCGCTGTCGCGATGAGCCACTATTCGTCCTCTGTGGAACTCCGAAACGAGCTGGAATGACTGCCGTATCCTGTGACGAGGCATCAGGAAGCTTCCCACGCACAGGTCCGGCAGCACAACACACTTCCACTACTTACACCACGCCTTCTGTGCACCTATCTTATAGTGCTTCCCGGTGGCGTGCCTTGCGCACATGGTTTGCATATGCTCGGAATGCTAATCGTTTGCATGTCCTCTCGCGGGCGACGCATGCTGCAAATTTCAGGCCAATCGGATGCTTCCTTCTCGGTGTTGCATTTTGGATGGCCAGCAGTGTATTTACAAACTATTGGTCCAAACCTGTGTGACGTTATGTGGAAGATAGAAGCGTACATTGCCCTTATTTAGGATGGCTGAAGCCCCACCATGGATGCGCCAAAAGTATTATACGTATGTATATATTTTATTGATTAAACGTTGTACGTTTCGCATCCCTGAAAAGACGTTACACAGGAACATAACTGTGTCACTCTGTTAGAATTTCAAAACATTCTGTCATGTCCGTTGGTGTTCCTGTATAGGTTGACAGAGACATCGGTTTCGAAAGTAGTTAATGTTTTCTAACTCCTGCAGTTATTTCCACAACAGGGTCTGTAGAAACGAATGACGGGATCCACCGTTAAAGACAAGTCTCACAAACTCGTTATATCACGCAAAACACAATTTCAAAGAATAGAAAACTTCTACAATTCAATCCTCTAACAACGGAAATCGTTAGGCGTTTTTAATAGACAATACATGCAGTACCATATCATCATCAAGAATGCACTCAAATCGGAATTTAAATTTAAAAAATATTTTTTCCAATCAAATCAAATACTGTAATTATTTCAAGTTTCGTTTTTTCTAAATCATTATTTTTGCGATGAACACAAGTACATAAGAAGTACTCTAATAAGTATCATCGAATTTTGTGCTGCTTCTACTGAGTACATGAAATTTCCCAGTCTCAACTTTCATTGTATAATTTCCCAAATATTCAAGTCTGGTGGCAGATATTTACCTAATACTGACCTTAAGGCTTCGAATTTTAAAAATGCTTTTTACAAAATATCAACATGAACCTAATGCTGGAATTACTCTTCCGTAATAAAGTATTACCCTGTAAACGATGCTAGAAACAAGTGGTTGCGGCGGAAAAGAAAGTTACACACCAAAAGGAAAAACTATGCAGTTGAAATACCAAACGTTGTTAGGAAATTTGGGAAATATGTACATATGGTACAACAAATTTGCTAATCACAGGCACAATCAAAATTTTATACAGATTCACAAACGAAGAAATTGATTTTAAAAATAAGATGTAGGATGAGAACTGAACTTCGACAGAAGGAATTGTTTGCTCCCGACACAAAAAGTAAAAGATCTTTTTTTTAATTCTTAGGGAATTTGTGATTTAGTTATGAGTACAACACAAACGACGCACATGAGGTCGAACCACAGTCATTAATGGAAGATTTAAGTCTGATACATCATCACTAAAATTCGCTACGGTAATGAAAGGCCATCGGCTTAAATACAATCCCAAATGAAATGGTGAATAAAACACGTTATTGGACATAAAATAATTTGGAACAGAAGCAAATTTCTCAGGTATGCGTGTCTTCTTGAAAGTGTTGCTTCACACTCATAGCGCTAATTAAAATGCATCAGTAATCAGTCATACTGAAAAATCTGAATCTGTCAAATACATGAAGTTCAAGCAGACATTTCTCTGAATTACGTATGGTATTCCTATTAAACCTGAAAGGGATGAATCAGACTCCAAGTTTTTTTATTTCAAAACTGTGACGTATGAGGCAAGAAACAAATAGTGCATCTGTTGTAGCATTATAAATTTCACCACCTGGTGTGTGTGTGTGTTACGTGTGTGTGTGTGTGTGTGTGTTGATTAAAATTTTATTTTTATGAAAGTATTTGAGATCTTTAATCCTCGTTTTACATGAAAACATAATATATTTTCAGATAATTTGTGAAATTCCAGGAAAAGGGAGATGAGCAATTTTCCATTTCAATTGTGTTCGGAGTGCTTCGACTGTTATTCCAATTCTGCAGAAATATCTCAATTCTACATTTAAACATACTAATAGATTTCATTGATTGTGTCGCCGTCTGGTGATGGACTGCATTTTCCTTCTGAGTTGAAAACCAAACAGCGTTTAGTTTGGTTCTTTTACTAAGGATTAAATAGGACGCTGTGTGTCGCTTTGGCAACGAAAGGCATTTGCAACAATGCTAAAATGCCTTTCGTTGCAAGAGAGAAAATCTAATCGTTCTATTCACCGAAAGCTTTAACTTGCAGCATGCGATTTTCCCATCATTATGAGGAACAAATGTAGCTTCTAAAAGAGCTGTTAAATTTATATTCACACGAATAAGAAATTTTTCCAGGGCTCTAATTATTAACTTAATTATTTCAATTAATAAAAACCTGACTTAATTGCTGGCGAATTTCAATATATGATAGGTCATGATATAAAATCCATTGGTTCCCATTACTTTCTCACATGCTTTTCATAGATCATACCCATATGAACTGTTTCAAACATTTATATAGCGACAGTACAGGGTGAGCGGATCTTGTAATTATATATGCTTTTTAGAATAGATAAATTAAAAAAAAATTCTGAGAAGTAAATACTTTGTTTTAAAAGGTTGCCGTGTTTTTTCAGTTTTTGGGTGTCAGAAAAAAAATTGAACGGATGCTGGCTAAACATCAATTAAAAGAAGGATTTTATTACTTTACTTTTGCACACTTGGTTACAAAAATCTGATTCTAACATTCAGAGGGTGAACTATGGATTCCTGAGCCTGAGTCGAACGACACAGTATTGCACCTTACTTCTCTTTTTAACTTAACCATGGCTTTTATTGATTACGAAGTGGCTTTTGATTCCGTGAAACCATCAGCAGTTACAATGGATTTGAGATTCTGCGGTACTGAAGATTCATAAATAAGAATTATTAATAGCATCTATGAAAGTAAAATAAGTGAATAGCATCTCTGTTTTAGGTTTGGCTATTTGAAGATACCACAGCAATAAAAATTGGAAAGGGAGTGAGGCACGGTGACACCATATCTCCCAAATGCCACATTGTAAAGTGTTTTTAAATCGTAGAACTGGGAAAACAAAGTGATAAAGTTTAATGGAGATTATTTACCTCACCTACGATTCGCTGATAAGGTAGTTATTTTTGCAACTGCACCTTTAAAACTGCAGAGTATGATCCAGGAACTTGCTGACAAGAGTGAAAAAGTGGGATTAAAAATGAACTTTTAGAAGACAAAACTGAATAACAGTGCGTTTACAAGTCATGAAGATTTATCGATTGATGGGGAAAAGCTGGAAGTACTTTCGGCAACATTTCAAGGGAAGGTCAAATTGAATTTTTTTCTTTTAAGACGTAATAGCATATTTCTCTTTTGAACACCGCTGTCTTAACCCAAAAGCTCTCCAACTAAGTTTTATACTGCAATTAATTTCTTCGTCAGTATGACCCTTGTTTGTGATCTGTTGTCCAAGGCAAGAATTTGTTATCCTAACTTTTCCCCATTAATAAATAAATCTTGATTTAATGAAAAACATTATACATCGGCTTTGTTTTCTGAAAGTTCAGTTTTAATCCAGCGTTATGTATTTATATATTTTTGATTTAATTATTTACTTATTTTAAACCTAAGACGATAACCATTTCTGATAGCACGTAGTTACTGGTAACTGGTGATTTCAACAATTTTGCTGCATGTGGCTCATGAATTTATGTTGGATGTTTGAATGGATAAAACATGGTTTCAAGAGAGAACATTGCATTATAAATTAAAATTAAAACAAAGTTTCACCTGTGATAATCGGCAAAGAAAAAAGCCAAATGTTTAAGGCATCTACTCAGTTTAAAAGAAAGCACATGTGATGATTTCATTTCTTCTGTAATATTTTGTACGCTTAATACTTTCCGCATGACACTTCCTTTTTATGGTTTCGTATCTCTTCTGTATCATATCTAAGGCATTTTAACACCTAAGCAAAGAAAAGAACTGAGTCCATCTCATTTTGTCGTGACGGGGTGTTTTATTTAGTAAATATCACTGTTTACGAAGCTCAAGCTAAATAGAAATGACTTTCAGCATTATAGCAGAAAAAAATGTTATATTAAGTAAAGAAAATATTTTCATTTTGGTTTAAAGTCTGCATGGCAGAAATGTTGCTAAAAAGTCAGATGAAAATCGGATTGTAATATGTGTGACATTCACATCGGAAGCGTTGGTTCTCATTGTGATACAGATAAACAAACCGATTCTTTTAAAGGAACAGTTTCTTTGGGTTTGACTCACCCGACAGTTTGTTCGGTTCGGTCGTTTAATTCTTTCGGTTTAGAGAACGGTCTGTATCTAGTGAAACGACTCTGAGTCAGATCCTATCGTTCTTTGATAGCTTCCAGTTTAGCCACCGTTTTGGAAGTCAAAATTTGTTTTTAATTCCTACCAAAAAATTTTTCCTCGGCTTTCTTATCTCTTAGTCCCGAAACGTTGAAGCAATATACTGCATTTCTACATTTCTGAACAAGGTAGGACTTTCTAACTAGAAAATGAACCTCACCGGTACACCGTTATGAAATTTTTATGTTTAGTAAGGAGTAATTCTTTGCGATTTATTCAGGAAACGATTCTTTTGCGGAATCGATACTTTTATGAAATGATTCGTTCACCAATGGCACAGTGTGATGATTTGTTCATTTCGAACGGATCACTGGCGAACGATACATTTCCGCATTCTGAAGATAGCTTCGACCAATGGCGTAATTACCTCAACCGCAGCTGCGAGGAATCAGGTAAAGGAGGGGCATACTGCAGCTGCCAATTGCAGTTTTATGAAAAAAATTCGAACACGCACAGAAAAAATATTTGAAACAGATATTCAAATTTTCATTTAAGCTATACTTAGCTTTGCCTAATTAAACGCCAAGTTTCTTTTAAAACACTGAATGTCCTACAGATTGAAACTATTCAGCCCTGTGGCTTTTTGGTGTTATACGATCGCTCCGCAATGGCTTGTGAATAATACAATCACTCTCTCTCTCTTCGCTGCTAAGAAAAAGTGCTAGGCTACATGGAGATTCTCCGTGAAGAAAGTGGGAAAGCAGTCAGTCACCTAAGATTACGTACACGACAGGCGCCAACATTTATTCACAACAGCCGCAAAGCTACAATTTATAAGAGGGTAATTTCTTCGAGTGCTTTATAGCAGTTTTGGACAAAACAACTATTCCCGTAATTAAATCTATTAATTAAAAAGTTAAAAGTACAGGGGTGTAGCTTCCACCCTTACTTTTCTAGACAATTCCCTAAATGCCACCTGTATTTTCCAGGCAGTCCTTTGCTATACTTTGGAGTGCTGAAACAAAATGTTGAGGGGGTGTACGTTGCGATAGTTACCACACTCCTTTCGACGTATGCGTTTGGATTTCAGGTTTTTAAGTCAGCCAAACGGTTTACTCTCTACTTCGTCTCCTTGAATATTTTTCACAACTCTTAAGCAGTTATTTCGGTGAAAGATAGCTTTAAAAAATAAAGCTTGTCTATATGTGGAATTTCCAGAATAACATGTTACCGTATCTCTTTCAAGGGCTAGGAAGTTTCGTTGTTATCAGCAAGCTGAGCCGTTGGTAAACGAATTTTTAATTATCGATTCGCAAACGACCCCTTTACGTGAATGAATCTGTTAAAACTACTCGAAGTCAACGTCTTTAAAGGTATTTGTTAGTAGACATCAAAGTTTTACCATAGTGTCTATGTCAGGTTCCTGTTTTCGTCATAAAATCTTACCTTATTCAGAGCTGTACAAATGCAATAAATTAGGCGAACGTTTCGAAAAAGAACTTACAACAAACCAAACGTACAAAATTTTCACTAGAATTTAAAAAAAGTAAAACTAACAAAAAACGTCCACTAAACCGGTGAATCTGAACGAACGAAAGGATCCTTCTGTAAACCGAAACAATCACTGTCCGTAACGAACCGAAAGATCCAACACAGAATAAATTCCGAGACGCCAATCGTTCTCTAAAGCGGAAGAATCAAATGACCGAAATGAACAAACCTTTCAGTGTGTCAAATCGAAAGAATCGATTTGCCTATCGCTGTTCTGAAATTACAAATCTGCAACTCCTCTGTTTTTTTGTATCGTATAGAATCGCACAAAATTCCCTTTTCTATCAGAGATATGAGTAATTGGTCCCTCTTTCAGAGATTATAATATATTTATGTTCGCACAAGGTACTGTCTACTACGTTCCAGCGAAAGATACTATGCGCTTTTTCCAAGTTATATAGAGAGGGAACATAAAAATAATGATAAAACTTAAACGACAAAAATACTCTTTCAATAACAATCTAAATTAGAGTACTTTATTTGTAAAAAAAATACTTATTTTTACATTCGTGCATCTTTTTGGTTAGTGTATGTTACAATATGAATGAAAAAATTAAAATCGCCGCGGAACTAACTTTGTACGAGAAAATTTAAGTACTTAAAATTGTTCATTTTGCGACTGATGTGACTCAAAGATGGCCCTATGGCTCAAGGCCAAAGGGCGCCCGACCCAAATAAACTTGGATGTGAACTACAGTGTGCGTGCGACAGAAAGGAAAACTGCCACCCTCTTTCACCGATAACCTGAGGCAAGGGACGACAAATCTAGTCCTGATCACGGCTGTTAATCAGTGACATCTTGCTACTTCCCTCAAAGGTGACGTAAGGAACTGATGGCCACGTTAGGTAACATTCGTACATTTAGCCCGCTGTTGATGGAAATATCACTCCAAAAACCCAGTGCTGAAATTAAAGCAGCACAGCAAAAATACTTTGCAGCGCAGAGGGCTAAGGATGATCACTTGAAGCGGAATATAAGTGGAAGACAGGTCCCATATTTCCCGTTATGTAATCTTCAGAAGGTTTGTTAAGAACGGTAAAAGTTTAGGTTCTGCGGATTAATTGCTGAAGCGAATGATCGATATAAAAAAATTCGGAATCTTTTTGACGAGGATCGATTTAAAAAAATTCGCTTCATAAATTTCAGGAGAGTTAACATATTTAGAAAATTACCAGCAATGCTAATTACTAACTATAAACTGTAGACCAGCTGTACATTGAATAGAATAAAATATAATATTAAACGGATTTCATAGCGTGAAAATAAAAATAAACGTATCTAAGATTTAGCTCATCAACCAGATGGCTTCTTTGGACGAAGGTAGTCTTAAAACTGTTATCTGAATAATAGGACACCTCAATCATTTGAATACGATAGCTTGAGCAGATAATAAACGAATATATGCGAATGTAATTTTAGTTGAGAGACATGATGTATAACGTTGGTGGCATCCGGCGTAATGAAAGGAATATAGCGGTATTCGGAGAACTGGTTCCCAAGCCTTACTGTTGGTAATGATTTCCGTACTTTACTAAATGTCTGTACATTAAGTGATGGAGTACGAAGCTAATTTCTTCATATCATGATAAATAGGACCAGAGGGTCTGAATTAGTTTTCCTTGGATAGGATGGTTGTTACATTGCTGCCCTTTTTGTATCTTTTAGGCTCGTTGATATTAATTCTAAACAAAAGCTTGGTCATTTTGCTGTAGTATATTTTGGAGACATAAGGGCATTGTAAAATGATAGTATAAGAACCCGACTCATTCAAAAGAGTGGCTTGAATGATATTTTTCGTAACCATGGTCTACAAAAATGCAGCCCTTATGCTTAGATATTAATTCATCTCCTAGAGTGTGTTTTTAATTTTGCAGGAAACATTTGATACGTAGGGATTCCAACCCAGACACCGCAGTTGAGCCACTTCATATTTTATATTCCAGGAATACTTTAACACCAAGAAAACGCAAAGATTATTATAAATAAATATGCAAATTGAAAATTAAATACCATATTTTATTTCGCAAGAAGTCATAAATAAGTTTTGTGCGTGTGTGGGTGTTTACGAGCATTTGGCAGAAAATGCGACGCAATAATTTGTCATTTAGGAAGACAGCGTGGTGTGGAATGTTCTGCATCACTTACATCCATGAGTGCTGACGGCTTGACTGCCAAACAGCATACTGCAGAATCTAACAAAGAAACTGCGATAATCTCTCTATTTTTAAAAAAAGTAACTGCCGCTGTATTAGAAGTTCCCCGACACTGTTGCTTTCCTAGCTCGCAACGCAAAACGTATTGCAACACAAAAATATGAAATATACATCGTTTGTAGAAAATTGTTTGGAGAATACCGTGAAATAAACCGTTTTTCGATTCTAGCGAAACTTCAAGAGCTATTGTATTTCAAAGTTAAGGTAAGCAAAAAAGTGCTATCAGGTCCCGTTCAGGAGAACCTAACAGCAACAGTACCACGGAGCTTTGTAGGCATGTAGAGCCATGACCGAATTTTCGCACCTTGTCGCCCTTTTTTTTTATTTCGATTTAGTTTACGAAAAATTAAATTTCTAAACTTTACAATATTCTCTATTTCGTGATGGGATCCATTAAAAAAAAGGATATAAAGCAAACTATAAATTATAACGCATTGCAATATTTACAGGCAAAACTTACAACTATCGTCCCTTTTTTACAAAAATGTTTTTGAAGAAAAAAGTCATTTTCTGATTTTTAAGCATTTTTTAAAGACGCAAAGGAAAGAAACGAACGGCTTGTCTGTCTTCACGATAACCACAGAGGAACGTTCTGGTCTCGTGACCTGCTGCCAAGGTGACGCAGAGAATTTGTTATGCATATGTTTTGTTGGTACAGAGATCTAAGTTGTTTAGGCTGGACATCAAGTAATTTTTCTTCCTATACTTTCAATGGAAAAACTTCTGTACACATTTTCTTAACAATTAATACGTTCCCAAGGATGAAAATTTGAACATCGATTAAAACAGCTTAATTTTATAACTTGGAATACTTAATATTTTCTAAAACATAACCATAATTATGTAATTCAACATTTACTTGTGTACTGATGTCATCAAAGAACAGGTCACGCCATCTTTTTTCTGGACAATTATTGCGTTCCCAAGGATGGAAATGTGAACTTCGGTTAAAATAGCTTCGTTTTATAACTTGGAATACTTAATATCTTTTAAAACATAACCATATTTATATAATGCAACATTTGTTTGTCTACTGGCGTCATCAAAGTACAGGTCACGCCATCCTTTTTTGGTTCCAACACCAACAAAGGAAAAGTTATTAATTGTTTATATAATTATGGTTATGTTTTAGAAAATATTAAGTATTCCAAGTTATAATATGAAGTTATTTTAATCGATGTTCAAATATTCATCCTTGGGAACACAATTGTTACCCTCTATACTAATCGCTAATGTGACAAATATTTCGATTTTATATATCTATAATATGTAATATACCAACAACATGTCAATACAAAAATGTTTAATTCTAATTATTATAATGTAACAAAACATCATGTCTATTGCGCTAATAATGTAAGATACGAAGTTACCTCTACAGGTAGAGGTCCTATCGATGGTACTATCAATAGCATCGATAAATTTGTTCAACTCAGTACATCGATAGTGCATCGATAGTTTTACTTTTTTCAATGCTGTTAGTGTAAAAACCCATTCAGCTTCCACTGAAAGCTTTGATGACTGATGCTCATATTCACCTCATTTGTACTGGTGTCGAAAACATTGAGCCCAGCCATATTGATACATGATGACAATACGAAACTAAAGTTAGTTTTAATCAAAAGAGTAAACGTGGAGGGTGTGCGGTTCCACTTTCATTCAAAGCTTTGCATTTTTTTTCTTAGACCGGTATGAAGATTGGCAGGCATAGACACCGAGGAACCAGGCAACTTGCAAATATGCAAAAAGAAAACTACTCCAAAGTGGGTCAGAAACCAACAGCAGGAAGAAGGGGATAAAGAGACCTTTCGCTATGCAATTGTAAGAATCCCCCAGGAAAGGGAAACCCTGCAAAATATACTGCTATACCAATCTACTCTAGTCCCCTATATTCATGATTTAACTAAATCATGTTTGTGGATACTGTATTGCTTAAGGCTTGGAATCAGGCCCTCCATCTCTCTGTGAAATCTTGTTCATAAATCTGAAGTACTCCAATAACAGCCATCATGTTCTAAGGAAATTTTAGCTTTTCTCTAGTAAAGTAATTCCTGAATCTTTATGCTAATGTGCATCTCAAATTTAGAAGAAAGCAGTATAAATTTTGATGAAATACAAAGAACTGAATTTAAAAAATTGTGGTATAAAATACGTGTTCATATATCGAGGAAGACACATATTTTTCGGAATATGTGAGTTCATATATGGACGTTCGTAAACCTCAGTGATTTCTAAATATCAATATTTTAGCAGGTCCTTTGTAATTTTCAGTTGGCGTATTGGTCTAACCGATGGCTTCTGACCATAGGTCCAAGTTGGGTACGGGTTCGAATCCCGGTAAGTTATGGATCTTTCGTTCGTCTTACGGATCGGGCTGCCTCCTTTCTATGGAACAAGTGGCGCTAAATTAGAGACAGGCGACTGCTTGTAGCCCAATTAGTCGCTCAAGGTGGTCGCTAAATCCTCAAACAAAAAACTTTCAATTATTGTGTCCAATCATTAATCAGACTGCAGGAACTGACATATTTAAAAAAGCGTGCTTTAAAACAATATAAATATTTACCTCGTTTATTCTAAAAAAATTCTGTAATGTATCTTCCTATACAAATAAGATTATTTTAAAAATGCTGTAACAGAATTAGTGTATTAAAATACAGATATTATATTACAGAATTATATGTTTTATCGTTTCGTACTGCAACAGCACATGTACGTTTTTAAAGCCACTTAGCATTCAGTGATCTTACATTTCCTTGCAAAATTAAAAACGGGGAAAAATAATTCATCTCTGAAAATCAAAGGCAATTAAAGAGATTTGGGAGAAAATGCATATATGTTTAGTTCAAAGAAATCATTCAGTTTAATTCTATGAAATCCTTTTTGATATTCTTGTAGAACGACATTCATTGTCACTTCGAGGGAAACATGCTGCCTGATGTAACCTGTGGCAGGCTCTTAAAAACGCCCAATAGAAATATTAAAGTTGGTCTCGTTGATTTGCTAAAGTCACTTGAGTCGAATAATCTTTTATACAATTCGGTAATACGAATTATACAAAGTCACAAGTGTTTACAAGAAATTAAGTTTGCTTTAAAACGTGGCATAATAAGAATCGTTAGCTGCATTTGGATCACATATACGTACTGATTTGAACTTTCTCTCCCATTCTTGAAACTTAAAGTTTCACAGTTTGTAAAGACATATTTCAAACCACAAATGGAATTTCAAAACGACATTTTCTACCAGTTTTCCTCAACTTATTGTATACGCATTTTATAACAAGCTAAATACATGTAATTTTTGATGTTGTAGAATTTCAATAAAATTTATGATATATCTATATATATTAAACTCCATTTGCTCTTCATGCGTTGATCCGTTATTCGTATTTTTGGTAACACTGTATAAGGTGATTCATTTTAGAAAAAACGTTCATCTTAATCTTCAATCATGGGTTCAATTCCCGTAGGTTTCTGTTGCCGTTTTGACAATATTGTTCCACTGAAGTCTGTTCATTGCAGAGGGGCTCAGGTCTTGTACAGTTCCGCAGCACCAGTCTTTAATAACGTCAGCCCGCAAACGATGAGGGTATCCTGTTGCATTTCTTCCGTTCATTAAGCCAAAAATAAGTGCATTTAACTTTCTGTCATTTTTCATCCTGCAGGTGTGTCCAAATAGTCTTAGTTTTTGGTGTATGATTTTTGGAACAGGGTCTCTTTTAGTTGTATTCTTCTGTACACTTCTTCATTTCTTATCCTTTGGGTCCACCCTATTTGTAAGATTTTTCGATTTTTAATGAAGAAATGTACAGAAAATTATTTCAAAAGCAAGTATCCTTCTCTCTGATTCCTTTGACAATGTCCAAGTACCACATTTATATAGCATGCTGCTGAAGATGCATGTTTCAAAAATGCTTAACTTAGTTTTGAGAGTATAAGTTCTGCTTTTCCAAATTTTAACCATGACTTTTAACAATTCTTTCAAAACAAGTATCCTTCTCTCTGATTCCTTTGACAATTTATTACACATTAAAATTTCTTTTTTGCTGTTTTAGTCATATGTTATACTGCTTCCAAGATAAGTGAAGTTTTCCACATTTTTAAAATTCTTTGCTTCCAGAATTGTCTTCTTTTTATTTCTTTTGCATCAAACACTACGCTTTTTTGTATTTTCAATGTTCATCTTTAGTCCGTATATTTTACCCTCCCTATTTAGTTCTTGTACCATTTGATCTAGTTTCATTTCATCTCCTTCAATCAACACAATGTCATCTGCAGAACACAGATCGTTGAATCTTTGTCCTCCAGGAGAGGTTTCTGCATCATCATACCCGATTTTGCCCAACAATTTATGGTAACATAGATTACCTACTCAATTCAATAAGATTTAGAAGACATATATGAAACGAATCAGGATTTTACTTTGTAAAAATCGATACCTTTTAAAATAAGTAAATACCAAATTTTACAGGATCTAAAGGCAATTTCATTCTTATGAAATATGTTATACCACAATTAAATTGCAATACACTAGGCAACCCCTGAGTGATATACGATACTGTACAACCCGTGAGTGATATACGATACTGTGCTATAAACGTGCATAATTCGCCCAGTTAATTAAGGAAAATAAGTTTTTGTTTGGGAAATGCGCTTTTCTAAAGGCTAATTGAATATGTCACCCATGCAACTAAAAGAAATTCACAGTAACACTTCATTGAAGTTGTAATATATGTAGTTAGTGCTTCGTCTAGAATATAAATATATATACCACTAACAGATTCAGGTGATACTGGCATTATTACAATTCAGTAATTTATTTGTATAAAATATAATATTAAATAAAACTTTGTTTTTCCTTACTTCAAAAATTTGAAAAAAAGTGCACATATCTCCTATCTTCTACTTTGAGCAGTGATAGGTAGAAATATTCAAAGGGCATGGTGAATGTTATTTTCTTCTTTAAGGTTATAATCATTGTTCCCTTTTCAGATATGGTCGCTAATTTGCAGGGAACTAACTGTTCATTGACATAAAACAGTTCTCTTTGAACATTGCTCAATTTATAATCAAAACACATTTCAGTTTAAAAGCACCAAGATTTCTTAAACCTTAATGAAATTGATCTTATGGGTGTATACAGGAAATCCTTTTCCCATTCCGTGAGGTATGTTATCTGTTGGATTTGGGGGAAAAGATTAATATTTTTGCGATTTAGTTATCTTGATTCCTCAGTTGATGTTTCATATTTCGTTTAATATATCTAGTATTTTATGATCTGTGATCCATAATTAAATACCGAGAGGATGCATTATTTAACCAATCTTGTAAATAATTATGGTACATTACATTTATAAATGAAGTTGTACTGTTTCTTCCAAAAGTTTTCAATGCAAGATTTATATATCTTTTTAATTCTTTTTCGATGCACCCTGAGTTTGGTTCTTGTCGCACAAGGACGACGCAGGCATCAGTTATTTATAAACTTTCTTCATCAACCATTGAAATTATGTGGAGTCATTTGGGGTTTCTGCTATAACACTACACGTTGGTCATAATGATTGGTTCGTGTAGAATAGTGTATAATTTGATATTGGAGAATGATGTACCTCTCAGTTGGTCGATCATCAGAAACCCTTAGTGACGTAACTTCTTCAGAGGTGACTCCCATGTCAATACGGCAAGTTACTGCGATAAGCCTTTGCGGGTGGTTTTTTTTTTTTTTTTTTTTTGATTGGAGGTTTAACGACCACCGTGAGCAACTCAATGGGCTATAAGCAGTCGCCCGTCCCTAATTTGGGGTCACTGGTTCCAGGGAAGGGAGAGAGCCAGTGCCGTAAGACAAACACAACATCCATGCCTCACTGGGATTCGAACCCGGACCTCTTTCGGACGAATGACCAGAGGCCCTTTGCGGGTGTATTTTAATTTGTGGAACGTGCGACTTCGGAGAAATATAATATGGTTTCGAATTCCATCAGCGGCCGAAAAGGGCTAATCGCTATACCTTCAGTGAGAACGGGATGCTCCACAACAACATTTTCTAAGATAGATCATTTGCTACACGTCCATTTATCATAGATGTCAAATATATGTATATACTCTCAGTGGTCATTATTAGAGATAGAGGTGATGTGCAGTTGACGTGGGCAAAACCCGCGCAAAGTGGAACAAACAAGAAACGAACGCAGACGATAAATAGGAGGATAGCAGATCTTCCCAACGGTGTATCGCAATAGTTGAGAATGGGTAAAATTAGTGATTTGAGTAAATTTGATCATGAATGCATTGTCGGTGCAGGACAGATAGGTCATTCTATCGACCAAACGGTAAGAAGCCTAGGGTACCGGGGACAACCGTATCAAAGGGGGACTGTGAATACGCCGTCGACGGACGTACTTGTGCCCAGAGAGCAAGTGGTGGCCGAACACACGTCATTTATTTCCCTGGTCGATATATACCCTCCTATCTCATACAGATTGATCACTTCGGAACAGCTGCGCAAATCATATGCAGGGTAAATATCGGAGCCCCTATCAGCGTCAGCGAAAGGATAATGGTACGGGACAGGCTGCATATCGTAGGTTACAGAAGCAGATGGCCTATTAGTGTTCCACTCTGGAATGCTCGTCATCGGTCATTAATCTTTGCCTGGGTCCGAGAACAGCAAAACTGGACATCCCCAGAGTCGCGTCACGTCATTTAGTCAGATGAATCAGGGTTTCAGCTGTACCGAGCTGAGGGAATGAGTGGTGTTGCGTCGACAGGACAACGTCAGGACCCAGTCGTGCCAGGTTGGCTCTATTTACTGCATTGATACCTCGGTAAAGTTTTAGGCAGCTTCTACATGGGCCATATTAGGTCCTCCAGTGTGTCGCAGGAAGTACTTAATCGCTGCGCACTACCAACAAATGCTGGTCACCTTTCATGGCCTTCGAGACTGACCGTCTGTTTTTCGCAGGGCAGTGTTTTTTTCCCAAATTTCATCAAATAAATATTGAAACATTACCGAGTACGGTCTGCGAAATCTATCAAAAATGTGTTGTTTAGAGCTAAAAGCAGTTATTTTATCAATTTTTCAAAAAGTTAAAATATGACTTCCTACAGGAGAACAATAAAAAAAATTTCGTTAATGTATACGTTCAGTAATAATCTTTTCACATGAGATAATACTGTCTAACACGTCTTTTTTACAATTGAAGGTTCAATGACCACCATGTGCAACTCGATGGGATATAAGCAGTCGCTCTTTCCTAAATTAGGACAACTGGCTCCAGGGAAGGGAGAGGACAAGGGCCGTAAGACAAACACACAACAGCCATGCCTCACCGGGATTCCAACCCGGACCTATCTCGGAAGAATGGTCACAAGCCAGCGCTTAGACCACTGCGCCATAATACAATTACATCGAACTTTAGAGGATGGTAGAAATTGTTCAAAATACTGAAAATTTTAACAAACGTGAAACATTTGTATTCTTAAAACTGCATACAAACATTTTGCATAAATTTACTATACTGTAGATATTTCATAGTACACGTTTCCAACGATTATACGAAATTTGAGCCTTATGGAACTTTGCGTATCTTAGTTGCAGTCAAAATGCAGATATGCAAATTACGTGAAATTCGGGAAAGGCGTTTTTTTTGTAATTAATTGGAAAACTACTTACTGCACTAAAATTTCTATCCGCATATGTAGAGAAGGAATGTACTAGATTTGTCCAAATTTTTATATTTGATTCACGCATTTGTTTGCCGCTTTCTACATATTGAAATTTATAAAGGAAGGTATATCCACTACCATCAAAACCAAATAATACCACTCCAAAACTTCAGAAGCACCGAGAGCTTCTTTTAGATCTGTGGCTCTCGTTTCACACAGCTTATTCATCGCTATTTCCGTCATTTATCAATGCTAAATCTGCAATGATATCAGCATTAGTTATTTCAAATGAAACTTGAACATCCTCTAAAACAAACCTTTCGTTTCCGTTCTGTACTCGTCGTCAGATTGATACCGCGACTGCATATCTGCCAAATTTTGCTTCAACTTTTTCGAATCGACCCCTTCACGTTCTTCATACGCAATTTTTTCATCAATACCATAAGTTGATTTAAACCGCGGCAAACATCCAGTACCTGGAGTAAAATAAGATTTGCAAATTGATATGCAACATGTTTTTGCATTCTTTTACAATAGTGTCAGAAACTTGAATGTTCGGAGTTAATGTTGGCATATTATTTACGAAAAGCTTCTTTTATCCCATAGTGTGCTACACGTAACATCATTAACTCTAGGACGTTCTCTCGATTTTCTTTTCATGTCTTAATTAAAAAAATATATATTTTAAAAGCCTTTCATGTCTTTATTTTTTAAAATGTGTTTTTGTGCTATCTTAAAATGTTTTGGTAGTGGAGATTTGTTGAAGAAATTTGATGTTCGGGATTTGTTGACACATTTCTTCAACCAATCTCCACTCCGTGTATTATTTTGAACTCTTTGAAACGTCAAAGTTTGTCACCATTTGTCAGGTTTAAGTTATACAAATGAGCTCCTCTTATTTCAATTTTTCTTTAGCCGGCAGTCTACCACGTCGTCTAACTTCAGTGTCCGGGAGACAATATTTTTAAATGAGAGAATCCTCCCGTATTTTAGGGATATTTCTACAAACGAGATTGACACCGTTCAATAAATATTACAGTACAGGTGGGGATAAATCCATTTCAACTATCGTAAAAAAACCGCAAATTATACAGCTACATGGTTCTTTTGGCATACATATACATACTGCGCTCATTGGTTTCCGTGAGTGCCAGTTCTTAAGTGCCAGGTAAATAAACATAACTAGAAGCTCGTTTTCCAAATTAAAAAAGCGTTGTGCACGACATTGAATAAGCACCTGACGCACGATTTTGGAAGTCTTAGGTGGTATGCTTCTTTTGAAAACCCGACACTCTAAAATGATGCGTGGCACTGATGGCATAAAATGTTTTACATATACATGTATATTGAGACTCGTGTTTTGCTTGATGTAAGGTTTCTCCTATACCTTTTAATATAATTTTCTTGCTGAATATTTGAAGTTCGATAAAATATTATTTCGCTTGATCCGTGTTTCATAGAGATGGATTTCACAGTATTTAATTTGGATAGTATAACAATATTGAGATTTCATCAGGCTATATCGTTTGATCCCAAGCTCCAAATTCAAGATCGTAGAAAGCATCCAAGGACAATTACAACTTCGCCTGCAGTTAGACCCTGAAAATCAAATGGCTTCTAAGACTCGTTTTAGTTGGGATAAAGTCAAAGCAATTCCTACTTCAAATGCATATGGTGTCGTGCCTGCAAAGCATGGAAACTGCAAATGATTCTCCAAGTCCTCCACCGATGAAGGTGCATTCGTTCAGTCGGGGCCCAGGGGGAGTCTTGCGATAAGTCATGCCGGACGCAGTCCGCGCTTTGCAGGCACAACACCATGGTCAAATTCCTATAGGAACTTTACTGCTTTACGTCAAATCCGCTGAGATTCCGCGAATTTCTGAACTTCTATCGTACCCCGTAGCAGTTCAGAAATTTGTAAAATCGGGTGTGAACCCTCCCTTCCCGAATTCGTAGCTCCCACACACGGGTCAAATTTCCTCCAGACTCGTATGCGTTTTTCATCCACTTCTAAGCAAAATACGTGATTCGTCACTGCAAGCTGTGCTTTGGATGCGGTCCATAATTTCGAGTTACATCATCGAATAAATCACTATTGATGTTCAGTGGTGAGAAGTAGGCGTCGCAAAGTGCTGAAAGAATGTAGTGGCACCGGAATATATCCTCTTCCAGTTTTGCCTCTGAGGGTGCTTCATGCAGGACGGACGGTACTTGTCTTAAACTTGTGGGTAAGCAAGACGCCGGTGTCGTTTGTGTGGGCCAGCAAGCACCTTCCTAGACTGCGGCTTTTCAGACAAAATACCTGTAAAACATGTAAAACTTTGTTAGATGATGTCGCACGACTCACCATGTACGGATACACTTATTAATAAATTATTGGTACAACAAAATGGCAGATACTAAGAGGTGCATCTATTTAGCTAAATTATTATTTATTTCGACTGAACAGAAATTTGGAAGATTATATTAAGATGGACTTTTCCTTCTGACTGTTTTATTTCAATGAGAATAATAGTTCAGCAATATTTAAACATATCAAAACCTGCTATTTACTTGGAAAAATAAATTTAAAATATCTTAAGCCTGGAACTTTCAGAAAGTCGGAGGTCTCAGACTGAAGTGTTATGGACCCAATGCTGCGTCCCAGATGTCAAGTTATATTTCAAAATAACCAAATGGCATTAGCGGCTAGTGAGATTTGAAAGTGGCGTTTTACAGTGTTCGAAAGGGTTAAAGATATAAAACGAAAATATTGTCAGTATCAGATAAAAATGCTCACGTACAATTCTTGTGCTCAATATCCTTCCTTTTATCTTTGAGAGAGTCAAACATTTCAACAACACTTTCATTAAAATTTCGAATTTTATTGATCATGCCTTTTTCTATTGAAAACATGGCGAATGCACTTAGTCTATACAATTCGTGGTACTTTTAAGAAACATTTTTATCGTCTTTAAAGTTCAGGAGCATCTTTCAACCATGGCACTAATCACTGAGATAGTAGGATAAAATAATCCGGTGTTCGTATGTCTCTGAAAACGTCGTCTAGAAGTTATAAACTGAACTGGAAGTTTTCAATAACAAATTGCAAAAGGCTTACTGCTCCAGTTATATTCCAAGTTCAAATTAAGTCTTATCATTTGCGGATAAGTTCAATTTTTACACGATTGTTTCCCAAAAACGGATGAACTTCTAATGTTCATTTAAGCAGTTTAATCAGGAATTGCTTCTCATATTTCTTGAATTTTTCAGAATCAAAAGGGGTTACAGTAGAGTAGTACTTCATAAAAGAAAATCTTGTCTTTATTAAAATATTAATCACATTACACACTTCTTTAGCAGCCACAGTTCTATTTAAGAGAATATTTTCTAGTTGTCACATATAATTAGGAAACAATTTCCCCGAAGAAATAATTCTTCATAAATACATGGTAGCATTACAATGCTATTATTCGCATATTTTCACTGTATTGTATGTAACCATTTCCTTCAGAAAACTTGAAAATTTTCAGTCGTTTCGATGTTCAGTTGCTTGGAATTTCCTTGTCCTTGACTAGTACGCTTAACGGGAAAACTTTTCCCTGTCCTTTGTAGTGTAACGACTAGCACGCTTGACGGGAAATCGTTTCATTGTCCTTGGTAGTGTAATGACTAGCACGCTCCACGGGGAATCGTTTCCTTGTACTCGGTAGTGTAATGACCAGCACGCTCGACGTTAAATCGTTTCCTTGTCATTGGTAGTGTAATGACTAGCACGCTTGACGGGAAACGTTCATTGTCCTTAGTAGTGTAATGACTAGCACGCTGGACGGGAAATCGTTTCCTTGCCCTTGGTAGTGTAATGACTAGCAAACTCGACGTGAAATCATTTCCTTGTCCTTGGTAGTGTAATGACTAGCACGCTCGACGGGAAATCGTTTCATAGTCCTTTGTAGTGTAATGACTAGCACGCTCGACGGGAAAACGTTTCCTTGTTCTTGGTACTATAATGACTAGCACGTTCGACGGGAAATCGTTTCCTTGTCCTTGGTAGTGTAATGAGCAGCACGCTTGACGGGAAATTGGTTCCTTGTCCTTGGTAGTGTAATGACTAGCACGCTTGACGGGAAATCGTTTCCTTGTCGTTGGTAGTGTAATGACTATCACACTCGACGGGAAATCGGAAGGTGCAGATTCGCTTTGCGCTCCAGGACGACGAACATTTTCAATTTTTCTTAAGGAAATGGTTACATGGAATACCGTGAAATTATGGCAATAATAGGATTTTCTAGATTTTTTTTTTGTTTATTCTTTTTCGAAGGTGATGCTGACACTTCTCTTTTGACTTGCATTCTTGTTTTGTCCGGATTGCATATTTCTTTCTCGACTGACTCTTGGAAACTGTGGACAAGTTTTATGGTTTGCACAGCGTTTACACCTTTTTTTGGATATAATTATATCAAACATCCACATGTGGCATATTGTGAAAAATGTGAGCCAAGATACAATACTTGTTTATCAAGAACGCGTGGAATGGCTCCTTCTTAGTTAATTGCTGTCCAACAATTGGATGATAATTCTAAATATTTTCTCCATACAGTCAATCAGCTGTATTCTGCACTCATACACACTACTGTCCACTAGACTCTTAAAATTCTATTTTGCAGCTAAAGCGTAGCTGATGCTTTTGCCAACAAATTCACCGAGAACAACAATCCTCTGTAGAGAGTAGCTGAAAAGATTAGTTACAACAGTAAAATTAGAAAAAAAACCGCACATTCCAACTTGTTGGTGTTGACTGGCAGAGTGTGCCACAATCAAATTTATTATGTACATAGCAATGTACAAAATACGCATGTTTATAATGTTCCAGGGTAATAGCCTGAACACCCCGCGATGCCCACTCATCACACATTCTAGCACGATCATATCTCTGAGATGTTACTCTGTCAGGCCTGAACACCCCGCGATGCCCACTCATCACACACACTAGCACCATCATATCTCTGAGATGTTACTTTGTCAGGATTTTTAAGAACTTTTTCCAAGGAGGCACGATTGCATCCAGCGACTGACGCCACGTCATGTGCCCAGGGGAAAAACAAATAACCAGCATCTCTCAACAGGCCGTGCATTCGTTAATCCATAGGAAAAACAATTTCTAGTTGGAATGCAGATGAAATACTTATTTAGTGTGGTGCTTCATCTGCGATTACTGAAACAAAACCTACATTTTTTTCATTTTTTTTAATTTCTTCGCAGGTAGTAAGCATACAATCGAACAAATCATTCTTAATTCCTTTGGATGTTCCTTTAGAAACCGTTGAGGTAGTAAGCATACAATGGAACAAATCATTCTTAATTCCTTTGGATGTTCCTTTAGAAAGCGTTGAGTTAGTAAGGCGGTCTTTTAAGACATGCATCAAGTTCTGTTGAAAAATTAACAAGACCGCTAAAAACGCCAGGATTTAAAGAGTACACTCATTCCTGGGGTCCTCAAAGTGCTGGTTCAAATGCGCAGCAAAAGTTTATACAAAAAATAATTTTTCAGAGGACATGACGATTTGTTGTAAATTGCTCATTATGCCTTTTAAGATTCATACGTAAGGCGCAGTCAAGTTGTTGTCGAATGTCTATCTATCGGAAGAGGTTAAACTCCAGAGTAAAATTTAAATGTGCTTGTGCGCATTTATGCTTGTGTATTTTTTGATTTCGGAGAGGCAAATCAGCTACACCAAAATTCATTCAACTAGATTCACCACTATGTTTGACATGCAATAGGCAGGGAAAGCAATATAGCAGGTAGGTTACTTCACATCAATAGATCCACAAGTCTTTTCTTAAATACATTGCTTAACCTCTCTCTTAAAACCCATATTTTTTAATTTAGTTATTTGCACAAGGTTAAGCCTAGGTGTTGTTCTGCTGCTGTGTTTTATTTCCATTGTTTTGCGACGACAATCTAGAAAATACCAGTTCTTTTAAGTCTGAAATGCTTAACTTACACAAACCAGTGATGTGTTTCGTTTTGTACGGAAATGTAATTGAATTAATCCCTTTCTAATAAATGAAATCTTCAACTTTAAAAAAATAACAGGTCAACAAAACTCAACAGTCCACGAAGAAGAGCCTGCGAAATGCGAAAAAAACGCGACGATACTCAACAAATAACTTTCACCTGTGCGCAACTTGCTCTGTGCTCTCACAGCAGAGGATTACAAATGAACCCCTATCAGCTTGCCTAAAGCCTCCGTTTAGTTAACGCGCACTTTTTCTCGATCGCACGTGTGATCAAAATCAACAGAAAGCTAGTTTACTGAGCAGTATATGATAACTCTCTGCGAAAATTGCTCAGCACTTTCTTCAACTGATAACAAATAACAAATATTTATTCTTACCTTAAAGTGTTAGTATAAGAATTTGGTAGTATCTTCCTGTTAATTTACATTTTTTGATTGAGGGATCACGATCTCATGTGCTCCAATGAAGTCGCCGACACTGCCTAAAAATTGCTTTTAATTTTCGTATCTTTTTATCATACGAGCTAGTTATAAAATTGGTCAGGACGGTTTAACAAAGTTTCTTTGCGAATCTATTGAAATACTTATTTATCTCTGGTATATCAACTTGTACACCCTGACTGAAGTTCCTTCGGAATCTTAAAATGGATTGAAGTGCGATTTTACAGTCGCTATTTGCACTAGCGTCTGGGGACAGCAATGGAAATCTCGAAGGAAGATCCTCATTGGTAGGAATAAAACACAATCAACCAATTGGCGTGCGTGATGTGTATCACTAGTGCCAGGTAAGTATGAAATAATTAGCAAACTTTCTAAATTTAATATAATTTTTCGAATTTTTTACTGAAACCATTGTATCAAATTACCGGGTAAATGTGTACATTATCGTTCTAAATTATTTCGCGAGATAAATGTTAGTACCTGGAAAAAGTGCGACGTACGGATTCAGAGTATGGATATTAAAGGCAAATGGTACAGAAATTTCATATTTTAAATGTGTTTTGAAAATTTTAATCGGAATATTGACCGGAAAGTTCGATGCTGTGAAAAGACGCTGCGGTTGGCCTAATGCATCTCTACTGCGATGATGTCAACTGTGCTCCTTTAAAAGGAAGGTTCGTTGCTGAACCGAAATGACGGGCGTAAGAGTACGAGAGAAAGCGGTTACTTTTTGGCAGAAGAGCAATACATTTTGTAGTGTACACTACAAAAAATAGGTCCAAATTATGCACACTTTATTGGTATCCCATACGTTGTTGGCAGGAAAACCCGGAAAATAAGATCTTTGATTAGCAAACGATACGTATCAGTGAGAGAGAAATTGACCTGCGAACAAAGTATCAACACGAGAACCAAAAGTACAGTGGTACAGCAAATCAGCTACGAATGGAAGCCGTTCAAAGTAGAACCGAAGTTATGCTTCCCCAGTTTTCTGCACAACATAGAAAGGAATATTTGCACTTTCTATTTGGAATTAGGGAATGATGTGTGAAAGAACGAAATATTTCTGAACATGTGATTCAAAAACAATGACAAAACATGAGCGAACTATATTCTGTAACGTATGAGTACATGGTACTTCGCTCTCCTATCAAGAGCATATGCAGCTGCACTTGTAGTCATCCGCGCGTGAATTACTCGCCGCAGGGGATCTTTCTTTCAAAGGATTAAAGCTGCACATCGTCGTGGTAACGGTGCGTTCAGCCTACCGCAGCGTCTCTTCAAAAAATCACACTTACAGGTAAATATTACGATAAAAATCGTTAAAAGGCATTTAAAACATGAAATGGCTACACCATTTGCCATTAATTTTCATATTCTAAAATCTATACGGCGCCCTCTTTCCAGGTATTTTTCCGACGAAATAATTTAGGACGCTAATCTACAATTCCTTTCTACGTTGTGTCAAATTTTTTTAAAGGGCTTAGACTCATATTAGGGGTTTTTTTTGGTCAAATGGTTACACTAGCTTTTTTTTTTTTTGTTGCTGAGGTGGCCTCGATATATGTTCTCAAAATAATATTTTTGATAGTAAACATTAATAGGGATATGAAATTATGAAAACAGCACAATTTTGCAACTGGGTGTAGCCAGAATATCTTCATTTGCAAAATATTATTTTTTTTTCGTTCAAAATGTTTATACCAAACAGTGGTCCAGATTTCTCATGATCAAAATGAAAATGCAGAGCACATTGATGTAATAAAATATATAACAGCTGTATGAAACATTTAAATAAATGAAGATCGTTCAAAAAGAATAATGAATTTTCAATATTAGGACCGCTGAATTTCTTAACTTTTAATTGAAAAATTGCATGATTATGTTCCTTATGAAAAATAAACAAATTATTAAAAAATTTACAAATTAAAATCTCAAGAAATCCAGAAGCACAATTACACATGTTGTCCTGCTTCAGATCACTTGAAGAAAACAATCTGTGCCCTTTGCTGTTTTTCAAGTTTTTTTTTTTTTAGTTTTTTCATTTTTCTGATCAAAATTTATCTCAGGAAATTTTCTACTAAATTTCCTGTATAGATGGTATTTTTTTGAGATATGCTGGGTTTGTACTAATTGGTTCACAGAGGTATTTCTAAAATTCTGTATTTCATTTACTCCTGGAAGCGTAAATTTTTTTCAATGTTTATTCATCGAAGAAAGTACAAAAACTATCTAATAAAAATAATAAAGTTTAGATGTAACAGTTCTTTTTTCATGTTTTTTTTCAGTTCTTAATATTTATGAGGCATCTTGTTTTACAAACTACATTGGAGAGTTAATGTAAGTATTTTATGTTAGTGTGTCCTGCTGCTTTATTAAATGGGCAATATTTAAGCATTTATATTTGTGGTTTTGTGCATTAAGGAATTATTTGAAATGATTTTCCCTTCCTTCTTGTGCTTCCATTTTAGCGGCCATTGTGAAAATACAGTTGTATCCAGCAGTCGGACTGGGAGATGTAGAAGTGCATTTACAGTCCTTGATCACTATCTCACGATAATATTTAGATGAATACTGTGCTTTTAGAGAATATAATTTTTGTTTCCTGCAGTTTTTACTTTTCATGTGGGTTTTAGTAGGGAATATGCCATTGATAATTAGTTTAGCTTAATAAATGTAAATCAGAATTTCAAAATTTTTTTTTTCAGGTTTTATCAACTGTGATTGTTGTGTTCTATTTATCAGTGCAATTTCAAAAAAAAAAAAAAAATTAACGTATGGGCATGAGTTAAATTTCATTTAATTGCTTGTGTGCAGTCTTGCCTTTCAGTAGTGTTAAAAGGTAAGCCCTCATTTTGCAAAACGTCATCTACTAAGTTTTTTCTATTGCAGGTTCTAAAGCTGCCCGGATATCACAACACAATGAGAGTTTAATATAAAACTGGAAAAATGTGAGTGATAGAGTGTGTGTGTGTGTTTGTGTGTCATTCGAAAACTATTTTATTGATAATATCACTGCTTTCACACGGCTAGTCTAAGACAGTAGTGATAAGGTACTTTATTTTTCATGAATGAACTGCATATATATTACCTGAATTATATACTTGACTGAGAAACTTTCGTTCTAAACCACTGCATCAATACAAGCACCTGTAGCATTAACACTGTTACTATTGTACCATTGAAGTATGTCATATTTAGCTATATTTTTTTAACGTTTTACTTTACATTTCCCGGCCTTTCATTTTTAGACTCAGAAGCAAAAGAATAAAGAGGGAGGACGGGACGCTTACAAACTGCATGAACGAAAACCATTACTTTTCCTTTTTTTTCACTAATTTAAAATGCTTGAAACTAGAGTGAAAGTTGCACATCAATTTATTGTAAGTGTGTGTGTGAATTATGCTTTACTATATTCAGGTTTCCTTATAACCAGCCGATAATAATTTCCAGAAGTGTTTTTTTCTTATACCAGAAAAATGGATGGTAAGTAGTCAAGGAACTGTTATAAACATTATTTGTTATAGCATGGTTTTTACCATATTTGCAATCATCACATATGCTACGTAGCAAAATATTACCTCCACGTGCATCATTAAAAAAATTGATACGTCCCTGTTCACAAGAATGTGTAACATTTCTTGCTGTACATACAAGTAAGTAAAAATTTATGTAAACTGTATATAGCTAACTTCCGACTCACCTGTTTTTATATAATCATGCGTTTTCATTCATACACTGGAACATATACATTATGGAACAAAAGACTACATTGCGACACTTCGAAGTAAAAAATGAAGAGTTACAAACATAAAGGATGTATCATACAAAGCTGCTAAGAGCACTGGGCACGTACTATTCTTGCGTTAAAAAAGTTGGCTCATTTTTACAGGAGTGATGGCTGAATGTTGTGTAATACATTGGCACAACGTCATGTAACTGATGGCTCAACGTTGTAACAGTGGTTCCCCATTGTTGGAGTTATGGCTTAATGATGTAAAAGATGTTGGTACAATGTTGTCTAAATGATGGCTCAAAGCCGTGTTATACGCTGGCTCAATGTTATAAAGACGTCGGCTCGTCGTTGCGAAGTGGCACAATGTTATATGAGCGATGACTTAATGTGGTAAATGATGTTGGCACAAGGTTATTCAAACGATGGTTTGACGTTGTGTGCTGTGTTGGCGGAATGTTATTCCAACGATGGCTCAATATTGTAAGAGTGGCTCAGTGTTGAAGGATTGATGGCTTTATGATGTACGAAACATCGATTTAATGCTAACACAATGTTATATAAACGTTCATCCTTATGTTGGATCAACGCTGGCTAGTGCACTCAGCCTACCGGATGCTGGTAAGTGGCCGCCGAGAATATGGAGGGAGGTCCACCGTAGTATCCAAACGTTTTGCCAACGTTTTGTGTTTTACGTAGGGCCAATGCAAGTGTGCTGCCTGGGAAAGTTTCGTTTGGTAGCCACTTGAACCAAATGTTTTCAGAGAGGGATTGCAAGAAACTCCCTGAAAAAATTAAAATAAAGTAAATATAGAAAAAGAAGTAATCAAACACATGTCTGCACTTCTGGTGTTTTGTCCCAGGGTCTTCATATTTCGGGAATGGGGAAGGTTCCGGAACTTGGTGAATCTCGGTGATAGAGTTCTTTCGTTGCGTCCTGGGAGTGTGATTCGGGGATGAAGCTTGTTTTGGTGGTCTGTCCTAATTTTTCTGAATGGTGTGGATGGTTGAGGCAGGGAATATAATGCTTCGCATTCTTTCGTACAGGTTCCGTGGGCGGATGTCCTAGTGGTCAACTTTCGTGTCTACCTCTTAGGAACCTCAGTACCGATCCCGCTCGAAGCACTAAATATCCGTCGTGCGTTGGATGGGCACGTTAGGACGTTGGAAACCGGGTTTCCCCCCTCCCCATGGTAATAAATAATGGCGTCTTCCTTATCTTTTCTACCTCGCTTCCGTGTCATTTTCTTATTAGCAATCTAGTCCAAATCTCCTAGCTTCCTATTTTAAGGGTTGTTTAATCCTTTAACTTAACGACCATAACGGCCAAAACGCCCGTACAAACAAATCACCATAGTAGCCCGAAACGCCTGTCTAAAATGAGTAAGATTTCCTGCCTTCACCTGCTTTTCAAATTTGTGCGACCGATGAGGGATCACTTTTTTTGGATTGGAGGGTTAACGACCAACGTGAGCAACTCAATGGGCTATAAGCAGTCGCCCGTCCGTAATTTAGGGTCACTGGTTCCATGGAAGGGGAGAGCCAGTGCCGTAAGACAAAAACAACATCCATGCCTGCCGGGATTCGAACCCGGACCCCTTTGGGACGAATGATCAGAGGCTACCGCTTAGACCACTGCGCCACCGGGGCGGCCGATGAGGGATCAGCAGGTGTCATCTTCCGTCATTATTGTTGTTACTAAACAAAAAAGTGAACCAGCAGACAGCTTCGGGCTTATGGTACTTAGAGTGATACAAGATTTTTGGGTTATGGTCATTAAAGGGTTAAGACCTGAAGTCAGACACTCCCTTCCTAAAATGTTCTACATATGATCTGATACAAGTTCCTCAGCTGCTAATATCAACATTGTAACAATGACTGCGAACACGGTGTTCTCACCTAAGAATGTAAGGGTTGCAAGAAAAAAAAAGAATGTAACCCCGCCATCAAAATTTATACACCCCATTCATCTTCAGTTTGAAGATGTGGCGGACGTCAGCCAATCCAAATGCAATGAAAGGCCTCTGTCCGGCATCTCCGTTCGTTATCGACGACTCACCAGTGCCAGGTAAGTATGAAAATGAATATTTTTCTGTTTCTTAATCAATTACCTGTTAGAAATAATATACTGTTCGCATCAACGGTAGCAAAGAAACAGAAAATAAATAAAGGAATTGATGACTTTAAGCCGCCACAATTTATAGCCCATCGAGTTGTTCACGGTGGTCGTTAAGCATCCAATAAAAAATAAATAAAAACGAAGTTCAAAAATATCAAATGCATGTCATCTGAACAGATCGCAAATATGGCTTTTACAGGTAACGTCAGGAAGTTGGAATCCATTTGTTTCTGCGATTGACGCAGCAATCTGACCCAACTGTCTGCGTATATTAACGGAAATCGTGATTTACTTGCACCACCTAATTTTCAACAGTCGTCAAAGGTAATGAAAGTATTGGAGCTGGGTTTCCTACTGCATTTGTATCTGTCTATTTTAACAATAGCGAATTGTACTCGAAAGGTAGGTCTGCTGCTATAGCCCATGCACGCGAATGTACGGCGGGCTGTGTATGCTATGTTTCTGCCCTCAATTTTATTTTTCTATAGCGTGGTTATTTGAGATAATGTATTTCGTCTGTTACCTCATACAATCCAGGGAAAGTTCCTCTACAATATTGACCAGTTGCTTCTTCTCACAGGAAGCCCTCTACCTACTTTGTGTTTTTCTACGCTGATCATTACACATCCTCATCACAATTGTTCTTGTATAACCGAGAAATTCTGCCGTTTCGGAAATGCTTGAACTTGCCCTCCTACCACGCATTAGCATGTTTTTTTTTCAAAAACGCTTAAATTACGATTATTTCAGGTGTTTCCTCGACCTATGCTTCGTAGACTTCTGAAACTTTTTCAGTGAGGTATTTATAGAGCCAAATCAAAGTCGTAGTCGCTTACATAAATGAGGATGTGCGAGGGAAATACTATTTAGCGTTAATAAAATTTCTAATTAAGTGTATATTCTAGTCCGTATTCTTACAAAGGAAAAGAGCAGGAAACGGAAAAAAACGGAAAACTTATAATCGTGTTATTTAACGAAAACTTGAGCAGTGTAATAAAAAGATCATATCAGACAAATCAGATCAAATAACTATTTTGTTTAATTGTGATATAAGTAGGCATATCACAAATTAAGTTTCACATATTTCGCATAACTTCGCACACAGCACAGAATATTTCGTATGTGTTACAAGTACGTAGCACTGAAACATTGAGACTTTTCAGATACGTTGAGTAATGTAACGGTATTTTTTCAGAAAGCTTAAGGTTACGTCAAAATGTCCACAAACGTTACATAACTTTTAAACATAACCGATACATTACAGTGAAAAGTCTTTGTAACTTCAAATACCAAATTCATGTGACAGTTACGTATTTGAAAGATATTTGTAACTTCGTTACATTACTGTTAGGTATTTGAAAGATATTTGTGACAGCATCATATTACTGGTACATATTTACTACGTTGAACATTATAGTTTTAATAAATTACATTTTACACTCGACAGCTGTTTCAAAAGCAACAACAGTCGTATTACGAGTTCTTTACGTTTGCAGAGGTTCAACGCAGGCCGCTGTCCATTGGGAACAGCGGCGGCGTTTATACATTGATAACTAAAGAATCTACTTAAAATTTATAAAATGCTTTTTAGAATTTAAAAATTATAATAATCAAAACAATTACTTACTTTCAGATGATCTGGAATCACACACGCACAAAAAAAGAATGAAATATAAAATCAACTAACTAGCTAAATCGAGTACGACAAAATAACCAAATAATATCACAGTAGCACGTGGAAATACGACTACGAGAGTGCTTCGGTGAAATGGCATGTATGCGCATGTGCATCCAAGCCGTTGCCAAACCAAAAGCCTTAAATATCGCCGGCATGCAACATCATGTTATCAAGTACGTACAATGGAAATTATAAAACATTAGTATCGGTGAATGCTATTTTTATCTCAACCGTAATGTAAAAGAGTTATGTTCCAAAATAGATGTTGCTAAATTGGAATTGTAAGATATCTCTGAAAGTGTAACGAAAATAAGATATTTTAACATTATTGAAGCATATCTGAAACGTTTTGTGCTCTATGGATTTGGGTAAACAATGAGAAACTGAAAGAGCATCCCTTTGTTTTCCCAGTTCAGTGATTGAAAGACATTTTCCAATGTGGCATTATAGAGCTTCGGATATATTGTGTCACCTTGTCTCACTCCCTTTCCAATTTTTATGTGTGTTGTATTTTCAAACAGCCGAATCTATGTACTTGCATTTTCATAGATGTTATTAATAATATTAATGTACGCATCTTCAATACCGCAGGAATTAAAGAATTGTAACTGCTGATGGTTTCACCGAATAAAAGGCCTTTTCATAATCGATAAAATTCATGCACAATGGAAGTTCATATTCCTTCGTTCTTTCAATTAGTTTTTTCAGTACGTGGATATGATCTATTGTGCTGTAGCCACTCCTAAATCCAGCTTGTTCTCTCGGTTGAGCTATGTCCAGTGTTACCTTCAAGCGGTGTGAAAGAACTTTAGTGGAAATTTTATAAACCACTGATAGGAGGCTGATAGGTCTGTAGTTCCTGAGATCCTGAATGTCACCTTTTTTATGTAGCAGGATCATTGTAGCGTTGTTCCAATCCTCAGGAATCTTCCCTTCATTAAGGCATCGAGTGAAAATTTGAATAAGTACCGTTTCAATTTCTCCACTTGCTTCTTGTTTGATTTCTACAGTAATTCCATCTTCTCCTGGAGCTTTTCTCTGCTTCATGTTCTTGATTGCATGTGCAATTTCTGCTGGGAGGACTGGAAGAACTCTGCTACTGGTACCTTTCATGATGTCCGAAGTACACGTATCACCCCTTTCATATAATTTGGATTAGAAATCTTTCACTCTTGTCAAACTTTCGCATCTATTTCTTGTTACAGAACTATTTTCTTTTCTCAGTGCCATAATCTGTTTTCTTCCCTTACTGAGATGTCCCTTTGCTATCTTTAGGCTTTGGTTGTTTTCATTTGCTTTCCTCACTAGTTCACAGTTGAATTTCCTTACGTCTTCAGTGATACTTTTTCGTACTATCTTGCATAGCTCTATATATACCACTTTGGAAGTCACATCTTCTTTAGTTGTCCTGATCTCTCTTCTTTATTGCATCAACATTTTAGTTTTTCCTGATAATTTGTTCACATGCAACTTGTTCTGAAACCCAGCTAATTTTGTTGCTGTTTCCATAAGAGCTTTGGTTACTTTTCTGTTAACTTCAGAAATATTCACTTCTTCCGATGTTAGGATTTCTAAAGCACAGAATCTGTTCTTGAGTTCCAACTTGAAGGTATTATGGTGTTTTTTAACTTTGGTTAAGTGAATAAATTTTGTTTGTCTAATGAGCTTGCCACGTTCGAGTTTAGTATTGAGGCGCATCTTACATCTCACCAATCTATGGTCACTACCTGTGTTTAACTTGTTTAGCACACTGCAGTCTTCTGTGATGAATTTTTTGTTACACATGACAAAATCAATTTCACTTGTCGTCCCATATTTGATGTCTACATGTCCAATTCTTGTGTGGCTTTTTCTTAAAAAATGGGTTCAAAATGAAAAACCCTTCTGCCTCTGCATACTCTAAGAGAGTATTTCCACGCTGGTTTCTGTTGCCGTGACCGAATTTACCTACTGAAGTTTAATTTTGTTGCCGTTGCTCTATTTTTGAATTGAAATCTCCCATAATTATCTCCAAGTGCTGCTTACCTTTATTATTTAGATGACGAATTTCCTCATACAATTCTTCAATTTATTTTTCAGGATGACTTGTAGTGGGTGCATAAGTTTGGATAATCTGAGCCTGGTATCTTCTCGAGATTTGGATAACTTGTCGTGCAGCTCTGTCAGAGGAACGTTCAACTTCTACGGCTTTATCCTTCAGTCTCTTGTTCATTATAGATCCAACACCACTAGTTCTGCCAGTATCTGTCCCCCGATAGTAGAAGATATGTCCACTTTTCAGTTCAATGAGATTTTCTCCTTTTCGCCTTGCCTGACTTAGCCCGACGATGTCCCACTTGATCCTTTGTAGTTCTTCTTCCAATTCAAGAAGCCTTGAATCAGAAGATAGGGAACGTCCATTATACGTAGCCAAGGTCAGCATCAGATGGCAGCCTAGTCCGGTCCTCCGGGGATTCTTAGCACCCTCTGCCTTCATGTCGCACTGGCCGCTTCCTTGGCTATGTACATTCCAACTGCCGGCGACTGAGGGCCAACATTTTAGTTGTGGAGTCATTTTGGAGAGGTTTGGCCATTACTCACCACGCTGGCCAAGCGGTTTGGTAAGTGTGGGATAGCATTTCCTCTAATCCTGATAATATAGTTATACCGCTATTGGCGGTCGTCAGAGTCCCTTCAGTGTGAACAGGATGCACCACGAGAAGGCGCGGTTGATATTTATCAAGGAGAGGCTGTGATATTGCGCATCACCTGACCTTACTCTTGTCAACAAGTTTATGGGTTGTTGCTTTACACGTGGATGGTGGTTTATTAAGTACCCAAGACGTTCCAAATTGGATTTACGTATGTGCGTTTGAGTATGCAAAGATCTCGGGCACCACGTTTTTGGATGCAACGCTGAACTTCACGTGTAAAGCTTGAGCACACATTGAGTTACTAAAAAGTTAGCGCTCCATTCGGAGAAGTTCACAAAACAGATGATTGGGAACTTCTTTAGATTCATCGAAGAACGCAGTTTGTTCACAGTGGTGAAACGCATCCATCGGCTATCCGTATTCTTCCCCAAAATATTTCTGAAATGGAGGACTGAGAGCAGCACATCTTCCTAAGCTTTGTGTTCGCTGAATTGGGTTGGATGAATTTATGTATAGAGTAAGTATATAGTAAAGTATAAAGCTATTACACTGTCTGCTCCCTTTTTTATATTTTCTACTGTGTCACCCCGGCAGGGAGAGCGGTTCCACAGCGGAAAAAATATCTCACCAAAAAATTAACAATTCGAACCTGAACTTGAGTAAACGCGTTGTAAAACAGCGCGGAGGGATACATGTAGAAATTTGATCGTGCTTGAACATCTTGGGAACGAGCACGGAATTTAACGCATGCATCCATAAGTATTGGTTTTCCTTTAGTATACTAGGACGAAACTGCTAAATACAAAATAAGTTACAAGCAATACAGTCCGAATTTGGTGATTCATCATCATCTTCATCATCAACAACAACCATTATATAATCCAGTGCTGGATGAAGGTGTCCCTAGTTTTTATCCATAACGGCCTATCTTGCGCCAGGCCTCCACAATGTCACTCTCGCATGCTTTCGAATTTCATACACTCATTTCCCATGTTGTCTTTTTCTGAGTCTTTTCCGGTCCCTTGGAATCCAGTTTAGCATTTCGGCTGTCCATCTAAGGTCATTTCTTCTGGCAGCATGTCCAGCCCATTACTGTTGCAGATATTTTACTTGGATCATGATGTCTTCCACTCTTGTTATATTCCTTATCTACAGTATGTGTTAATAATATAGATATCACTAGCTATTTATAGATAACGGAAACCCAAAGTGCTGCGGTTTTGTGTGCTCATGGGATAGCCGTCACAAGAAAAAGACCTACTTCTTGAAACATTGTGAGATACTTTGAGAGATGCCCTCAGACGAAAACAAATGTTATTAAGGTTCCAATAAGTGATGTTTCGTAAGAACCTTTACGGCCATCTTATAAAGCTTTGCTGCATTAAATCGTTTAGGAGAGCTACTCAAAATGGCGATACAGGTTTTTTGTGTCTGTTGCAGAAATTCTACCGAATGAGAGACGCAAAGAGAAAATAGAGAAATGTTTCCGGGAGGTGAATAAACGAACTTGCAAAAAAAAAAAAAAAAAAATTTCCTTACTTTGATTGAAGGTGAACTTGCGGTGTGTATATAATTCATATTTTTTTTTTCATTTCCTGCTAGTTAATAGTCTGATCCTACTCTTAATGAAGTTGAAATAACAGTTTAGATAACATTTAGAGATGTTTACAGCCATTTTCTTAGAGTTTAGAATGCAGAAAAATAAAATGATCTCGTGCTAGAGCTCATCGTGCTTAAGAAGCAAGTGGTGGAGCATATGTCGCTTGACTTTCATTTCCTACAATCTCATCTGTATTCGTATCATAATCTAACGCAACGTGTGATGAATCCAGTACAGTGACTGTATCACGCACGGCTGCTGAATAGTTACCATAAATAATTTTATGTCAAATATGATCGATATAATATATGTAGTGCTTTCTAGGAATTCCTTTCAGTAATTGTTGAGGTGTGACATTTTCAACTGTGGTACCAGAGACTGTTACGGTGGTAATTTAATTTTAATCATTGGAGCTGGTGTTTTCTGTTTTGAACACGATTTATTTTTATTTTCCGCTGTTTCGTTTTTTTATAGGCGGGTAGATTTGAAAAACACAGATCTTATATTTTCCTTTTCGGAAGCGCTTTGTCTTCAGAGAGGTATAAAACTCAACCGCATATTTGTAACACCAATATTACCGTAATTATTCTCTCATCACAGAATTTGAAAGTTCATAGAGAAATTAGATGTGAGAGAGAAAGGGAGTATTTGTTTTATTTTTTTTAATTGAAGCCCATCATCTACGGGGATAACCGGTGCGAGAGATACCGTTTCTTTGGAAATACAAAAAACGCCGGTTTATGAACCTCACCCTTATTTCTTGAGAACAAGATTAGGGGAAATGGCATTTTAAAGTTTTTTATTAATAAAAAAAATATTAAAAAATTATTCATATTTGCTTTTGAATTATTGAATTCTATCAATTTCCGAATTTAGCATTTCATGAAACCACTGATAATGACTTCATCAGCCCATAACGTACATATGCTATAGAATTTGTTAGCCTTGTCACACTTTCATGCAGTTCGGTCATCCACGCCGTATCATTGGTTAACCAAAGTAAGATGCGCCGCCCCGGTTGCGCAGTGGTCTAAGCAATGGCCTCTGATCATTCGTCCGATAGGGGCACGGGTTCGATTCCCGGTGAGGCATGGATATTGTGTTTGTCTTGCGGCACTGGCTCTCTCCTTTCCCTGGAACCAGTGACCCTAAATTAGGGACGGGCGACTGCTTATAGCCCATTGAGTTGCTCACAGTGGTCGTTAAACCTCCAATCAAAAAAAAAAAAAAAAAAAAAAAAGTAAGATGCACTTGTTCGAAATCTATGGGCTGCATTCTATGGCATACCAATAAATCCTCGGAACAGCAAATTGTTTTATGTTTTTTCGAAATAAAAGAAGATGATCAAATATTCGAAAGAGCTAATCACTGCATATTTATTTATTTACTTATATGTTTGTAAGCCAGCCCAACAGGTGGTACATCTATTACAGAAATTTCTCTAACACCATTATCTGTTAATATGAGAATCAAAATGCATTACGAGTAGGAGTATCATAATCCATTTATATTCAATTTATTCTCGTATGGACTATGAGCAATATAGTCCATACAGGTATCACAGTCCATTTTGATACTCGTTAATACGCGTAACAACGTGGTAAATACAATCTTGCAAAACATGCTTTACGAAAAAATGGAACTTACATTAAAAATATCCGGACATTTTTCAAGAGAATTATGAAATTTATACGCTTTACATAACGGATAATTTTTCCAGCAACAGTCCTGCAGAATGGCACTGCAGATACGTCACATTTTGTTTTTGATAGACGTGGGACACGGAAGCTTAACTGGTTTACAATTTGAATATCATCTATCTCTCCCTTGATCATACCGTACAGACACTTACGTTGGAGAGCCTGCCTTCTCAGTTGTAAAGAGATCATCATGAAGAATGACAAAAGGTCAGTCGTCAGGGTATCCGCGATATAAACGACATTAGATTTGTGAAAAAGGTGTCGCAGAAATATTGTTTGAACTCTCTCAATTTCATTCACTAGTGTTACGAGGCCAGGGCTTGAAATGATAGCCGCTTACTCCAGTGAAGGTCAGTTCGTAATCTCGAAAATGCGAATAAGCGTCTGTGGATTCGAAAGACATTGTGAATTTTCAACAATAATGTAATTCCAGTTTGTTGGTGATGCCATAAGCGGCTGTTGTCTACCTGAATTGGGGTGTTTTCCCTATGTATAAACGACTTCCACGACTTGGGAGTCACCTTTTTTCGGCTTGAACTTTAGAGGCCATATCAAAAGAATTTTGCATTCAGCTTATGGAAACCTTGGATTCTTGATGCGAAATTTTAAATGTTTTTCGAATCCTCTGACACTTATTGGCATTTTTGAGATCACGGGCACACCTTCACTGGAGTATGCGGCGATAATTTGGAGCCTTGGCCTCGTATCACAGGTGAATAAAATTAAGACAGTTCAAAAACTTTTGTCTACTTTATCTTTTACACAAATCTACTGGTGTTTATATTGTTGGCAATCGACAAAAGAAGCGAGACTGTCGGGCATATAAGCGAGACTAGCGACTGTTTCGTTATAAATTGCAAATAAAAGCGCGGTCTCCAAGTTAAAGTGGACGTTCCACAAATGGATGTTTCAAAAATTTACTTCGAAATTATGACTGCACAGTATTTATTTTACTGTGAATAGATAAGATTTTTCGGTTTATCAACGAAGGTTCTGCGTAAGCAGAGGAATTTGCAACAACAATAATGTGCTCTAGTTGGTAGGCAATGTCTTATGCGACTGTTGTGACGTTTCGTCCTGAGTTGCGTTTTTTTCTTATCTTGTCCCAATTCTTTGCTTTTTAAAAGAATTTTGATAATCTTTATATGTCCGTTTTTGATCGTTATGTACAACATATGCGGAATGTGTTTAAACTGTATTTTACATTTATTCATAAACGCACAAGTACGAGTATGCAAACGGGCAAGAATATACACAGTGCGTAAAATAATTTTTAAGACTGGCGCTAGATTTCAGCCTACGGCGGCTCCACTAGTGTAATCGCGAATGCGTTATAAACCGTTACCATCTGCTTGCGTTCTGCCAAAAGTACTGCGCAGTGGTTAAAGTAACTGAAACGAAAGGGGCTTTCATCAGAGAAGTAAAATTTTTTTCATGTTGAATTATTAAGATGGAACAACGGGCTGTTATTAAATGTAACGCAAAACTTGGTAAAAGTACCTCGGAAACGTACCAAATGATGAAACAAGTATACAGTGAGTTTTTTTAAGTAGATTAAATGTTTTCCTGTGGTACAAACGCTTTTTGGACGGAAGAGAGACGCTAGAAGATGATAAGCATACCGGAAGACCAAGTTCATTTAGGATACCTGAGATTATTGAAAAAATGTGTGATTTCGTGGCAAATAATCGATGTGCGTCTCTAAGAATAATGGAAGAGTCTTTAAACATCAATAAAGAAACGATTTGAACCATCCTGCATGATGATTTGGGCAAAACAAAAGTTTGTGCTAAATTTGTTCCACACACGTTAACCAATGAACAAAAATCAAGGAGAAGTGCATATTGCAGATACATCATTTCAGCCGCTGAAAATGATCCAACTTCTTAAAATTGATTGTTACAGGTGATGAAACATGGTGTTTTCAATATGATCCTAAAACAAAGCGGCAAAGTGTGGAATGGAAGTCAAAAAGCTCACTACAAGCCAAAAAAACAAGAAAGGTTCCATCGAAAATCAAAACAATGCTCATTACATTCTTCGATAGTAATGGTATTATCCACAAAGAATTTCTTCCAAGTGGACAAACAATTACTTGTGAGTTTTAGTTAAATGTTTTGAGGCGTTTGATGGGCTTCTCCTTTTCTACTAAAACAGTTGGTGTTTGTTGCACGATAATGCACCCAGTCACACCTCACTTCTTGTTCGTAGATTTTTGGCAAAAAATAACGTCTGTGTGTTAAATCATCCACCGTATTAGCCTGATTTAACACCCAGCGCCTTTCTTTGTTGCTAAAACTTAAAATGACGTTAAAAGGGTGTTTTTGTAATGATATTTCGACCATACAAACGGCTTCGACGCGTGCTTTGGAGGCAATTCCGCAAAGTGAACTGGAACAGGCGTTCGAATCATTAATAAATCGCTGTAACAAGTGTATTGAAGCCGGAGTGACTTATTTTGAATAACAAACCAAAACAAATTATAATTTCTTGTTTATATTTCATTTTACAGACACAGTCTTAAAAATTATTTGACACACTGTGTACATATCTAACGCTATATCAGGCACATCTCTTATAAAAACACACACGCGAAGTCAACAATTAATAAACATAGAAGTGTAGTATATGCAGGTATTCATGATACAATATCATTGTAGGAAAAAAGCAGAAGAGAATTTAATTACTATACCTAAGATAAATCGATAACACTTTTAACTAATTTAGCGGTCTTTAGAGCAGCATACACAATTATACAGGATGGTAAAGGTACTGACCCTTGGTACATAAGACATACAAGGATTTTGAAACCATTTTTATGGAAAATAAGTACGTGTTATATTCCGAAAAATACAGTATTTCATGGCGTCATTTCATGGCGTCCTTTCAAGACTCTAGAATGATCAAAGTCGTTTACACCATATTATGTTTAAGGCTTTGTTTTGAAAAAAAAAACAGGAGAGTACGGTAACAGTTAAATATCAGTTCGTTGATTCCTCAGTCACATAGCAAAGATTAATCAGAATATCATGAAAGTGGCGGACTATATTTTTAAATTGTTATTACAATGTCCTTAGCAAAAGAGTTGTCTACCTTCTTCCATTATTTTCTCTTACCGCTCATACTTTCGGGCAAAACACCAATAATTCAGCAGATTCGTAACCACACAAATACATTTATTCATGATGCTAATATTCGAGGAATCCTTCGCAGCTGAAGCACTGTTATTCGTTCTGGTTGTCAAGAAACAACTTGAAGACTAAAAGAAATAATAATAAAACACTTGTGTACATGCAGTAGATCGTTCTTAAAACAAACGCCAACAAAGTACTAAAATGAAACTGAAAGAAATGATTCATCACCTAGCAAAAGGCATGCTTCCGAATTCATCAATGTGACAAAGGACGTATGTTCTGGAGTTTGTTGGGATTCCCGCTGTCTCTTTGGATTCGTGCGCAAAAGCCTTTAACATAACTCACATTTTTGCGAAACTTCTACCAGATGTATAAATGATTGAGTTTTCTTCTAGCCAGTAGCTTAATTATCTAATCTTCCACAAAACAGACGAGTGGGAAAATATTTAAACTATCAATACGGAATAAATGGTGTCACACGAAAGTTGCAACTGCGTTTTGATGTAATTTGAATAATTTGCTACATCTATTTTAAAAACCGTTTAAATGCAAAAATATTTCAATACTGCAATGAAACAATAAATGTATAAATTTGCTGTGTTGAATTGTTATATAATTATGCGACAGGTATAGTTTTTCGCGTACTCTTTATTGCTTGCAAGCTTACATCCTAATTTAAGGAAGGAAATTCACATGTCTTGCCATACGTTTTTTTGCACGTGAATCAAGCTCATGCAACACACTGTAATTTGTCGCATAATTATATAGCAATACAACACAAGCAAATTTTTGCAGTTACTGTTTACCCGTATTTTCCTTACTTCCACATTTTTGAATGGGTCTCAGATTCAATATTTTGATTTAATTAATAATATTACTTTTACTCATATATACAGTACTTGTGTTTAGACATTTTATATTAAATAGCCCAGAATCTAGAATAATTGTTTTCAGTTATCTCCTAGAAAGATAAATTTTAATAAATCTATGAAAATATACTTTTTAAAAATACTTATAAATCCGGAGAGTTTAGAAGTGGTAGTTTCTGGTTTGCTGTGCATCGTAATCCCTTCCTTTTTTTGTCGTTCTCTCTGCGGTAGCACATGTGTTGAAACTTGAAAATTTATTACCTCTATTTCCGCGACCTGAAAGGTTCGTTTGGGTCGGCTGATGTGGTTCAAGTACTTTGTCTCCTTTTCTCGCGTTGGATTGCTTTGTTCATATTGCGGTTAGGAAGATAAAACAGTTGAAGGCTGTATGTATCATTTCCATTATTGGGGACGTGCTCATCAGAGTTTTTCATTTTCCTATCTATTAGGATTTATTTTACTGTTGAATAACTAGTTATTTCAAGTACATGCAAAATATTATCTTAAGAAAAATGCTTGTTTTGGGTATAAATTCTCATCTTCAAGGCACCACCACTAGTTAACTGGAAAAAGTAATATTATATATGTTATTAAGGAGAAAATATTTATCCTTTTAGAACTTGCAGTGGAAACAATATTTCGTGCCCAACTGCACTTTGCACCTGTTGCATTGGTTTGCTGGTTGGGAATTACAACATACTTCTTGCAGAAGTTTATCAAAGGTAAAGATGTTTTAGGAAGGGTTTACTTAGTAAGATCAAAAAATATCTAACAAGAAGAAGTTAAGGCTCAGCAAGACGTAACTAGCGCAACCATATCTTCAGGGAAAACATGCAGTGCCCAGAAGCCAACGTACAGTCTGATCGGCTGATGCCGGAGCAGAATACGCATGCATATTTCTGTTGACTTCAATTCTTTGGGTAAAGAACAGTCAGCCGAGCTACTCAGACTCACAGCACGTGATTGTAACCTTCTCGGTAGCATAATCACTTCGCAAATCGGACATGTTAGTTTTGTTCCGCCAACCGGGTTAGTTAAGGCTTTTGTTTGTTTTTCAGAAATATTTTCAGTAATGTTAAATACTGAGGAATGTCTGTATTTTGTATGGATCCTTAGGCCTAACTGTAATATTAGCTGAAATTTAATTTAAATAGTAATACTAATGTTATTGCATATTTTTCTCACCAAAATAAAAAATTGGCGGGATATCAGAAAACAAAAACAACAAAAACTGCTGTAAGCAAATAGTCATGAGATTGAAGAATACCATCGTGGATCAAATCAAAGCTTCACTGCCGTAGTCCTCCCCTTACGTGTTTTTGCTCCTGAATGTTAACTTTCTCGCACAGCATATTATCTCTTAGGTTGTGGTGGCGCTGCTCCCGCTTGCTTTACGTTATCTCGATGAAAGTTGATTTTCTTTAAGCGTTAGATATTCGTTGGTAAGATGTCGCGCTCACGTAAGACCACGAGTAAACGCGGGAAGTCCGTAAACAAAGGAAATGTACAGTCATTAGAAAATGTTAAGGACCACCTGTTGGTATTAGGATATTTCTGCCAATTGTTTCAGCTACTGTCTGTTTTACTCAACTTCCAGTCAGTGTTGCATCATCCTACAATAGCAGCTGTTGATAGAGTTGGGGAAGGGTGCGGCCGTCAGTTTCCTCCTGATTTTCATGCTGAGAGGTTTTGTACTTATTTTCTATACAGCGAAAAATCGGCAAAAAAGCGTCGTGAAATGTTACCCAGCGAGCGCAAATAAAGACACCAAAAATTTAAATTTGGTAATCCTGGCTTGAAATTATACGTCCAAATATACTTTGTCACAATGTTGTGCCCAAATTCGAAGGATTATCTACCTCTCTCCTTCATGGATTTATAATCCTCTCACAATAAATATCCTTTCGAACAATAATTACAACATGCGGCGAGTTTGAATTTAACAAGTAATTTACGAAATTTTTCCGTTAGATCAAAGTTGTCTAACATGTTGCTTCAATTTCTGAGTAAACACTGTTTAGATTTTCTTCAGGAGTTAGATCTTACACATGAAAAAGTTCGTACTAAAAAATGAATTTTGAAAAATATTGCAGTATCAATATTAAAATATTTAAGAAGAACATGTCGTGTAGAGTTTCTACTAAAACAAAGCTATGGAAAAATCTCTTAACATCGGAAAAAGTGGATATTTCTGAAGTTAACAGAAAAGTAACCAAAGCTCTTATGGAAAAAGCAACAAAATTAGCTGGGTCTAAGAACATGTTGCATGTAAACAAATTATCAAGAAAAAAAAATTTTGAGGCAAAAAAGAAGAGAGATGAGGACAACTAAAGACGATGTGACTTCCAAAGTGGAATATATAGATTCGGCTATTTGAAAATACTACACACATAAAAATTGGAAAGATAGTGAGACAAGGTGACACCATATCTTCGAAGCTCTTTAATGCCACATTGGAAAATGCCTTTCAATCACTGAACTGGGAAAACAAAGGGATAGAGATTAATGGAGATTATCTAACTCACCTTCGTTTTGCTGATGATGTAGTCATTTTTACAAGTAACCTATCAGAGCTTCAGAATATGATCCAGGAACTTGCTGACAAGAGTAAAGAAGTGGGATTAGAAATGAACTTTCAGAAGACAAAGGTGATGTACAATGCTTTTACAAGAAATGGAGATTTATCGATTGATGAAGAAAAGCTGGAAATAACAGATACGTACGTTTATCTTGGACAGCAGATATCAAATGAATGTCACATTGATGAAGAAATTAATCGGCGTATATAACTTGCCTGGAGAGCTTTTGGAAGAAACAGCATAGTTTTGAAGAGCAATATGCCATTATGTCTTAAAAGAAAAGTGTTTGACCAATGCATCCTTCCAGTCCTTACGTATGGTGCAGAGACGTGGACCTTAACTAAAAGAGACATAAAAAGGCTTCAGACAACTCAAAGAAGGATGGAGAGGTGCATGCATGGTGTTACCAGGAGAGATAAGAAGAGGAACTCGTGGATCCGAAAAATGACAAGAGTGGAAGACATCATGATCAGAGTTAAATCCCTGAAATGGCAATGGGATGGACATACTGCCAGAAGGACAGACCATCGATGGACAGCCGAAATTTTAGATTGGATTCCAAGAGACACCAGAAGAAGACCACATGGAAGATGGGTGGATGAAATTCGAAAGTATGCGGGAGTAACACGGAGGAACCTGGCACAGAACATACCGTTGTGGAAGAAACTTCGGGAGACCTTCGTCCAGCAGTGGTAGGATTATGGTTGACAATGATTATGATAAGAAGGAAAACACGTATGATATAATATGAATCCTGCAGTTTAAGTTTCGTCGAAAGGACCATACATGAAAATAATGAAAAAATGCATTTATGGTAGACATGTAGTGATTTTTATCCCTATGCTTCCAATGGAAAAAAATCCACCCTGTTTCTTCAGCAAATAAATCTTTCCCATGCATCAAAATTGGCCCACTTATATGATTGTGCAATAGGTGATTTTTGCAAAAAAACTTCCCGGAACTACATTGAAATTCAATAACTCAACTACGATTTAGTTGTTATACTTCTTTACAGGTAAACATAACATCTCCTTTATCAATCCACAGCTGGATGAAGGTCTTCCCAAGTTTCTTCCACAACAATCTACCTTGCGCATGTCTCCTCCATGTTTCTCGGTCATGCTTTCGCATTTCATCCATCGATCTCCCATGGGGTCTTCTGCTGGGTCTTTTTCTGTCCCTCGGATTCCCGTCTAAAATTTCGGTTGTTCATCGGCGGACCGTTCTTCTGGCTACACTTCCAGCCATTTGCATTTCAAGGATTTTACTCTGATCATGATGTCTTCTGTTCTCATTTTCCTCATCTACGAGTTCCACTTTATATCTTTCCCAGTCATTCGAAGAATGCATATAAATGTGGTTAGTAATTATTTGATATTAATTTATAATAATATATTGCTTCAACATTATGCAGTTCAAATACTGATCAGCATTTTATTCAAATAAATATTTTAAAATTAAATTCTAGGTAATTTTGTTCATTTCAGTGATGATTTTCAATAAATATTTCACAAATCTGCTGTGTCAAGCATAGCACTAGGTTGTGCACAGATTTCTGTTGTTTTTTTTACTAAGATGGTGCAATTTATGTCGTAACACTTCTTCTTTGATATTGTTCCGTTAAAGAACATTACTGTTAAATCGTTTTTAATACGTCATCCCCGAGAATTTAACATCATGAGCATATAAATTTGACAGAAATATTCCAAACACTTCGGCAAGCACAAACTAAAATTTTAGTTTAAATACAAGTGTAAGAAAAAACATCCTAACAGAGGAGAAACAAAAACAAAACAAAAAACGTTTGGATAGAACATTAAGTTGTTTGCAACATGCCTAAGATATCGCAGAAAGTTAGCAAGGAAACATTCGTCACCGAAGGATGGATTACATTATTCTGTCAATTAAAATCATTGTAGCATGCTTAGAATCATAGAAACTAAGAAAGCAGAAATCTAGGAATAACGCCATAGTAAAAATTTTAGGGTTTTGCTGCCCAGTTTATTATCAACATTAAAAAGTGTAGTATTTTTAAACGATCTAGAACTTCGTGATCAGCGTCTCTATTTGGAGAATCCCAGAAATTTTATTTTTATTAGTGTTTTTTTTTCTTGAGCTTCTGAAGGGTAAACATGGCATGGTCTTACACTTTCTTCTTATTTCGTTGCATTTTCTTCAGGATTGAAAATTGCTGAAGGCATACTGCACTTACAAAAATATGCATAAGTGTTACGTAGAAATTAAGGAAAATTTAATGTGTTACACACTTTATGTGGCTCGTCTTCTCTTTTGTTTTGTGTTTTCAAATAGCACAAAGTATCAATGACAAACAATTTTTAATTTCCTTACTTGGACCTTAATGACAAAAATATGAATAAATAAATAAATAATAAAATTTGGAACAATGACTTGGGAAGTATGAATACAAAATATCATAAACATAGCATAAACTCCTGAAGCAATATAAGCATGCGTTCGGTACCTTTTCGGACTGCTTTGCCTCCATTCCCAAAGGGAAAAACGTAAATATAATTGTTTTCTGCTGATAAGTTAATATGGAGTGTAAGATGTAAATTTCACAATTTCCTTTTCTTCACTTATAGATAACTGGATATGGAGCATAAGACCAGGCTAGAACAAATATACTTACAGAACTTATGAAATTGTATTTTTTATTATTTACGTAATTATTAAGAGAAACAGAAAGTGAGACATTGTAAAGATATTTTAAAGAACTGGACATATGGCATTTCTTCCTTCCAATCTACTTGTCACACCGGTCGCCCCATCAAAGGTGAAAAAAAACAATAGTAGAATTAACAAATAATAATATGTTCATGAAAAAAATACGGGATTACGCCATATAATACAAATTTTGAAGATGACAATCCAATTTTTGGCGTAAATGTGAAAAGGATAGTCATTTACGCCAAAAATCGGATTGTCATCTTCAAAATTTGTAATAGTATGCTCGTTCCGGATAAGAGAACGCTCTATGCTGGTAAAAATATCAATGAGTTTAAATGGGTGTTTAATGTTGAATTCTTCCAAGTTAAACAATAAGAAATCATATGCAAACTATTGGGGTATAAAACAATTGTTCACGCTAAAAGTAATTCGCGTATAGTGTGACCACGTTGTGTTGCCCGACTGCAGTAAAACTGATTCCTGATATAAACTAGTAGGTAACGTTGATCCAGCATCCTGGCATATATCAACAGGTACTTTCGCACATACTTTTTGCTGTAAATATGAGCTGAAATAAAATAAAACTTTTCTGCAATGAAAATTTAGTTCTTTTCATTTGTCTCTTTGGTAAAATAAAAGGATCCATGTAACGTGTTCTCACGACCGTACAGCGGCGTAAATTAAATATGTTGTCTGAAGCCCTCAAGTTAGATATAACTTTATTTTATTTTTAAACAAAATATTCTAAATCATTAACAATGTAATATAGGTTAAGAGTTGTGGTAAAAAATGTCAGAATCCTCTTTCACTTTCAGCTGTACTTACATGTATAGCTATCCAAATAGCAGCAAGCTTTGCTAAATTTGAAAAAGATTTTCTGAGCTAAGGCGTTGTTGAAAGTTAAAGCATTATTTGCTTAGAATCTACATTTTCGCGTGTCTGTCTTTTAAACAATTTTGATGCAACTGTCCATTCCAGTTTAATAATTTCATAGTTTAAGATTGCAGGACTTCCATGCTTAGCATAACGCTCAAAACGAATCTCAGAAGGCTCATTTTGATCATGTTTCTCTGGATTGATCATGTCTCTCATTTTGACCATGTGTCTCTTGAAAAACAGGAAATGATTGACATATCTGGAAATCTTGCTTCTATGACGTTAACAAGTGTGTGTAGGTATTTATCATAGACCGTAGTCTTAAAATTAATAGCATTAACACCTGAACAAACAACACGAAGGTCTGTCCATTCACCTGCAAGATGTAGATAGAGATTTTTAAAATTAGTAGCAAGGGTAACTTTCAATTCCACAATGCATAGTATTGTGGCTTGTAAGATCGGGTCTAATTTTGTTAAAGTAACATCTTGCCTTTGTCAAACTTCAGACGATTTAGACAAAAGAGGTAGCGCATTTGAAACCATAATAAGTGAAGTTATGGAGTTGTATGTTCTCATATATTTGTTTAAACCTTCAGCTGCGATGTGATTTCTTTCAGTGGTCTCTCTTTCGAGTGCAGCAGTGACACTAAACAGGATTCTCCTAAGGACCGAGCAGCAAAGTCAACAGAGAGCCACCTTGTGTCTCTACCATTTAAGTTTAATCTGAGAACTGTTCAGTATATAATTTGAATTACAATAAAACATTTTTCTTTAAAAACTGTTTGCGAGTCTTCGGAAATGAATTTATTTAGGAGCAAAACTGTTCAGTGTTCTAAACAAAAACGTTCATTCACTGAAGAAGAACTCAAAATATACAGGTTGCATAACCGAAATTTTAGCGACTTTCTGAGTAAATCTCAAGCATAATTCTCATCCGAATATTTGAAAATGCTCGCCATTTCGGGGACGAAATATCAAATGTAAATTAAACCAATTAGCAAAATGCCGTGTGTAAAAGAAGGGCAACTATATTTCGGCAAGGAAAGAAACTCACATTTCTGGTATAATTCAATAGAAACCTTCATTTTGTATCTAAATTTTATGTTCCACGAGCTACCTACCGTTCTTTTGGTAGAAATTTGAGATCCATACCATGTTATTTCATAAACGCGTATGACAAACTGTTAACGTAACTCTCTTATATACGTTAAGAATTCATTTTGATCTGGGCGTTTTGTTACTGTAGTAATTACATAACGGAATAAAAACCATTTTATGGAGAAAATTTGATGTTTTTGCCAACATAAACTTGTTTTTTATTGAATGTTTAACGACCACCGTAAGCACCTCAGTGCGCTCTAAGTAGTCGCCCGTCCCTAATTTAGGGCCACTGGTTGCACAGATGGGGAAGAGCCATGGCCGTAAGACAAACCCAACTTTACCGGGCTTTCCACCAGGACACATAACGGACGAATGGTCATAAGCCATCGCTTAGACCACTGGGTCACCGGAGCAGCTTACATAAACTTTAAGTTCTCTTCTTAGCCTTGAGTTACTGATATTAACGCCAAGTTTTGCTTCTGTTCTTTGCCTCCACAGTGACGCAAAATAAAAGAGCCAATGAGAGCATAGATCGGTAATGGACCTCACCTAAGAGATAGGTAAAAACCTTGCTTCACATCTCAATATTGCAATTGGTGGTGATCAGATTCGTTGTTAAGAATGTACACTGAGTGATTAGTGAATTATGATCATTCTTATCAAAATGGCATGTGTTCCGTTGAAAACTCGATTTTTGTAAAAGATTTGTCTTTCGACGTAGCATAAAAGGTGTGAGGTTGCAACAAAAATCGTAGAGTGATAGGTAAACGGAAGGATATGTCAGACTTAGGGAAAGGACAAATTATGGGAGTTTGGGGAATGGACGCCTCGATTTCTGAGACACGTGAACTGGTAGGCCGCTCACGACCCGCTGTGGTTAAAGTATGCCAGGACTAGCGTCAAACTGTCTAACAAGTAAACGGACAAAAAGCTGCGCAGGACAGCGTAAAGTTGATGTGAGGGGTGACCGTACAGTTCAACAGACGCAACACTGTTCAACAGTTGACTGCCCAATAAAACAGAGGTCAACCCGGTACAATATCTGGATGCGCTTCCATATCTGGCCTGTGTCGTCTGCTGCAACAGAGCAACGAGGAATCACGGATAATATGACGTTTCCCAAAAGAATTTGTGCAGCCATCTATCGGGCGACATGAATACCATGCGGTGTATTCAGGATATGAATATTTCTAAGGTATCCTGGCTAGCCTTTAAAAGGGTCTTTCGTAACGGATGATTTTGTTCGTATTCTGAAACATTTACAGGGACAGAATGGAAAGTTTCGTGCAGAATTAAAACCTGTCTTTCTGTCATATTATTAAATAAATAATTTACGTCCAGGAAGAAAATGTTTTATGATCCAAATCATATTCTGAAAGCAATGATCTGACCAAAGACGACAGTTCCGTCGGAATAGTTATTCCAGAATATTGTCTGCCAAATGAAATTTGTAAGTTCAATCCGTACTTTTGCGTTTGAGAGCTCGGCTATTGCTTTCAACACCTTGGGTATGAGCCCCAGTACTAGGATCTACAAAGTTAAGTGAGCGTTTAACTGTAAGGTATTCCAATCCACAGCGTCGGATGTTACAATATGTAGCCCACTTATCTGTCATGACCGTAGTTCGTGGTTGTAAATATATTATTTGTGTATCAACGGCAGCAATATGCTCGCAGATCTATCTTGTTATTTAGTATCACATTCAAAATACCAAGGAAACACGCGCCCCATGTCTGAAGTGCACGGTAAGACTGCTCAGATTTCCCTGAACCATACTTCCTCTGACACCTGAATTGTCCATAACGATGAGACCTATCGACTCTGAGAGTCATTGAATGACCTTGCGAACATGCTCTACTGTGGGAGTGAATCTCTCCCGCTCACCCGACGAAACGCAACACAAATCTCTTCATCCTGGGCACCTTCTTGAAAAAAACGCTTCCAGTTCCACATGATAAAAACGTAAGCAGGAAGAACAACAACAGAAGAAACACGAAGCAACAATTACAGAAGCAGGGGTAACACAGGCAAATAATATCTAAACACAAGTAAGGGAACTGACTTCACGCACGGAGCAAACGGCGGTGACGTAATGCAGTTACCGACCTCAGCAGGGAAGCAGCGGAAGCGCCATCTATCGGCACTTGCTCTGTTGTAGCAGACGCAGTAGGCCAGATACAGAAGAATAGTCCAATATCTGTCATGACCGTGCTCCATACGCTCGCACATTTGGGCTGTAACAGCAAACAACCCGACGACATCCTCTCCTTAAAATGGTTCATAGGTTCAAAAGACCTCCCTGCTGTAAAAATCATGCAAGTTGGTTGTCGGATGACTGGAGAAAAGTTTGCTGGTCTGACAAGTCTCGTTTTTACTAACCTCCGTGCATAGTAGTCGTATTTGGCGTAAACAACATTGGGTACGCGATCCCTCCTGCACATTTATACGCAAATCCGCATCTATTGAACCTCTTCTAAAAAAAGATAAAGCTGCAGGGAAAGCCTTTCAAGATATTACCCGGAGCTTAAATATGCAGTTGGAACTTCTTTCCATCATTCATTCTATCTTTTGTCCGCATTTCTCCAGTTGTACAATGCTTTTGAGTATATTTATAAATAATAATGGCATCTAAGAGCAGTAAATTGTGTTGCTGAGTGATTTTAAGCACAAAACGTCTGTGATGAACTTTAGTGAGAAAGTACGTTTATTAGATGAACTTAGCTCTGAGATGTCTCTAGCATCCGTCTACCAAGAATTATGTGTGAATGAATCTGCTTTCTGGTCGGTTCGATAAAAAATGGGAGATATACGTACTGCTGGTCGTGAATCAGCCCTAGAGTCTTCAAAAAATCACATATATGGTTATTATCAGGCAAAGAAAGTATTAAAGGATATTTAAGTGTGTATATTAATAAGTTGATGTGTGTTACTCTGTGGATGTGTGATTGAGTACTCTCAGTGTCAGTCAATGGATGACTGAGTGGGAACTGAAAGACAAATAGTTTATTCATACAAAACGTATTTCGGAAAAGTACTATCTGTTGCCATTTCCTGCTTATATACCTCTTACGGTATTTTTGGTCGAATGTTATTTTCGTATATGTGTTGCGATGATCCTGCCCTTCATTTCAGGAAATTTTCTTCAGCAATTAGTGATTTTCACTGCAAGGGAAGTTCCACAACGGAACTGACGTGACAATTCGTTTCTTTGTATTTTCTATTAAAAGTGGCTCAGCATATCCCATTGTCTTTCCAGTGGAATGTTTGCAAAAATATTTTATATCCTCGAAAACAGGAGTGCCATTAGTTTTTGTTCAGTACTGCATCAAGGCAGTTTTCCTTTCACCTTTATTCCACTTGCTTTTCTTTTGCCTCGCTACGTATGGTGGAGTAACCATCTGATGACTTCCCCCTGATACGTCAACATGGCGATTCTGCAGGGATAAAAGGAACTCTAAAAATGTGTTAAAGTGAAAGCGTTGAAAGAGCAACTCTCCCAGGATCCTACGGTGTTCAGGATCATTCGGGGGACAGGTCAATGTACAATGCCCCAGCGGGATCATGACTTTAAGACCCCATACTAAAACGTGTGACGTGCCAATAGGCAGGGCATTCTATATTACGACTGGCTTAAGTACTTGCTCCTCATCGCGATACCTATATGGACCACTTGTCCTTTAGTCAGTCTAGGGTAAGATGCAGGAACATTAAATTGCACTCTGGTTCTCATGGTTCTGGAAAAAATCCTGTATTCGCATGAGACATTTAACAAACATGAAATGAAATTATGAGCGTGATATCTTACAGTGAAATATGAGTATAATACAAAGCTGTATACTTGGGCAGCGGCAACTGTGATGACTGGTACGAAGTCATCTTCTTCCCCTTGTCTTTCGTTTCTTTCTTCTGTAACTTCCAAGAGCTCTTCCTGCCTCGCGAAGAACTGTTTTGTCATCTCGAATAGTGCATCATACAGTAGTTCTTTGCGCATAAAGTAGTTAGTTTCTTAAGGACGATCTAGGAAAAACCAGGAAGGTTGTACAGATTTTCTTAAGCATAAAACATAAAAATGATGACCTTAAGGAAAACAGCATAAACGAAAACTTCAGAAACAAGATTAGAGAGGTGAAGCATTGCATTTCAATTCTAAAAAACGAATGCAATTAGTCCTCTCAACTGCATATAATGCAAAATCTAAGTCAATATACCTATGTGGGTTTGATATTTCATTTTTGAAGCTAAAATGTAGTATGAATGAATGCGCTTTATTGAATCTATGATCCAATATTGTAATGTAAATTCAATGACTATTAGTTGGGAAATCGGAAATTAGAAAATAACACCGCATAGATATCTTTCAAATAGAATAAAAACTTTTTTCTATTTGAAACCACATCGTAGCGTAATACAAGCATGATTTTTAGTATGTTTATTGTGTTGCAATAAGAATTTGAAAAAGGAAAACAAAGCGCTATGTGATATTCCTGAAAAACGTAATATTTTGATATATTTTATCCTACTGTCCATGCGAAAATATCATATTCCTGCATTTTGCATTTTTATTACGAGTGATATTTCGGTGATAAACATCAGTTCTTATTTATGTTAAGCATAACCAAATATTTATTATACCATGGTATGAATTCAGAAGAAACTTAACTGGCATTTTAAAAATTCACAGTTCATTATTTATAAGATGTAATTAATATATTTTAATCAATTGACATCATTAGGTTTTCCATTTGCAGAGAGACCGTAAATAAAAATCTCAGTAGGTTTACATTTTGTCCAACATCCATTCTGTGCGCTATTAAATTTGGTAGTCTGTCATTTATTTACCTCTTCAGGGAAGGGAGGGCATGTGTCTCTCTGAAAATGTCTTGCACCGTAATGAATCGAATTTGAATGGATATTAATACAAAATGACTCATGAACCAGTGTTTTAACCTAAGGCAACAAACGCAAATCCGAGATGAGTGAACTTCGATTTGTTCCGAGAGTAGTTATTCTGGCTCCCTTAGATTGATTTGGTTCAAAAAATATTTCCGATGAAATTAAAACCCCTCGTACATGTAATTAAGCAAGATGGCTAGATTTCCTTTAAGAGCTGTTATTTATTCTTTTGGTTCTAAACCTCACAAACCTGTGAAGGTTTTGAATTGTGATCCATTGTTCGACGTGATGTTTCCCGGAGAAAAAATATTTATAAATTTGATTTTGCATAAATGTAACTGAATTGTGTTACTTGCATTTACCATGTGTTTTTCTACCTAAATCAAGGGGAATGGCCATTCCTTCGCTGTAACCGTAAATTCGATATTAGGTTGGTTGGTTGGTTGGTTGTTGGATTTTATTGGCGCAAGGGCCAGGTTTGGCCAAAGAGCGCCAGACAAAGAACTATCAGCCACAGATTTTTAAAAACGTGGAAAATGATTAAGGGCAGACAGGCTTGGTAAAAGTTGAAAAAGAGTATGATGAAAGCTGTGAAGACAAGGTAGTTAATTAGCTTTATATAAAAATTTATTAATTTACTATTATAATTATAATTTTTTTTTTTTTTTAAACACAACTACACAAAGGATGAGTCACTCTCCTCCCCCCCCACACTCCTCTGCAATGCTGGCAGAGGGCGGGGACGAACTGTCACTCCCTTCCCCCCCATGTTCCTCTGCAATGTTGTTTGAGGCTGGGGACGAACTGTCACTCTCCTCCCCCCTATGTTCCTCTATAATGTTGGTTGAGGGTGGGGACCTCGCTGAGGCCGAGACAGTTGGATGGACACTGCACACCTTTGCGGATTGAGGGCCGGGTCTTCCGCACGTGCAGGCTTTCGGCTGGAAACTGGAAGAGACGGTCGGCAGCAAAAGAGAAGGCCCAGAATCAGGTATTCGAAAAATCTCGAGCTCGGGGAAAAACACCTGTGTCGCTTGGTCAGCTGTAGATCGCTTGGCAAGGGCGGCGAGAGCTACAGGGCGCGGAACAAAGGGCTGCACGGGTTGTGGCAGAGACTGAACTACTGCGGCAAAAGTACGCTGTCGGGTGGTGGGTATACCCAACTTGGCCTTGGCAGCAGGGTACGAGAGGCCTTCCAGGGTCTTGAGGCGCTGGATCGCCATCTCGTCCTTCCATTTCATACAGTTGCGGGAGTAAGCTGAATGGGCCTCACCGCAGTTAACACAGCAGGCCGCAGAAGTGCAACCTTCCCCGTCATGTTCACTGGAGCCACAATTTGCGCAACGAGCGGAACTCTTACAGAAACGTTGTGAATGCCCGTACCTCTGGCACCTGAAACAGCGCAGAGGACTGGGAATGTACGGGCGAACTCCACAGACCAAGTAGCCAGCCTTGATTTCGGTCGGAACTTTCGGAGAGTTAAAAGTCAAGATGACATTTTTTGACTTAATCATGGAACCATCACGCCGGAACATCATACGACGTGCAGCAATAACACCTTGATCAGCAAGTTCAGTCACGAATTCGTCTTCACTGCATGGCAAGAGATCAAACTCCGAAATAACACCCCGAGAGGTGTTAAGAAACGGGTGAGGTGTCACTTTTACAGGAATGCCTTGCAGAAGACTAGTGAGGTTCAGAAAAGTGTTACTCTGAGAAACACTGCAAGTTTGGACAAGCAGGTCCCCAGAGCGAAGCTTCCTCACAGACTTCAAGGGGCCAACCGCAGCGTCCAAAGCTTTAGAAATGAAAAAGGGAGATCTGGTGGACAGTCTCTCATGCGGATCGATGGATTCTACAAGCAAGTGAGTAGCATGCATAGTCACAGCAATCGAGGGGAGACGACGCTTCGGAGCGACTGGTACAGCTGCCGAAGAAGAGGTTCCACATTCTTGGTCCAGGTCAAGGTCTAAAGACCGTTTAAGGGTATGAGACTTGGTAGGTTGAGAAGACGAAGGACAGTCGTTGTCAACTATCATTTTGTCAGGTGACTTAAATTTGGAGTTTTTGTTCTTTTTACCCATGGAAAAAAAGGAGGAAGATTCGTCTGCAGACTACTCCACCCACCACCGAGCCCTACAAGGGAGAACTGGAGGTCTGCAAGCCAAGAAAATGACGCTGGACACAGTTCTGGAGCTTATACGTTGCAGATATAGTCCGTTGGCTGTGATCACACGCACTCGGCGGACACTTCGGCCTCCGGGTACCGTCATGCCAACGCCTTTGGCATGATACCACAGCCCCTGGGCTCACCCTGCCGTGCTATACGACAAAAAAGCCGCTAAAGCCGTGTACACAACTTGGTACAAGACTTCTGACTAGAGGTGGGTTAGTCTCTAGCCTCCCGTTTACAGCGAAGCCGGGGTCGAAGAGGAGTGTTGGTACACAGGAGGCACTTATCCGGTCTCCTGCGACCTCAGCCGCCAGACATCCCATTTCCGCCTCACGGGTCTCCGCACGCGGCAAACATGCATGTAGGTCTAGCACCCAAACCAGCTAAAAGGAAAAAAAGAAATCCAAAGAAGACAAATCCTGGAAGGGAACCTAAACGGAATCTCAGCAACCTACGAACTGAGCGGCTAATATAATAGTTAGTGGTGGAGGGTAACAAAACCACAAGACCGGGGTGTTAGTGCATAACGTGGTAGCGATTAGGTAAAGTATACAACACGGGCAACTAGCCAGTGGAGAAAATAAATAAAAACGAAAAAGCGAGACACAAGACCAGCTCGGGATCGTGGGGCCGCGACTCCCCAACAGCGGGATGAACAGCCGTCCCTGCAAACACCAACAGCACCGAAACAAAAAACAAGCGGTGGCATGACATCAGATGTTGACCAGTCACAAAGGTCAGCTCGGGCCGTGGGGGCGCCGCTCCCCAAATAACTGGAAAACCAGTTATCCCCGTGCGGGGAAATTCGATATTAGCGACTTCGTTACAAACTGGCAGGATTGTAGATGTTTTACATGCAGTTTCGATTCAAGTGCCATCAACTAATATAAATTTACTATTTAAAATACTATGTTTTTAATCTACCCCACTGAAACCTTATGCTTTACATGAGACAACATTTTCAAGAAGAGGGCACAGCGCAGTTTCAATTTCATTTTCTGTAAGAAATTCAGTTTTACAGACACGTGTGGAAATTGCACCTTGACTTAAATTCAATAAGTGACTTGAGGATAGGCGATATAGTTATTTTACCGATATGAAACATATTTAGGCTTTTGAAACATTTTTTCACTATACAATTTAAGATATTGCGTTTTTCTGGAAGTCAAGTTCATGGCACTAAATAAATACTATTTAGTGGATATTTTTGTGTTTTTCTAGTTATGCAATCATAAAGATATGACGAATCGGAAATTACTTATCGTCCCGGTGGTCCAATGTCCTGAGCCCCGGTTTCTGACCATTCATCTGAGATGAGTCCTGGTTCCAATATCGTGAAGCAGGGATGTTTTGTTTTTCATGAAGCCCTGGGTATCTAATAAAATTTGCAACAATTAGTCAGCTGTTTTGGTTATAGAGAACTTGAAATGGTTTACTAGCATTAACGATAATCCATTAGTAGTTACCAACATAAACACTATTTTCTAAAATAAGGGACTTCCGGGATGCAATACAAAATACACTTCTGTTGATCTCAGAAGCACCTGTGGACCCACTGTACGGAAGGAGAGGCTGGTAGGGAATCCATGTAAAATATTCTGCTCAGAATTCTTATTACCATTCAACAAACTGGATTGTTTTTATGAATCTGAGACACATTCATTCAAAATATACCGTTGCTCGAGTGTCACACGACACAGTGTAATACACCTGTTACATATATTTTCACACTTTTACATCTTCAAATTCTAACTACACACACAAATAAAATATATATATTTAAATAACGCCGTAAAATGTGTCTTAAAAGAAATATAAAAGTTATTTCACTCCTCGTCCTTTTTCTCTCATATTCTAAACTTCTTGTGGGGCCGAAATATTCCCAAGCATATTCTAAAACAAACACTGTTTGCTAAAACCCTTCAAATCCTTATTCCAATTTTAGCGTGATTTCCACTGAAAAGCACGATAGACATTTAATAGACAGTAATCCCACGATAGGCACTTAAATAAACAATTCCAATGAAATATATAGTTATTTCGATATAGTTATTTCGATATACGAATTCCAGGGAAATATTCATTTTCCTGAAATTCGCATATCGAAATAACTTATATATTAAAAATCTTGTTTACAACTAAAATAGTGTTTTTGAAAATACATGTCTCTTTTTTTTCACTATTATACCATACTACTTCCCAGGATAATTGTTTATCAAACATTTTAAATGACTCTTAAAAGGCGAAATGAATTAGCAGAACAGAAGTGTTGTTATTATAAATGTAATTTATATTATGAAATTGAGCCAGGATAACACGGGCGAATGGTGCGAAGCCGGCGCTTAGACTTCTGTGCTATCGCAGTGGCCAATATGCCATTTCATTGTCATTTATTGTAAGAATACTTATATAAAACTAAATATCCATTCTTTCATGTAAATTGTCTAGAGAAAGGTAATCACTTCAAATCATATCTTCATCGCCAACCATTCTCAATACACTACTAGAAGGAGCTCTCGCTATGATCTCTTCTAGAACAATTTGTCATCAGCCACCATCTACTATATCACTCCGACGTTTTTCTGAATTTCCCCCGTCCATTTCCGCTGCGTCTAATGTTTGGTGCTTTCCTGGCCCTTGGATTTTAATGTAAAATTAGATTTGTGCCCTCTGGTCAGATCTTGAAACATTATGTTCATCACAGGAGTTCGCATAAGACTACAATGTGTTGGAAACATATCCAATGATTAGAAATGAGGTATAATTGATTTATTCATCTGGATAGACTCGTTATGATTCATAAGGAAAACCTTTTTCATTCAGTATAAATATTTTGTAGTAGGGACATAATTAACCTTCTAAATTTCCCTTTCAAAGGCCAGCCAAATTAGTAATGTATACGTGACGTTTGCAGATGTTATGTGTTTTTACTTTCACATAGGCCAAAAGATGGCAGTATATCAGCACTAACTTCTCAATCGTCTACAAGGTGCCAGAGATGAAACTTTACCTTAGAGGGAGGAAAAGCAATTTGCTGTGTCTTACCGCGTTTGGCAGATTGTTTAAAATTTCTTCTAATACGAAATATCTAGATGGCACAATGTTTATTTGCTGTTTGTTAGGGTTGCTTTCTGTTTTAAAATTAATGTTCTTTTAATTTACAGCATTTCTTCGGAAAAAAGTTATAAGTAAGAGATCTAACAATGTGCACTGAAGACAATTATTGCGTTTGTTAGTTCCGGTAACGCTTGAAAAAGCGAAATCTCGTTGACTAGGAAATTTGAGGGAATTTCAGTAGTGTTCGTGTCCAGGTAGTTTGGCAAATATTATCATACAGTTACATTGCGACGAATTATTTTTGCTGTTATTCAATTTCGTTATTCTAAGGAACAAATATAAAAGTAGGTAGAGGTGTACCTCTTCGAAAAGGTAATTTCTAACGGTAATTTAAAAATATATCGTGTTGTTACACGAGAAGTGGGAAGCATGTGTCTTGTTTCGTTTACAACCCAAATCGACAACGCAAAACTTGGATAATCCGGCATGTTGAAATCCTTCCATGTATCAATTGAGCCTCTCGGATGTGTAGGTAACTACGGATTTAGTTTCCTTGTTGTGCACTGAATATTTCGCAAATTTGTTCAGTGTTATATCTGAGATGAAGAATAATGTGAATTTTCTTTTATTTTTGGGATGTTATAATGAATAATCGAAATAACATGTTTCATAGCATTGTGAATATATTGGCTGTTTTTTTGTAAAAGCAAATTTCTGTGATAGTGCCTTATAAACCCCGATTTTTCTCTATAAAGATTACGGAATGGACATGCAAATGCTAGTAAGAAAATAAGGAAGAAAGCACATAAACGTAGATAAAAAGGCATGAAACTTGAGCAACTGTTTTATTGGAGCACATTAGAGTACTTGATATAAATATTATAGTAAAATCACTTTGAAGAAGCTGTTTTAAAGACTGTTTCTCCTCCTTCAAGACAATTTATATTTGTCAAATTACAAACATTTATAAACACGATATCATAAATTTTCGTTTGTATATGATTAGATTTAGCATGAGATTACGTAGAAACAGTGAATGAATAAGATTTGCCTTTCTGATCACTAATTTCATGCGCACAAGTATCTGGATGAATACTTTAAATGCTCAGGTCTGTAGCTATGATCGTTAATATTAATCTTACATGTTCCCAAATTTTCACATCACGATTTCGAAACTAAGCCTAATACGTCTGTCGTTATTCTTGAACTTCCATAATGTGTTAATGCGTAATTTTGTGAGTGAAAAAATTAATTAGTCGAAAGGTGGAGGCAAACATTTTGAATACACAGATGGAGTTTAAATAAAATAAGGTAAATGCCGGAATTAATTGGGCAACTTACGTACTTGAATACAGGGGATGATAAATTACGAAGGTTATTGCGCGTATTGGGAAACACGAACAATGTTAGTTGCTCGAAAAAAGATGCAGATAAGTAGTACACCCTCTGGTCAGGCTGCTTGAAGGGAGAGAGTTCGAAGTGCACGCAGAACACTGCGGCTTGGGACGAAGACTAAAAAAGCGAAAAGGGGGGTCATTTAAACTTCCATGAGGTTAAGAGCGGGCGCCAATTTTTTGACCCAGGACTGGTTCTCTTTTTCATATCCCGAAAGGGGCAGAAAGAAAAGCGACGCGTATGATGGAAGCACGACCGTTTAGAACAAGCATTAATCGACGCAGTGAAATACTTCAGTATGGCGAATTGATAAGGTCAAAGTAAAAATAATTTGCATTTAGCTTAAAAGGGTCAAGCTGCAAAGCTATGGAAATCGTCTGAGGTAGGCAAATGGCTCGCACGGGATGGTAAAATATGATTGCCTTAAGTTTTGCATTTGTGTAAGTATGTGGCGCGCATACAATACGGAGCACAGCAAGGGAGTTTCGATATCGAAGCGAGAAGAAAAGGTTCCGATTAGATAGAAGTCGTGGGATTTGGGGTTCTGCGGTTGGCTGCATTGGTAAGGGCCGACAGATTTCATCTGATTTCGCGACAACGAGACTTGGAGAATCAAACCACCGTCTCAGAGCCAAGGAAAAATATATAACCTGCATTGTGATGATAATAAAAAATACCTTGTTAAAAGAAGTGGATAGTGTGTCCCTGAGGGTAATGTAAACGCTCAATTTCCTCGCAAAAAGTCTCAGAGGGATGGTAAATCGTCTCCATCTGTATTAATCACGTGTTTCTGGACCGCTAGCAAAAATGAATAACGTAAAGCAGAAATTGCTGTTAACTGGAAGAGAAACCAGAGGCTTGAAATCTTTGGCACACGAAAGAATGGAACGTACATCCGAGCTTGGGTCAGTATTAGCGAGCTGTCTTAGAAGAAAGGACAAGAGGACCCCCGTTTTACATCTGAGTAAGGGGCGAAACAAGAAAAGGACGGAAAATCATCTCTATGTCCCAAAGCATGAGCGGGAGATTCAACAACAACCCAACTTCATAAAATAACTTCGTTCGCATCCTATGGAAACATGTTGTGGAAAAAAAGTGTCATCGACCGACATGTGTGTCCGTGTGTGTGGTTCAAGCTTCGGAGTAAGTGAACAATGCGCACTGAATTACTGCCGGCATATTTCAGTTTTGTGTTACAAATTAAACTGGGATTTATTCAATCCTACAATAACTGTAAGTGTAGGAACTTGTATTGCTTTGATTTTCACCATTTAGAAAACTAATTCGAATGTAGGACTTAAGCCTACGAGAACTTACTAAACATAAAAAAAAAGGAAACTAAATCAGGCTGTCAATCATTCGCAGGGTAAATGGCGACTAATTGAGCCCCTTGTTAGCGGCTGAAATCGAGGCTGCTCGATGTATGTTTACGAAATACACTGCTGGACAATTGCTAAGGACGGATCATAAACGGCTATATAGCGCAAAAAAAGTTAGTGTGGTTGGATGCCAAGTGAAATAAAATAATGTCAGAATGCCAGGACATTACAAGAAAGACAATTTATTGTGCTCTGAAATCCAGAAGGCTTTGGAACGTGTTCAAGGGACAAACAGGCCATTTTGTGCAGAATACGTAAACGTGAAAAACATGCAATTACCATCCGCAAGCTTTCCGGCGTAAAATGTCAATACGGGATATGGCCACCATGAAGGGCGATGCAAGATTCCACACGTCGTGTCATGCTTTGCACAACATTATCAAGCAGCTGTTGGGGTAATTTATCCCATTCCTCTGTCAGTGCACGGATTAGGGTGTCCTTGTTTATTGGAGGACTTTGGCGACCAGAAAGACTCCTCCCCAAAGCATCCCACACATTTTCAATGGGATTCAGATCTGGAGAAAGTGCTGGCCACACGAGGTGCAGAATATCCTCGCTCTCAAGACACTGCTGGACAGCGACTGTTCGATGACATGTTGCGTTCTCGTCCATGAAAATGAATCTACCACCGACAGCATAACGGAGCATGCAAACATGAGGTAGCAGAACATCATTAATGTATCGTTGGCCAGTCATAGTCCCAGTTGGAAGCACATAGAGGGACGTACGGCCATTGATCATGATGCCAACCCATACCATGACACTTCATGTCGGATATCGGTCCCTTTCCTGTATGTTTGCTGGACAATAAGCAGTACCACTATGACGCCAGATCAGTTGTCGTCGACAATCAGACGATAGACTGTATCTACTGTCATCTGAGAAGAGGACAGCAGACCAGTCGTTATCACTCCAATAGCGATGTTGATGGCACCATTGCAAACGGGCGGTACGGTGACGTCTGGACAATGGGATGCACACAGCAGGACGGCGGGCGTATAGTCCTCCTTCATGCAAACGTCTGGCGACAGTTTTTCGGGAGATTCGCTTGCCAGTAGCAGCCATAAACTGATTTGCTACCTCACTAGCTGTGCTGCGCCGGTGTCTTTTTGTTGATAGCACTATGTACCGATCTTCTGCAGGTATCGTACTGCGAACACGACCTCCCCCGTGACGTTTGCTACACTCTCCATTTGTTTGAAATGATTTCCAAAGTCTTGAAACAACACTGTGGCTGACGTCGAACTCCCTGGCAACATCTGTTATTTTTCGCCCTTCTTCAATCTTGCCAATAATACGGCCACGCGTAAAATCATCTAGGTGATGTCGGGAAGACATACTGAAAATTGCAAGTTCGTCAATTGATTCTTTCCCTTTCAACTTTGCGTTAGAACAACAACCGGTCAATACGCGTCCAATCTTTTATATATATATATGCCGACCCGGTGGCCCAGTGGTCTAAGGCGCTGGCCTCTGATCATTCGTCCGTAAGGGGTCCGGGTTCGAATCCCGGTCAGGCATGGATGTTGTGTTTGTCTTACGGCATTGGCTCTCTCCCTTCCCTGGAACCAGTGACCCTAAATTAGGGACGGGCGACTGCTTATAGCCCATTGAGATGCTCACGGTGGTCGTTAAACCTCCACTCAAAAAAAAAAAAAATCCTTTATATCTCTTATCAGCGTTATGACGTCACGAACAAGTTCGGCAATCCAAAATTTGCATACGCACAACACGTCTTACTGTATCCTGCACTTATGCTAATTTCCACATTTTCCTGCCTTCCATTTTATGGTTGCTATCGTTGCTACTGTCATCCGTCCTTAGCAATTGTCCGGCAGTGTATATTCTTAAGGGACGACCTTACCTTACTTTGCATTTTCGTTTTATTTTTTGTAGCTTAAGTGAAATATGACTGTCTTCTTGTACCAAAACTTTCATTAGATTGAATAATTCTGAATGCAGGTGTAATTTGTTTTCTTTGATTGGTTATTAAGTTTCTTTTAGGAATAATTATATCGCCCCATTAAGTCCTGTGGCAGGAGGAATCCCAGAATTAATAATTTGTTTATTATAAATTTTTAACATTTACCACAGGCAATAACCGTCCTTCGGATAAGTTCTTTAAATGTTTTTTACGCGTTGTTCAATAAGAAGTGAGGTTTTCTGACTGAAAGAGTCAAATCGTTACATGCCTAAACATAATCGCAGCCTGGATCTAGACAGCGGTCCCACCATTGCACAGATCATTGGATTCCGGCGGCCTTGAAGGAGGCCAGCTTTTGTAGTCAGTTTCCTACAGCTTCTTCATCTGATCATCCGAAGTGAAACATTTACCTATGAGAAATATTTTCGTAGGTCCAAAGATGTGAAAATCAGAGGGTGGCAGGTCTGGTCTTACCTTCCGATAATGAAAACAGTTTTTAAAAAAAAATGAAGGACAAGAACGGGAAGAAATCATAAATTTAATTGATTTTAAACAATACGGTGAACAATTATTAATATTGAAGTTTCTAAAAATATACAGATGTCTCCAGAATAAAAAACAAATATGTTAGTAGAGTTACTGCCCGTCTGGTCTTTTAAAAGGAACCATAAAATTAAAAATGCAACGAGTTAAGAGGACTTGCAAGGTTAGAAAATTCTATTTTATAATATATTTTATAAAACATAAACCTCATACATTAAAAGAGAGTTTCCAGAATTTCAATGATAATATTCAAATACAGTATATTTAAATAATGCTTGCAGTTTGGTATTTGTAAAATAAGTTATATATCGAAACAGCAATGAAATTTCCCCAAATACTGGGTGTCAAACTCATCTTAAATTAGCCAAAGAAAAGGCTCACTTTGAAAATTAACAAATGCATGCCGCCCCGGTGGCGCAGTGGTCTAAGGCGTTGGCCTCTGATCATTCGTCCGTAAGGGGTCCGGGTTCGAATCCCGGTCAGGCATGGATGTTGTGTTTGTCTTACGGCACTGGCTCTCTCCCTTCCCTGGAACCAGTGACCCTAAATTAGGGACGGGCGACTGCTTATAGCCCATTGAGTTGCTCACGGTGGTCGTTAAACCTCCAATCAAAAAAAAAAAAAAAAAAAAAACAAATGCATATACAAAATCTCGAATATTGTAAACATCAAATACTGAAAAAAAAAATCTCTTTTTTTTTAATGTATTTGATGTTTACAATATTCGAGATTCCAGGTATTTGATGTTTTTTCAGGTATTTGATGTTTACAATATTCGAGATTGGCCGTTCTACAACTGACGGGGGGGGGGGGTTCATATCAAATTTCCTTTGGTGGCCTCCAGGGAAGAGCAGGATGTGCCATTAAAATTATGTTTTCGCCTGAACAATGCAGCCACCGAGGCATATAGCAAAAATGTTCTGCCACATTTTACAGTATTTATGTAAGTTAACGAATTCCAAGAAGGTCTTTAAATGACAAGCAAGAAACTAAGGCCAAGCCTTCCGGCGACGGCTGTTACTGGTGAAGCAATCAACCCTATTAGTGCTACGTACACTGACGGGAAGAAAATCCCAACACCACGGAAAAATAATTGTAGAGGAATGAAATGGCGGCTATACATTTGCATAGGTAACATATTTAATCGATTAAGGTTTCAAGATCACAGCTTAATGTAAGCGCGAGAAAAGCCATTTTAAATATGAAATGCTGGTACATTAATAACCGGTGTAACCGCCAGAATGTTGAATGCAAGCATGCAAACGTTCCAGCATTGTGTCGTACAGGTGCTGGATGTCGGTTTGTAGGATGGAGTTCCATGCCTGTTGCATTTGGTCGGTCAATGCAGGGACGGTTATTGATGGTTGGGGGCGACGCTGGAGTTGTCGCCCAATGATGTCCCATACGTTATCGGTTGGAGAAAGATCTGGTGATCTAGCAGGCCACGGCAACATGTTGACAATCTGTAGAGCATGTTGAGTTACAACAGCGGTATGCGGGCGAGCGTTATCCTGTTGGAAAACATCCGCTGGAATGCTGTTCATGAATGGCAGCACAACTGGCTGAATCACCAGACCGACGTGCAACTGTGCCGTCAAGGTGCGTGGGATAACCACGAGAGTGCTCCTGCTGTCATAGGATATTGCTCCCCAGACCATAACTCCAGGTGTAGGTCCAGTGTGTCTCGACCGCAGACAGGTTAGTTGCAGGCGCTCACATGGCCTCATTCTAACCAACACACGGCCATCACTGGCACACTGGCTGAACCGGCTTTCATCAGAAAACACAAAAGATTTCCACTCCGTCTTCCAATGAGCTCTAGCTTGACACCACTGACGTCACAAACGGCAGTGGTTTGGAGTAAGTGAAATGCACGCTACAGGGCGTCTGGCTCGGAGCTATCCTTCAAGTAACCGATTTGTTACAGTTCGTTGTGTCACTGTGGTGGCCACTGCAGCTCGAATTGCTGCCGCAGACGCAGCCATACGCCGTACACTGCGGTCTTCCCTCTCAGTAGTGCCACATGGCCTGCCGGAACCCGGTCTTCTTGAGGCAGTACCTTCCCTTGAACACCGCTGCCAACAATCATGCACAGTGGCTACATTCCTGCCAAGTCGTTCTGCAATATTGCGGAAAAAATATCCAACTTCTCGTAGCATTATTACACGACATCGTTCAAACTCCGTGAGCTGTTGATAATGGCTTCTTCGTCTTCTTAAAGGCATTCTTGACTAACATCAACACACTATGTCGAATCTCAACGATAACTAACGCTCACGAACGTTACAGCGCGTATTTACAGCAAACCTGCTTTTGCGCGTATTTACAGCAAACCTGCTGCATGTTCCGAGGGGCGCTACTAGCGCCACACGTATGCGCCGAGCGCGAAATTTGCATAGACGTCATCTTACAGATGTACTCTCACCGCCTACCAACTGTTGTTTATCTAACACAACCCCTTCTTGGTGTTGGGGATTTTTTTCCGTCAGTGTATATTGTTAGCAGATGATCGTCGAGTGATAGTATGCAATTGGGAGAAATTCTGAGAAATTCGCTGTGAGTGCTAATGTTATATTGCGTGATTATTTGAATATAACACTCGTGTGAGCCGGAGAGTTCCACGTTTGCTAACACATGAACAGGTGCAGGAGCGCGCTGATGTTTCTCAAGCATGGAAAACGAAGACTGAGGAGCTTGACAATGCTTTCCTGGATGCCATATTAACTGGAGATTAATCCTGCATTAATCACTGTGACGCGGAGTCCAAGCAACAAAGTGCGGTGTGGATGTTATCTTCTTGTTACAACATTAGCGGGATATCCGAAATTTATGGGGGAATGGCACCCCCTCAAGTTGTTGACGTATATACTTACGGCGCACCACTGTTCTGATACGAAAACAATTATTTACTATCGTTGCATTAACTTCATATCTCCCGCCAATTCCTCCCCCCCCGCCTGTAGGGGCTCGAATCTCATCCTACATCTCAGCAGCTTGCTGCTACTTATTCGAATGATCATACATTCTCTGCGAAAAAAGCGCTTTTCTCTATCTCAAAGGTTAACTCCTCCTGCAGGGCAAAACATGCCAGAAATTGTCCTGGAGGAATTGCTGTTCCTACCAATTGCTGTTCAAAAATGCTACATTATTTTTTTCATCGTGGACAGATCTTCTACTATAGCGGACAGATAGTGTCGGAACTAGCGGTGTTGAATATATAATGAATAATAAACTGAATGAAACAGTTCTAGAAGTGGAAAATTCCTCTGACAGAGCTGCGCGACCCTTTGTTCAACTATCCGAAATATGCCAAATGCTATTTATTCCAGTTTACACATCCAACACAAGTCAACTTGAGTTAAAAATTGAAGAATTTTACGAGAAAATTCAGCATCTAAATTACAAGGGCAAATAGCACTTCAAGATCATTATGGATGATTTCTATGCGAAAATAATGAAACATCAACAGATTGAAACTTCTGCAGGTAAATTATGTTAGCGAAACAGAAATCAACATGGAAATGCTCGGGTAGTGTTTGCAAAGCAGAAGTGTTTCTCATAATGAACTACTTTTCCAAGAAAAAGGCACATGGAAATAGATATGGGAACATCCCAGAGGGAAGGAAAGTGAAATTCATTTCATTATGCATAACAAGAAATTAGTCATCAAGACAGCTGTGTTTTGAACAGGTTCAACACAGGTATTAATCATGATATGTATGGCACACCTCAACTCTAAAATCGAACGTTGCAAACCCATGAATCAAATTAAATGTATTGACATTTAACTGTAAAAAAAATCAACAGGTTAGAACTGATCAACAGTTTCTTTGCTCTAGGATACTTGAATAAAAGAAATCACTAATTCCGCACGTCACATTTCTCACCGGGAAGAAGCCTAAGGCGCATATGAATTTTTAAATCCAAATATGAGGGGAGATATCGTGAAAATTATATAACTATGTGAACCCAAGGAGAAAATGCGTGTGTGTTACTTAAATGTTAAAGTTTGCGAAAAAATGTCTCCATTAGAAGATTCTCTTACAGACAGAACAGGAAGTTTCCCAAAGGAAATCTAAAATTGTGGATATTCTTCCCTATAGTAATTATCTAAGAACGAATGTTCAAGTACGAATTCAAATTCTATTATCTTTTGACACAATTTGTAATATTGCAGAATAAATAAATATTTCACTCGCTAGCTTGATAAATATGATTTTTGTGCTGCAAAATTTTTCACAAAATTTTTGACTCCTAAAAATCCTTCGTGCATTGCAGAATAAATAAATATTTGACTCCTAAAAATGCCATTTGTTTTCAATTTTAAGACTTAAAATCAAAGAAAACCGTGTACAAGTGAACTCCCTTCTCCGTTGTTATCTTTTGTCATTTTCCAATCCTTTTACCGATCGCATTCATAAACATTCGGTAAACCACCTTATTGCGATGATACATTGAACAGGAGACCAAATCCACCATCTTTTTCCTTTTTTTTCCCTCGAGGCATCTGCGAGAAAGAATAAAATATAATAATCCGTTTTCTTTTCTTTTTAGAAATATTTTTGACAGATAATTCGCCCCGTCAATCTGGATTTAATGAGAAGAAATTTCATGTTTTTAAAATTTCCATTCTGAAATCGAATTCTAATAAGGCAACAGTTGTACTAAACATTTAGGAACTTTCCCTAGGGAAATGATTTCCATGAACATTGCAATTTACACCAGAAGTCCTAGATGATGGTAATAACTCCCCAAAGAAATGCAATAAAAATTGTTAATGATTATCCAGTCTTCGGACTGTACTGCATAGACTATAATCTAATGGATGTAATAGACTTTTGGTATCTTGATGCTTTTGCCACAAAAATTTAGCGCGCACTTGACCGGGTAACGGGTCCGTCTCCTCATTGTTTCCAAACATTTTTGCAGATAGTAGATATGAGACACTCAGAACAGGCCCATACCATATCGAAATTAAATATATTTCAGAATTTAGGTTTCCTTGTGATATCAACTCCTGATGATAGAAGATTTAATATGTAATAATCATATTCTATATAATGACTTAAACCGGCTGTGTAATGATTATCATTACACCGTATTTTTTACTCTAATTTTTAAGTGTAAAAAAACACGTGAAAATAAAGCAAGAATATGTAAAGAAAATCAGAAGAGTAAAGTAAAAAATACATGCATGTTATTTGAACAATAAGGAATGTAATCATTTTGTAATAATCTGAAACACTGTTTCTCGGGCAGTTTTAAATGATAGCTGATGCGACAGGGAATCATTAATATCGGCACTGAGGTATTAATAATGTGATCATTAATATTGAAAACAACCTTCACAACATTGAGTTATATATACGATAAATGTTTGAATATAGTGTTAATAACGAACAATCATAAATTTTACAAAGTTGTTCCTATTAATAAGTGGAAATTTTGGAAAGGTAAAAGGGGATTTTTTCCAGTTTTATAAAGCAATGTCCCAGTTTCTATCCCTTTTGCTGTCACGTGAAAAGGGTTCCTGTATATTTTATTTTATTTTTATTGCGTTTTCCTAGCTCTGCTAAATATGTATGTCCATTTCTGAGGAATTCCTACATCGGTTTAAGCACACATTTTCTGATTATCCATACGTTAAATATATGCATAGTCTGTAATGCAGATATGGTGGCAAATAATATCAAGTGCCTTTTTAGCACGTCTTTTGTAAAAAAAGATCGTGCTTCTGTTATCGGTTTGTCCGCCCGTCCAGCCGTCCGTCCGTCTGTACCCACGAGATCTCTGCAACTATTAGTCCGATTTGAAAAATTCTTTTTGCATTGGGAAGCTTGAAATATACAAATGATGATCCTTCATTTCGATTTTTTTTACCATGTACAATTTCGCCGGTAAAGGGCGTAAATGTAGATGATGTCGAATTCAAAAAAACGTTTTATTCCACATATTTGCTTTTAAACAACCGATTGAATTTTTTTTTTTTTATTTTTCGATTCCATTTATATCGAAGAGTTTTTTAGATATAGTTATATTACACATAGATTTTTCGCAAGGGGAGTAAAAGTAAATTACCTTTACCTCGATAACTCTTCTTCCAAAACTCTGATTTGAAAATTTCTTTCTTCAGCGGATACATCTCCTGATGGAAAATCTTTTGCATATAATTTCAAATTTTTGGTTAAGAATACTTTGGCCACCAGGGGCATAGGGTTAATTTTCGCTTCTGATGTATTTACCATAAAATCGGAGCTTCTAAAAAAAAATATCGATTGAAAAAATTATTTCGTGGACTGATGCCACTCACATCGATAAACCTTTTTGGAATATTTTCTTCATGAAATATTACACAGTTTCTCCGCCAGGGGGCGTAGATGTAAATCATATTTTTGTCAATGGCTGTACTTCTAGGAGTCCGATTTGAAAAATTCCTTCTTTGTTGCATAGTGTTTTCCGGGTGACATGTTTTTCATGTAATTTCAAAATTTTCAAGTAATTCATAGACTTCCCGCTAGGGGGCGTAGCAGTAAATCACGTTTCCCTCCATATCTCTGCTTCTAAATCTCCGATTTGAAAAATTCTTTCTGCACCGGATACAGCTCGTGATTTGAAATCGTTTGCACATAATTTCTAATTTTTGTAAAAAAATAGTTTGGCCACCAGGGGGAGTAAATCGTAATTTCCGCGTCTGTAGTATTTTCAGCAATATATGATGTTCTAAATTCTCGATTGAAAAAAACGTCGTTTGTTGACCGATACTACTCCTCATGTCGACAAACCTTTTAGAAACATTTTCTTCTAAAATAGTGCATGGTTTCTACGCCAGGGAGCGTAGAAGTATATCTTATTTTTGTCAATATCTCTACTTTTAGGAGTCCGATTTGAAAAATTCCTTCTTTGTTGGATAGTGTTTCTAGTGTGACATGTGGTTCATATAATTTCAAAATATTAAAGTAGATCATAGTCTTTCGGCTAGGGGGCGTAAATGTAAATTGCGTTTCCCAATATATCTCTGCTTCTAAATCTCCGATTTAAAAACTTCTTTCTGCACCGCATACAGCTCTTGGTGGCAAATCGTTTACACATATTTTCTAATTTTTGTAAGAAATGGTTTGGCCACCAGGTGGCGTAAGTCTTCATTTCCGCTTCTGTTGAATTTGCAGCAAAATATGAGCTTCTAAAATCACGATTAAAAAAATGTCGTTTGTTGACCGATACTACTCCTCATGTCGACAAACCTCTTAGGAAAATTTTCTTCTTGGAAAAATGCATGGTGGCGTAGATGTATATCTTATTTTTGTCAATATCACTGCTTATAAGAGTACGATTTGAAAAAATTCCTTCTTTGTTGGATACTGTTTCCGATGCGAAAGGATTTTCCTCTAAATTCAAAATTTTCAAGTAAATCATAGACTTTCCGCTGGTGGCACAAAGGTAAATTGCGTTTTCTGCGTTATTTCTGCTCATAAAGATCTGATTTGAAAATTTCTTCCTGTATCGCATACAAGACCTGATGGAAAAATTTGTTCATATAATTTATAATGTTTGGTAAATAATGGTTTAGCCACCAGGGGTCAAAGTGTTAATTTCTGCTTCTGAAGTATTTGTTGCAAAATCTGGGCTCCTGAAAACTCGACTAATTTTTTTTTTCTTCGACCGATACCGCTTATATGGATACACCTTTTGAGAATACTTTCTTCCTAAAATAATGCACGGTTTTCCCACCAGGGGAACGATTCCGTTTACAGCAATATCTGAGGGATTAAAAACCCGATTGAAAATCTTCCTTCCTTCGTCCGATCTATTGTTTTCCATACCGTTTCCATTGACTTTGAATAGCTTTGATAAATTTAATTTGCGTCAGAACGGATTCAAAAGACGTACTTATTACACCTGAAAATTCGGTGTCATCTTTCTGGTTTAATTCTTCATGCAGTTTATTATACTCAAAATAGAATTCTTATTCAAAGTGTAAAATAATCTTGTTGATCAGTTGGCCCTTTATTTTTACTGAAACTTCGCCTTTTACTAGGCTTACGGAAACAAGTCTTTAAAATTCACGTATTGGAATTCTGCCGCATAGCATTTTGAAATGCAGTTCACTTACTTTCATCATAATCGTTAACTCTCTTACAGCTTTGACAGGATAAACAGGCGGATGTAGGGTACGGAAAATGTATACCAAAATCGAAGGGAAACTAAGTAATTTGTCTGTGAGAAATTTCACTATAATCTGATTCTAAAGAAATTTAATTTGTTTGTTGTTATGGCTTTCATTTCAATTTAGATATCAATAATTTGATCTGCTTTTTGGAAATGTGCCGGAAAAGGGTTGCTTTGACTGCTAATTGTAAAGGGGATTAGTGAGTGATTCTAGAATCGATAGTCGCTAAACTCCCAGGAAAGAAAGTTATCTGCACTGGAAGAAATGTTGGATATATTATAGCACACTGTGTTGAAATGGGGATTAAAAATGTGAGCCTATTTTATAAACTGAAAAATGTATCTACATCAGTTAGTTCGCTAAAAGATCATAAATTACGTTTGCTTTTCTAAAGAGGTTGTTATATTCATTCCCAGTAAGAACAAATTTGCAAACACAGAAGGAAATTTCCCCACCACGATAACTGGAACATAATGGTCAAGTGTGTTCATACATATAACGTTCGGTTCTTTTGAGAGTTACGGATTTCCAAGTAAAAACACTATCGTAGTTCCAAGTATTTAAATTTCATATGCTAATTCCGAAGTTTGGAATACCAGCGAACACGTACATTCGAGGGAATCTGTTTCATTTCAAATCGTTACATATGCGAAAGAGAAATTCGAATGATAATGAATCATTACGATTGGTAGTTAGTAAGGGGTTTCACAGACCTTTGTGTAGTTTTCAACATATCCCTGTCTTGAAAAAAATAAGAAGAGAGCGGAGGCCAATTGAAACAAATCAGAAGTAAAATTTCCGTTTCGATGATCAGTGTTCTATCTTTAAGAACAGAGGTATATAGGTATATTTCTCACTGTCACTGATATATGTATAATTGCCTATCATTAGAATAACTACAAGTACGGTTGACCACATACCAAATTATTTAGGGTGCGCATTGATTTTAATGTTTTCCTTATATTTCTTAACGATTTGTTGTTTAATTTGAACTTAATTTGCCTTACGAGATCTCTTACGAACCACGCTTGGTACTTTCGGAATTACCGAGCAAATTTAATAATACAAATTCGAAAAAAAACCCTTTTGAAAAGCAAAACTCATACAATTTTATTTTACTGCGAACAAATAAAATTGAAAATCACTGTGCGTTGACGGGCGAGGCAATAACCTGATTCGCACACGGAGGATGGGTACGTCCGCAAACTGAGCCCCCCTAGGACTGTCGTTAATGGAATTTCTGTTGATTAACAGAACCGAAAACCTTTATCTTGTTAATGGAAAAAGAGGATAAACTAATAACTTTTAAAGAAGATTACTACAACTAATATGTATAAGTTATCTACAAATATATTTCAGTTACTAGTTATCCACAATTGTATTTCTGTTATCCAGTTATCCACAAATACTGTATATTATATCTATAATATGGATAACTATTTGTGGATAACTAAAAATTCCCCAAAAAATGACCAGAACTAATATTTAGTGTAGATAAAGAAGGCGTCTTTTTACATGATGATCAGTAGATTGAACACACAGCTGTACTCAAATATAACAAAGCATAGTCTAATACTTTAATATTAAGTGCAGAGATCATGCTTTGTTATAATTGAGTACAGATATGTGTTCAATCCTACTGATCATCGTGTAAAGAGAAGCCTTCGTTATCTACACTAATTATACTATGAACGATAATTCGAATCAAGATGTGAGAACTAATATTTTGTAGTAATTATTTGTGCAATTTCTTTCTAAATGACCATCAGGCTAATTAAATGAAACAGCATCGTTCGAAATCATTAAGAACGTTGATTGAGGATTTTTTTCGAGTGAAGGTTTAACGACCGCCGTGAGCATGGACTATAAGCAGTCGCCGTTGCTAATTTAGGGCCACTGGTTCCAGGCAAGTGAGAGAGCCAGTGCTTCAAGACAAACACAACATCCATGCCTAACCGGGATTCAAACTCAGACGAATGGTCAGAATCCTTTGCGAAGTGGTCAGAAGTCGTTGCTTCTGACCACTGCGCTAAAAGGGCGGATATTTGAGGAATAAAATTTCATCGAGTTTTCTGCGTTATGTGCATCCCCTGTTGTTTCTACAACGATCGTGTGATTTCACTACTTTTGCATCCCACGAAGTATTTATCAAATTGGAAGTATAAAGATCATTTCCTAGTTAGTGGAAAATTCACTTTTTATGAACTCCTTAAAAGAAATTAAAACCTATCTTTGCTGAAATTACAAATTAATGTAGGTAATTTATAAGAAAAAAATACTAGTAGCTGTTAATAATATTGAAGCTTTTAAATTTATCAGATAACGGAAAAAATGAAATAGCCAGTCTCTTCACGATAATTGTATTAGGGCGCATAACAGATATATATGCGAGATTAAAAATAAAAGCGTTGCATTTTAAGGAATTTTTGAAGAAAGAAGTGATTTTGCATGCCATAATATTTTAAAAAAAGGAAGAGCTGATTTCAATTTGCACTGGTATTCTACTGCTACCTTTCTTTTGTGATTCCGGCTGTAGATCCCAGCGAATTGTAAGTTACACTAGGAAAGACACGTACATGTTCACTAATAAGTCTGTTATTTCATGTCATACATCTTACATATAGGGCATAGTTTCCCGAATATTTTGGATACTTACCACAAAATTTCAGTTGTTCAAATAAATTTGCAACATTGATATTGCTTACGCTTATGCTCATTTAAATAAAAAATAAATAATAACAGAGAGTTTGTCAATTTACGGGGATTTTTGAGGCTCCAAGTTGTGAAAAAAACTGAAGTGAAAGAAGTGAATGCACTGATTGGAAAAACAAATCAAAACAAACGGATTTCGGATTTTCTCGGATTGGGGGATACTTTCGTTTGGTATACCCATTTAATATGGTTGTTTTGGGCCGAAGACAGATCTAACGCGCAATATCCATATTAATTTAACGAAATTAATGTCATTCGCGAACAATTCATTTTAGAAGAACAAATCAGCAAAGAGTGTCAATTTCGACAGGTTCTTTAATATAAAGAATGGACTCTGCGAAAGGTTCGATTCGCTGAAATAATTTGACAGAATTGCTCTTCATGAAACACCAATTGTGAAGCAGCTTGCCTCATTATTGTTCCGGGTGTGGTCGAAAAAGTTGAAAAGTTGCTTTTTTAAAAGTGTAAAAAATGCAAAAATATTCATGAAAGGAACATAACAAAAAACCTAAAAATAATATTTGTGTAAGTTTTAAAAACAATTTTCTGCTGTGATAATAATAGGAATATCGAGATGACATATACAGATCCAACTCTGAACCGATTCGCAATAGGGACCCCCAGCAAAAGTGGGACATCGGAAGTTTCAGAGAACGAAAGGTACAAACCTTGCAAACAAATTGTTGGGTAAATGTTTAGTTTAGCGTCCTAAAATATTTCATAAGTAATTTTTAAGTATTTCGAAAAAGTGAGACGTACACATTTTAAAGTATGTAAATTCATGGTAAATGGTGAAAAAAATTCATCATTACGGTGCATTTAAAAAAATATTACGGTAATATTTACTTGCAAGTACGATGCTGTGGACAGAAGCTGCGGCAGGCATAACACAACGCTGAGGCGACAACATCAAGTTTTGCTCAGCTGAAAAAGGTGGTCTCCTTCCCGCAGCCATTCTGTTGGCAGAAGAGTACAAGAGAAACGGCAAACGTTCTTGACGGGAAAGCTATCCAATTTGTAGTGCTGCGCAACAGAAAATCGATCATAACTTCTGTCTCACTTTTTAACATGACAAGCTGAGAATTTCTTGGGTTTATTTTCGTATAAGATTCTTTGATGCGCAATGTACGAAGTCACTACTTCGAGTGTATTTTTTGTAATCCGATTTGAATGAATTCCAAACTAAACTGTCAAAAGGAGGAGAAAACATTTGATTTCCCAATGCCATGTAACTTCCGTGGAAGAGAACGCGGGCTGTACTTTAACCCTTTTCTAGGGCCGCGGGTGGCCTAGTGGGCAACGTTCGCGGCTGCCTCGGAACAGACCACAGGTTCGATCCCACGCAAGTACGAACGTTCGATCCATTAAATATCCGCCGTGCGTCTGATGGGCACTTTAAGCCGTCGGACCCCGGGTACTGGCCGCCCGGTAATAAATAAGGGCGTCTTCCTCCTCCTTTCTACTACGCTTCCGTGTCACTTTCCTCTCGGGCAGTCTAGCCGAAATCTCCTAGTTTCTTATTTCTAAGGGTTCTTTAACACCTGGGGTCAGACATTCATTTCCTAAAATCCTCTACATATGATCATTTTAATCCTTTTGTAGAAGAAAGGAAGGCATCTGCATACCTTTGATTTCGTACCACGGAAGATATTCGTAAGACCGAAGCAATTGTCACCATGTGTTTTGAAAAATTGCTACAGAAATGAAGAACTACTTTCTGTAAGGTTGCACTATAAATTGGAAAGCTTAGCTAGCAAGAACGTTCCCCGATTCTCTTGTACTCTTCCGCGAGCAAAATGGCCGCCAAAACGAGACCTACGTTTCAGCGGAGCCAAGTTTCCCGCTGTCCCGCGGCGTTGCGCTAAGCCTGCCTCACGGTTGTTCACATCGTCGTACTTGGATGCCAGTTTTACGGTAAAAATCTTTAAAAGACATTTCACAGATAAAGTATTTTCACCATTTGCCATGAAATTACGTACTTTAAAATTTGAGCGTCTCACATTTTCCAAATTGTTCAACACTTCCGACGAAGTAATTTAGGACGCTGAACTACACATTTAACAATTGTTTTAGTGAATTAAATTTTATGAATCGGTTTGTTCGCAGCTGCAAAATAATACTGTGATTCAGCCCCACACCAGACATCTTAGATCTTGGGTCCTAACCGTCGGTTAAGGAGAAATCTCCGCAACTTATATGAACCTAACAAAGCCTTCTAGAATTTCCAATTTGGACATAAAATCATCAAGACATTTGAATAATATACACTGATGTGCACAATATGATGCTCTAAAAACGGAGAACCTTTTTGCGGCACTTCAGTTATTAAAAAATCTGCGTTCTAATTGCCTGGAGAAGACGTCTTTCTAAACTTACCAGAAATGCTTAACAACAGGAAAATGTCACAAAAGGTGAACATGGTTTCCGCAAAATGATACAGCAGTAAGTTTTCTTTCCTTATAATCATTTTGCCTGGTAGTTTAACGGAGGCTGAATTATTTGCTCTCACGTACGGTCACGTACTGTGGAAGGCTTAACATTCCATACGTTCGTTAGTTCCGTTTGTCTCGTTATAAAACCCTGACAATATGAAAAAAAGAAAGAAAACACCGAATTTTCTGTTGGAATGAGCACGTCTTTTGAATCCGTTCTGACAGGAATTAAATTTGTCAAACATATTCAAACTCAATGGAACTGGTTAAGAAAGCAATCAACCGGTTTCAACAACCCATAAATCATCCAAAAATATAATACGAACATCAGCTTAGTTCCACCAGCGGCTAAGGGTCATGTCACTAAAATTAACAAATGGTGCCCAAAATTATTTTCACAGCAAAAAGAAGGTATCCTAGACAAACAGATTTGCAAATCAAACAATTAAAAGCAGAAATATACGAAAGAAGGAAACATATAACTCTATGGCATCTAACGGAAGAATTTTGCAAAAAAGAAAAGTTGAAAACAGGCAAAAAATATTCTTCCGACACTTGTGTGGAGGTGCATTGTGCCGTTGGAACCGGCCCAACCTATCAGCATGAATGCAGGACATGAACGGGTGTACCTCGTCGGAAACGATGCGCACATTGCGCTGCCCGGTCACAGACGTTTGTAGACGTACCACGGGTCCCAGCTTGAAGTCCAGCTAAACACACCCCATTCCATTACGGACTCCCCACCAGCCTGAACAGTTCCCTGTTGACAGGCGGGATCCATGGCTTCATGGATTTTGCGCCACACACGAATCTTTCCATCTGCCCCATACAGTTGGAAACGTAACTCGTCAGACCAGGCTACTTGTTTCTAGTAATCAAGTGTCCAGCGGCGGTGTTGCCTTTCCCAAGCGAGGCGCATAGCTCTGTATCGTGCAACCATCAAGGGGACTCGAGTTGGGCGTCGGTTCCCAAAGCCCATATCGTGCAGGGTTCGTTGCACAGTCCAGACGTTGATGATTGTTGAGGCTCCAGCATTGAATTCCGCTGATACCTCCTAAAGTGTTGCACGCCTATCGCGTGAAACGATTTTCGACAGCCGACGTTGGTCACGTTCATCCAATGTCGTTTTACGGCCACACTGGTATCGTAATTTGGAGATTTTGCCAGAATTCTCGTAGTCACGGTACACCTTTGCAATAGTCGTCCATGGAAATCTGAACTTCGTTTCTACCTCCAAAATACTATGGCCCATATACAAGCGCCAACTATAACACCGCGTTGAAAGTCGCTTAAATCGTTTTTATTTGTCATTTTCATGCCGCAAACAACTCTGATAGCTGGCAAGGAAGTCTATCGCTTAATATACGCAATGGCGGACGCAATCGAGTACACGCATAGGTGAGATTGCTATGTATTTTGCATAAGATCCTCTGTACTAGTTTCTCTGGCACTTCAGTGTATCTTACGGAAGACAGAAGTTTCTCATTTGTGCACTTAATCCCGCTGATATTGCTGTAAACGGAAACGTGATGCTACGCTCGCTGTTGGCATACCTGCGCGTTAAGAAAAGTATTTTAGAAACTCTTCTTAACGCGTTAAGAAAAGTTGTTAAGAAAGGTGAAGAACTTCTTCAATGGATACTTCAGAGGTAAATTCCAATGTGCAACCGAATTGTCTTTTGTTTCTGTGAAAATGATAATTTAGATATTATCGAAACGCACCGTTTTAAGAATAACGGAAGCTTTGATGGCTTCATGGCACGAAATATTTTTATTTCATATGATTAATCATTCTCCACATTTTCAAAGAAAAAATTATGTGTACAGATTACAAATTGATATTTAAGTCAATTTCTTATTGATGGGTTCATGCAGCTACAGGAATGTGCAAAAGCGATAAATATTTATCAGGGTGTTACAGATGATATAAATGAAAATAATTTGGTCCAAACGTTTCATCTACGTTCTATTCTCCGTCCTTGTATTTCCCGTAAATAACAACGTGTTGTTCATTTTTCAAAAAAACGATGTCTAACAGAGGTTAATCGAAGCTTTGCTACGAAGAAAAGTTTTTATTAGTTGCGTAGAAACATACACTGGTGAACAAAATTGTGGACACCTTTTTAGCATTCATGATTTGAAACTCTGCAGGGTGATGGGAAATGTTGTTTCACTAAATGCAAATGTTTATGCATTAATTGAAACAGAATTTAAAACTGAATTCAATAACAAAACACGGACTGAAAAAAAACACAGGTAAAAAAAAAAAAAAGCTAAACTGCGAATTATGTGATCATGATAATCTGCTAAAACAATATCCGATTCTTACAATTGCTATATTACCAGTATTTAAGTAAAACAGCCTTTATTGTTTAAAACAGAAGCACAGCGACGTCAAATTGAGTCAACAAGCGTTTAAAGCTGTGCTTTCGCTATAACGTGGTGTCAGGAAGCAATTTTGGCGTAACTTAATTACATTTTATTTGATAAACGCCGCATCGGTACAAGGGTTTTCAAACGGTGAAACAAATATTTTTCCGGGTTCCGGACAGGGATATTTCCTGGCGAGGACAACGGTGGAATGCTCTTTGCTGTGAAACACTGTTTGCATATTTGTGCTGTGTGGCTGAGAGCTGAATTCTGCTGAAAAAACATTGTGCCCTGTTGGCAAAGGAATTCCTGCTGGAAGGCAGCAGTTTTGGTTCCAGGATAGTGTCAATTTTTTTTTCTTTCGTTGATTTTACCGATTATAACATGAATACGGCCAACACCACTTGCTGCCACAAAAGCCGAAATTATTGCGCTTGTTTGGTACTTTACCTTTGCTTCCATGCTGTCAGGATGTAGACATTTCCTTCCAAACGACTCACGTATTTTCCCTCATCACAATCAAATAATAATTACTTACTTTCGTCACTCCAAATACATTGTTTCCACTGATCCATTTAATGTGTCCATTTTTGTGTCCTTTCATATCATGATTCATTCAATGTGTCCTTTATGTCCATTCAATGTGTTCATTCATATCCATTCAATGTGTTCATTCATATCCATTCAATGTGTTCATTCCTGTTCATTCAGTGTGTTCATTCAGTGCTCCATTGCAGTCGCTTCTTGCGCTGCAATAGATTCAGACATGTTCGTTTATCTCCGATTCCAATCTATTAGTCTCATATCTAATATTTCCTCTTATCGCTCTTCAACTGACACAAACGCCAGTTGCACCGACTTCACCTCTGGGAGTTTCCGATCATATTTTTCTGTCTTTGAGACACAGAGATTTTATTCATCTGTCATCAACAGACATTGTGCACTTTCTTCGACCACTTCCTGCTTTGAATTTCAGTGACTTTGTTTTCTAATAAAGTAAACATAATTTTCGTACTCCAAATGTCGTCACCGTTCAATGTACTCACCTTGAAATTTCAGCACAGGAAAGATCCGATTCACATAAAACAATAATCCTGCTTCTTTTCGAGGTATGTAGTCATGTCTTTTCTTTGGTGCTTTGCTGTATTTATATTTCAAGATATACTAAAAGCATGCACACTGTCTCCAATTGTGCATCTCTTACACCGATAATTGTCATTTTTCTACAGAGCAAACAGTAAACCTGGCATCATACAAAAATGGTAGACACATTTTTCCGAAGAAATAATTCTTTCTAAATACATGGAAGGCGATACAAATGTAATCATTGGCACAGATGTGACGTGTTTTCCCTGTTGCCCATGTAACCACTCTTTCAGGTATAGTGGTTATGATAATAAAAGTGTTTTTTCCCGCTTCAGGGCAATGTAATTTTCAAGTTTTCTGAAAGAGTGGCTACATGGGCAACAATGAAAATACGGCACATGAGTGCCAATTATTACATAAGAAAAACTGTCTTTCTCCAACTTGACGCATGATGTATCGTAGCTACTGCCATTTCATTGGTCCTCAGAACACGGACTGTAATTGGCCGGAAAGGTTTGCACTCAGATTCCGCTTCTTAACTGAATCATATCTTTGTTTACTTTTTAGACTAGAGTAAGATAACTTTTTGTACTGCAGATATTTACGTTCTGTTCTTTGAATTGCATTCCGCATTAGGTTCTCTTTCGAATGATATATAACACTTGCGTTTCATCATCATTATTGCCAACCATTATCAATCCACTGCTGGATACGGTATCCCCAAGTTCAGTCCACAACGGTCTGTCTTGCGCCATCTGCCCCAAGTCACTCCCGCATGCTTTTGAATTTCTTCAACACATCTCACTTTTGGTTTTCTTCTGGGGCCTTACCTGTCCCTTGGAATCCAGTCTAAAATTACGAATGTCTATCGGTGCCCCGTCCTTTTGTCAATGAATTTGCATTTATTGAACCATAACATTCCCTATAAGCCCAAAAATTTGCCAAACATGCAACCTTGAACGCGTGTCCACAAGTTTCGCCACCACTGTAAGTAGGGAAATATTCCCCTGAGAAAAATGAAAGAGAAAACTAATTGTTAACAAAAAGTTGCTGTGTTAGTTATAATTAATAAATATTATTTGTCTTATTATATACTGTAAATAGTTTTTAGTGACCGAAATTCATGTACGTATAGTATAAGGGATGAGATGGCCTTTTTTTCCGATGTGTTGGTATGTTTTCTTGTTTTTCGTTAAACGAAAATATTCCCCTCCCTCTTCCCGCAAAGAAACGTGTATACTGTAGTCTTATTACCCCCGCCCCACCTCCACCACGCACATGCGTCCCTATCTCTGTAGGTAGCTACTGAGATTACCAAAGTTTGTACAGAAATATAGTGAAATAGAGGCAAAATGATGAAATCATTATTCCGGATTTTGACATCCGGAGAGTGAGTCGCTGCAATTCCAGTTGCGCTATGGGAGGGCAATCGTGTAAAAAATTGCGAGTGAAGCATGTGTTGAAAATTAATCAATTTATTTTATTAAAGAAATGTGATGAAAATTTGGCAATTAACTTTTACACTAAAATTATGTGATTCCAGAAAGAGAATTTCTATGGAAGCTACTAGACTGGATGATGGTAATCCATATTGTGATGGATGCAAATCTTGACAGACTTTTTAGCGTGTATTGAGTGGTCCAGAAACGAATATGTGTAATTTTATCAGATGATTTGCAATTAATCATTCCCAGATGAATTTGTTACCAAACCCAAAGGTAATCTGAAAAGATATGGACCATTTTATATTGCACCAATAAATTCTCCAAAGAACACTATTACGGGAGGATGACAATTTTATGTTTCTGTTAGGTGAAACATAAAAATATTTCTTAACGAAATTTGGTCTGTTCCCTTTATGCGGCGTTTTATATTTTTAACGGGAAATACAAGAAATGTAGCATGATGACTTTGAATAATTGATGAAGTGAAACTGTACATCTTCTGCACATAAAAAAATAAAACTGTACTTGTAATCTGATTTATTGTCCTTAAACTATAAATCAACGTAACGAAGCTTAACACATCAAACAACTGACTTTTTGAAGGACCGTCAGCAAAATATTTTCGGTCAACTTAATTTGAAAAAAAACATGAAGCGTTAGAATAAAGATAGAAATCTCCTGTCTGTCTTACTTTAAAGTGCTATGCAGCAATCGCTCACGTCGGTCCCTCCGTCCCTCCTGCACCCTCCGAATCCAAACTCGCCTCACTGTGGCTGGATGTCATCCCACACGGGCGCCGATATCTCGGTACGATAAACCACTGTCGCGATAAGTCACTGTTCGTCCTCTGTCGAACTCCAAAACGTGCTGGAATGACTGCCATATTTTGCGACGAAGCATCAGGAAACTTCCCACGCACCGTTCCGGCAGCATAACACACTTTCACTACTTACACCCAGCCTTCTGTGGACCCTTCTTATAGTGCTTCTTCGTTGCGTGCCAGTCGCACATTATTTGCATATGCCCTACAATGTTAATCGTTTGCATGTCCTCTAGCGGGGGACGCATGCTGCGAATTTCAGGCCAATCGGATGCTTTCTTCTTGGTGTTGCATTTTGGGTGGCCATACATGACTGTTTTGCTTCAGAGTTTGATTTTCAAGAAATCTCCAAAGATGGACATTTCTACTTTCTCCCTGTAACAAAGCAGAGCATCCCAAATGTTTCATTTAAATGTGCCAGCATCTCAAATACGTACAGATCCACATGCCGAAGTTGCTTTCCTGCAATTCCAACGAAGCTGTCTGAATTATTCTGCTCAAAAATTGTACTATCTTCAAAGAAAAAATAATAGCATCTTTGTATTATTTTCTCTTAAGATGAAACCAAAGTATTTTGTCCTTGATTGAATGCAAGAAATATCGCCATCATTCTGATGATGCATATTTTCCTTGAATATTCGGCTCAGCATAAAATGCTTTTAGGTAATGTAACTTTTTATATATCTAAAGAGATATTCAGATTTTTTTGCAGATTTCACCGAGAAAATAATGCCTTTGTGATACAGTAGTCGCACGCGGCGTACTTCCTTTCATGGCAACGAAATTCCTGTCCAGAAGAGCTTCCATTCAGCAGAACAATCCGGAATGCTACACTGCTAGGATTTATCGAGATTGGTTAGCGGAAAATGAGGATGGTATTACTCAACTTCGGCTAACCAGGTAATCTCGTGTAAATCAAGTATTTTCAGGTACTCCAAGTACCCCAGACAAAAATCTAACATATCATTTTTGGATTTTGTTGGAACAGCAAACATGATTTACTTCAGCTGCACAACGTAACTCATAAACGCTAAAGAGCCTGCTAGTAAAACGTAGGTACCAGTTATCACAAGCAGCTCTTACTCAGCGAGGCATGTGTGTTACAAGGCATCTTTAACATTCTTGTGGAGTCCATGCCTTGCCGGTTAACAGGTGTTTTGGCGGAACGTGGAGGAACAACATCATGTTAGGCATGTGGTCACAATATTTTGGCTCTTCGGTGTCCGTTTGTTATCAAGTACAGAAAAATTTGGGCACTGCCATTTGTTTAAAGTATTGCATAAACTTAACAATCCTACCTACAAACAATTTATATATTTAATTTTCATAATTCGGTTCCACCTCCTGTAAAATTACCCCTAAAATGTATTTTTCTGGCATTTCTACTCATCTTCATAACCAATAGCTTAAATACTGTGATTTACACCTCAAGTCAAACAATACGTCGTATAGCATTCATTCCTCAGTCCTCTAAATCCAACCTTTCCTTCACATCTATATGTTTTTACGCTACAAAATACCTCGATTTTCGCGTACTGTCGTTGCTCTTGGCAGTTCACTGACAGCGTGTCGTTGGACTATGACCTCTTCGACCAATTTGCGCCGAAATTCTCCGATTGCCGCGTTCCTCCGACTCAAATGAATGTTGAGACTGCTGTGGTATGACCAAACTGCCATTCTCAGCCCAATCATGCGCACTTTCTCAAACTAGCTCAAATGCTCGTACTGCGCACGGACACGACGTTTATGCATCCTCATATTCCGTAGAAAGAAATGCAATCTCAATTCGCTCTCACAGTTCTCCCTGCGTGTAAGCTTTGTTCTTGCTATACACTCCTCGATGCGCGGGTCTTATGGGTTGTGGCTGGCCACTATTTAATCATTAGTCTTTTTTTTTTAATCATCAGCATATTATCTCCTGTGGTACTTGCATGCGGAGTTTCATCATGACGGAATTAATTTTTCAGTTTCCTTTTTGTATTTTTTGGAAAAGAGTGCATTTCTTATTATTTCTATGTGTGACACATAGAAATGAAAAAAAACGTGTGACCCATTTTCTCCGTTGAAACGTGCCAACATAGATGGCAATGATATATTTGGGTAATGATATGACTTTATAATTTGTGATGATCAATTAATTATTATTGATATCACAAAATGTTACAAACAATTTTTTAACAAAGAAAAATGTAAGAAATATAACATGGTTCCAATTGATTAACAGAAAAGAATTTCGATGGACATAATGCTACGATTTAAGAATGTAGTTCTATCCGTTATTTCTTAGTCGCACAGATTTCAGAACAAGACCTTTAACAGTTTTACCAGATCATTTATTTGAGTAAAATTCACACTGTCTCAAAACCCTCAATATTCAGGAGGATGCAACATTACATTTTATTTACTACAATATATACTCTTTGTGATTGATTGATTGGAGGTTTAACGACCACCGTGAGCAACTCAATGGACTATAAGCGGTCACCCATCCCTAATTTAGGGTCACTGGCTCCAGGGAAAGGAGAGAGCCAGTGCCGTAAAACACAACAGCATTACATTATCTTACTGACAATGCTAACCGAAAAACTGAATCATTAATTAACAACGCTAATTTTAAACATAAGTAAGCAGAAATCCATATCTATTAAAGTCCAAGAACATTTCAAAAACACTGCAAGAAAAAAGGAAGCCAACATCAAGGAATACATCTGAAACATCTCTACACATCAAAGATACTATCATCAATCACATTATGTTTCTTTGTGTAAGCTTTAACATCTTCTATACGTTTATAGTATGTTTCGTAATAAGTGTCTAAAAGTTCAGGAACAGGATTTTTCGTAATTATCCAATTCAACACGGCATCCAAACGATGTACAATAGCATTTAACTTATACATATTTAACTCGTAAAACTCCGGAGTGAGTGGACATATCTTTTTATTAGGCACAAAAAAAATTTTCAATTCGAAAAGATCCAAGGTTTCGTCATAATCTGGGCAAGATGCAATAAGTTCCATGACAAGACGATACCGTGATGGCTTATCTCTATCTTCGGCAAAATCAGGATCCAGGAGAAAAGAAAGATCTACACGAGGGATAAATTCCGGTTGAAGATAGTCTCTAGCTTTGTTCCGTTTTAACGGATCATCACTTGAATCAGTGCTAGGTCGTTTAAATGTCGAAGCTGTACATGAGTTTTCTGCGAGATTCTGTAATGCTACTGAACATTTCTGTAAGTTAGCAATGCCCAAAGTACCAATATTTGCTGTTGTCTGAATCACAGGATCCAAAGAAGTCGGCATTTCAATCAATGTCTTCTCTCTCGGCTCGACTGGATCTAGCACTCGGATTTTACGAGTCTCAGCCACGGTTGGAACCAAGTCAGCGACATGTGTAATACCATGTTCTAAATCCGATCTATCTTCAGGTACAACAATTCTTTCCTCATGGGAATCAGAGAGACTCTTCCTTAAGGGAGGTCTTCGTACATACGCGCATTTAGCACGATTGTGCCCTCTTTCATTGCAAGCATAACAAAACATTCCTCTATAAATATTAAACATGAACCCATGAGAATCCAGTACAATTTCAACCTCTTTAGGACAAGTCTGAAGAGCTGATTCATTCGGGAAAATAACCCGGAGGGTCCGCTTTAACCCACCAACATGACAATAATTTGAAGATTGCGGGGCTTCTATAACTCTATGAACTGGACCCACCACCCGGCTAAACTGAGAAAGAAGAACTATAAACGCAGAATCCGGTACCTCAAGTGGCACCGGAGACAAAGTTACAGTGATCGGTCGTTCACTTGCATAAGCAGGATACAAAATTTGATTATTTATAGAAATCCTTGCTTTAACAGAAGTTTACAATCTGCACTATTTATAAACAACACTGATATACCTCGTTTACTACGACCGATTCCTTTAATTGCCTCTCTCGGCACTCGTCCTTCCAAAGCTTTCAAATATACCGGTAACGAACTCTGTGGTAACGCATGGAAAATAATAGTTTTCTCAGAAAGATCATGAAAATCTTGACATACCTTGGAATCCCTTTCGAAAGTGAGACGAAAGGGATTGCCCTGGCACTCAATCTCTGACGCACAAAGCTGATCACTCGTATTAGCAGAGTTCTCATCAACCGCAGACTCCCAACTGCAAGTTTCCGTCTCTATAGAAACACTCTTCTGCATTCCTATCGCAGATAAAACTCCTTTAGCAGCAACGTGCGAAGACACGCTCTGTTGATTTCCAGGACCGGTTTGACCTGTTGGATTCTTATCTCTTGAGAAACTCGGGTCAATCACTATGGCAACCCTCTCACAGGTCCCCGGAGAAACACTCGGCGCACTTAACGATGACTTCTTATCAGTAAATCTCGCTCCACGTCAAACAACATTCTTTCGATGGTCACGTGTAACATGGCTGGCAGATATCGCCATTTGCAGTACTCGTCAACGGCAAGCACAACCACAAAATAAAACTCTTCGTATAAATAAACTATAGCACTTAACGCTCTCAAACTTCACTAAAAGAAGCATGGAACATTCATACATACGTCACGCTACTGCAAACCATCCTACGAACGATATTTCAACACAAACACAAGCAAAACTTGGGAGCTTGAAAACACGACACACGACGAAACTAATAGCAATAGGAAAAAAAGAAACTAATAGCAATAGGAAATACTCTTTGTGAAGTATCATGTCCAGAATATAAACAAAGAAACCTTTGGAGTATTGTACATAATAATTTATTTACCTTCCATTGACTGCTATACCATTTGTTTTTTTGGTTAGAGTTTGAGAAATTCATTCTTCACTTTCCGGATTATATTGATGAAAGAAATAACGTATGAGATACATTACTTCATCAGATAATAAGTACAATTCAGACAATCAAAGTTTCACTAAAGCTTTTATATTTAATTAATCTGATTTTAGGTAAAATGCTGAACACTAAATTTGACTTCAAATATACTACATTCAGGACAATCACACTATGTCCTCTGGAAATATCAATCCGCTTAAATTGTTGAGTTTGAAAGAAAATGCGGTATTCAAAAAGTTGTCTAACTGGCTGTTTGAAGTTCACAGCTAATATAAGTAGTTTTCTAACATTGATAATGTTATTAATTATTTGCCTGATATGATGGGATCGTGAGGCGCTTTTTCTTGACAGGCAATTCAAAGTACAGACTTGTGTCCTTCATGGTGCTATCTTTCTATGTATTTCTTATAGTTATTCTAAGCCGTATATTTTATATGAAAAACAAGTAAAACACTTTGTTTGATTCTTGTCCAACTGGAATTTCTTTAACAGGATATTACGAAGGAATGCGGCATTTTTAGGTTCCTTGTTGCTGTATTTTCAACGTAGAAATTAATTACTATAATTCTAATACTATAAAACCTTAGAATTGCACATATATAATCTAAGTGATACGAAATATGTTCCCCGAAGTCAACGGTTTCTGTTTTTAATAAAAGCAATTTTCTAAATCCTGTTTTTGCAACCAAGATTTTCGGGAAATTGATATTTGACTTTTGCGTACCTAGGACTAAATGGCTTCCTGTTCCATCAGAATGGATGCATATTATGTAAGATTGGATAATATGTAAGATTTGTGAATGTTATCTGACTGGAAAATATCTGCAACGCACATCTAGGTCTAGGACATTTGTTTTTACCAGCAATTTGTCGTTTCTCGGTCAATTTAAAAATCTCTGGGTAAACGAAATTTTGATAAAAATTATTTTCATTATGAACACTTTCCCAAAAGAATAATGCTTTATTTAACCGTTAAATGGTTAAGAAATAGCTTTAAAGGGTTTTACTGGGTTGTGTAAAGAGAGATACCGATGAAATTCGCTCAAAGCTTCAACGCTGAATTATATTTAATCGTTATGAGCTGCAAAATATAAAAAAGTTGTCTAGAAGTAAAAGACGGAAAATATTTTTTTAATGCAACTTTTGGAAATGCAGATATATATTTTACCAAATGCTACAAACAGAATTACGCACATTTTTTCACTGTTAGTGTAACAATTCCTTTCCAAAATTTAGAAATTGGATGTGAAATATTCCTGAACACAAACAAGTTTTCTACGAGAAAGTTTAGAACGGAAAAATTTCAGAAATTACCTTTGATTGAATGCTGATCATACGTATCCAGCATTTGCACATCCAGAAACTCCGTGTAATAACAGGTGTATTAGTAGCAAGTTGGTCCATATTTTGTTGTTGTGAAGGCTTTCCACTTCATTTTGGTATATTGTGTGGCAAGCGTCTTCATTCTGAAATAGTAATAAAATTGAAATTTAAGTTCTCTAGGTCAACACCGTTATGTATACCTACCAACATTACGTAGAGCCTTGTCAGTAGTAATAAGTATTATAGTGCGGCATGCATACACTTCTTACTAAACGATCCACCTCTGTGTGAAAAAGAAATACACACCACAACAAAAGATTACAACAAAAAAAGACACTAATGAAACAAATTTAACACGTGCGAAACACAAAGTTGATTCCTCTGGTGATAGCACGGTAGGTAACATTGTGAGATTTTATTTCGAAACTTCCACCAGTAACAATCAATCAGATGCGTTCAGAATCTCACGCTTGACAGATGGGGAATCCAAGCTAGTAAATGCGTAGTGATCACTTACCATATGATCATACTGCCTCTGACATTACAGTTTATGACAAGATGAGACCAAAGAAAGAAAAAAAAACTGAATGTTTTGACTGGGTGAAAATCAAAAGACACAGCCATTCTGGCTGTGTCTATCAGTTTTTCTTTTCTTGACTCTCTAACTGCACAGCATCCATTGCTTAATTCTTCTTTCTGCTGATATCTTTATCTCCCTATTTCTCCAGTTTTGCTTTTCTTTATGCCCTCCAATACCAAAATTTCATCCATCGTGCTGAAAGAACCTGAGGACCATTAATGAGTGCATAATATCAAAGTTTGAACTATTTTAGATAAATGGTGAAACTTTGAAAATATTAATACATTTGAACACCATGCATCAACTTTAAACTTTGTCACTTCTGTCTAGGGGAATTTCCACCTCCCTTATCAAGTTTAAATTCAGAAACGTATAGCACAGGAAAACGCGGGGAAGGGGACATGGAGAGGGGGCGTGATTACGGGAGAAATATTTGTTCTGCCCGACTTCCGGTTTTGACCACCCCCCACGCACACACACTCCCGCCTTTCAAGCTGAAATACCTATATTTATGCAGTAAAATGTTATTTGACAATAATACTGGAGAGATTACGATTACGCAAAAAATCTCAACTCCGTGGACCTTATGGTTTCGAACGCTTCGCAAAAATGAATTCCGTCCTTCCGACGAACTCCCCTCCCCTCCCCGCCGCCCCAAACAACTCCCCAAAAATATTTCTTCGCTTGTGCATCGATCTCGCAAATGACCAAAATAATAACGAAAAAGGCGGAATTCCTCGAATTCGCGAAAGAATATGTGACGTGCCTGCACCGCAAGACGCACATGAGATAAAGGCAGATAACAGCGAGAGCATACGTCCGCGTAGCTCAGTTGAAAGAGCGATTTATTCCGGAATGAAGGTACCCGGGTTCGATGCTCGGCGTAGACAAAAAGGACGGAGAAATTTACCTCGTTATATTGGCGACCGAACTTCAAGAATGACCTAGCCGTTAAAGTTCTCGCAATGGTGTGATGTTCTTGCCACACCGCGAGACAGGAAAAATAAGATAATCCCTTCTTCAGCGCTTCAAAGATAAACGGAACATCATTCCGTTCCGCACACCAAATTGACTGGGATTCCTCCAATGTACGTTCTTCAGCGGATGTCTGCTTAAAGAGATACATGGTCCCGGCTGACTCGTGGCTCATGCCCCCGGCCCTCTTTCGGGGCGGCGCAGGACGCACATGAGATAAAGGCAGATAGCAGCTAGAGCATACGTCCGCGGGGCTCAGTTGGGAGAGCGAATTATCCCGGAATGAGTATACCAGTGTGCGATGCCCGGCGTGGACAAATATGACGGAAAAATTTACTTCGTTATAAAGATCACGAGGTAATTTTCGCGGCTTCTAACTTCCGTTTTCGCAAATTGATGCCTACAGTTTCAAGATGAAATATAAACATTCCTGCAATAAAATGATATTTAACAAGACTACTGGACACAAAGGCAACATTGGGAGAAAAAAATTATGATTGCGGAAAATTTTTACTCCGTTTAATACGCTTTCGAAAGTTTTGAAACACGAAATACCGTCACTAGACGGAAAACGACCCCCATCCCCAAAGCTCTTCAGTTTTACACCGATTAAAATGACATTTAACAAGACTGCTGCACACAAAGGCAATATCGCGAAAAAAACATTTCTATTACGGCAAAATTTTTACTTCGTTTAGCTACCATTTTTGAACGTTTTAAAACACGAAATACCGTCAGCAGACGGTTTTTCGTGTTATTTCGTTTTGACAGTGAAATCCGTAGTCAAATAACTAAATCCGTAGAAACTATAGATATTCCGTATTAGTTACCAGGTATGCCGTTATGTGTAAAACTGGAAATGTGCTTATTTAAATGAGAGTGACCCTCTTAGTAAACAAACAGAACAATACATATATTGTAGTTCCAACCCGGTTTCAAATTAATGTAGGTTCTTTTGTTATATATAATACTGGAAAAAGATAGTTGATAATGTACATTAAAACGCAGAAAAAAGAGGAATTGTGCTATTTTAATAATATCAAAAATGTATTTGCCAATATAATTCAGAACATTCAAAAATAATAATTTCTGTTCATCCGGACACCTTAGAAATTTAAAAAAATACGTAAAAAACGAAATACGGGACTTCAATTAATCGCAAAGCCTTTGAAACAGAACAGGAAGCTGTATACTAAAGAAAATAATGAAACCTTTAGGAGAGTCAAAAGCTTTTGTGGAATAAATGCGATAGTAAAATGGTAGACTTTTTTGTCCAATGATATTAATTATTTCAAAGCGGCATAATCATTGTTCTGTAAAGTTCTTGCTCGTTGTTGTATCATTGATATAAGGTATACCTGTAGAGCAATTACATTATGACCCTCTACCTAATAAGCTGTAGGACCGCTTTTTGCCCACACTTGGCGAGACATTAATTCGATATGGTGGCGATAAGTGATGTCAACAGCAGGTCCACCAATTCCCGAACATATCGGGTAGTGATTATTTAGAGCGAACGCGCTTTTCCAAGTCCAACCACAAAAGTTCGATTGGGTTCATGTCAGATGAATTTGGAAGTCAGGATATTGACCCAAAGACACGAGCACGTTCCTTGAACCATTCCTTGACTATTTTGGCAGTGTGGCATGCCACATTATTCTGTTGTTAATAGTCATCCCCAGCAGTGGGCATGTTGCCCTGAACGGGGGAACTTGGTCCGCAACCAGGTTCAGATGCCTGACAGCTGTCAGTGATTGTGCTAATAGAATAATGGAGCCTAAAATGTCTCAACGAAACATCGCCCAGAGCGCAACCCCACCGCCGTTGGCCTGTTTCCGCCCAATAACACATCCAGGTGCCATAGTTTCCGTTTGTGATCGTCGTATCCTCGCTTGGGCGTCAACGTCACGCACCAATAATCTTGATTCGTGAGACCAGCCTGCCCTGTTCGAATGACCCATGGTACAATCTCGAAGAACTTGGGCCCATTGCATGCATCGTTGGCGATGATGTGCAGTGAGCATGGAGACCCGACAGGGGTTTTGGCTACGCAGACCCATGCGCAGAAATCTGCGATGAACTGTGTGCTGTGACACATTGCAATGATCACCACTGTTGTAGCTGCAGGAGATTTGTCGAACTATGGCCCTGATCTCTCTGTGAACCATGCACGACAGTATGCGCTCCCCTCTGTCATCAATGAGCTGCGGACGAGACACAGCTGGACGGTAGTCCCTCGATTGGCCATTTATGCACCACTTTTTTTAACATCCCCACGAGTAAAAGTATAAGCATATCAAATACAAAATCTGAATTATCAAACAAACACTAGGTTCCCCACGAGGCTTACATTTTGTTCTGAACTTTTCAAAAGAAGGAAAAAAGCAAACCTTTATATGATGAATGGAAAATTCAGATCACAGATCAACACATTATTCTGAAAAATATGTGAGGCTTTCATAACGCCTTTCTTTTTCGAATAGTGTAACAGCCGTTCGATTAACTTTCTTAGTTTCGAAACGTGTCATTTGTAAATAACAAAATACTACCTACTACACGAGAATTCAAGCTACATTATTTATCCACTGTTTACTAACTGCAACATTCTGGGTATAATGAACTTAAAATGGAATAATGATCCATTTACTGCAATATTTCTATTTTCAGTCTCAGAAACACTGTAATTATTCATTCAACCGAGATTTTGATCCAGAAGTATCCTTTTTTACGCTTTCCAACCGTAGGCTGAAGAATCGTATATGCTCCAGCTTTTTCCGTCCGTCCGTCCGTTTTTCCGCACGATTACTGGTGTAAAAATTTTTCGATTTCGATGAAATTTTAGTATATGGTAGGGGACATCCTGGGGATGAAACCTATTGAAAATGGGACAAATGGGGTAAAAGGTCACGACGTAGGAGCGGGATCCATCCCATTACCCTTATGTGTCATAATTTGCGTAAATATGGTTCGATTCCAATGAACGTTTACTATAGGGTAGGTGACCGCTCGGGAACGAACCCTATTTAAAATTGGTGAAGTGGAGTCAATGGTCAGGACATTAGAGCGGGATGCATTCCATTACCGTTATGCGTCATAACGTGCGTAAATATGGTTCGATTTCGACGAAATTTTTAGTATGTGGTAGGGGACGACGTGCGAACGAATCCTATTGAAAACAGACAAAATGTGGTCAAAGGTCAGGACATAGGATTGGGATTCATTCCATCGCCCTTATCCCATGTTATTAAGGTGGACGTCAAGGAATTTTGCTTCCTATACTTCCAATGGAAAAATTTTGTACACATTTCCTTCACAATTAATGTGTTCCCAAGAATGACAATTTGAATATCGCTTAAAATAACTTCATATTATAACTTGAAATACTTAATATTTTCTAAAACATACCCATAATTATATTAAAAATCAATAACTTTTCCTTTGGTGGTGTTGAAACCAGAAAAAGGATGATGCGACCTGTGCTTTGATGACGTCAGTAGGCAAACAAATTTTGGATTGCATAATTATGGTTATGTTTTAGAAAATATTAAGTATTCCAAGTTATCAAATGCAGCTATTTCAATCGATGTTCAAATTTTCGTTTTTGGGAACGCATTAATTTTGAAGAAAATGTGTACAGAAATTTTTCCATTCGAAGTACAGGAAGCAAAATTACTTGACGTTCACCTTAAAGGACAATTCTTGTATGTATGTAAATTTTATTTTGAAAACGGCTCTAATGATTTTGATGAAATTTGTTCACCTACCGTTTTCTGGTACTAGAAATCGATTTAGCTTGATCTCAACTTTAGAAACATTCGTTTAGTGGGTTAAATAACCACCCCGAATTAAGAAGTATTTAGTGTCATGGCGTCGTATCAATAAGGTTATCGATGCTTAGAAGTCTTAGGACGTTTATACTCTCGCAAATTCAGATGTTTGTGCGTTGGATACGCCATCTGTCTCATTACGTCCCGCGCTGTGTGTGGATCCGATTAAAGTTTTATGACGCCACACTTTTGCGAGCAGATGGTCGCGATTCCCATTTACCTCTTTACGTCATGCGTTGTGTGCGTATGTTCATCCGCACGATAACTCGGGCAAAAATCGTTCGATTTCAATGAAATTTTAGTATGTGGTAGGGGAACACTGGGAAGGAACTCTATCGAAAGTGAACGAAATTGTGTAAAAGGTCAGGGCATATGGACGGGATCCATTCCACTGCTATTAAGCGTCATAACTAGCGTAAAAAGGATTGATTTCAATTAAATTTTAGTATGTGGTAGGGGACCACCTGGGGATTGGGGACAAATACTGTTTAAAATGGGCGAAATGCAGTCAAAGGTCAGGACATAGGAGCGGAATCACTTCCATCGCCATTATGCGTCATAACTTACGTTAAAATGTTTCGATTTTGATGAAATGTTAGTATGTTGTAGGGACCTGCCTCGGGACGAATCCTATTGGATATGGGCGAAATGGGTCGAAGGTTAGGACACAGGAGCCGGATCTGTTCATTAGCCTTTATGCATCATAACTTACGTTACTTTCTTGGATTGCGACAAAACGTTATTATGTTATTTCGGAGGTATACTGAACGAGTTCTCTTGAATATCATCGAAATGGGATTAATGGTCAGGGCGCAGTAGCGAGATTTATTCCACAGCCATTATCTTCATTACTTGAGTAATGATAAATAAATACATCGTTCTTTTCACGTTCCAGAAACGAATAATTTTTTGTTTGCTATGTGTTTCTGAAACGTGCAAAGAGCGATGTATTTATTTATTTACTGACGCCACATATTTGGAGGATTTTCACCTGGAGTAATCATTTCTGGTACGCTGGAAAGCGTATCATAATCAATGCATTGGATGATTTTACTTACTGGTTTACGCTTTCCAACCGTAGGCTGAAGAAGCGTATATGCTCCAGCTTTGTCCGTCCGTCTGCCTGTCGGCACGATAACTCGGGGTAAAATGGTTCGATTTCGATAAAATTTTAGTATGTGGTAGAGGACCACCTGGGGACAAACCCTATTGAATCTGGACGAAATGGGGTCAAATGACACGACATAGGACCCGGAACCATTACATTGCCCTTATGCGTCATACCGTGCGTAAATATGGTTCGATGTCGATGAGATTATTATACGTGGTAGGGGACCACCTGGGAAAGAACCCTATTCAAAAGGGGTGAAGTGAGGTTAAAGGTCAGCATAAAGGAGCGGGATGCATTCCATTGGTCTTATGCGTCATAAATTGCGTAAATAAGGTTCTATTTCGATGAAACTGTAGTATGTTGTAGGGGACAAGCTGGGAATGAACCCTACTGAAAATGGGTTAAGTGGGGTCAAAGATCAGGACATAGGAGCGAGATGCATTCTTCTGCCCTTATGCGTCATAACTTGCGTAAATATAGTTCGATTTCGATGAAATTGTAATATGTCGTAGGGGACCACCTGGGGACGAAACCTATTGAAAACGAACGAAATGGGGTCAAAGGTCAGGACATAATATCGGGATCAATTCCATCACCCATATCCCATACTATTAAAATAGCACTTCATGTATGTATGTAAAATTTATTTTGAAAACGGCTCTAAGGATTTTGATGAAAGTCGTTAACCTACCGTTTTCTATCACTAGAAATCGATTTAGGTTAATCTAGACTTTAGGAGAACTTGTTTAGCGGGTTAAATTACCAGCTCGAATTAGCACGCTTTTAGTGTCATGGCGTGGTCCCATTAATGTAACCCATGCTTAGAAATTTTATGACGTCACATTCTCGCGATTGAGAATGTTGGCGTGCGGTCCCGCCATCTGTCTCATTAGGTCACGCGTTATGTGTGAATCCTATTAAAGGTATATGACGTCACACTCTTGTGAGCAGATGTTCGCGATACCCATCTGCCTCGTTATATCAAGCGTTGTTTGCGCAAGTCCGTCCGCACGATAACTCGCGTAAAAATCGTTTGATTTCTTTGACATTTTAGTATGTGGTAGGGGAACACCTGGGAACGAACCCTATTGAAAGTGAACGAAATGGGGTAAAAGATCAAGGCATAGGAACGGGATCCATCCCACTGCTCTTATGCGTCATAACTAACATAAACAATGTTCAATTTCGATGAAATTTTAGTATGTGGTAGGGGACACCTGGGGACAAACCCTATTGAAAACGGCTCTAAGGATTTTGACGAAAGTCGTTAGCCTACCGTTTTCTGGCACTAGAATCCGATTTAGCTTAATCTCGACTTTAGGAAAATTCATTTAGTGGGTTAAATAACGGCCCCGAATTAGCACGTTTTTAGTGTCATTGCGTCGTCCCATCAATGTAACCCATGCTTAGAAATCTTATGACGTCACATTCTCGCGATTGAGAATGTTTGCGTGCCGTCACGCCATCTGCCTCATTACGTCACGCATTATGTGTGGATCCTGTTAAAATTTTATGACGTTACACTCTTGGTCGCGATTACCATCTGCTTCGTTACGTCACGCGTTGTTTGCGTATGTCCGTCCGCACGATAACTCGCGTAAAAATCGTTCTATTTCTTTGACATTTTAGTATGTACTAGGGGAACACCTGGAAAGGATCCCTATTGAAAGTGAGCGAAATGGGGTCAGAGGTCAGGACATAGGAAAGGGATCCATTCCACTGCTTTTATGCGTCATAACTAACATAAACAAGGTCCAATTTCGATGAAATTTTAGTATGTGGCAGGGGACCCCTGGGGACAAACCCTATTGAAATTGGGTGAAATGGGGTAAAAGGTCAGGACATAGGAGCAGTAACACTTCCATCACCTTTATGCGTCATAACGTACGAAAAATGCTCTGATTTGGATGAAATGTTAGTATGTTGTAGGAGCCTGCCTGGGGACGAGTCCTATTGAAAATGGGCGAAATGGGGTCAAAGATTCGGACACAGGAGCGGGAACTATTCCATATCCCTTATACATCATAACTTACTTAAAAATGCTTCAATTGCGACACATTTTATCATGGCATTTCGGAGGTATACTAAACCGCTTCTGTTGAATATACAGTAGCGATCAAAAGTATTTGGCGAAAAAATTTTTCCACCATAATTTTTTTTTTTTCTGCTAAACCAAATCGGATCATTTTGGGACATGATATGTGTTGATTCGTGGGTTAAAATGCCGCGTAGTTTGTATTTCGCTCAGAGCGAATTTGTCTTTCGAAATGGGCCATATTCAAGAGTCGCCAATTATTACCCATTTGTTTGCTGCCTGTATTAATGTTTTTCTTGTGATGTTTGTAGGTTTTGTGATGTGTAGTGTGATAATAAGCCAAAATTAGGTTTTCCAAAATGGGCATAAAGGCGGAGATCCATGTTGGAGCTCGCCAGACGGCCGTGAACATGATGGAATCCTGAATGCAAGTCAATGACATTGCGAGGGCGCTGAAGATCTGACACCAGTTCATTTCAGCTAACCTGCAACGTTATTAAAAGCCTCGGACCGTCGAGAACAGTTCGCGATGTGGTGGGCCTCATTCCAATTCGTTGCGTCAGGATAGACGCATCCTCCGTCGATTTCGTGCTGATCCCACCTTGACTGCTGTGGACATCGCCACCAAATTCTACGACAGCGACGACCTGAACGTCAGCCGAATTACCATCACCCGTCGTCTCATTGCTGGTGGATTGAGTGGAAGACGCCCCGCCAAGAAACCGCTCATCGCAGTCAAGGATCGACAATCCAGAGTCGCGTTCGCGCGACGTCATCGACACTGAGCCGCGGCGGACTGGAGTAAGGTGCTGTTTCACTGACGAGAACAAGTTAAACTCTTTCCGAAGTAATGGCATCCCATACGTACGACGTCCGTGTGGCCAGAGATTCAACCCCCATTTCATTCAGCCGACTGTCAAGCACGGAGGAGGATCGCTAATGGTTTACGGCGTCTTCTGTCGCAATATAAGGGCCCAATCAACAAGATTGACGGAATAATGACCGACCAGAGCTACACGGACATGCTCATCAACGATGACTTCCCAGGAACAAACCAGAACATGCTACCCGGATGGATCATGCAGCAAGACAACGACCCGAAGCACACCTAAAGAGTAGCGAAGGCTGCCTTCCAGCAGCAACAGGTCACACCTCTAGACTGGCCAAGCCAATCTCCAGACCTCAACCCCATCGAGCACATGTGGCAGGATCTGGAGAGACGATGTGCGAAGAAAACCTGCCGGAATAGGGTCCAGTAGTTCAACCAGCTGTCTGCAGAATGGGCGCGAATTCCGCAGGTCAACGTTGAGAAGCTAGTGGACTGGATGCCGGCCCGTTGTGCAGCTGTGATGAAGTCTCGTGGTTATTCCACTAAGTATTAGTTATTGTTTTGTCGTTTTCTCGTACTTGTTTTCTGTTATCGTTGCACTAAATAAATGTGATTCACTCCTAATTTGTTGGTCCTTTTGTATGATCTTTGCAATTAAGCTCGGTACCTGATCTGTCTTCAGGTTTCCGATCAATCTGCATATGGGTCATTTTACAACTGAATAACACATATCATATCCCTAAATGACACGATTTGGTACAGCAGAAAAAAAATGGTCGAAAAAGCGTTTCGCCAAATCCTTTTGTTTGCTACTGTAATCGAAATGGGATCAAAGGTCGTGGCCAGAATCGAGATTTATTCCTCAGCCATTATCCTCATAACTTGAGTAAAGATTTCTGGTATGTTGGAAAGCGTATTATAATCAATGCGTTGCATGATTTCACTAACTTGTGGAATAACCAGACATCGTAGGAAAGATTTTAGGTTATTATATTATTAATTTTTTTTTCATATATTTAGTGCCCTTTACTCATTGAATAGGACATCTATTTCAGTGTGATAAAACATACTGGTTTTCAAAGAACTGCGGTCAGGTATGTATTTCCTAAATATTTTTTAATCGCTTCAACCTAAAAATACTTTCAAATGAATATTGATATGAAGTAATTCGACTTCAATAACACATGACGTGCGTAACATGATGCTAATTTTGGTGGGCCGAAAAAATTTTTTTTTTTAATTTGCATATCGCCTAGTGCGAAAACGTTGCCATTAAGGTCAATAAGAATAAAAAAAAATGTTTATTTAAATCGAGCAATATCTTACGTTCCCACGCGGCACACTAATTTCGCGTTTTTCCGACCGCGTGGGCCGTAAGCAAAAGCGGATGGAATTTTTGTAATAGAAATCGAGTAACCCCGTGTGCGGAAAAGTGTTCTTTATTGTCCATAATTAGAATGAGAAAAAAGTTTTGAATTTTATCAATATGCTATGTTTCCGCAATGCACGTGAAATTCACCATTTTCATCCCACATTTGGCCGAAGGCCTAGGCTGGGTAAAGGCATCCTGTCTTGTAGGCCATCGGAAAAATCCATGGGAAATTGCACTGTTCTGAGTGCAACATGCATGTGCATGTGCAGTACACTCAGTTTTCTTTGCAATGTGCGGCGTGTAGCTCTTCGCGTGCTTCCAATCTCACCACGAGGAAGTGGCTACACTCAGATTTCCAAGCTCAGAATTTTATTTCTAAATGGTATATTTTGTTCGGTAATCCGCTTTACTCGAAAAATGTGGCATTAATTGCCTGAGGCAATTGTTGCTCTTATGAAAGAATATCTAGCTTCAAATCCACACACTGAGGCAGCTGCTTCTGTCACCAGATTCAAGCAACGTTCCACAGCTTGCGTGTCGCATAGAAACTTTATTATTTTTTCGCCAGCTGCTGCAGAAGTTGCGATTAGTCGACCTAGATCTTCGTCTGAGGTGTGTTGTGTCAGGGGTGGTTCGGTAAGGCGTGTTCTAGTCCAATCGATCATCTCATAATATTTATTAGCATCTAAATTTAGTTGCGGCACTTAGAATTCTATTGTGACATCATTCATTTGTTATTGTCTAGCTTTCTTTATTCTTCTACTTCGAAGAGATCTAACGTGGGTGCGTTCGCCCCCAATTATACATAGCAATATATTCTCTGGGTGACTGAAGAACGCGTTTCTCTTGATCACTGCATCAGTGATTACTTTGCACTTCAAATCAATAAAGCGCAATAAGTGATCTGTTTCCAAACGTGGAGAAACTGATCCTACAACTCGTTCAGGAGAGATTGGGTCAGCGCTCGACGGCCGTGAAAACCCTCAGTAGATGACATGGCGGCTATTCATGTAGAATGGACAGAGCACATGGAAGAATTGCAGGATACACGTGAACTCAGTACATACCAGCCGTATTTACTGGAAATATGTTGCACCGTGTCACAGGGAGAGTGTAGTGTCAACCTTTCTAGAAGAAATCCAGGACTACTGTCACATTCGCGGTAGCTGACCATAGCTAACAGAGTCATGCGACTTTATGTCGCCACTGAAGACCCATCGCAAACTTTGATCTGTGTTGCCAACTTCATAATAAAGGAATATTCCCCGGCCTGGTTTTCCATAAAGAAGAAGCCTTCGTGCACAGAAGAGGCCAAATACTTTTGGAAACAGATAAACTTGTCGTGCTTCATGGATTTGAAGTGCAAAGTAATGATTTATGCAGTGATAAAGAGAAAAGCATTCTTCAGTCACCCATAGAATATATTGCTAAGTATGATTGCAGACGGACGCACCCCTGTTAGAGCTCTTGGATGGAGAAGAATAAGGAAAGCTAGACCACAACAAATGAATGATGTCATAAGAGACTTCAAAGTGCCGCAATTAAACTTGGATGCTAATAAATGTTATGAGATGATCGATTAGATTAAAATGCGCCTTACCGGACCACCCTTGACAAACCACATCCCAGACGAAGATCTGGAGCGACTAATCGCAACTTCTACCGCAGCTGGGGAAGAAATAAAAAGTTTCCCTGCCACTTGCAAGCTGCGGATCGTTGTGTGAAACTGGTGACCCAAGCAGCTGCCTCAGTGTATGGAGATGCAGCTAGAGATTCGTTTATAAGAGCAACAATTGCATCACGGCTACTAATGCCACATTTTTGGAGTAAAGTGAATTACCGAACAATATATACCACGTAGAAATAAAATTCTGAGCTGGAGAGATTGTGGGCTTAACTTGAAGTGTAGCCACCTCCTCGTGGTGAGTTCTGTGTTGTTTCCATATGTGGCATTGGAAGCACGCGAAGAGCTGCACGCTGCACATTGCAAATCAAAAAGTTTGTACTGCACGTGCACACGAATGGTGCACTCAGAACAGTGCAATTTCCTACGGATTTTTTCGATGCCCTACATACCAGGATGCCGTTACCTAACCTAGGCCTACGGGCCAAATGTGGGAAGAAAATGGTGAACGTCGCGTGCCGTGCGGAGACATAGCATATTGATAAACTTCCAAAACTTTTTTCAATTTTATTGGGAACACCAAAAGGACACGTTTCCGCACTAGGGGTTCCTCGATTTCAATTACAAAAGCATTCAATTCGTTTTTGATTACGGCCCACTGCGGTCGGGAAAACGCGAACTTAGTGTGTTGAGCGGAGACGTAAGATATCAGCCGATTTCAAAAAAGTTTCTCTTCTTATTTTTGTTGGCGATATGCAAATTAAAAAATAAAGTCTTTTTCGGCCTACCCGAATGCGAATACCTAATTTTTTTCGATGAATCAGTACATCTAATAGAGCAAAATGAACTTGTTGGACGTTAAAATATGTTGGATACCAGCCCATCAGACACAGATTTTTTTTAAGAAATTAGATTCATCGAAAAAACGTAGGCAAATATACATACATAAATGACTGATCTGGTTTCATTATACCAACAGGTAGATAAATTTAAATGTTATCTGCAGTAATATACGTAAATAAATTTTATTGACGTGTCAATCCAGCAAACATTTTTTTTAATTTTCTGCTGCTTTGCTACAAAGGGGTTTATGAGAACAATGTAAGAACGAACTGCGTCTGGAGTAAGGAAAAAGGTGCGGTATGTAAATCACAGGTTCGACGTCATTCTTGATGCGATGTGTATTAAGGTATTCGTTACGATATCGGGTATCACGACGTAGTGCAACAGTTGCAGGTGAAAGTGTTGTTCTGAATTAATTGTCGACACTGTTAAAGCTCAGTGACACCTGAGCTCTAACAGTGCAAGAATTGCGGTAACTAGAACGTCAGAAATATTCAGTGATTAAAACGGCATAAATAAGTGTAACGGTAGGAATTGTGCGCAAGATTGTAACTACATATTAACAGGGACACGGTGTTGCATCTAAACGTGAAAAATGGGGATGCGATGCGATTTTAGATTGGAAAAAGCATCACACTACCAGGACACCTGAAATTTCAACAGAGTTGAATACCAGTCGGAATGGTGCTGTTTCCGTTGTAAGTGTTTTTCGGGAACTCCATTGTGCCGGTAGTTATACCCGTGCTGCAAAAAGTTTGATTATCAACATCAATGAATAAAACGCGTAAGGGAGTGCAAAGCACATAGCTTATGAGTTCAGAAGACAAGAAAATAAAGTTATTTTACTCATGATAATAAAAAAATGGTAAATTGTCCAGGAGAAGACGAATTATTTAGCTGTTATAGCAAACACGAATTACTAACTTTGTGAAATGTTTTAGTTATCATTAATTTACTTACAAAACTGTACCTTTTGTTCCAAATAAAGATTACGCTATTCCAGACCATGCACATCAGTAATGTAATTATTTTCCTGATTTATAAGTACAAGAGTATTAAATTCAAGATTTCGAAATTATATTTAACGTTAAGATAAAATTGAACGTATTGGCACTGCATTTGTACCACAGATCGCTATGTTACTCTAAAAATCCCTCAGCTTAGCCTTTGTATATCTTAAATTTAGCATACACTATAAGACGGCTCTACGTGTTAAGTTATTGTACGAATCCACATATCTGACACCGTGAAAACCAGCAATTATAAATTCAGGTCGCACTGGACCGTACTAAACCCAAAAAACTCATTTTGTTAATAAAACTTTTCATCTGAAAATTTTATCTAAATATTAATTTTAAGATTAAAAAGTGCTTGTATTTCTGATATTTTCAAATTAGGTAGCATGGATTCTAAAGTTATCTTAACGGCATTTATTTTTCCTGTGTTGATTTTATAAGGTATGCAAAAGTTTTGCCATGTTAGTTTTTAAATTTAGTTCTTACAAAACCAGCTGTTACAAAATGGAATGAAAGCTATGTGACAAAGTTTATGGTGTTGAAACGACCAGTGAAAATATCTTTTACGAAGCTTTAGGAGTGCATATTCGAGACTATGGGTTTCTTCTCTAGGTGCTGTTTTTTAATATTAACATTCTGGGGCTATCGCCGTTGAGTGGTTTGTATTTTAACTATTTTCAAAAATTTTGGTTTTCGTCACACTCATTGCAGAACACACTCCTGTAGTTGTGAAACGTAGCGTAATTTTTTCCCAAAATAATTGGCTTCGTATTCGGACGAAACGTAAGAAATCGAATGCGCCAAGTAAACAATGTGTAGGGGTGATGGCTGAGTATTTAACAACCCTTAAGGGCCAGTTGCAGGTGAAAGTGTTGTTCTGAATTAATTGTCGACACTGTTAAAGCTCAGTGACACCTGAGCTCTAACAGTGCAAGAATTGCGGTAACTAGAACGTCAGAAATATTCAGTGATTAAAACGGCATAAATAAGTGTAACGGTAGGAATTGTGCGCAAGATTGTAACTACATATTAACAGGGACACGGTGTTGCATCTAAACGTGAAAAATGGGGATGCGATGCGATTTTAGATTGGAAAAAGCATCACACTACCAGGACACCTGAAATTTCAACAGAGTTGAATACCAGTCGGAATGGTGCTGTTTCCGTTGTAAGTGTTTTTCGGGAACTCCATTGTGCCGGTAGTTATACCCGTGCTGCAAAAAGTTTGATTATCAACATCAATGAATAAAACGCGTAAGGGAGTGCAAAGCACATAGCTTATGAGTTCAGAAGACAAGAAAATAAAGTTATTTTACTCATGATAATAAAAAAATGGTAAATTGTCCAGGAGAAGACGAATTATTTAGCTGTTATAGCAAACACGAATTACTAACTTTGTGAAATGTTTTAGTTATCATTAATTTACTTACAAAACTGTACCTTTTGTTCCAAATAAAGATTACGCTATTCCAGACCATGCACATCAGTAATGTAATTATTTTCCTGATTTATAAGTACAAGAGTATTAAATTCAAGATTTCGAAATTATATTTAACGTTAAGATAAAATTGAACGTATTGGCACTGCATTTGTACCACAGATCGCTATGTTACTCTAAAAATCCCTCAGCTTAGCCTTTGTATATCTTAAATTTAGCATACACTATAAGACGGCTCTACGTGTTAAGTTATTGTACGAATCCACATATCTGACACCGTGAAAACCAGCAATTATAAATTCAGGTCGCACTGGACCGTACTAAACCCAAAAAACTCATTTTGTTAATAAAACTTTTCATCTGAAAATTTTATCTAAATATTAATTTTAAGATTAAAAAGTGCTTGTATTTCTGATATTTTCAAATTAGGTAGCATGGATTCTAAAGTTATCTTAACGGCATTTATTTTTCCTGTGTTGATTTTATAAGGTATGCAAAAGTTTTGCCATGTTAGTTTTTAAATTTAGTTCTTACAAAACCAGCTGTTACAAAATGGAATGAAAGCTATGTGACAAAGTTTATGGTGTTGAAACGACCAGTGAAAATATCTTTTACGAAGCTTTAGGAGTGCATATTCGAGACTATGGGTTTCTTCTCTAGGTGCTGTTTTTTAATATTAACATTCTGGGGCTATCGCCGTTGAGTGGTTTGTATTTTAACTATTTTCAAAAATTTTGGTTTTCGTCACACTCATTGCAGAACACACTCCTGTAGTTGTGAAACGTAGCGTAATTTTTTCCCAAAATAATTGGCTTCGTATTCGGACGAAACGTAAGAAATCGAATGCGCCAAGTAAACAATGTGTAGGGGTGATGGCTGAGTATTTAACAACCCTTAAGGGCCACAGCTATTGTTTTCATCTAAGCCGTTTATCGCAATTTTCATGCAAAAAGATTGCCTGTATCGATGATACTTCTGGCCTCTTTTACAGAACGGGCTGTCAAAGTTTCTAGTCTGCGAAAGCAATGTAACATTGTGAGTTCATTTTTACTCTCCTTGCAAAAATATTCACCAGGATTTACCGATTGCATCTGAAAATACAATACCCGTCATCTTTCCGTCTGACGTCCGTGACGTGAATTCGCACGGCTTTACTGAACACTTTAGGCGCCATTCGTAGCTGGCACATTCGGTTTGTGGATGAAATTGGTCAGCCGAGATATTTTTACTAGTCATGATCGCTCGCAGAAATTCATCGCTGTCAGCTTTAAAGCGACAAGAAAGCTCTGTGAAGATTTCGTCAGGAACTGACGTCTGTTAAAATGTTCACGCTTTCAATACCCGACAAGCACCCAAGTCTCACTATGGCAACAATCCAGTGAGTCGTATTATCCACATACCAACACTGATGATAATATCGCAGCTATGTCGCATAACCTAGTAGGTTTATGGCAGGTTTACAGGAAGTTTTCAGATTTGTCGCATGAAGCAAGGAACACGAATGTAAATAACAAAGGACTTTACTTTTATGTTCAGTGGGTGGAAAGACTGTCTTTATGAACTCACCAATCTTAAAGTCCATCAGAAAGGTGACGACATACTACTTCATCCTGTCACGTCGAGAAATGCTTACCTTTGGAAATTCTAATTACCCTCCTTCCCCGAAAGAAAGAAAACGTATGCCACAACACCAGAACTATTCTCTTTTACACATCATGTTTTGTACATTTAACGACACGTTGGGTTGATGAGGGCGTTTTATGACTTTGCGACAGTTTTTAGTCTTAGTTTTACAGAGTGACAAAGATGAGTGCCTTCACGTTCTACGACGGATAAACGTTTACCATTCGTTTCGGGAGCGGTAAAGTGTCTTTTATTTGCGTGGTAGTCGAAAGTGAGAGAAACGGATAATCTATTTATGTGCGTATGAAAGGTTTGGACATCGACAGGGACACACTAACAGATTCTACACGGTGATGTGTCGTATAGAGACATTTTTAACTTTCATTTCCTGATTCACAGCTGAGGAAGTCGACGAAGAAAAATGGGATTGTTTGTTAGCATCAAGATAATTTCTAAAACACTTCAGCGTTAAATTTCGTGGGAATGTAAGAAATAGAAAGAGACGAAAGAGCATAAACATATGACACTTGCTAAGATCCTGTTGCTTACGGAACACGTCGTGGTGATGACCACACGGCTTTTGCTGTGTAGCTGCCACTCTTCCCACGAATTACGAATTACGGATTTTATGCTTTCCTGAAGTTCCATTTTTCTAATCCGAAAAAGAAGATAATTGTAATAAAGTGGTCAAGAAATTACAGTTATATGACGCTGGTAAACTGGCAGACTGCCCACGTGCTTCTTTAGGCAAAGGTCGCGTTATAAGAAAGGAAAAGGGTATCGCAGAACTCTTAAAAGGCAGTGCCTTAGGTGATAAAGTTATTTTATTTATACAGCAGATATACCGCAAAATTAAAGAAAAACTTTCTTTACAATGAACTTTGAGGTATTACATAATGATCTGTTCAAATACTTCTCACTGAATTTTCAAAAATTGGTTCATGTGCAAATGAACAAGGAAATTGTGCACCTAAAATGACCAACATTTGGCAAACCGCGAAAGTGTACGGTTGATACTAACCCTAGCTTTAAGGCCAGAAACTTCCAACCGTTTCTGCATAATGAAGTCCCAGAAAGACTTTTTACCTTATTTCCGCGGAATCGTTGGCATTTCTCCCACTTATACGTACCTTTACTAAAAAATCTTTAATTTTATTGACAGGTTCAATAGTATCTACGAGTTAAACTTTAGCTATCTTTTCCTTTACTGAAATTTGATAACAAGAACGATTCAATTGTAATGATAACATTCTTTTCTTTGAATCTCATTTTTTTTCAGTATTTCTTCTGAAAATACCTTAATGTATACGAAAAAATTGTGAAATTTAGCGGATCAGTCGGATAAGCATGACTTCAAAGAAACGCTTGAAAAAGCGAATGTCTCTATTTCGAAAATGGAATTCCACGAACAATTCAAAGCGACTGTAACTTGAAGACGAATAATAATTTGACATGGCTTATGGTATGTGTACTAAGTTCAATTCCATTATTTTGAAAGATAAATATAAAACTAAGTTGAAGAAGAACCTTCTCGCAGAAAGGGACCGTTTGAGCTCGATGACACATTCCGTGATCAGGACACTATTTCATTTGGGAGCATTTTCGAATTAAAGATAGTTTGCACCAGAAGTGCAGTTGATTCTATGTGATATTTTCATTTTTTGCTAGATTTTAAAATTTGGTGGGCAATCTGCACAGCATCTCTAATCACAAATGCATAGAACCCTTTTTTCGTTGAGCTTTCGAACCAGTCCAAATCAACGGTACTTTGTCATCTTGTTGCAATTCTTCGCAAAAAGTATCGCCGTTTCCTATTATGTAGGACCTGATATTATTAGAGTGCCTTTGAATCGTTGCGGCGAAAACCACAGACACGATACCTTCCTAGTCTAAAAATCAGTTTTTCCGCATAGCTAGCCTCATTAACTCATTTTCCTCAGAATATATTGTGATGCTCCATATTGAGACATTTGTTCTGTTTATTTTTTCAGCACTCAACATGATGTCGCCCAAAATCCGACTTCCGGCAGCAAAATTGTTTTATTTTATACATATATGTTTTTTTGCTCGTGCTTTTATGACTGACAGAAACATAATTATAATATTTAGAACTTGAAATCAAATTAAAAAAATTAACTGAACCTCCCTTATGAAATAACAAAAACCCCAAGGAAGCCCATAAAAATAAAAAAAAACAATCTTTTTGAAGCACGTTCAAGAAAGGAGCTAGCGGAAATGCTAACTGCACCAGAAAGAAAAAAATTGAAGAACTCAGATGTTTTACCATAGTAAAAATTGAAAGGCTGAAAAAAGGAAACAAATTTACTAGAAGCCTACCAAACAATTTTAACCTAACCAACGTTTAAAAGAAGTAAGAAAAAATAATCGTAAACACAGAAAAGCAAAACAAAGGCATGCTTCCCTCTAAGTACCGAAGAATGTTGCACTAAAGAGGTAATGCGTAAAGTTTTATTTTACTGTGAGAAAGGAGTTTCTTCAATTTATTAAAAGCAGCTCTATTTCATTCTGATATGATGAGGTTGAAGGCGATTCTTCCTCCTGGCACGTTTAGGAGGATATCTTCTGAAAATTATGGGAACAGAATTCTTAGATGCAGACGCTTGTGGGTTTCTGGAATTGCTTGTGATGTTACGCGCTTATTCAGCTTTTTCGAATTCTGAATTACTGTGGGACAACCAGGCGGCTCAGAAATATTTTAGGTTTTAGGATTCGTACAATATAACAATTTTTGAAGAAACAAAACTTTTCGTGAAGCAGTATTCTTCACCAAACGTGATATTTGGAAGCTTTTCACAAATATCAAATTTCACACGTTTTTAAAGATAGAACACCATTTTTATCAACCGCGAAGAAGTAATTGGCAAAAACCTTTTACTGATTAATCGTTGATGATGTCTCATACGATTTCAATTTTTACGTGTCATTCGACATGAAAAGCAGAGAGAAAACACAAGAAAATCTCGTCGACAACAAAAAACAAAATAAATGTAAATAAACACGGATCTTCAAAACTTTATAATAATCACAACACTTGTCGCCTGCAATTTGTGATAAAGATTGTTTTAATTTCAAATACAGAATATTCTCACTATATTATCCAAGAATTTTTTCAAACCACAGGAATGAGCAGACGTTTTTCAGGCGAGTTACCTTAACTGAATTTTGCGAAGATTTCAAGGTTCAACATGAGCGCTTTTTATGATTATTTTGGTAAATTAATCTGTACGCTGTAATTTGAAAAAAATAAATCGCCTTTTTCATCATGGAAATAAGAAGCAACAGAGAAATATGGGCAAGTGTACATTATTCCGCGTTTCCTGTTTACCAAAGCCTACAGTAGATGACGCATATCTTATATCTTCTTGTCAGTAGTGAGGAGGTGGATCCATAATCCGATTCCCCAAATATTAGCCTCTGCCTATAGAAACTGTTCAATTTAGTACAATCCAATAAATATAAATTTAAAGCTTTATTTAACTTTATTGTAGAAAACTAGAGTCCTGCTTTCATCACATTTAGCGATCGTCTGAGAGCCGTGAATATGTCGGACACCCTTGGTCTCTTGCACCCGTAACAGTGCATAAAATGTATTTCTATTGCCAAGCACCATGCTTCATGGGATTAATGGGATGTTTTTTCATAATGTCTAAACAATTCACTTTTGTAACTTGGCCGTTTCAACTGGCTCCCCTATTTACCACGGTGTTCATTTTTGGGTACATTTGAGTATTTGTAATTTTAACAGTTTATAAATATAATTCGTATATTACTCTACTTGCAAAACGCAGTGGTTTATAACGCTTTTTGCAACAACAGAAACGATTTTTAAATTTTGTTTTGGAGAGAAAAAATATTAAAATGGTATTACTATTTACGTACATTAACAGATGCACATTGCAGCGGAGATTTATTTTCAGTACTTAAAATATATAAAAAGCAATATCAAGGAAATATTAAGTAAAACAAATTTGCAAATGAAGGAAAACACATTATTTTGTAATCCTCAGATATAAAACACAGAAAGAAAATGAAAGTAAAATTTTTAAGGGTCGTTATAAATGTTGGAAACACCTTCTTTGATTTATTGCACAAAGACTGGGGCAGACATCCATGTTTTATATAAGGTCGTGTCAAAATAATATAACCCTCGGAATCACAGTGTACGAAATCACCAAACCTCAATTTTATTGAACATTTGTGGGTCTATTTCGATCGACAGGTTTGCCGTGCCAACCCACAACCACGTCATCTCTGGGGCCTCCATGCTCTTCTGCAGTCCGAATGGGCACGTCTTTCTCGGACAACCTTCCAGGGCCTCATTGCGTCCATTGCACGCCGTCTCGCCGCTGTCATCAGAGCCAATGATGGTAGTTTTCATTATTAAGTAGGTCACCATATTATTCTGATACGACTGTGTACATCTCTTGTGAAAAAGAAAATGTCCAAGTATTTTCTTTTACATCATTTTATATCAAAACGATTTAACGTGGGAAGTGAGTGTGGCACGGCAAATGTCAACATGGTAATCAAAGTTTTGCAATATTCTGTCCAGCATATTTTGTCTTTCGTGGTGTTAGCTCCATCAAGTTCCTGGACGTCATGTAGCACATGTTGAACAGAAACACGATGTTTTACATACGTCCAATAGATTAAATCTCATGGTGTTGAGCCCAATGATTCCGGCTGCCACTTCGAGAAACATTTATCTCTTTCTCCAGCATAACAGATCCAGCACTTGCGCAGCTCGGTGCTAAGGTTGGCCCAAACGTCATCGTGGAAGTGGGGATAGGCCCCGTATTGCTGGTAAATAAAGTCTTCACTATATTTCTAAACATATGCAATCAAACATTGCTCCGCGATAATGAGGTATGAATGTCCAGGTACCGTACGCTTAGTTACGAAGAAATGTCCGTACTGTTCCGGCGTGATGAAGTGCAGAAAACATTTACTTTCCACGAATCATGCTCATGTTCAATTATATCTGCAGGTTCCTGGATGCCCCAGATCGGACAATTTTGCCAGTTGATCTTCCCATTGGTGTGAACCCTGGCATTGCCGCTAAGTGTTAGGCGAATAAAGAAGACGTCATGTTTTTCTTTTAGCCCTCGCAGTTCGAAATAAAATTGGAAACCCATTTCTTTGTCATCTATATTTATGATGCATGAAGCAAATTCACCTTACACGGCTTCATGGAAATATTGCTGGCCAATTACATCATTTCTGTAAACGACATTTTCCTCTAGTTGGGCTTCTATCAGCAGGATAATTCGGCATGTCACACTACCTGATTTTCTAGAATGTTTTGCGGAAAGTGAGATAGACATACATGTGTTACTCTGGTCTCCAAATCCAATCCAATGAAACATCTGTTGTTTGTGTTGGAACAGAATCTTACACGGTAACTTACAAGAGTTGAGAATCTGCTGTTAATATGTTGGCACCAGATACTTTTAGAACCCTTCAGAATATTTGTAGCGACTATGGCTTGCACTGTAAGAGCTGTATTGGCAGCACGTGGAGGATCATCATGGTATTAGGCAGGTGGTCACAATATTTTGCCTGTTTGGTGTATATGCAGGAAATTTATTATAGCAAAACCTGTATAATGGTCAATCTTTCCGCCTGAATTTGGTTTGTTTCTTTACAAAAATCAACCCCTGAGAGATATGTCCAGCCACGAGAGACTCGTTTACTTGAGGACACTCTTTGCTTTCAATTGCTTAAATGTAAGGCTATAATTCCAAAGCAATCAGATGATTCAACGTAGCACGCTCTTCTGTGGGAGCTACCTTATTATATACACTGACGGGAAAAAAATCCCAGCACCAAGAACGGATTGTGTTAGATAAACGACAGGTAGTAGGCGGTGAGAGTACATCTGTAAGATGACGTCTATGCAAATTTCGCGCTCGGCGCATACGTGTGACGCTAGTAGCGCCCCACGGAACATGCAAAGCAGGTTTGCTGTAAATGCGCGCTGTAACGTTCGTGAGCGTTAGGTATCGTTGAGATTCGACGTAGTGTGTTGATGTTAGCCAAGAATGCCTTTGAGAAGACGAAGAAGCCATTATCAACAGCTCACGGAGTTTGAACGAGGTCGTGTAATAGGGCTACAAGAAGGTGGATTTTCTTTCCGCAATATTGCAGAACGACTTCGCAGGAATGTATTATATTTCATCTAAGACCCACAAAATTTGGTCGTTCTTAGATGAAAAACTGTAGATTTTACGAAATTTTCTATGAGGGGGAGCTTCGACCCCGCGGGCTTCAACCCCTTCCAAAACCGTCTAGCATCTAAGTTAGAGTTTCATGATACCAAATTTGATGGTTCTAAAATAAAAACTAGATTTTACGGCAATTCTGTAGGGGAAGGGGCTCAGACCCCCCACCCCCACCTCGTCTCCAACCGCTTCCAAAAACCGTCTACAGTCTAAGTTAGAATACCACGAGATAGTATACCAGATTTGGTGGTTCTGAATTGAAAACTGTAGATTTTACGAAAATTTTGTATATGTGTGACTCTGACCAACCTGGCCCTGCCCGTTCCAAAACCTTCTACCGTCTAATATTTTTAGTTGCAAAGAAACACGTAATATTCCTATCCTGTCTGCGTGTCCAAACTTTATAAATTTGATCAGGGAGTAAGACGTTCGAAATCGTACGTTTTCCTGCAATCGTTTTGTATGTAACCAAAATCTGTAAACGCGACGAATTGACGTAGTCGACGAATTTGTCCCCGACGAATTGACGCTCGACGAATCGTCGTGGTCGACGAATTGACGCAGTCGACGAATTGACGCGCGACGAATCGTCGCAGTCGACGAATCGACGCAGTCGACGAATTGACGCACGCGACGAATTGACGTAGAACTGATTTTAGCTGTCCTGCAGAATTTTCTATAACTGGAAAATCAGTTTTAAACGAAACTGTAACTCATTTTCTGCGTTTGCGGAGGGTAATGGTAACAGCTTTTGCTACCAAAATGCAAATAAATTTAATTGGAAAAAATATACTTCATGGTATCATACACTTAGAAATCATATGTTTCTAAAATCAGAAGTGCTCTTTGTCACTACTTAATAATGCGATATCAGTTTTGGAATAATGTCTCATGAATGAATTCCTAACCAAAAATCAGGATGTCCGGAGCATTTTTAAAACATTTTGAGCAAAATCGAATATACCAAAGGCATATTCTACTCAATTATAATTGCGATTTTTTTCAGTCAATGTAAAATAGCCACAAAGAAAATATATTTCTCAAATTTTGATTCCCATGTAAAGAACAGCGCTTTTCTGCAACTCCTAGGTCACAAAATCATAAATATGTATTTATGTAAAAGTATTTTCGTACTCTCCCTCACAATTACTCAACCATAAGGCACACTGAATAGTGCTCTTTCATGAAACAAACAAAATGTCTGGTAACTCTTCAACATAATATGATGCACGATGTTTCTTTCATATGAGATGTATGCAATACGAGATGCTAGACTGCTTCGCTGTACGACAAATGTGGAACACCGTGAACACGTGCTAAATATCAATTTTCAAAATACGTTAGTGAATAGAAAATATTTCGCTTTGTTTCGTATGAACGACCCAGCTTTTTTTTTCAAATTTACCGTTTCCCCTAATATAATTTTTAAAGTTGCGGCATCTTAAAAAATAATTTCACTGATCCTATGATGTTATTCGTTCTAGCAATAGGAAAAAAGTGATATGAAGTGCCTTAAATACGTGTGTATGTGATTAATAAATTGCACATTTTCTTAAACAATGATTACCATATCACGATTAAAGAGTTTTCGTCAATACGGTTAAACAAAATGTTCCCATCCATTTATCTCATTCTTCCCACAAATGCATTTAACAGGAAGCGTTACACACAGTGTATATCTGAAAATGATGTCGACAGAAAAGTGTCCATCATTTCTTAATATTATTTATTTTTGCAAGAAAAAAAACAAATGTCAATTAAACAAATATGTGAGGTTGGGTTGAATTTATTATTCTTTCTCAAATTGCAAATAAATTCTTTAAACAGTTGTACTTTTCCTCACCTGAAGAATTAATCCTTTTTCTTAGATTTGCGCATACTCTAATTGTAATAAAAATCCGCGCACCAAGATGGAGGCCTCAGGTTCAAATCAGTTTTCAGTAGTGAGATGGTACATAACAAGGAACGAAGTGATTAAAACATCACAACGGCAGGACGATTTTCCGTGGACGTACGGTACACATTTAGGCCAGCGTTAGTACGGCGTTGAGCCGCCTCGTGCTTGGATACATGAGGTTATACGGTCCGGCATGGGTTCAAAGAGACGACGTATGTTATCCTGGGACAGAGTGGCCCACATCTCTTGCACCTCACGCTCTTAATCACCAAAACTCTGAAATGGAGAAAGCTAGCGTTACATCTGGACCCACACGTGCTCGATGGACGAGAGATCAGGCGATCTGACAGGCCACTGAAGCATCGAAGCGTGACGTAGACAGTCCTGCGAAACCTGAGACGTGTGCGCGCAGGCGTTATCTTGTTGGAAAATGGCTCCGGGCAGCCCTGCCAGGAAATTCAGCACATGAGGCCGCTGGATCTTCTATACCTAGACCTGGGCTGTCCTCGTACCTCGGATCACAGCGAGGGAAGTCCGGCTGTCATACGCGATGGCTTCCCAGACCATCACGCCTGCAGTTCGGCATCTGTGCAGCTATACAGTGAGGTTGGGATTGTAGTGCTCACCAGCGGTCATCCACACTCGGACACGGTGGTCGTTCGTTCCCATACAGAAGCGGCATTCGTTGCTGAAAACTACACTTCTCCAGTTCGTAGCATTCCACGTTGCTCGCCGTGACCCACTGCAGTCGTCGCCGACGATAGCCAGGCGTTAATGGCAGAAATCGTAAGGGCCGATGATAGTCAGGTGTTAATGGCAGAAATCGAAAGGGCCAGCGAGAATGCAGATTTTCATCTTCCAGGTATCTGAAAATGGTTCTGGTGTTCACAGGAGTCCTTTGCACATCAGCCGCATGCCTCTAGATATTGAACAAGAACGTCGTTGCATCTGTCCGTGCCGCTCTCACGATCCCACTGTCCTCTCTGCTGGTGGTGTGTCTGGATAGTCCATAGCCAGTCCGTCTTGTCTGGGTGCATTCCCGTGTCAACTGCTCCCAACACGATCACATCATACTGTCCGACCGGCCGAACTGGGTGCCTATTGAATGCGCCGGGTAACCTGCCTCTCTCATTCAGACGATACAGCTTCGTTCAAACTCCATCAGTTGCCTGTACGCACATCCACGGCGGCTCCTCAGCATGTGTATCGCTAAGTGATCTCTCCTGACTCTTACTGTGCACTTCGGGACGAATGCGGAATCCTCTGCGCGGCGCCTTATAAGCCCCAAGGAGTGCGATTTCAGCGCCGGGCTTGGACGCGTGAGGATGCGGAATGGCACGTAGCTTTAATAGTTTGCACTCTGCCCTCCTCGTAACTATTCGCCGAAATTCGCGTTAATCGCACGTATGTTTTGGGAGGCGAGGAATTTTATGGCAGTGAGTGTTCATGGTATATGCCATTGTTACTAGAGTCTTAATGGTTTTCATTTATTTAAAAATACTTATTTTTCGCTTACATTTCAAAAACGTTCACTGACTCGATCCTTTGCTCCAGATTGTAGGTGTCATTATTTTTCTGATTTAACATTTGAAAGCTTTGAAAGCCTTCCTGTGGAATAAACCGAAATTTATATTTACATGCTGCCCCTTTTATTAGGTGTGGTCTAAGTCCAGAAAACCTCAGAAAGTCAGACACCCTTTATCATTTTATTTTGTGACTGTAACCACCTGAAAACGCAGAAAGAGAAAAAAATGCTACAGAATTCCAGTACTGCATGAATGCATTTTTTTCTCAAGTTCAATTTGCTAATGGAAGTTCAACTTTGTTTCAAATTTCGAGGAATGACCTCGTGAGTATCAGATATTGCTTAGCTAAAGTCTTTCAGCTAATATTTCTCGTCTATTGCTATCAATAGAACCCTGGGCATATTTTGCAATAAGGGTACAGTCATTATGAATGTCACACTTCTTAGTAAATATGTGGTGCTTATAAAAAAGCTTACTTTTGCTATATTTTTCATTTCTGTTTGCAGACAGTAAATATTCTGAAAATTTATTTATGTAAATGTAATGCATTACCTCAATTTTGTTCATTGACAGGTTTGCGAAATGTCGGATATCCGACTAAAACCGTACATTTTTCCGGCTTTTGATTACAGCCCAATGTTTTACTGGAACAAAACTTCAGACGTGACAGGTACAAGTACTGACTCGAAATACCTATATCAGTAGCTGCATTACTCTAAACATCTGAACTTCTTTCTATTGTATGAAATCCCGTTTTCATAGAGAAAAAGGTTTTTTTTTCAGGGGGGGGTAAAATTACTAGGTGAAGCTGGAATTTTCCCCAATTTTTCAAACTTCAGATTGCTACGGGATCCTAGAAAATACTTTTGGTATATTTAAAGACCATCCTTAAATAATCAAATTGAAGCAGTGTGATTTTACAAGGTTCAGCAGGTGTAAAAACCATAATTATTTATCTTCCAGTGTGATGACAAGTGTGGCAGTGAGTTTGTGCGACAACACTTCCATCTTTTGAGGACTACAGCAGTTCTGCGGGGTTTTTCACTGGTGGACATACAGAAGGGGTATTGTATTATCATATCTGTCGCGCCACACCGATATCATCCTAATGTCGTTCTATTGTAGAAAATTGGTAACTGTTGAGTTATATGATAACGAGAGACATCGTTACAGAGGACAGTGAAACTGAATAACGTTACCAGGGTAAAAGGCCGGAAAAAAAGAATTGATGAGTGTAAAAAAATAAGTTTTACGACGGACTAAAAGGTGAATTTTTCATACGTACTCTTCCAGGCTGAATTTTTCATACGTGCTCTTCCAGGCTGAATTTTTCATACGTACTTTTCAAAGGTGAATTTTCATACACAAAGCAAGTACAAATAGATTTTTTCGCCCTGACAGAAATAATATACAAAATACAATTATTAATCTTGGAGATGGGTGAAATGAAAGTTCTATTATTTACAGAATTTTTTGATTCACAATCAAGCAGCATGTTCAGAATAAAGAGACTGTCAGCGAAAAGGCTCAGAAAAGGGATTTCAGAGCTAGCGGCATAAAATACAGGAACTTAGCGTCAAAATATTTTCGAAAGCTTACCCATGCTTGGGTCCAAAATGATATTGAAAAACGTTATGCAGAAGAGATTGAGAGTGAAATTGACAGCTTTCTATTCTATCAAAACCATTACTAAGTATGTGAATAATGTGCTACGTAGAACTTACGTGTGGCGTAGAAATACCCACATATTCGTTTCCATTCAAGTCGCTCAGTCAGCAAACATGAAAAGTAAAACACAACTCTTAGTTACACACAATGTCAGATGCAAAATGGCATAAATAAAAACAAATTCTACTTCTGTAAATAACTACAAGAAACAACCAAAGGAAAAAAGGATTTCAAGTCCTTTTTTCTACATGTAGATTGTTTGCTATTTTTCTCGTAGGTATGTGTGTTTTAATTTCGGACATCCATCAATTCAATACAATCTTTGCTAAGTACGTCCAATAAAAGAACCCTAGAGTCAAATGAATGCGCTGCTTCTTCCGTCAGGAAGTTCTTGTTTTAAAACGTGTTAAGGAATAATTAAAAAAAGGAAATCTGGAGGTTTCTGGGCACATTGGGGTAATCAGTAAGTTCGGCAAAATCGTTATCGGGATATATATATAAGGCAACGAACAACTCCTTTTGCCCACCTGAGCAGGCGACTTTAAACACGCGAATATCGTTTTCAACACATGTTTTTGTGCTGTGAGCAGGAGCGCTGCCGTTCTCCTCATCAAATAATTAAGCGTCGTTTGAACTTTATTAAATATTCAAATGCCTATGAAAGTATTCAAACATGCTGAATATTCAAATTTCGTGCCATAGTTTTAATATAGTAAGATTTTTCCAAATGGCTATTGCCAAATTGGAGAAAACATTTTCCACTATGAAAAGTATTAAAACTGGGTGTCTGTATCGTATGAAAATAAAAATCAACACACTACTCAGAACATCATCAGAAGGTTAAAACCCGAACAGCTTATCACCATCAAATGTTACTGAAATATTATTTTCCAAATCGTCACGCCATTCGGAAATTTACCATATGGTTCCTGCCCATTAGAGAAACAGAAAACTATTAAAAATGTTCATGATAAGCCACTTTGTAATTTTGATTAAAATAATTTTTAAATACAGGGGGTTCCCCCGCTACTGTGACGTGAATGCACCGCTGGGCGCACACGAGATAAAGGCAGATAGCAGTGAAAGCATAAATCCGTGCAGCTCAGTTGGAAGAGCGACTTACTCCGGAAGTGAGGGGATCCGGTTTCAATGCCCGGCGTGAACCAAAATGACGGAGAAATTTACTTCGCTGTATTGGCACCCGAACTTCAAGAATAACCTGGCCGTTAAAGTTCTCGCAATGGTGGGATGGTCTTTCCACACCGCGAGACAGGAAAAACAAGAGAATCCCTTCTTCTGCCCTTTGAAAAATAAATGTGTGTGATGAAACGTTCCACACACCAAATTGACTGGAATTTCTTTAATGTACATTCTTCAGCGGATGATTGCCTACAGTTATGCATGGTCTCCGTTTACCAGTGGGCTATGCCCTCGGAACTCTTTCGGGAGGGTGGGGGTGGGAGATGTGACGTGCCTGCACCACAGTTTCTGCTGCCGTTTTAGCTATAGTATCTATGCTTAGAAAAAGCTGATGAATGATCTGGTGTTACATAAAGATCGATTAATCCTAAACAATTTTCAAGACATTATCTACTAATTTCATAATATCTATTTTGATAACAATGAATGTTGTGATTTCATATCACGAGTAAATGTCTCATCGGTAATGTGTTTAATGAAATTTCTTACATTTCATACCGTCAAATGATATTTTCGCTTGAATTTCAGAAAGCATTTTACATCTCAGGACCCTCAAGAAATCTATGGTAAAATTTGTTTCGCAAATGTTATTTTCGTATGGTACAGCAAAGAGCATTCCGCTCCCCTTTCAGGCGCAGTGAGTTACAGTGATACAAGACAGGAAAGAACAGCAGAACAGCCACATTTGAAGAACTTATGAAAACACAATAACTACGAAATAGATACCCACACTGGGAGCCTTACTCCCCACGTACTTAAAATGAACATCAAGCAACCAGCGCTTCGGAACGTGTATTAAAAAGCACATGGACCAACAAGATCGTCTGAAAGTGTATTAAAAAGCACATGGGCCAATCAGTACTTGTTTTAAACAGCACATCCGAGAGGGGTTTATAAAGGGCAAAGTACTGTGACTCCATAGAAAATGAAGAATATGTTTACTATACATGTTTACAGTTAACCGCCGCTAACTTCGTTTCAACACTCACCGTATGAGGCGAGCACCCTAGTACAAGAGATTAAAAGAAAGTAGACTAAAACTGTAGTGTAGAGATATTTGAATAATTATAATGAGCAAAATTTTTCTAACTAAAAAGTTAAATATAAATTTTGTAATACAGTCTTCCAGGATTTATCGCCATGAAGTACGTTTCGAGTTTCAGTAAATAAGTTAGAGGAATATCAATTTAGACCCGATTTTCCAGGGTTTTTTAAGTGTTTATTTAACAGCGATCGATAATGCCAATAAAAAAGGATCATCTGGTATTTCTGTTTGAAAAGGCATTATTTTTTCTCTACAAATTCTGCCTTATATGACAAATTGAAAAATGTGCCAACTTTAAATAACAAAATAACTTTTCTTGAGAACTAATAAAATGCTCAGATGGTTTAGGGACTAAGTCGGACAGAGGGAAAGTGTAAAAAACCGAAGCTTTAGCATAGTTCAATCAGAATGGCATACATCGAAGAGCCAAGCGATAAGACAAGCACGTCTTCGTAGAAATCGAAGAAACAGCAGGCGAAAGACGATACATCAAATGATTGTGAAATTGCAAAATGAACACCAAATACTGGATTTTACTAATCAGTGCTTTGCTTGTTCTTCAGAATAGAAAAGCAGACGATCTTTGTGAGTTTAACACAGGCCAAATTGCAAAGGACAGACAATTAAGTCACAGCATTTCTAAACTGACAAAGCCAAATTGTAAAGACCAGACAATTGGGTCACATTATTTCTAAAATGACAAAGCCAAATTGTAAAGACCAGACCATTGGGTCACATAATTTCTGAAATAACAAATCCAAATTGTAAAGACCAGACAATTGGGTCACCTCATTTCAAAAATGACAAAGCCAAATGGTAAAGAACAGAAAATTGGGTCACAGCATTTCTAAAATGACAAAGCTTATGTGGTAGCTATGGTCAGCCGTGGTCAGCCGTGGTCAGTACCTTCAAAAGGTGGTGGGATGAGGGAAAAATCACGTACCTCCGGCTATGGGTGCACTGTAAAAATTGCATGGTCAAATTACGGTAGATACACCGGCAGCTGAGTGGCCAGTCGATAAACCGTAATTTCACAGTACCATACCATAATGTTCATTAACGGTCTAATGACCGGGAAATAAAAAACGGTCAAACTACCAGAAATTGTGGCCTAACACTGTAGATCAACCGTAAATTTAACACGGTAGATAAACCGTATTCTTAATAAAAAACATGGCAAAGCCTGTTAAATAAATACATTGCAAAGACCATTTTTTTACAAAAATGTTAAACCACAGTTTTTTAGATTTGGTTTAATGACCGTTTATTAATCATTGTTTAATAATTAATTTTTTGGTCTAATTAGGGCTTCACACGCCCAATTTGTATGGGTTTAAGCCCTCTCTCAATCAAAATAAGCTAACCTGCATACTATGCATACAGAAACAGTTCACTCTTTCAACTACTCACTCAAAGCTGTTCAGTTATATTTTTTTCCTCTTATTTTTGCAAAATTGCATGTGTTAATGTTTTCCCTTATCTATAATGTGCATTTGTTTTTTTGAGTTTTTTGTGTTCATAATTTGTTCAAACTCTATAAAATACAATGTAATATATACACCGATCAGCCAAAACATTGAAATCACCTACCTAATATAATGTATGTATGTCCTCTCACCTGATGAGACAAACTCAATGAGATGTTGACAGGTCTCTTTTGGTATCATGACTGCAACAGAAGATCCCAGTTCTCGTAAATTGCGGTTGAGGTGATGATGCTCGTACTCTTTCCTCCAACTGAAACCATAACTGTTCAATAGGATTGGGGGCCATGGCAAGTATAGCGAATTCCTCGTTGATTCATATCTGGCAAATTTGGGGGCCGTGGCTTTAAAGGGAATTCCTCGTTATGTTCTTGGAACCATTCCTGGACTTTCTACGCAGTGTGGCATGGAGCAGTCTTGTTGAAAGGCACCATCTCCGCCAGGGAATACAGTTGCCATAAGGTAATTTTAATGTTGTGGCTGATCGATGTACATTTATATAAATATTTCGAATACGGTCCTCACTAGGATGCAACTCAGTCTAACGAAATGGTCAAAATACAAATAACACTGAACTTGCTTATAAATGAGTAAGAAGTATATTATCCCATACTGTCAATTCATTTTCACCTGAAAAACAATTATGCATTATGTACTATGTAGCAGTGACGTAACCACGTTTTAAAATCTGGGGGAGTACGATCACACATACGCACATTATATATGTATACATATGAGGATCCCCGACTCTGAAAATATGGGGTGGGTCTGACCCCCAGTGGTTATGCCTATGCTATGTAGTTTTACTGATATTGGCAGCGCTGTAACACGTAAATTACACAAAAAACAACAGAAAAAAAGACCCATAATTACAAATTTTAAGCATCTTTTGGGACCCCACATTTTAATTTGTATTTTTTAACATGCCATTTGGCAAAAGTCAAATTCATGAGGATTAGGGAAAGAACGAAAACAGCCAGAAAGGCACCATTCCTCAAGATCAGTGTTAGAATTAGAAATAGATCTTCTACTGGCCCAGCGGACCACTAGAATTTGCAAACCATTGGTCCACCAAAATGGCTACTGGTCCGTAAAAAATAAAATAAAAATAAAAACATTTACAATTTATGTAGAAAATAACGTATCATTTCAATGGAATTATATCCAATATTTGTTTTTAAACCTATCATTAGTTTGCAGCCTAAAAAAGAAAACCACACAGCAAGGTAAAAGAAAAATTCATTTTTTAACTTGAGAAAAAAAAACTTATTGGCCATCTGGGACAGTAAAGTCAATAAAATAAGTTAAATGGTCCAATGGAAGTTTTTCTGGCCAATGGCCAGCGGACCACTGGGTAATTTGAACGTTGCTCAAGATTATGTAAGTATATACGATTAAATGTAAATATACAAATGTCCTGATTAATTTATTAAATCTTTCAGCTCACTTAATATTGGAATAGCTGAAATTTAAAATATGAAAAACAAACAAATATACATTTAATGAGAACACTGAACGACTATACTTTACTAAAAGTTGTACGTCTAGTTCAATGATTGGTAAAAGTCAGAACTGTTCAAGAGTAGTCACCATACAGTTCTTGTGTTTTGAAAAATAGAAGTCGCTCTGGTGTTCTGAGCTGACTTAAAATAAGTCTTTGGGTAGTTGTTCCATTATGATAAAATTTAGTAATTTAGTTGAAAATGATAAGCATTCTTGTGATAGCCCAAAGTTCACCATAAGTTGAAAAATATTTTACGCTGAACTTGAATTCTTTTACTAACACTTAAATCCAAACTTAGGCAACTCAGGAAACCTATTAAACATACATGCACTTCACAAACCTATGACATACCGCCAAATTCTCAGACACATCCAAACCAGGTACTAAAAGACACACAATTTTAACTAAACTCTAAAAACCTATTTACATTATGTATATCAAACCTGCTATCATTGTTATTTATGCCATTCTATCTCATTCGTACATCTCGCCTCAACTCAATGCTCACAACACGTGCTGGCACACCTCTGCTTTTCCCCAACAGAGTGCCTCAAGCACTTTCTGCAATCTATATGGCCATCCTCTGGAAGCATTAGTAATGTTGGTCCATCTGCTGCCACAGAGTGAGTGAGCATTAAGTCCTATGCAAAATATTAAAACCATTCGTGTCACTGAAAATCAAGAACAAATTATGCTTTAGCTTCCTTGGAGTTTTCCAAAGGACAACTAAAACAGTTAATTACTGCATGACAACACAATGTGAAACACATTTTTAGTTTTTTTTTGTCCATACAAAATACACGTCGTCTTGTGCGAGAATCGCAGTTTATTTTGGGTAAGTTGCAAAACCAAAGTGCAAGTTGTTCGCAAGTATAACAAACGGATGTCAGAACTACAGAGATAATGGTGTATAGCAGTTGGTTTGAAGACAATGGTGAATCATTAGTATTTTTTTAAATTAATGCATATGCTGAGAACTAGAAAAAATTTACCAACACATATTTTTCCATGTGCTCGGACAAAAAAAGTAACATATCTGCTTCTTAAGATTTAGGACTACCGTTACGAAAATAACCGATACATAATTGAAACTTAAATATGTAGGAAAAAGTACTAAATCAAATGGATTGCATTCTTTATTTTTTCAAAAAAAACAAAACAATTGATTGGGTGAAGTACATTTTTCCAACTATTACATGGATCAACTTATTTCATAGCCAATGTTATTTATAAATATACACATAGTGACAATGTTTTTTTTTTCTCTCTAATTATGTGTCACTTATTGCCTTACATCCTCCAAGCAACTGTTGTGCTCTTTCACTGTTACATTGCTTCATAATTTTTGGGTTCACTTCAGCATAGTTTCTTCCCTTTTCTTCCTTAGATTGACACAAAGGATTTATTCCCACAAAGTACCTGCAATTAAAGTGAGACATTACCACAATAAAATACATCATAAAAATTCTGGCTTCTAAAAAATGAAACAAAATACACACACACACACACACACACACACACACACACACACACACACACACACAAGAATAACACGTATCTTCATGAACACTGTACGGAAGATTCGGGTGTGGTGAAGTTCATTAAGACTGAGAAACTGATATCACAGTGCTGCAAAATAATCTGCAGGGCAGTCACAGGGCAAAGCAACCATGATATAAGAAACTAGGTAACAACCCTTGGGAAACAGGAGAAATTTTCTCAGGCCACTGTCTTTCCGCCTTAACATGCGAACTGTAAAAATAGTCAGCAGGTAAAAAATAGGGAAACCTAACAAATTTTAGCTCCAACCCCTTTATGGAAATGTATTGCTGTCAGTCATGGCATTCTTGCTTTGCAGCTTAGAAAGAAGCCCAATTAAAGATGACAGCTAATTGAAATTCACCAGGAAATATTGATCTGTCATGGTAACAAGTATGAGTCACCACACTGCAAGTGGTGACCAGATGTGGCTTGTTCATTTTTGTAATGCAGTCACCCATGACAAGTAGAACTTTTTCTGAATTTTGTATAGTTATTGACAGATTAGGAAGAAAAGACCATAACAAAGGTTAAGAGCATAGCAAAATTTGCACTAAGCTAATATATGCCAAAATAAGCACTTCCAATAACTTATGAAGAGAACAAGTTTGTAGGCAAAAGAAATTATCTGAGCACCAGTGGAGTAACACAACATATCTGCCCCCCCCCCGGAATTTTCCAAACGGGCCCTACAACATGGTAAATTTCAGGGTAAATATTTAACTTTGCTGTAGTAAAAATACAGATTTTTTTCTTGATTGGAGGTTTAATGACCAACTCATTGGTTCCAGGGAAGGGAGATAGTCAGTGCCATAAGAAAAACACAACATCCACGCCTCACCGGAATTTGAACCCCTTTTGGACGAATGATCAGAGGTCATCGCTTCGACCACTGAGCCACCGGGGCAGCATAGATATTGATTCCATGATCTCTTTTGTATTGCTTTTAATTATGTGATTACTTATTCCGTTAAGTATCCTTGATAAGCTTAGTACTCAGGGGAAAAAGTGCAAAATCTTTAAATGGCAAATGCTCATGATATCAAATGAAGTAAAAACAAATACTGATCTTCGAGTGTATGGTTTCGAGCTTCCTTAAAAGCGGTTTAATTCTTTAATACAATAACTTTTGAAAAAGAGGAAAAACAAGTGTTTGCATTTTCTAGTTTTAAATATTTCAGCGATATTTTTTCTTTTTATTGTCATATCTTTTAAATTCAAGAAGCAAGCATACTTCACAAAATGAAAAAAAACTTACATTACTAAAATCTGGATTCCCTTCTAACGTTCTTTTTAGCGAATATTTCAATCAGTTCTTAAAGTCTAGTTTACTGGCTCGGTCATTCGCAATGCTTATCATCGCAAGTCGATCAAGTCTACTTTAAGTGTGCGATGACCGAAGTTAGTTTTTGATTAACTTCAACTTCGAGAACGACCGTTCTGCTGTACCTACAGTCGCTGGGATTGTCAAAAAATATTTTCAACGCTGTTGCAAGGTCCAGAACACTGGAAAATATTGTACTGTTTTTTAAATATATGTGCTCCATAAGGTCTTTTACAGAGCCACCAGATATATTTTTAACTGGTTGCTCATAGCATTTCTAAACGAAAGTACTTGTGACGAAAAATCGCTAGATAAATCATCTCTGTACTGCAACCTTAAGCTCAGCTGACTGGAATAATTCCTTATATTTTCATTTAACAATTCAGATGACTGCAAGAAAGGAAATTTCTTTGCTACTGAACTCAGTCCTTCAAAATGGAATTTCATTTGAGAAATGGGAATTTCTGTAGTTGCAAAAAAAGACAATTTTGAATTTCTCTTCGGGGTTGTGTAACCTACTGTCTTTATTTATTTAATCAAATAACTTTTTTGAGTGATGCGATCGTGTTTCGTTAAATTTATCTTCAACACTCCATGTGTTGGTAAGAATAGATGAAGTGTTTTTAATATCTTTGAATTCTCCTCTTAAATTCAGAGTTTTTCACTCGCTGATTGTAGCACGTCAGCTGCTTTCAATAATTCTGCGTCCCTTGACTGCAGAAGTTTTGACACATTGCTAACTATTTCCAATATTTTGTGTTCCAGGAGAACAATCACAACAATATCAAAAAGGTCTCCAAACATTTTTAAAATCTCATAGCTGCGAAGAGACGGCCGAAGTCCTCTCTTCGCAGCTATGAAATTTTTGTATGATTTAGGTCAAAACTTTTATTAAAATGTAGTTATACCTGAAACTAATGGCACGTAGGGCATCGTGTCGGGAGGCCCATAGTATCAAGCACAACTTTTTCACAGTTAGGTTACACTACGATTTTCCTAATAATTCCCATCTTTTTCTAATTCTTTTGAACAGAATAGTGTCCATTCACGTTGCTCCATTATAAGCTTGTCCATTACAATTTTCAAGAAACAGTTCATTTTTGTTTATCATCTTTAATTTTACCTCTGTCAGTCCCACTGTTCTTTGACATTTCAAAAACCTAAAAATCTTTCGTTAATTTTAATTTCCACTGGAGTTCCATTTTCGCTGTATTATGACTGTGATGTATCTAAATATTTGGCTCATTTGTTCATCTTTTCTTATGTCTTGCGTTGTATCTAGAATGGTAGAGTAGAACCTTGCCTCTTTAATTTCCTTCTTAATTTCAGTAGTATCGTTTTGTATCGTTGAACTCAAATATTTGATTTTCTTTTCCATCAACTGATTAAGAATTGGGTCATATTTGCTGAGAAGCTTAATTATAAATGGAAAATTACCCACATTATTATCGCCTAATACTTCCCGATGGCCACGGAAAGCCATATTGCAAGTACCTAAGGTTATAGTAACGTCAATCATTCGTTTCAACAATACTTGTCCCAAAACAGACCTGAGCTGAATATTCTGAGTCCATCCGTTCATCAACGTTTTATCATTTTTATACATATCGTACGCGATACAAGTGGACAAATGTGAAACAGAGTTTTCGTGAACTTTAATTTTTTTTTAGAAATTCCGTGCCAGTTTTCATACCATTATTAAAGGCTTTCTGATGCGAGATGCATTTGGGATAACTGAAATGCCAACAGTAGCTAAGGTTATAGTATATAACCTTAGCTACTCTTGGCTTTTAGGCACTGTCCCATTTAGGAGAATAGCACTAGTGTTCTCCCTAAATATTTTTTACATGCCAGGCGGCAAGAAATTTCAGCTTTTTTCAGCCATTTAACAACCCCTTCTCCAATCAGGGAGAAAAAATGTTAACTTAACATTATTATACTTTTTAAACATCTTTAGCAGTGTGGTAGGCATTAATGTAACATAACATGATAAACAGTTAGAAAATTGTACAAAAATGATCAAAAAATGAGTATTTACTAACAAATTATATTCGAATTCGACACAATTTTTTCTTTATTGAAGGTTTAACGACCACCGTAAGCAACTCAATAGGCTATAAGCAGTCTCTTGTCCCTAATTTAGGGCCACTGGCTCCAGTTAAGGGAGAGAGCCAGTGCCATAAGACAAACAACATCCATGCCTCACCGGGATTTGAACTTGGACCCTTCTTGGAAGAATGGCCATAAGCCAGCGCTTAGACCTTCTGCACCACCAGGGCGGTGACACAGATTTCAGTCAGTTTTCATCAACACTGATGGTGTATGTGGGAATAAGTTTTCCATTCTTACTATTATGTTCAATTTGAAAACATTCATTAAAGGGCTGCCCCGGTGGCGCAGTGGTCTAAGCGCTGGCTTCTAAACATTCGTCGGAGATGGGTTCGGGTTCGAATCCTGATGAGGCATGGATATTGTTTGTTTCACGGCACTGGATCTCTTCTTTCCCTGGAACCAGTGACCCTAAATTAGGGACAGGCGACTGCTTATAGCCCGCAGAGTTGTTCACGGTGGTCATTAACCACCAAACTGAAAAAAAAATCATTAAAGGAAATATAGCCGGGTGTCAGACAAAATTAAGTAGGCAGGCCGCCCTGTAATAAGGCTCTAGGGAAAACACTAAGCACAGCCAGTTGAGAGATACCCTTTTCTCGGTATTTGTACATGCATAATTACCAGTACTCTTCCGAAAAATACCTGTTTTTCATGTCCCGAGGGAAAGGTCCTTTAGGTTGGCAAGGTCCATTACTTGTTACATTTGTTCTGACATCATTAAACAAAGCCCTATCTGTTGAAAAACTGGCACAACTACCTGAATCCAATAAAATCTGCACAATGGTTAAGCAAGGCACAGACTGCTGGACGGCATCCTAAGGTACCCCACACACCAAGACAATGATGCTCCTTATCTGGTGGCCCACAGCCGGGATAATTCATCGGAGCTTCTCGGCAAGAGGTCAAACCATCACTGCAATATGGTATCGTGCTAAGTTACACCAGATGCACTACACAAATTGCTGCAGTAACAACCGGCTTTGGTCAACAGACGTGTTGTTCTGCTCCAGGACGCCTGCCCCCATGTCGCACAACGAATGATGTTGGCACTAAGTGCCTTGGGCTACGAGTCACTGGCGCATCCTGCCTATTACCCGGACTTGTCTCAGACAGACTATCATCTGTTTCGTCACCTGGATCACTTTTTGTCCGGAAAACAGTTCATCACAGACAACAAGGTTCAACGTGCAGTTGACTTCTTCGGGTCCCAGCCACAAGACTTTTTTTCGTTCCGTGATCATGGTTTTGCCAGACAGATGGCAATTATGTGTCAATGCTGAAGAGGATTATTTTGCCTGGGTAAGGGTACGTTTGTGCTGCAGCGTCGCTGCTGGCTTATTGCCGAGCTATGCACATTGACCCACTTTCCCCAACAGAGTGTGAAAGTACGCAGTCGTCTCTCTCGTATCTTTAAAAACCGTGTTGCGTTTTTATAGAAGCAAGCTTTATTTGTGGAGTTTTCCTGTGATTTGAACTTTTTTTTGAACTTCTCCTAGGACTAATCAAGTTTTCCTAGCATAAGGCTTCATCACTTATGAACACATAGGGGGCTTGGATGTCAGTACTTAGTAGGAAGTTATCTTCAGGAATGTTAAAAACACACCCTTTTTCATTCTGTCATACAAGGCAGACTTTCTAAAAGTGCCCTCATCACTTTGTTTTCCATAGGCTCCGACCTCAATGAAAATAAATTTACAGTGTGCATCACTGACGGCCTGCAGAACTATTGAAAAGTAGCTTTTATATTTAAAGAACACAGAGCCTGACCATTGAGGGCGAAGTATTCGGATGTGCTTTCCATCGATAGAACCTAGACAGTAGGGGAATCCCAATTTCTTGTAAAACATATCAGCGATTTCTTTGAATTCATCTTTAGTTGGTGGCTTTATATGCAGTGGTTGTAAAACTTGCCGTAACACTGGTAAAGTCTGTTTGACAATAACAGATACAGCCATGATTCCTATAATAATAAAAGCGATATGAACAACTGCATGGTACATGCTCCATGGCGAACATCGCAGCTACATACATTTCATTCGCACCAATCCAATACAAACATTCCTGATCGCAATGCAGGGGGGGAGTTTTCTCTTGTTTGGAAGTAGCATTACAGCAATTTATAGCACATCAGGTTAGTTAAGAATTCGCCTTAAAATATGAAAAGCATGGGAAGTGCAAATACTTTTGTCACCTACCACTAAAACCAAAGCTAAATTATTTTCAAAATAAGTACATCGATAAGAACTCGAAAATTCAGAGTAGCAGTAACAGCAAGAAAAAATACATGTTACTAATATCAGAAAGCAAAATATCAATTAACAATTCAAAGTGGTGTCTTTAAGGATGGATTTGTTTGTCTGTGAAAACCATATTGAAACTGGAAATACAATTATACGCTTTCGGGGACCCTCAAGCTCTGGAGACCCAGGCGCACGCCTAGTTGGAAATCCGCCCTTGTATATTAGTATGAGAAAGTACTGTATTATAATAATAAAAAATTCAACTCTGAGATGTCAAAGAAAATACAAGTTGTGATGAACTTTGCACAAAAAAAGTCTAGTCGTGACTACTTTCTTTTTTTAAATAAGTCTGATAGATGTATCTCTTATTTCTCTTTAAAAAAAAAAAAAAAGATTTTCATTTCTATGAACTTTTGCCTTCTGCCTGATTTATTTAGCACTGATGGAGGGTGGGTACAGCATAATACTTCACTGCCAATATTCAATCAGAATGGCAACATGGTAGAGGCCTGAATGGTACATTCAGGTTAAAATTTTCACTGATTCACCCTTTCATGATGCATGTCCTATGGGATTTATTTTAATTCATTAATAGTGACAAACTGACAACATGGGACAGTTGAGATTTACCAAATATGGCATCAGCCATCTTGATTTGACATTGAAGTCAAAGGTAAAATAAGGTTTTGAAATTACCCAATGCTTATTATTATGTATACATAATTGGCGTTTTTGTTAACACGCTGCAAAAGTAATTAGATTGTCTTCTTTTTAATGCTGAAAGGGGGAAAAAAGAAATGGGGAAAAACAGGACAACTCAACAATTACATAGTTCCACCTAGTTGGCTTTACATTGATAATGTATATAGGAACAATTCAATGTTATGTTAGGGCCTTATTGCTCCCGATTCCAATTTTCACTAGTCTGCTAAAATAGATAAATTCATAGCTTGCATTTCACTTACCATAAATAGTTACCACTCACCATCTCTTAAGGCAAAGGGTCATGGTAGCCCAATGTTAGTGTGCTTAACTTGAGACTTAGCACAAACGCTGGTTTAAGTCCGGCTGACCACTAAAGATCAGTCATGGCTCAGATGTCATGCTAAACAGATGGACCCGGGTTAGAAACTCCTTGTTATAAACAGGGCCGGACACCCCCTCCCCTTTGCTACTCATTTTTCTTTTATATATTGATATTTTGTTAGCAATTTTTAGATTATTCAAAAATCAAATATTTTGGTATTTTATTTTGATAAAATCTTTAAAAAGTGCCTTTATTTTTATTATTGTTTATTATTTATGAAATTTTAAAACGAATGTAATCATGACAGAGGTGGCATCTTATGTTCAAACCTGAACTTGTATCTTTGCCCCCCCCCCCCTCCACTCACAGTATTGGAATTTTGTTAGCAATGGAAAGGAAACAAACTACAGGTGTTCGGCTGAGGTGACAAACTACAGCATTTCTCAAAAAAACATCAGGAAATATCAAACTGCATACCACAGGACATCTCAATTTTTGGTTATAAATATAGTACTGCAAAATAATAATGTATTTTGCTGTCATATAATTGCACAGATCAGTGGGAAAATTCACCTCTGGCTGTAGCCTGTTCCCCCTCCCCCATCCAAATACGGCCCTGGTTACAAACACGTGTAACCCTTATTGCTAGAGGCTTAAATCTGGCATATTTAGCTCTTTGTGTAGCATAAGTAGTGCCTGACAGGGATAACAAAACACCCAATCATTAAGGTAAGATGTTTGTTCTTGGCAGCAAGAGAATGTGCCATGACAAATTACAGTAACAACCGAATTCCTGAAACTTGCACGATTGACAATGGAACAGGGGAAAAAATATGCAGTATCGCTTCAAGCTTTGCGATGCAAAAATAGCAGTTAGCGATGCAAGGTTATATGCCATTTTTATGTACATTTTACAATTCCATCTTCTCATATATCAAACTCATATTTGAATTACAAAACCTTGATTTAAAGTTTAATATGGAAATTTCCATTAATATCTCTATTTAAAAAAAAAAAAAAAAAAAAAAGTAGGGTATGGCAAAACGCTATAGTCTGTAATGCTAAACTGCGGCCTATGCATATTTCTGGGCCTATCTCCAACGCTCTTTTTCGGCATATTTTATTCAGTGCATCATTTGCTACACGCTGGTGATATTTTCATACTGATTGCTGCCATTTTTTATGTATATATTTTAAAATTCCATCTTCATGGGTTTAAACAGTATACCTTGTATCAAGTTTAGCATTGTGGTATTCTTTAAGTTCAGTTTTTCACAGGGATGGTCACAGTGCAGCCCCAAGTATCTATAAAAAACTTAGGCCTAAAAAGACATAAAAATGTTCAACCTGTGATCTTTTCCTCCTGATTGCAAGGTACTTTCCTTTTCCTTACTGGGATTTTTTCACGTAGCATACACATGTTATTGACCCTGTTAAGAAGTTGTGGAAGGGAATCATACCCAGATCCCACAATCAGTACGTGGATTTTGTCCACTAATGAGTCATTGTATACGATTTTGCTTACGCATTAAAAATAAAATTCTATTCATAACTTAATCGTGTTTCCTTTCAGCTAGAAAAAGCTTCCTCATGTAGCCCCACTTAGCACTGATGATTTGGTCACATCAGAGAGCAATCTATCATTTTCCATATCTACTAAAATATTTTTAGATTTTACTTTGTGTTACTGATTACAGTATTATCGATAGATATTGAAAGATGAGCTAGTAATTTTTTATAATAAATTATTGATTTAAATAAAAGTAAGTTGTAAAAGTTCTCCATGTAATTACTCAATTGCTCTGCAACGCTAAATCTGAGGAGAAAAATTGCTCCCCCAAAAATTAGTTATTTCTCTCTCTGCATGGGAAGATTGAGTATTTTTATATGTATACACTGAGTGGCCACTTTATTATGACCACCTGACAGTTTTAAGCAAATCAGCTATGGCTGCACGCTATTGCCGCCAGAGGACGAGGCTAGTATTAAAAGTGAAAGCTCAGTGCTCGCGACAGTAGTAGACGTGATTTTTTTGGTGACGAGATGGGTAAAAAATGCGATTTGACGGACTTTCAACATGGGATGATTGTAGGAGCTCGGAGCCATGGAGTGAGTATCACCGAAACCGACGCATTCGTGAAATGTTCCAGAGCAGCTGTTGTTAAAGTGTTTAAAGATTGGACTGTCAACCAAAAGACTGGGTCTCTAAGTGCAACGTGTGGTCGTCATCGACTAGTGACTGCTCGGGCGAAACGGAGTGTCCATACTGGTAACAGACAACAGGAGGGCAACAGTGCAGCAAATTACAGACCATCTTATTCAAGGATTCCCTCAAATGATCTCTGCATGCACTGTTCGCCTTACACTCCATTGGATATGGCAGCCGAAGGCTTGTTCGAACACCTTTGCTGTCTGCAGTTAACAAGAGAAACGTCTCCAGTTCGCACAAGGATTGGATAGTCGATAATTGGAAACAAATTATGTGGTCCGATGAATCACGTTTTCAGTTGCACCATGCCGGTGGCCGGGTGAGAATTTGGCGGAAACAGCACGAAAGCATGGACCCCAAATGCATTGCTACAACCCTTTAAGTTGGTGGAGGCAACGTTATGGTTTGGGGAAAGTTTCCCTGGCATGCTTTGGGCCCTTTAATTTGTGTTGATCAACGTCTGGCTGGCACATCATACCTAAACATCGTTGCGGACCAAGTGCATCCTGTCATGTGGATGGTTTATCTCAATGGTAATGGCTACTTTCAACAAGATAATGTGTCCTGCCATAGTGCTCCTATTGTACAGCATTGGTTTCAGGAACATGCCGGTGAGTTTACTTTGCTTAGGTGGCCCCCACAGCCTCCAGATCTCAACCCCATTGAGAATTTGTGGGATGAAGTTGAATGAGCCATAAGACAGCTGGATCCACAGCCCTGCAATTTCACACTCCTGGAAAGTGCTATTCATCAAGCATGGTCTCAGATTCCACAAACCACCTATCAACATCTCGTGGAGTCCATGCCACGAAGAATTGATGCAGTATTAAAGGCAAAAGATGGCCCAACGAAGTACTGAGGGGGTGGTCATAATTAAGTGGCCACTCAGTGTATTTATTAAGCAAACAGGGTTAAGGGGAGTCACAATTATGTTTAGCATCGGTGCTAATGCGGAGTTTGACTAAGGGATTTCTTAAATTTAAGCTTGGAACACTATAGCAACTGCGCCTGAAAAAGGGAGATGTGCCAGGCAATTATTTGATAGCTATCGGCTGGAGAACAATGACGACTCCAATCCTGAGTAACAACTGCTATATGTTTTTACAGAAATAAAATTTAAATTTGACCACCTATAGAAATCAGTGTTCGAAGTTGGGCGAGATGGCATCCCAGCAGGTTAATATTATTTACCATCCCAGCATGTAATAAAATTTAAGCCCGTCACAAACTATGTAAAAAAATTAGAATGAAAACACATATTTTAACACAAAAATCAGGAAATAAAATTTTTAATGGATTACATTGATAAATGATAGCAGCTGGGACAGAAAAGATCAGAGACAGATTAAAAGGGGAGGGGCTAAAGGCCACTGTTAGTTCAGGGGCCTGGATTTTTCGGAAGTTTTTGGTCCCCAACAAAATGAGTGTGCCGACCCCCATTTTATTGAGGGCTGAAAACTTCATGTGGGTTAAAAAGTTCCAAAAAGCGTAAATCGAAGAAATAATTTCAGTTATTCATATTAAACTTGTAGCTTCCATTGTCTGGAGGCCCCAAATCTTTTTTTTTTCCTACCTACAGACATTGCTGTTTTTTTCTCTTAAGTTCCCCTCATAAATGGGCCATATTTTCTAGCAATTTGAACCAAACTATGAATAATAAATTATTTCACTTAAAAAGCTTAGAATAAGACTAGATGGTATGTTGATTATTAATGAGTAAGAGCATTGTTCACCGACTATGACAATATTTTGAGTGCCAAAGATAGTGTATCTGAGAATTTAATAAAAAAAAAAAACCTCTGAACCTTGGCAGAAAGCAAAATCCTTACAAAAAAGTTTATGAAATTCGAATCTGTTCTCATGTGTGTTCTTTGGCATGATATTTTGGAAAGATGCGATAAAGTTAGTACTAAATTACAAAAGCCTTCACTAGATTTGTTAATTGGATGTAACTTTCTTCAGTCACTATTCCATTTCATTGGCAATGAAAGAAATAATTTTGAAAAATATGAAGAAATAGTTAAAACATTAAGTGAAAATCTCCTGGAAGTTTTGTCAAATCACGATCAAATAAAAATATGCAGATGACTATAGCCGTAATGAAACAATTTGAAGTAGAAACATTTAATGTGATTATTGATGAGTTATTGATATATATAATAATTTGATTGTTTTCCTGAATTTATTCACTATATTGAAACTATATTTGGTAATACAGTAAAACCTCTGAATAGCAGACACCTCTGGACCAGATAATCTGTCCGCTATTGGGAGGTACACGCCCGTCTACTAAAGCCATCGCGCAATATGAACTTTGTGGCTGGTATTCTTTTTCTTCGTTTGCTGTTAAAAATAAAGATACATCTATAAATATACCAGGGGTGATTGTGAGGTGACACAAAAACCCCGAAACTCTCAGCTCAGTGCCAATACACATATAATGTATAATATGCACATATAAACTAGCTACACAATAAATAGGCCTTAATGCTTGTGCAGTTAAACTTCGTATCTTTTCTTGTACCCAGTTTTCTTTCACTGTGCAAAATCCTTCAGGAATTGCATCTTTAAAATCAAATTTTGCACTTCATATTATATGTTAATTGAGCAGTCTATGTAGACCAGTTTTACTTGAACTTGAAGCCTACAGTGGATTCCTTTCAGTTTCTAAAAGTAGTTAGAAAATATAATCAAATTATTTGAACTTTCAAAATAATGAAAAGAAGCCTTCCTTTCAGCAGGCTGTTATCTTGAGAGCTTGTTTGATAACAAAAGAAACGCACAAAGTGTCACAAATCGTCTACATTCACCTTTCGCGCGGACATGCAGTGTTTTTAATCAAACACTGTAATTCCCAAAGAAAATGGAACCTGAAGTTTAGTTATCATTTTGTAACATTTTTAGAAATGAAATGTCCAAAGCATCTCAAATTCTTCTAAAACTTAAAAACCCGGAATTCCGGGCTACACCCGGATTACAAACAGGTCTGATATATATTTACATATTTATGTAGTAATAAATTCCGAAAACACATTAGTAATACTGGACACGAAGTTGAATATATGTACGTATTTATAGTAACTTAAATATTTTTGAGTTTTTCAAAGATAAGGGAAAATGCAATTTGCGTACATATGCAGGGCACAAAATTTCCGGTCACCAGCTCGCCATTGGCGAATGAAGAATTGTCGTTGGCGAGTAAAACTTTTCTCATTGAATTACCGCAATTTCGTTGTTAACAGCTGCAGCTATTATGATGATGAAAGTTTTTTGTTTTTTCTTTAATTTGTGGCACGTATGTGGTGCTGCTGATATGCTGAATTTCTTTTCTGTAATGACTTTTTTTTCCCCTTTCCATAAACTGCTAGGTTCTCGGTTCTCGTTTTAAGTCTGTAAAGATCACTCTGCAGGCTTGTTTATAAAAAATAAAAACGTGCACTATTTTAATCGTATTTTTAAAAACTGGGAAGAGCAGTGTTTCTTCTTTGCGAAAACAATTTTTGTAAGTATTTTATTGTTAAAAAAAAGTGTTAATCACTGTCAACGGTTGATCGGAGGATTTTCACCGTCACCGTTAAATTCATGAAATGTTTACCTAATAGAAAAAAATATTTGGAAGACGTGAATGAACAATAAAAAATTATAGTAGGATAAAAATATGATTTTAAACACAGTATTTCTATCCTATTAACCAAATGGTTTAACTTTAGGGATTGGCTCATAAAACGACCGTTTTCTACGCGTCCCCAGTTTAATAGGGCTACAGCTGTTAACTCGTGTGCGGCACATATGGCAACGTTTGCTCTCAAGATGACTAAATTAATACTTCGGTAAAACCTTAAAATTTTATTGTGGGCTTGGGGCTTGGCATCGCAATAAAAATTCGCATACCTCTCCCCTTTCAGTGAACGCATTTTCAGCTTTTAAGACTGAAATCGCTGTCCGCTATTCAGAGGTAAAAACACAGAACCGCCTATACTTTGGGTATTACAAAACTGTCCGTTAAATGGAGGTGTCTGCTATTTGGGAGTGTTCGTTAAGAAGGTTTTACTGTACCAACAACCAACTATCAAGCAGAGCGTTCTTTTCAAAAATAGCCTTGGTAAAAATTAACTTGCGATAGACAGTGCTTCAACAAAAACTTAATGGTCTGGCTAACATGTTATTAGTACATGATATTGCCAAACAGTTATCGTTCGACGAGGTTGTGCACTCCTTCGCAAACCTTAATGCAAGGAAAAAGACATTTTAAAGATGAACTTAAACGCCTGAACTATGCGTAAACTTTTGTTTTTGTGCATTCATTTCTAACTTCTTGTTGTCTATACTTGATTTAATGTTTGTGTTCCTTTAGTATAAAATTTTTGTAAAATATGTTGACGTTTGAAAAGATTTTGGAGCACTTTTGGGGTATACTAGCAAAGTTTATATTCTACACAGAGTACAGTTGAGATTTTTGAGGGGATTTTTTTAGCTCACTTAGCTGTTCTAATGTAATTACTGCCTTGCGTGACAAGTTTGTAAAACTTTCGACACAACTGGGTTTACACTGAAAGACATTGTTTTGGGTACTCATTTTATAAATAAAGCAGACATATTGCTACTGCTATTAAGAGCATTGGTAGTTTACCTGACATGTCTCGAGTTATGTGTCGGGTGATATTTCTGTCATTTTTTTGTAATTTTGCAAAAAACACTGGCAGTTAAACAAGTATTACTACACAAAGACCTGTGTGCTGATACATTTTAAATTTTTAAGAAATTGAATGGCTCCGATAAATTTCCATCTTACCACAATGGAGCATACACACAGAAATGTCTCGAGTTATGAGTTGAGTGATTTCTGTCATTTTTTTATAATTTTACAAAAAACACTGGCAGTTATTACTACACAAATACCTGTGTATTGATATATTTCAACTAATTTTTAAGAAATTGAATGGTTCTGATAAATTTCCATCTTACCACAGATGAGGTATACACACTGCTCACACGAGATTTCTTCAATGTGTTGGTTTGCTGAAAACAATGTTTCAACATCTTTAAACAGACGTTTTAAAGACAAACTCCTGAACTATGTGTGAACTTCTGTTTTTGAGCATTCATTTCAAATTTTTGTTATCTATACTTGATTCAATGTTTGCATTTCTTTAGGAATAAATATTAAAAATAATACATCTCCTTATGTCTGCAAACACATAAGATGTATTTTACAAAGCCTTAACATACATATATAAAGGAAATAGGTATCCAACATATGTATAAGACATATCTATCATATAGTCTATAGGACATTCGTATTTTACAAGTACTTGTGACCAGAAATAGGGGCCACAAAATCTTCAGTAGCCCAGATTCCAAAAAAGCTGTCTGGCACTGAAAAAGATGTAGGAAGCAGGAGCATGGTGTTAGAAATTTTAGCACCTACGATTGTGAGTGCTAAATAAAAAGTTCCTGGCCCCAACGTGGTCTAGGTGAAATTGGCCATTATGCAATTTGTAACTCGTTCTCTAAAACTAGTTGTTACCCTAGTCACAGGACTGGCGAAGAAAATTAGTTAGCAACTGCATTCGTTTACTTAACTTGTTCGGCCAAACAAATAATTTGAACGAAATACATGAAATAAAATCAAACTTGTTTCAATTCTTATGCCTGCCAGATGTTACCAAAACCACTTAATACTAACATTCTCATCATAATGCACTGTGACTTACACAAAACAAAAAATACTTACCGAAAATAAATGCTGCGGTGCTTCTAAAAATCGGTAACAGAATCCTTACTTTGAGACGTCCACGCTTCGTACCTACATGGCGTCCGCGGCCAGTATTCTTTGAGTCTGTTGCCATTCGACAGCACGTAAAAAAACAGGTATTATACCGTAACAGTTAAAACAGTTTAAACACCGTGAACATGTAGTTTACCTACCGAAAATTTACGGTTTATCGCCCGTTCGCGTGCTTACGGTCCGTAAACCGTTTTAATACGGTTGAAACACCGAGAATTCACGGAAATTTTTTACAGTGTACTTAACATTTTCTAAAACATAACCATAATTATATTAAAAAACAATGACGTTTCCTTTGGTGGTGTTGAAACCAGAAAAAAGATGGCGCGACCTTCACTTTGATGACGTCAGTGGACAAATAAATGTTGGATTCAACGAGATAGAAATACGTAGAGCGCTTACGTCGGGGAACGGGTGAAGCCACCGGAAACAAGTGGCAGCCATGTTTGATGAGGTACAGAACGATTTCCGTTCCGTGTTAAGCAAGGGAGTTTTCGTAATATATGGTTTGATGTTAAATAAGGATATAACTCAGAAATTTTGTTATAAACACCTAGGGGGTGAGACTAAAACTTAAACATATCAAATAACGCTTTTCATTGTTAGTTGACGGCAATAGTGTTTTTTAAAAAAAATGATATTTTAATGGATGCAGCTTGCTGTCGTTGAATAAAATCTCATGCCGTAATTTTTTGACATTTCACAAATTTTTTGGAGCAAATTTTCAGTGAAATATAAGTCAGCGGTAATAGAGTAAATGAAAAAAAAAAGAAATACAAAAATAAAAAATACAGTTGCATTCAATCCGCAATTTCGGTAAAAATTTTAGATATTCGTGGGTCATCACCATGAGAATGCTGAATCATCCCACAGCTTATCACTCCAAATACATAGACGCCAAATATTTTGTGAGAGTTTTAAATGAAAAAAAAAGTTCGAAGAAAAACGGAAAGCAAACAATGAGTTTACACAGCCAAGAGGTACCAATATTAAAATACTTTTACCAACTGCCCCTATCTTATATAATCAGAAGAAAACTACTACTTACCTGGTTTTTATTTAATAAAAATTAAAAGTCCTTTGCACTAGGCATGTTTCTAATTTATTTGTTAGTCTTGACATTCGACAACACAGATCTGTAAGCCTTATTCGTGGGTAGGCAAGGCAATTGTGGTAACTTGACCATAATAAAGGTATCTCCCAGCACATACACTAAATACTTAACACAATATAATTCTCACTCTCTCTCTCTCTCTCTCTCTCTCTCTATGTATATATAAGACCCAGAAGAATACCCCATGGGAGATGAATGGATGAAATTCGAAATCATGCAGGAGTGACACGAAGGAGACAGGCTCAAGACAGACAACTGTGGAAGAAACTTGGGGAAGCCTTCATCCAGCAGTGGATTGATAATGGTTGATGTTATACATTTATCAGTAAAAAGAAGTAAAAAAGCACACTCATGTAGTAATTAGACCACGTCAACACTGCACCTTGCTGCAGGAATCAGACGTAGTAGAAATAACCATAGAATTAACCAGAAGTAACCCACTTTCATGGTTCTAAACAAAAATGACATGGAATAAAACAACTCAGGAACCCCAAACCACTCTTCAGAGAAAGACATCTGGAGCCCCGAAGTTAAATCATAGCTTAGGTGTTACCGAAAAAACCCCAGAAGATCCCATGGGAGATGGGTGGATGAAATTCGAAAGCATGTCGGAGTAACATGGAGGAGATAGGCTCAAGACATACGATTGCGGAAGAAACTTGGGGAGACCTTCATATAGTAGTGGATTGATAATGGTTGACAATGATGATAATGATATATATATTGATTATATACAGTATACATATATTGTAATGATAATAGTTGTCAATGATGATATATATATATATATATATATCATCATTGTCAACCATATATATATAGCATAATCATTGTCAACCATATATATATATATATATGGTTGACAATGATGATATATATATAGCATTATCAATCCACTGCTGAATGAAGGTCTCCCCAAGTTTCTTCCACAATTGTCTGTCTTGAGCCTGTCTCCTCCATATTACTCCGGCATGCTTTCGAATTTCATCCACCCATCTCCCATGAGTTTTCTGTCCCTCGAAAACCAGTTCAAAATTTCAGTCGTCCATCGGTGGTCAGTTCTTCTGGCAACATGTCCAGCCCATTTCCATTTCAGTGATGTCACTCTATCTCTCTCTGTATATATATTCTTTGAGTTGTCTGCATTCTTTGCATGTCTTTTTTGGTATCAAAAGAAAAATATTTCTATATATCCTGCTTTTCTTTTTTAGTTAAGGTCATACATACAGTGTATATATATATATATATATATATATATATATATATATATATATATATATATATACACACCTGGTTATGATGTCGCCCACCCTCTGTTTTTCTCTCTATATATATATAAAACATTACGTATAAACATTACTTACCTTTTTCCTGTATTTTTTATTCTGTCAGTTTACTTTTCGATGTATTTTAACAGCAGGAATAGTGACCTTTTTTTGATGAAAATTATTTTATTTATGTATTTACATATGTTTATTTGCTATGTTATATAAACTATCTTCCAAGGCTTATCCGTAAGAAAAAGAATTGAAAATAATTATTCTTAAGTGCAGTTTAAATAAACTTGGTGACCTAATATATGTTGTAGTCAGATATATATATATGTACATATCACTTCTGTAACTACTCTGTTACTTAGGTATAGACAGACATTGGGGCAATATGATGCTCCAAATGGTATTTACAGTTAGCATCACCAGTACCGTGTAGCTAAAAATAGTTTTATGTACTTTTTCAACCTAAACAGACATAATTTTTGGTATAAAAAAATCTTTCTACACATCCTGCTTTTAATATCTGGGCAGGTAAATTTTCTCTGGGCATGTATTATTTTAGATATTATTCAAGCTCTGGGCTGAGTGACCAAAAAATTCAGATTATGGACTTTAATTTTTTTATGGGACAAAAAATTGTATTTTTTTTTTTTTGTTTCAGTATTAAGTATTTAATATTTTTTATTTGCACTTTCATATTTTACTTTTTTTTTTTTAAGAAGCCTAGATTTTTGTTGTCCCAAAGCTGAAATTTTGTAGTTTTCACCTGATATTTGTACACATTTTGGCAATTCTTAAGATGTACTGCACATAGTTTTTTTTTGTTTCAATTTTAAGGGCACAACCTCTTATTAATATGAAGTGAGAAATTAACAACCACTGATTTGCATTCATGATGTGCAAAAAGTTTGGCGAGCAAATGTTTATGTTTTGTGTTGTTATTTTGTGGGTTCCTTCAGCAGTCTTGCTGGAAATACAAGTGCGTCTGATTTGTATTTTAGAGAAAAACAGGCACAACTTGTTCAATTCAAAGAAAGATTGATTTACGTGAGTGATATTTGTTCAATACTAACCTCTCATATATATGGTTGATGCAAAAGGAATAACTGGCAATTACATTCATCATGAATCAGAGGTCATCATGAATGAATGTACATTCATCATGAATCAGAGGTCACATTCTTCAAAAAAAAAAAGGAAAAAAAAAAAAAAAACCACCACCTATCACGCAAAAATCAAATGCAAGTAGGTATTACAAAATGTTGCTAGTCCCTTTCTTTTGCATTATTCCATAATTTTTTTTCAACTGTCATTTCATAACCGTTTGTGCCAGTTTTCATAAATATTTTATGTTGTTTGCATTTTTGAGGTACCATTGTACTCCCTGTTTCCTATTTTCAGTTTTAAATCAATATTGCCTGTATTTTTGCTACCCAAATACCACACACACATTGTACTAACACATTCACAAATAAAGAGTATTCTGTCAAGAAATTTTCAAGCTCTCCACTCTCACTTTGTTGCAGTAATACTACAAATTAATCACTAATCAGAGACAAATGCCTAGAACATAAGCTGGGTGACCCTGTGCTTTAAGATAAAATACTAGATTGTTTCCTGACAGGTGTCAGCAAGCAATAAATTTATATTACCAATCACAATTATTACTTCTGCAATTTAAGTAACCATAAATTGATTGCTTTACCAGTATTTGCTATCTAATGGGCATTAACCATGGGTACATGATCTTTATCACATAAAAAGAAATTGCTGCTTCCTAAGATTTTGAAATATTTGTTGTCTTGTCAGACAAGTTGCATGTACACTGTACAGATTCTAGAATATATATGCAAATGCCATTTGCAAGACATCCTCAGTTTATTGAAAAAAACAAAACATTTACATAGGTAGAAATTGTACCCAAAAAGCCTCAAAGTTGGTAACCCACAGTTAACCTCAGCTTCCCAGAGTATCATTCAGTTTTCACATTGAGTACGACTGTTTACAAAATATAACAAATAAAAAGTCTTAAGATAACACAGATATTGAAATGGCTTATCTGCTGGTTTAATCACCAGCTACACGGAGTAGATGTTTTATTTTTTGTGTTTGATTAACTGAGCATTTACAGCTCAACCTTATTTTAAAATGCTTACTTGTGAAATGTAGTTCCACAATCCTTGTTCCTTTTATTCTTACAATCAAAAGCTGCGCAGTAATATGGCATTTTAAATATCAACAATGTGCTGATAATTGTGATTATTCACGAAACTGTAGCACTAAATTTGTAATGAAGCATAACACGATCGCCGAACAGCTGAAAGAACCGAGGTGACTCCTTGACACACGCAGAATTTGTACCTCATCAAAGATGGCGGGCTCTCCCCGCGTTGGCTTCAGCTGCCTCCTCGGCAGAGAACCAATCACAGAAGCACTCTATGTATTTCTATCTCTTTGGTTGGATTGCAATATTACGGTTATGGTTTAGAAAATATTAAGTATTCCAAGTTATGAAATGAAACTATTTTAATCGATGTTAAAATTTTCCTTCTTGAGAACAAATTAATTGTGAAGAAAATGTGTACAGAAGTTTTTCCTCTGGAAGTATACGAAGCAAAATTACTTGACGTTCACCTTAAAGTAGCAATTCTTGTATGTATGTATGTATGTACATTTTATTTTGAAAACGGCTGTAAGAATTTTGATAAAAGTCGTTAACCTACCGTTTCCTGGCACTAGAAATCGATTTAGCTTGATCTCGACTTTAGGAGAATTCGTTTGGTGGGTTAGATAACTATTCCGAATAATAATGTTTTTAGTGTCATGGCGTCGTTCCATTAATGTTTCCAATGCTTAGAAATCTTATGACGTCACGCGTTGTGTGTGGATACTATTAAAATTTTATGACGTCATACTTTTGCCAGCAGATGGTCGCGATTCCCATCTGCTTCATTACGTCACGCGGTGTGTGCTTATGTCCGCCCGTACGATAACTCGCGTAACAATCGTTTGATTTCGATGAAATTTTACTATCTGGTAGGGTCACACCTGAGAATTAACCTCATTTAAAGTGAACGAAATGGGGTGAAAATAGGAGCGGGATCCATTCCACTGCAGTTATGCGTCAAAACTAACGTAAAAAGGTTCGACTTCGATGGAAGTTTAGTATGTGGTAGGGGACCACCTGGCCACACACCCTATTGAAAATGGGCGAAATGGGGTTAAAGGTCAGGATATAGGAGCGGAATCACTTCCATCGCCGTTCTGCGTCATAGTTTACGTAAAAATGCTTCGATTTGGATGAAATGTTAGTATGTTGTAGGGGCCAGCCTGGGGACGAATTCTATTGAAAATAGGCGAAATGGGGTCAAAGGTTAGGACATAGGAGCGGGATCTATTCCATAGCCTTTATGCATCATAACTTACGTAAAAATTCTTCGATTACGACAAAACTTTATCATGTTCTTTCGGAGGTATACCGAACCGGTTCTGTAGAATATCATCGATATAGGATCAAGGATCAGGGCACAGGACCGAGATTTATTCCACAGCCATTATTCTCATAACTTGAGTAATGATTTCTGGTATGTTGGAAAGCTTATTATAATCAATGCATTGCATGATTTTACTAACTTGTTTGTTTAGTGAGACAGCTGCAGAACACAATTGTGAAGTTTTTCTGTTGAAACCTCAAAATGCCACCACAACCTAGTAGAAAAGAGCTTTTACAGGAAAAATAAATAACCCAAGGTGGAATCCATAGCCCTTCTGAGATAAATATACTATTAGGAATGCAGTTTAACACACCGTCGTCCAAGCGAAATAAGATGAATACAGATAAACAAATAGTTGTCAGAAATTATACGACAATGGCAACTGAAGAGAATTTCGTGGAGTAACAGAGCCAAACTTATCAACACACTAATGGTAAAAAAATGTGCTTATGCACTAATTTTGTTTGATCCACAAAGATCAGCCTTAGCAACAATGGCCAGACTCATGTCCGGATACCTGTGGAACGGTAATGTAAAGGAAGATATTGGACGCCACGTTCTGTACCAAAAGACAAACTGGACTGATTGCAGATTAAAAACCTGAAGATATGGTTCCAAACCTTGTGCTTTTTGCTAATAAGAAAATGGTTGTACAATTGTACATACCCAAATTTCATTTTTTGAGGTATTTAAATGGCTTAGACATTAAAAATTAAGTTACGAATACTGGGCAGTGGACGGGATCAATGAAAAATTATGTCCCTACTTTTTACAAAGAAGAATTGAATTTTAGGCAAGGTAACAATATAGATAATATTAAAAGTGTGAGAGAATTATATTTTTTGAAAGTACCAAATAGGAAAACGGAAGTACACGAATCCAGTGTACCTACATCATATTGTAATAAGAAGGCTTGGAAAAACGTAGCAGGTCGCTTCTTGGACTCCACAAGAAGATACGTTGTTTTTAGGCTGACACATGACGTGCTTCCAACTAGACAGAGAACATGCCGCTAGAGACGTGGGTCTAATTTCCACTGTTGTAGCTGTGGGCTCCTAGACGACAGACTTCACCTATTTGTGAAGTGTGAATTAACCAAGCGTGTTTGGATGGGAGTTTCGTCGTGGAGCGGCTTTGCTTGCCGAGACGGTTCTCAGATCAAAAAGATGTATCCAGTCCCGAAATAGAAAAATGTTGTATATTTAATCATAATAGCTGAAAAAAATTTCAATTATGGTTGGAAAGAAACAGAGTCAATCACAATGAAAAAGCATGAGGCAATAGCCAAGAGGTAATTTGGAGTGTTAAATGAATGATTTGAAAGAGAATAATTACGGATCATGGCAAAATGTCAAAAGCAAATTTTTATAAACCGATGGATGTATTAGAAAAAGACCTTGAGTTTAACTCCAGAGTCTCCAATATTCGTTTGGAGCCAATTACCAAGTATAAATGAGAAATTAGTAAAAACTGATTTATGGGGCTTCTCCATGAATTGTAAGTCTTCAATATTGTAAGACCTAAGGTGAAAGTGTATGAGCGTAAAGGACCGTTAATTCTATTCCTGATAACTTTGCATAAAGGTATTTTAATTATAAAACAAAAATTGGAAAAATAGTAAATATTAAGTGAACAAGGAATTGTAAATAGAGTATATAAAACTTAATCTTGTATAGTTACATCTTGTAATAATTCATAATAAGATTTAAAATAGTTTTAAGAAATCTATAAGGATTTTAAAACAGTATTAATTAGTATTAACGTTTTCTTTCTTTTCAGAGAAATAAGTATTAGTGTCAAATAATTAAAAAAATAAGTAGATTACAAATTAATGAAGGGAGAGAAATCACAGTGCAGAAAAAAAGTATAGTTACAACCTAAATAAGTAGAATTGCGAAACTATTTTAAGGCATATAGTATCCTTAAAGATGTCGCTAAATGTGAACGAGTAATATGAGATAACAAATTTTGGGCTTGGTTTCCTGATGTCCAATCTGCAGTAATGTGTATTTTATTTCTTCTTTTCTGTTGTGCTTCTTGATCTACTTGGTTTACTTACAGGTTTCCCAGAGGATGGTGTCCACCTGCTTTTGAAACAGCCAGTATGGGATGCATCCTGGTGTGTGAAAGTGTGAAAATGAATAGTGAATACGTTTGTGCAGTGTGAAAGAGAATGAAAGACAGCATGAAATTAGATGAATATATGAATTTTTAGACTTTAGACTTGCAAAGCCGTTGCATGAGTTAAATGTCTGAGTGAGGTTTTCGCTGTTTTGTGTGCATTAATCTCTGTGACCCCCTCGCTTTCGGAGGAGTGGGATACAGGTACTTTAGATGTCCTTAGCGGGGTACACTCTGTAGTGTGTTCCATGTGGTGCTTTGATCTTTGGAGACTTGTCGTACTGTTAAAGACCCAGAAATGTAGCTCAGGCATCCGTCATTCAGAAGATATAGAACACCTGAGTGTTCAGATTTAGCTCTATCTGATTAATTGCGCAACAGAGACAATTGAGCATTCAATTTGTTAAACATACAAGGCTGTGATATGGTGCCATTTTTTTAACAGTAGTAATCATAACTTCTGTGCTTCATTCACAACTTTTGGAGATAATTACGTAAGCACGTTTCTACTGAAATTATAAAGCTGACAATAAAATAACCAGATCCCTTCGTGTAGAAAAGTGCATACCTTTTATGTTTCACCCCTAAATGTTCTTTTTAAAATTTGCGGAGTATAATATGCCAAATGTTTGGGACTACACGATTTCACAGTTGCACTGAGAGCTGACTGTACTAAGGTTTTTTTTTATGTTGTTGTTTACTGCTTATTTGGAAATAGGAAAAACAAACTGTTTCAGCAATTTTGTTTTGCCTAAATAATGAATGAATTCAACAACAGTACTGATTTTTTGTAAGATTTTGGATTTTATATAATTATGTAGTTTCTGGATATCTGCACGGTCAATGAACGCCATATTTAGCAGCATTATATTACCTGTTTTTAACGATTTCCGATATGACAGGAGCAAGGTATGACAATAGGAAAAATAAAAAAATGCTTCGAAATATTACATCAGTAATACTGAGCTTCTCAATTCCGGTAGAATCTCTGAAATTTCATTCAACGGATTGTGAGAAACTGAGAGAAATGGTAAATGCATTCAGAATTAAGGGGTTAAATAGGTTTTTGTATAGCTTTTCACCTAAAGCGGTGTATATCTTCTTTCGGTACGCATGTGCTTTTCTTTGTTTGCGATTTATAAATGATGTGTTTACCAAAGAAAAACAAAGAAGAAGAAGAAGAACAAGCTTAGGAAAGTGGGAGTGAGACAGGAAGAAAAGTAAAAATATATACGAAGTTACGGGCGCGGTAATTTTGATTGTACCCGCATGTTTGTATTTATACACACATGTGTATGTGTGGGCATATAACTGTCATAAAACATAATGCACACAAGGGTTTTTTTAGATAAGAAGAAGATGGTGGTATCACACAGCTGATGTATACGATGTGCAATAACGTTTAGGCTAGAAGCTTAGTAAAATAAAATTCAGTAGATTATTCACTAATTCGTGACGGGTCCTCAAAGTTATAATTACGCTTCTGAAACCTAATAAAACCGTAAATAGCACCTCATAAATGTATGATTCCCATTCCAAATTGGGAGAGAAGCGACAAATATGCCGCTATCCGGCTTTGATTTGCTACCTTACTTTGGGTTATTTTCAAAAAGTCCATATAAGTTCTACTGTTCAAACAAATGTTTGTCAAATATGATTTACTCCAATTGGACCTATTCCACACACTGGACGAAAAATCATTCTACAGAGTGCAGAAAAGAAATTTTTACAAACCGTTTCTGTCTGCAGATTTGAAGATTAACACGATGTGAGACACTTTCTTTGCGTTCAGAATTTTCCAGAAGTTCAAAGTATCCTAGACGACACAAAGACGTTACAGCCAGCAAACTTTTATCCACTTCCAAGTAACTTGCTCTTACTTGGAAGTAAATAAAAGTTTGCTGTCTGTGCCCTAGTAGGTTTATGATTTGAAATCTGAAAACCTGTAACATCATGGGATCTCCCGGATGCTCAGCATTTGTGTTCTCATTTGGAAATATAAACTGTTTCTTTGGATTCTTCTATGAAAACACCTTACACATACCGCGCTTTAAATTCCTTGGGCCTACAGCAAATGGAAGTAAGTACATTAGGATCCTTGTACCAAGGGACGGAGACTAGAAGAATTTGCATTTAAATAGAGATATCACTTATTTAGAGGTTCCGCTTAAAGAAGATGTCATTGAATGTGCAATTCAGAAGCAGAGTTCATGTTACTATTTATACACGGTCAACGACCTTTTAAACCTATTTCCCTAAATATTTAAATTTTGTGTAATACATCGAAATATCTTAATATTGGTGAAATACAGTATTTACCAACAAGTAATTGGACACCCCTGCAATCGACGATATCTGCGGTCCTAACACACGTCACGGCCGCCGCCGTTAAATATCGTGTGGGAAACAACAACGCAACCAGTCGCATGCAAGATGCCACGCAGTTGGGAGCTCTCTGTTTTCAAGAAAGGTGTAATCTTCGGGTATCACAGAAATGGCCGATCCATTCATGACATATCCAGCGAGTTGAAGTACCCAAAATCGACAGTGGCCTACGTGATTGGCAAGTGGAAGATGAGAGGTGACTGTCGGAATGTGCCCCGACCCGGCAGACCCACAAAACTGGGAGTTAGAGACAGACGGTTGTTGGCCAGAGAAATTCGGAAGAACCGCACAAAATCGATGGGCCACATCCGCGAGGAATTTCAACCGGCATCCGGGAGTGTTCGTTTGATGAATACCATCTGTAAGGAAGCCCATCTGCTCGGTTATCATAGACGTGCTGACGACCACAAGCCTTTGATCACCAAGTCCAATAGCGCTGCTCGGCTTACGTGGTGCAAAGAACGTCGACAGTGGACCGTTGAATAGTGGAAACAGGTTCTCTGGAGCGACGATCTACCGTTCGGATGGCAGGGTCTGGGTTTGGCGTCTGCTTGGAGAACGCCTCCTGCCGGAATGTATTGTGCCAACTGTGAAGTTCAGAAGGCGGTGGAATTATGCTGTGGGGATGTTTCTCCTGGTATGGCACGGAGCCCTTGGTCACAATTCCTGGTAGACTCAACGCCGAGACCTACTGCAACATTTTGGATGACCATGCGCTTTCTATGTTGTGGCAGTTTTCTGAGGTGGACCAATGTTACTTTCAGGATGACAATGCCACCTGTCATGTTGCGAGGTCCACCATGGCTTGGTGTGGTGACAATGGGGTTAATCAAATGGACTGGCCTGCGCAGAGCCCGGACCTTAACCCTATCAAGCACCTCTGGGACGAGTTAAAGCGTCGACTTAAGGGGTTCCCCCACCGTCCGAAATCGGTGAAGGTACTGATCTGTCTTCTCTAAGTCGAGTGGAAGAAAATGCCACTAGCCGTCGTACAACGCCTGGTTGAGAGTATGCCCCGGAGGGTCGCAGCTGTAATCGTCGCTTGTGGAAGCTCCTCCAACTATTGAAGGTGAATAAACTTTCTTTTCCTTTGCTATCACAGGTGTCCAATTACTTGTTGGTAGATAGTGTACATGCAAATTACTATACAAGGAGCCTACTTAAAGACTACGCATTACGAAATAAAGTGAAATTTTACCAAAAAAAGGTAATACGAATTGTATATTTACTTTCTTTTAAGAAAATTAAACTGCAAACTTTTATTTTATAAAATTGAGCCATATCTATAATCGCTTCATAAGATCGTGAGCAGTCCCAAAGGCGCAGTGGTCTAAGCGTCGGTTTCTGATCATTCGTATCAGATGGGTCCGGGTTCGAATCCCGTGAGGCATGGTTGTTGTGTTTGTCTTACGGTAACTCTTCTCTCCGTACGCTGGAACCAGTGACCCTAAATTAAAATTACGAACTAGTGACTGCTTAGAGCCCATTGAGTTGTTCCCGGTGGTCGTTAAACCAGAAAAAAAAAGAAAAAAAAGATTATGGGTGGAAATAAGTTTTACTATTTAAAAAGATCATAATATTACCTTTTGTGCGCGACAGTGAATATATTGTTTGTTTAAGTAATGATATGCAGTGGGTGATCATTGAATTATGATCATCTACCTAATACTTCGTCGGTCTTCCTTTCTCAATTAGTACAGGAGTTCTCCGACGTGGTACCAATTCCAAAGGATGTCGGACACAGTTAATGGGTATGTCCAACCAAGCTTTATGTAATACATTCTTCAGTATTGGTATGGAGCTGATTAGAATATCCAAATGCCTGATAAGTTGTTCCATATTGTCCCAGAAGTGATCCATAGGATCGATATCGGAACTCCGGAGGCCAATCTATGAACTGGAATTTTAAAATATTTTCCTAAATCATTCTTGCACAACATTGCACCTGTGGCTTGGCACAATGTCAAATTGGAAGTCACAGTCTCCTTTCGGGATAAAATTGCAAATTTGCTGGGTGTAGAGAGTTCTCAAGCAATTCAATACAGTGGGCACCAGTAATACGTTGTTCGGCTTGCGGCATGCACCAGCAGTTCACGTTCTTGACATACAATCTGGCATCACGTGTTCCCTCGCTGCTTATGAATAGTCGAGACTGAGCAGTGAACCGTTACGGCAAAAAGCTTAACTTATATATTAGAACTTCACTTGTAAAATTCACTCCTCATTGACTGTTTAATGATAACACAACACCAGATGTTCTCTCAAAACTACAAATGACAAACCATGACATTGAAGCAACAAATGCGATAGCCTACTTAGAATCCTTTTATTAAAACGTATGGCGTCGCGCGTCGAACGACGACAAAATAATTTCCGTTCTGTAAAATGACCGGAAATAAAAAATTATTAATCAATTTTTGTTTTCACTTAAGTACTAACTTCAGATTCAGTTTCGATTGCTATGTTTGTTTAGACGATCGGCCACTAAAATAATACACTAACTATATTAACAAATATATACCCCAGACACATACACCGAAGATCCAGACATATAATACTTAAGTATGTTATAATGATTAGCAATTTATTTTACCATGAAATTTTGAATGTTTTTCGCGAAACAGAAATGGAATAAAGCACCACAGAACAGAATGAAATTCAATTGGTGATTTGTAAAAGTCAATTGTAAAAAACAATTAAAAAGCAACAACAGAAATATATTCAATAGACAAAACGTTAATGGTAACTGCGTAAAACTGTGTAGGTTGTCGTCTTTTATAAATAGCAGCCTGAAAATGCCGAGGCATCGAATCCACCAGATGCAGGAGGGTTTCCCGAGGTAATGCCATCCATGCCTGCTGTAGCATAACACTGTCTACAACTCCTGCAGAGACTTCGGTACAGGATTCATGGATCTGGCGTTCCCTCTACTTCATCGCATTGATCTTCCACAGGGTGCAAATCTGGAAAGGTTTGGTCCACTTAATGGTTCCAGAGTCAGATATGTTTTCGTCGAGCTATACCTATGTTGTTGAATCCATGTTAGGCGGCACATCTTCCTGATGAAGCAGACCATCGGGCGCAGGGTACGCGGAAACCATGAAAACATTTTGATCTTTATGCAATTCATGCTGGTAGCGCGCAGCTGTTTCGGATACCTCCAGACACACTGAGGGACGTAATGCGTCCCATGTGAAGACTCTTCAAAACATCACAGAGCCCTCCACCCCCCTGAATGTAGAAGACCTCGCACGGCGAGGTCATTTTCTCATGTGTCACCCCCCCTTTTAGCCCTGTACAGCTGCATCTAAATTTCTTTTGATAACAGACTCGCAGCGACCATGCAGAGTTGCAGTTTTTATGTTCCTAGTACCAGGCGAGTAGGTTTAGGGCGTCGGCCCATGAAGCCCACGATGTTTAGCGAGCGCTGTACCGTTCTTCCTCTGCTTGGCCCTCCGACATTTCCCCTGGATATGATTTGCGACGAAAGTAATGAAAACTCAGGGAGATATCTTATGAATAGGAAAACAGTGCAAGTGAAAAAATTATATGTACGTGCTAATTTAAATGTTGCAACGTCGAAAATAAGATGTACTATTCCATAATTCTTTAAAAGTCTCCTGTTGCAGTTGTAAGCATTCGAAAATGTTTGTCCATAAAGGTAACATTCTGAACTATTTTGTAATAAAAATAGAGGAAGGTGAATATCTCCGTTTCTGAATATCAGAGGAAAGTAACTTTGGTATAGTGAAGGAAATGCAGAATATATACTTAGAAAATTCAGGTGGCACCTTATTATGATAAATAAAAACATGATAAAACTGTTATTAAAGTTAAGTTCACAGAAGTTGCAAATGTAGTGTTCATAAAAATGTATGAATATTGCACTTCCTAAAGGAAATCATGGTGGCATGCAAATTTAGTTACTTCTGGAAATCGGCTATCAGCGTGGGTAGCTACCTCATGTATAAATTAGTATCATGGCAACACAGCGTGCGAGCTCCTAAAAAATTACTCTGCCAGAAGTGCAAAACCGGTCGTTTGACTTCTTGATCTAGAAGTTTGCTGAACGTTTTGCTTTCAGTGTGGAATTAACCTGAAATGCTGTCAAGAAGAATTCTAAGCATTGACAACAAAAATAGGGATGTTGCCATGTTGCAGACAGGTTCAATGCTGATCGATGTGACTGCTGGTTTAAGAGTTTCACAAACTGTTGTAAGTTGTCTACACACAAGATTTCCGCGCCGTGGTAATTTTGTATCGCCCGAGGAATGGTCACCCGAGGATAACCACCGCGAGTCAGAATAAGGAGCACGGAGATTAATGCTTAGAAGAACGCATGCAAAACTTTCTCAGCCATTCAACCATTGGAACGGTCACGAGTATTAAACTTTGAAAAAAGCACATTGGCATTAGTCTCCATCAAAAACTGACATTTAGACCACAATTTATCCACACACTCCTTGCACAGTCATACATGCTATTTTGGAACACACCACTGGAATGTAAAATCCGTCTCGAAAACCAGGAAGCACAGGATTTCTAAGAAACGAAAAGACTTCCACTTAATTGAAGAGGATCCTGAGAAATATCATAAATCTGAGTATAAATATATCATATTTTAAAGATAATAAACTAACAACTATAAATGTTTTGAATATTAAATGTTATGAAGAAATAAATTTCTTCAAAACACGTTTAAAAAAATGCATCAACTGGAAAATTTTTATATCCTTGGCTGAAATACACTTATCCTAAAAAAAAAAAATTGAACCCAGAAACACGTGTCGGATTGCAATGCAATTCGGGAGGAAGGTAAATGTTACCAGGAACAATAAATTATTAAACTTTGAAACAGATATGGAATACATGTATTGAGCTACACGCCATTAATAGTGGCGTTGGGAAGCCATGTTTGATCTCACAAATATCAGACGTCTTGCCATGGAGTTGTACAAGTTCCTAATGGTGCCCCACGATAATCCATCCCATGCAGCTTAAATCTTCTCACGCAGTTCCTAAAGATTGTGCGGTAGAGTGGAGTGTGGATAGCGAGTCAAGTAGCATCCCACACATTTTTAATCGATGATAGGTCTAGCGATGCGGCTGGCAATGGCAGAGTGTCAGTGCCTTGAAGGGAAGTTCTCGAGACAGAAAAAATATGTGGACAAGTATTGTCCTTTTGGAAAATTGCACCGGAGGCAACGTACAGAAAAGGCAGTTGGTTGCAGGACTTAATTAACGCAACATTGGGCGGTCAAAGGGCCTGTAATGAACACCGAAGTTTATCTGGCATCGTAGGCAATAGCGCTTCACACCATGACACCAGGGCTTCTGGACGTGTAAGGCTCCATAACAAACCGCTCAATTTGGGGCTGACCACGGTGCCTCCATACACGGATTTCTTGGTTATCTCCTCCAAGACAAAAGCGGGACTCATCACTGAAAACCACACGCTGCTATTCTGCGTGGCTCCACGAGAATTTGGCAAGATAGCATTGCAGGCTTTAGAGAAGATGAAATGGTGTTCAGAGCAGTCGTCGTAACGGTCTGCGTATGTTTAGTTGTACGTTGTGCAGTGTTGCCTTTCATGCATCCAGCACTAATCGCAGGATGCGTGGAGGGCACCACTGCTCGCTACATATCCAAAATCTGGGCCTGTTGTGTCACTCCGCGCATGTCGGACAACCAGTCGGCCCTTCCTTACCCTGATTCGTCTTGGTCTCCAGAACCTTTCTGTCGCTGCTGCTTACCTTGCACTATCCGCTTCCGATAACAACGTGTTACGGCGATATCCACTTCACTGGTATTGCTAGCAATACGGAGATAAGACCACCTTGCTTCCCAGACTCCCACGATGTGGGCCCTCTGAAACTCCTCCAAATGCTGAATTACTTGCGCACTTTTCTCCGCGGCATACTTCACTTGCGAAGGATAAGCTGGCTGTTGGGTCACTCCGCGCATGTCGGACACACGTCGGTCCTTCCTCTCCGTGGTTCGCCTAGGTCTCCCAGACCCTTCGTGTGCTACCTTGTTCTATCCACGGCCGGCAACAGTGTGCTATGCTAATATCCGTACAACTGGCATGGCGCGCGATACGGCTATAAGGCCATTCCCCTTGCCGAAGCCCCGATGATGTGGCCCCTCCCGAACTCCTCCAGATGCTCGAATTGCTTCTGAACATTTTTCCGGGGCATACTTCACTTGCAGCTGATGCAACCAACACACTAGCACGAGTCAGAATGGAAAGCAAGCACAAAGGGACGACCTTATATCGCCTATCAGGCACATATATGCCCCTCCTTTCTGGAGTTGGATGCTCGGCCGAGCGCTATACTTGAATAACTTGCATGTCTCACGATGTCAAACCTACCCATCAACTTTCATTACTGTCGGTTGCTTCCTTCTGGGTATAACTATTTTCTTGACGATGATTATATATTATAAAATTACAGGTTTTGTCATTAAAAACCGACACAGGGGAACCTCTATTCACGAACCTGATTTTCAATTAACACTTCATATAAAAGGTCTTTGTCTGCTGGAATGGGTTTCATAATCCATAGAGTTGACTCTAATTTGACTTAGTTTGAGCACTATATTTTCACCTCTAACCTACCAGCAGACAGATGCGATAATCCCCATGATGACGATGTTAATATTGATCCCATTTCTGCATTCCCTCCAGCCAAAACCAAACTTAGAATTCTTGCTGCAAGGACACATTCTCATTCTTCGTATCGTCATCTGGTCAGGCCAACTCTGATAATGAAAATCAGATAACGATCCTGTCCCCAGAAGTTCAATTCTTCACCTACCAGGGATAGGATCAAATATAAATATAGGTACCCTAAAAAAAGAGGAGTTTTCTGATGTACCCTAAAAAGAGGAGCTTTCTGATGTTGAATAAACCGAAAGGTATCACATGAGTCCTTGTGATGCCTACAAATAAACTTTCGGTAAAAGAAGGCACTACTCGTTTAAGAATATCTGGTGTACATATAAGAAGTTTACTATGAATATAATCGAAGGCACTTGCCTTAGTGAAAGATCAGGGAATTATTTAAATGGCGCATTAGAAAAGAAATTTGCATATACTTAGCAGAGTGGTTTAAACAACGAAGAAATGTAAGTTTACAGCATTTTAAAAATAACGCATATGTCTCCAGAATGTATATAAAAAATTACAAATAAAAATGGTTTGAGAAGATTTAACCCAAATTTAGGGCAGGCGGTGTTGAGGATATAATGCTGAACAGCTCATTCGAACACTCTCCAGAAAGAGCAAAGTACACAGAGAAAAGAAAACAGTTACAAAAATGCACCAAAAATTCGTCGTCAAAATTATTTACCTTACGTTTAAATCTCACAGGTCTTATTAAGACTGACTACACTAATACTGGAATGTAAATAATATTATTACGTTTTTTGAGGGCTAGGATTAACAACAAAAAATAAAGTACCACTTTCTCAAGAACAATCGTTTCCAAAACGGTTGGATCTTTTACAATGAGCACGTTTACATGCAGATGAAACATAAATCTCGCCACAAAGATAGACTTAAAGTCACGAACGTCGTGCTGTCAGCAGAACCGTTATTCAATAGTTCATCAACTAACTGCTGAGTAATACCCATCTACGGTTCATTCTATTTTGACCCGAAATATCAGTAAAGAATTCAACACACTGTGTCTTTAAAGTGTTCTGTCCATTCGAAAGACATGTCTCATAAGAAAATGGCATTGTACAAATCGAATTTTATTGGCGCTGGGAGCAGAACGAATGTGCAACAGAACTCCGGAAAAGTGGTATTACCAGAAGAATTAGAGTACACACCGCTTTACATTTTTCGTCGGCAACAGTATGAAAATAACCTCACAAAAAGGTAGATCACAAATACCTTGTTAAAATAAGTCATGCAAATGAAGGCGGAACCACGCTATCCTGAACGTTCTTTTTATATGGGCAGGATGTTCATGTCCCAGGGGAAATAGAGGCATATTTGTGAATTTGATTAGTGTTGGACTAAGGTAATGTTCGGTACCACTCACTTTTCCGGCCTTTCTTATAGCCCCATTCGGGTAGCAGTGCAGTAGCATTTCGTACAATTATCATGCATGAATGGTTTGAGGAGCATGAGTGGTGCTTCAGTCATGTCCACTAACCTCTGCAGTTTTCTGAACTTCGAAACAATATTATTTCACAAAGGCAAATAAAGATGCATAATAACACTCTTGCCTGCATTCTCAAAAGGAATATAAAAGTTAGTGCAACTAAGCAAGTTGCATATTTAAATGTACAATATAAAAATGGATATTTGATATAAGTAACATTATTAACTGGTATTGTATTTCAGTTAGTTCTTAAAGCAATTGCTAAAAAACAATTTACACCGCATTGTTTGAAATAAAAGGCTGAATTATAAACGTCTTACCGCTGTTAAGTAAAAAATCGACTGCACCGTATGCCGTCCGAATACCGCTCTTATTTATCATTATCATTATTTTCCTAATTGGTTTGTACAGAGTTTGGAAATTTTGATATTGTGCCTTTTAGAAATATTGGAAGAGTCGTTTATCTTTGGAATTTTCACTTCTGCATACTTCTGCTTTCCTTTTCACTAGAAAATATTTTTTTTTTTTGGTTGGGAGTTTAACATCCACTCTGAGAATGTCGATAAGTAAAAAAACTCGTGCGTGTGTAAGAGAAACACATCCAAGCCTCACTTGGAAGGAAACCGATAATCACGAAGGACGAATGGTCAGAAGCGAATGGTTTAAACCCCTACACCACTGAGGTGGCGCATGCCGTTACCGTTTTACTAAGAATACTGTTTTAATGGGTTACTGACTACACAGTCGAGGCACATTATTGTGACCACCTCCTACCTCTGTCATCAGTAGCACGCATCCATTGAAAAAAGGCACATGCCGTTAGTTGTCTTGGAAGGTATATAAGGTGTGTTGTAGGCAATATGAAAACATATCACTCGTTGTTAACATGGATAAAAGGAGCGATTTATCAGATTTGCAAAAAAAGAATGATTATCGGCTTTCGGGGAAAGGGTGGCAATATTTCTGAAACAGCGCCGTTTGTGAACTGTTTGCGTGCTGCTGTGGTAAAGTGCATCGTGATTGGAGAAATGGCAACAATGCGAATAAGCGACGTGGGAACTGCTGAGAACCACGTGCTATTGATGTGACAGGTGGACTCCGGCTTCGATAGTCGTGATGACCGATTGACATGCTACAGTAGAGAATGTCACTGGCCGAATGAACCAGGGGGCTTCCGCAAGAATGTCTAAAACGACAATTCAGCGAACCCTGCTGCGCATGGGGCTCCTTGCGGACGGATGCTCACTGCAGAAAGATAACGAAGGTGCAATGGCAGAAAAGGCTTATATTTGCACTGCAGGATAGTAATTAAACTTCCGCTCATTGGCAAATATCGGCCTATTCCGATAAGCCTCGTTCAAAGGAATGGACGTTGGCGTAAAAGGCGAGAAACATCAGAGAACAAACACTCTTCAACAATTTCTGGAAGAACCCAAGCTGTTAGAGGCAGCGTTATGGTTTGTGGAATGGTTTCGTGGCATTCTCTGGGATCACTTATACCTGTGGAAGTCACTACAAACCGAATTTGTTATGAATCCATCCTTGCAGAACACGTACACCAATACATGGTGATTGTCTTCCCTGGAGAGAATAGGATCTTCCATCACGATAAAGCGAAGTGTCAGACAGACAGAAATATCAGAGAGTGGTTGCAAGAGCACGATCACGACTTCAAAGTACTTCCCTGGCTTCCTATATTCCCCAGACCTAAACCTAATTAAGCATCTGTGGAACCATCACGATCATGTTGTTCGCTCTATGGTATGTCCACCACGCACCCTCCAGCATCTCTCAGATGCACTGCACTCAGCATGGCTCCACATAACTGTTAACACTTTCGAGCACCTTTTTGACTCCCATCCCTTCTAGCTGCTGTCAACGCTGCTCACACCGGTTATTCTGGATATTCGCTGGTGGTCACAATAATAAGAGTCGACCGTGTTAATATCATTCTGGAGTCGTTCATTAAAATTTTATAAAACTTTTTGATTTCCTTTATGAAATACCTTAGATAACTTTCTCTCTATTTGAATATATTTAAAAGCTTGCCAAACAAAGCAACTTTCTTTTTATGGTTAAGGTAACTGCTTTTTTAAGATCCCGATTGACTACATCTGTCCGCGGTTCAGCCACGTTAAAACTGAAGACACGAGCTTCAGCTTGAAAATCTGTCTTAGCTACACGGCTGACGTGCTGCCGTATAAATGTCATGAGTGGAAAAAGGAAATTAATGCGAGACTTGCAAAAGCGGCCTTGCTCGCGCTAAGAATATCGAATTAGAAGAACTTTCATATTTCGTTCCCATAGACTTTTGTGCATAATACCATGGTAAATTCACTACGCTCTCATTTAATGTCAAACGCCTTCTGCAGAAGTGTGATTTTCAGGTTCCAGACATGAAGCGTATAATTATGAAACCCTAACATCCCTCAGAACAGAAAAGGTGCACAACCAAAGGATGACATATTATGATTGAACTTATAATGAGAATTATACCATACTAGATTAGCAAATGCAAACAAGATAGCCATGAATACAAAAAAAGAAAGATCCCATGTGTTCAGTATGCAACAGATATATTTTGTATACTGACATTAAAAGCTGATCTTTGCCAAAAAAAATTACAATTGGTATCAGCTCCGTTTTAAATTCAATCAGTTATATTCTATAGTTGCATAATTGCTAGATGCATTGGTAACTAATAAAAAGTTAATGAAATTTCCCCAACATTTTGAATTGGGAAACGACATATTTTCAAAAGGAAACGTGGTTCTCTTACTTTATTTCCGAAAGTTCTCACCGATATTTTCGTGTGCGTTTCATGCATTATAAAAATTATTGATTCCAATTGGAAGTATACGTGTTGAGAACTAGATGCTAACCATTGGTTTCCAAGATTGGATAATACATGTGGAATCCTGAGCTGTGGGGTGCTATATCATTGAAATACTTAGGGCAATTCGTAATTTTCCAGAGTCCTATCACATCTGTAAAGTACATATCCATTATCGGGGTTCACCTGCACCCAGTGTTTCCGGCATTTTTCTGGAATGACCATCTCTCGTATGATGAAGTAACGGTGAATAGTGCTAAACAAGTAACGTTGTGGTTTGCAGATCATGACGTACAGCAACTACCATGAACATATGAACTTCCAGACCGAATGTTATTTGAACATTTTTGGAATAACTGGACCGAAAGGTCAGAAAAGACTTTCCACCTTTAAAGTCATCGGCACAAATGGGATATATCACGGAAAATGATGTTTTTCGGTTATAATATCTAGTTCCAGTAGTATTATGTAAAACAACTTAGATTTTGGTTTATTATTCGCAAAATAAATTTAATATAATATTATGAATTAAAGTTTTCTGTGTATGGTTTTATGTTATACCTTAAACTTAACTTAAAGCCTATGATCAGGCATAACCTAAAAGACGAGTAACTGTCCTTCGCGTTAAAGTATGCCACGTTTGTTTAACCATTATTCGATTTGGGTTTGTAAATTTAAACATAGCCATGCACTTAAACATCCTTACCAAGGGCCACGTGAATAGCTGCAAGTTAACACCCAAATGGTGCTTTTTCAGTATAATACGGATGTTGCACAAATCTGCGGTAGTTAAACCATATCACAGATGATAAAATGACCTTCTAAAACGTTTAAGCCGTAAATCTCGTACGTTTAGTGCACATTTCGCCATCAAGATTTGGCTTCAATAGAAGGAAAATCTCAAGAATTTTTATGTAGTGTGGATGTTATTGCATATGATCACATAAATATTGTTTTATATTTCGGTTGCTGTTGTTGTTGCCGTTCCATTGATATCTTGCAACCATTAATTGCATTACGTTAGCGAAAGGATTTCAACTGTTAATGAAATATTTCACATGGTAAATGAGGTTAGAAAATTTAAAGTAAAATTGTTCAGATCACACTTTCTCGATAACAGCATGCCATTGTTCTATACACCTTTTCAGGGTCTTCTTTGTGTCCTCTGAGGACGCACTCTCGACTGTGGGGTAGACTAAAAGCACATGTCTCTTGTCTCCCGTCTTTTTCTTTTTCTTTTTATTCTCAATCGGGGCGGGCGAAGACCCTTTTGCCGTGCTAGCCCCTTTTCTAGTCACTTCGGCGTAGGAAACCACTTTGGCGTCGGCGCGGCAGCTCGACTCCTGCCGAACAGACAGCCTGCCGAACAGACAGCCTGCCTTCAAGATAGGCCGCCCGAGCTGCTTTTTCGAAACAAGCCTCTTTAATACTCTTCAGTGCCGCTTTCACCTTTTCTCTCCCTGAGGAAGTGACCCGCGAGTCCTTGAGAACGGAATCTGTTTCCCCAATGAAGATGAGAATGCGGCCCACGAAAGCCTCTGGTGTTAGCACCGGGAGTGTCCTGGTATGCTAGTTGTCCTCCAGAGGTGTCTCTGGAGGATCAGCGGACGACCCCTCAAGAGCCCGAACAGGTTCAGGCTGGGGTGGTGTTATACATTCCCTTGCCATTAGCGGAGGTGGCAAGGGGGTGCTTACACCACGTTCTGACTGAGAAGGCTCAGTCGAGAGAGAGGCTCTCTTCGTGGGTGTAGCGGCTTTAGAGCCCTTCGCTGGGGGAAGCGTCTTTGACGGTGTCCTCATGGCATTGGGCTCCACCTTCCGGCGGTTCTCGGAAGTGGGGCTAAGCCCTTTAGCACTGCCGACGTGGCTTGGTAGCGCTTCGGCCACTACGTTCTGCGTCCGGGTTGACCCGGACGATTTGGGGGCTGACCCCTAAGGTTTTACTTTACCCTTCTAGGTAGTTGACATCTCTGTGAGAGAGATAAAAAACACAAATTTCTTCTAAGTACTGAGTAGGCACCCTGGGGTTCTCCCACTCAAGTCTAACCTTAGAATCCGGGCGCTCGGGCTTTCGGCTGACAAGGGATCAAAGAGTCATTTCGTCAGCGGGTCCGGAACGACGTCGACGTACCCGAATCTGATGACAGAGTCTCTATGCGGGCTGAACGGAACTTCGCCCTTACAAGGGCGTTTTCTCAAAGTCCCGTCACTGCTCTAATTGATAGGTAACATAATGTTACCCTATTCTAAAAAAATAAAAATTCACAAGAGTGGGATGATTCCCCCTCTCGTGCTTGAAATAGTCAGTTCTGCTTAGCAGTGCAGTATTGCTCAACCAAGTCAACACAGAGAACTCTCACCTGGTCAGCATCAGAACGACGGGCCTCCACGTTTATAAGTGAGTCACGGAAAAATTATCACCGGCCGCCAACGGGAATTGTACCCAAAGACTTACAGTTACGCGCCGGGCATACTACCACGGCACCACAGCTGCCTCGATATCTCCAGACTCACATAAGACTAACTGCGAAACCACATGGCAGGTTACTTCTTGGAGCACCCCACAATGCTGGGGATTAACCAAAAATGGTAATCAGCAACTGAACAAATAACTAGGTAGCAAATGAGTAATTAATACACACAATTCACGTGGATCAGGAACATCAAACAGATGTCATCGGTCTTTCCAAGTTTATAAGTCAGTCACGGAAAAATTCTCCTGGAACCGAATCCAGAGCCTTCCAGCTACGCGCCGGGCATGCTACCATTGCACGAAAGCGACCTCGAATTCTCCAGATTCACATATCGAGGCCGGTGTGGGGCAGTGGTAGCATGTCTGGCTCGTAGCTGGAAGACCCTGGATTCGATTCCCGGTGGCGGCCGAGGATTTTTTTCCCGTGACTCAGTTATAAATGTGGAAAGAGCGATGACTTCTTCTTTTTACAACGATTGTTTTTTCCCAAGAATTACAGAAAAGTACTTATTGAAAGCATTACTCTACGACTTTCATTTTATGAGCCTGGTTAAATTCTTGATGACTACGCAGTGTCAAAAGTTGATTAATAAAAATTACTTATTCCTGTCAATAACTATTACTTAATAACCACATTAAAATAACTTATTCCTGTCTATAGCTAATACTGGCATTGCACCGTTTACAAAAAAAAAATGTTCTATCTTTTATCAAACTTTATAAAGTTTCCAAATTCTAATGTAAAAACGAGGAAAAGGAAATTTCTCAGCACACCCAATAAAGATAGAAAATTCTTCAAAGAAAGAAGAATTTTGTATCCGATTTTTTTAACTTCACACATGCAACACGAGATTTTTCCTTCGAAAGAAGCAGAGGCTAAAGGAATGTGTGCGGAGACGGAATCTTTTACGTTATCTTACAGATTATTTACGAATTCTCCGTTAAATGGACTGTTATAATTTCAGGAAATATGCTGTATATTTAACAGCATGATATAAGAATTTGCCGGCAAAAAGTTTTATTTAAAAAGTCGAAATTCAAAATTCAGTTCGTAATAATGAGTGTCTTGGATTAAGTTTTAAATATTTACACATCTTAGAGGAAATATTTTCTATGGACCGTTCTTGATGCGCAGTTCCGTAATGCATAAATTATTATCTGAATTTGGAATGTTTCCTTATTCCAATGCAATATGGTATTAAAAAACTTATCATTTGAGTCTGTTAAGTGTATATAAAGTTCCACACATAAAAAAATAATCGTCAGATTTACTGAATCAGTTCGAATATTATCTATCCCTAATCGAACACATGAAGTAGATAGTCTCTGTCCTTCCGAAACCTAGGTAGGCTTAGATATTTACATCTTTTTCGTAACTGCGATGCTCTTCCAAACATTATATGCAATACAGATATTGAACTAAGCGTGTTAATTTTGGTACAGGTAATTTCACAACGATTTGTTAGCGGTAGAAGCCTACTTAGAAGCACAGTATAAGTAATTACTAGAGTTTATTGGAATTTCCCATTGGGAAAAAATTAATGTTCTTTCTTTTACGGACACTATACTGTCAAATTAAAACCCGTTATTATGACTTTACCTTATACTAAATTTAAATAATAATTCATAAAGATATATTACTGAAAATTATATCTTAAGCGAAAAGATAAACATATATTAAACAAATATGAATTGCAAATACAAGGATATAATATGGCACACTCCGAAGGATATGACCTGTATCGAACCGAAACGTATGTTTCAAAAAGTCAAACACAATGTCGTTTTGATATTCAAACAGAAAAAAATAAATGGATATTTATAGCAGCAGCCCTTAAATATTTCTTCAAATAAGAAACACATCCCATGCAAATTGAATACTTACTACGGTTACTCCCATGCCGACCAGTTGTGATACAAAGATGTATTCTTTTCTAGTACATTATCAAGAGATTTGTTATTCAAATTCAGAAAGAAATCTAACAGTTTGATGTATATGATTTGAAATAAACATCAAGATGTGTTATGGTTTTTAAGTATTCCTGGAAATCATCGAATACACACTGCCGGACAATTGCTAAGGACGGATGACAATAGCAAAGATAGCAACCATAAAATGGAAGGCAGGAAAATGTGGAAATTAGCATAAGTGCGGGATACAGTAAGACGTGTTGTGCGTATGCAAATTTTCGATTGCCGAAATTGTTCGTGACGTCATAGCGCTAATAAGAGATATAAAGGATTTGACGCCTATTGACCGTTGTTGTTCAAACGCAAAGTTGAAAGGGAAAGAGTCAATTGACGAACTTGTAATTTTCAGTATGTCTTCCCGAATTCACCTAGATGATTTCACGCGTGGCCGTATTATTGGCAAGATTGAAGAAGGGCGAAAAATAACAGATGTTGCCAGGGAGTTCGACGTCAGCCACAGTGTTGTTTCAAAGCTTTGGAAATCATTTCAAACAAATGGAGAGTGTAGCAAACGTCACGGGGGAGGTCGTGTTTGCAGTACGACACCTGCAGAAGATCGGTACATAGTGCTATCAACAAAAAGACACCGGCGCAGCACAGCTAGTGAGGTAGCAAATCAGTTTATGGCTGCTACAGGCAAGCGGATCTCCCGAAAAACTGTCGCCAGACGTTTGCATGAAGGAGGACTATACGCCCGCTGTCCTTTTGTAGGCATCCCATTGTCCACACGTCACCGTACCGCCCGTTTGCAATGGGGCCATCAACATCGCAATTGGACTGGTAACGACTGGTCTGCTGTCCTCTTCTCAGATGAGAGTAGATACAGTGTATCGTCTGATTGTCGACGCCAACTGATCTGGCGTGATAATATTATTGCATATTGTCCCTCAAACATACAGGAAAGGGACCGATATCCGACATGTAGTGTCATTATATGAGCTGGCATCATGATCAATGGCCGTACGTCCCTCTATGTGCTTCCAACTGGGACTATGACTGGCCAACGATACATTAATGATGTTCTGCTACCTCATGTTCGCATGTTCCGTCGTGCTGTCGGTGATAGATTCATTTTCATGGACGACAACGCAACATGTCATCAAACAGTCGCTGTCCAGGTGTGTCTTGAGAGCGAGGATATTCAACGCCTTGTATGGCCAGCACGTTCTCCAGATCTGAATCTCATTGAAAATGCGTGGGATGTTTTGGGGAGGAGTCTTGCTGGTCGCCAATGCCCTCCAATAAACAAGGACACCTTCATCCGTGCACTGACAGAGGAATGGGACACATTACCCCAACAGCTGCTTGATAATGTTGTGCAAAGCATGACACGACGTGTGGAATCTTGCACTGCCCTCCATGGTGGCCATATCCCGTATTGACATCTTACGCCGGAACGCCTGCTGACGGTAATTGCATTTTTTTCACGTTTACGTATTCTGCACAAAATTGCCTGTTTGTCCCTTGAACACGTTTCAGAGCCTTCTGGATTTCAGAGCACAATAAATTGTCTTTCTTGTAATGTGCTGGCATTCTGACATTATTTTATTTCACTTGGCATCCAACCACACTTACTTTTTTACGCGCAATATAGCCGTTTATGATCCGTCCTTAGCAATTGTCCAGCAGTGTATATGTTCCAGTTTTGTTCTCTGCTTCCTATTGTAGGCGCACAACTCCGGTGAACTGTGATTATCATGGGCACTTTTTGAGAGACACAACTTCATTTTCATAAACATTCGGTGCATTGTATGTTGTGAATCACCAAAACTTGACTTAGCATTCAAATATAATTTAACACATGCAGCTTCCGGGAAATAATCTTTGTTTCACCCAGAAAAATACCTCCAAACAGGGAGTCGACGAAAGTTGAATTTTAAAAAGTGTAATGCAAAAATATTAAAAGTCTTATGTCACACTCCAAACATTCAGACAATGATAATTGTATTCACAATACATATTATATTTAAGATATAATTGACGTCCCATTAATTACATTACTTCGAAGAAAAACTTTGTTTTCTTTGAGAACGCAATAGTTTAAAAATTATGCATCCCTTATTTCCTCTCGCCACGTGACCTAACTACTTTAGAGAAAGGAAATGGCAAACATGCTTGGACAATTTAAACAATACTTACAAGAGGGAAATCCAACTTTCAAGCACGGCCAGAAAGATACGGAGATATAAATTCAGGTACAGTTACTGTCCTTGTTGCAAAAAATGTGATCTTCCTTCAAGCTGGAATTAAATTTAAAATTTCACATTATTCTTGCCATCTTGAACAAAGCGTTTTCTTATGGTACTTTGTAGGAAAGTTGAGTAGTTCTAATGTGTGAGCGCCTGGAAAGTATGATTTTTTCGCTAATTAGTAGACTTGCAGAAAAACTTGATAAAATTGTTAAGTAAGGAAAGTTAAGGTCCACGTTGCTATCAGTAAATGGGATGAAATTGAGAAAACCGGTCGTCATACAAAAGGAAGAGACACCCAGATTTATTCTTTCGTACGCATTATACACAGTGTGGCCAAGAATTTTCAAGATTGGGTCTGTAAAATGAAATAGAAACAAGAAATTATAATTTGCTTTGGTTTGTTATTCAAAATAAGTCCCTCCGGCTTCAATACACTTGTTACAGCGATTTAATTATGATTCGAATGTCTGTTCCAGTTCACTTTGCGGAACTGCCCCCAAAGCAGGCGTCGAAGCTGTTTGTATGGTCGAAATATCATCAAAATAACACCCTTTTAGCGTCATTTTAAGTTTTCGGAACAAAGAAAAGTCGCAGGGTGCTAAATCCGGCGAATACGGTGGATGCTTCAACACACACACACACACACGTTATTTTTCGCCAAAAATCTACGAACAAGAAGTGAGGTGTGACTGGGTGCATTATCGTTCAACAAACACCAACTGTTTTCATCTCAATATTCTGGACTAATGCGACGAATTCTGCCCATCAAACGCATCAAAACATTTAAATAAAACTCACCAGTAATTTTTTGTCCACTTGAAAGAAATTCTTTGTGGATAATACCCTTACCATCGAAGAATGTAATGAGCATTGTTTTGATTTTCGATGGAAGTTTTCTTGTTTTTTGGCTTGTGGCGAGTTTTTTTACTTCCAATCCGCAATTTGTCGCTTTGTTTTAGGGTCATATTGAAAACACCAGGTTTCATCACCTGTAACAATCGATTTTAAGAAGTTTGGATCATTGTCAGCGGCTGAAATGATGTCTCTGCAATGTGCACTTCTCTTTGAATTTTGTTCATTGGTTAACGTGTGTGGAACAAATTTAGCACAGACTTTTGTTTTGCCCAAATCTTCATGTAGGATGGTTCGAGTCGTTTCTTTGTTGATGTTTAAAGACTCTTCCATCATTCTTAGTGACGCACATCGATTGTTTGCCACGAAATCACGCACTTTTTCAATAATCTCAGGTGCCCTAGATGAACTTGGTCTTCCGATATGCTTATCATCTTCTAGCGTCTCTGTTCCGTCTAAAAAACGTTTGTGCCACAGGAAAACATTTGATCTACTTAAAAAACTCACCGTAAACTTGTTTCATCATTTGGTACGTTTCCGAGGCACTTTTACCAAGTTTTGCGTTAAATTTAATAACAGCCCTTTGTTCCATCTTAATAATTCAACATGGAAAAAATGTTACTTCTCTAATGAACGTCCGTTTCGTTTGAGTTACTTTAACAACTGCGCAGTATTTTTGGCTGAAAGCAAGCAGATGGTCACGGTTTATAACGCATTCGCGATTACACTGGTGGCGCCACCGTAGGCTGAAATCTAGCGCCAGTCTTAAAAATTATTTGACGCACTGTGTATGTATCAGGGGATTATGTAGCAATTCATCATTTGTGGGGAAAAATAACTGACATTTTGGTATATGGATCAAACGAAAACTGAAGCCATGTAATTTAGTTGTGTGTGTACGTTTAGCCTTAAAGCATTATAGCCACGAAGCGTTACTACTCGGAATTTCAAAGCAAACGTCGTTAACATTAACGAACATCGTAATACAAAAGGCTAGTGGATCTTTCCAAACAAAAATACATTAAAATTAATATTTATAAGATTGTTAGAGTAAACAAGATGTGAGACATTTATTCATGTAGTGGATTGTGACAAATTTCAACATGCTGACCAGTATTTCGAATTATTTCGAAGCATTTCTTGAATAATACCTATTATTAAAATAAAATTCCAGACAGCAAGATCATGGCCCCCAAATTTTTATCCATATATAACAGCTATGCAGCTCCAATTTATCACATCAGGTGTAAAAATATCACAGATCAGAAACATTTAGCTCATCACGGCGTTGTACAATGATAAATGTTTTAAAATAATAAATGCAACGAATGCGCAGAAGAACGGAGCTGTTAATGACACAGCAGCACTTTGCTGTTGAAATGATTTGGCAATATACAGGGTGACCTAAAGCTAACTACGCACTGAAAGTAACACTAACAGTTACGAACTGGATCCTACAGGAAGTGTTGGAAATGGGCCCCACTGACGTCGAGACATATCTGCACACGCTTTTGCATGTTATTGAAGACCATTCTTTCTCATAGTATGTGGTGTGATTTGTTGGATGTGTTTTCTTATTTCAGCCTGTAACTGTTCCAGTGTATGCGGATTACCAGAATACACCTTCTCCTTCAATGCTTTCCACAAAAAAAGTCTGGCGGTGTCAGATCCGGTGACCTGGAAGGTCACCAACCCCGGGAGATGATGATATTTCCGAAGAATTCATTCTGAAACTGTATTGATACCCCATCGGTGTGAGCAGTTGCATTATCTGGCTGTAGCTATCTTTCGTTGATTTCCCGTTCTGTGATTTCAGATGTGAATGGTTGGATAATCTGGGCGCGGTAGCGTTCTGTGTTAATGGCTTCACTGAAGAAAATGGGCCTAATAATGTACGAGTCATGGCACACCAATGACCTACTGGTTGTGGAGAGACCCTTCTTTAAATTCATGGGGATTATTCAGCACTCCTATAGACGAGTGTTTTGGCTGTTTATGTACAAATCATTTTTCTCATGAGTAAAGAAAATCACGTCCAGAACGTCCTCACCTTCTTCAGACATGTGCTCTTGGAACCACCTGCAATACCGAATACGGGACTTGTGATTTGTTTCTTTCAGCTGATGCACGACAGTCACATTGCATGGGAGGAAATGCAACTTTCTTTTCAGAATATCGTGGGCTGTGCTTTTTGGCACATTAGCTTATTGTAACAGCCGCTTCACGGACTTGTGTGGACTCTTCTGTATCCTGGCCGGGATATCCTGTACGATTTCGTCAGCCGTTGATGGCCTGCTAGGGATAAGATCATCCTGAACACTGCCAGTTTCCCGAAACTTCAATATTAGCTGAACAGAACCGGTTCACTATACCTCCGGAATAACATGATGAAGTTCTGTCTCAATCCAAGCACTTTAGGTAAGTTATGATGCACAAGGGCAATGGAATGTATCCCACTCCAGTGTCTTGACCTTTGACCCCATTTCGCTCATTTTCAATAGGGTTCGTCCCCAGTGGCTCCCTACCACATACTAAAATTTCATCGAAAGCGAACCATTTTTACGCAAGTTATGACGCATAAGGGCAATGGAATATATCCCGCTCTTATGCCCTGCCTGACCTTTGACCCCATTTCACCTATTATCAATAGAAAATGGATCGATTTCGATGAAATTTTAGTATGTGGTAATGATGAAATTTTAGTATGTGGTAGTGCCGAGGTGGTTTCCTACCACATACTAAAATTTCATCGAAATCGAACCATATTTACACGTGCTATGACGCATAAAGGCAATGGATTAGATATCGCTATTATGTTCTGACATTTGACCCAGTCCGCCCATTTTCAATAGGGTTCGTCCCCAGGTGGCTCCTTAATGCATAACTAAAATTTGATCGAAATCGATCAATTTTTACGCAAGTTATGACCCATAAGGACATTGGAATATATCCCGCTCTTATGCCATTCCTGACATTTGACCCCATTTCGGCCATTTTCAATAGGGTTCGTGCCCAGGCGGTTCCCTACCACATACTAAAATTTCATCGAAATCGAACCACATTTACGCATGTTATGACGCATAAAGGCAATGGAATGGATCCCGCTCTTATGTCCTGAGCTTTGACATCATTCCGCCCATTTTCAATAGGGCTCGTGCCCAGGTGGTTCCCTACCACATACTAAAATTTCATCGAAATCGATCCATTTTAACGCACGTTATGACGCATAAGGCAATGGAATGAATTCAACTCCTATGTCCTGACCTTTGACCCTATTTCACCCATTTTCAATAGGGTTTGCCCGCAGGTTGTTCCCTATCACATACCAGAATTTCATCGAATTCGAATTATTTATACGCAAATTATGCGGCATAAAGTCAATGAAACGTATTCAGCTCCTATGTCCTGACCTTTGACCCAATTTCACCCATTTTAAATAGGGATTGTCCCCAGGTGGTTCCCTACCACATACTTAAATTTCATCGAAATCGAACAATGTTTACGCAAGTTATAACGCATAAGAGCAATGGTATGGATCCCGCTCCTATGTCCTGACCTTTGACCTTGCTTCGCCCATTTTCAATAGGGTTCGTCCCCGGATGGTCCCCTACCACATACTAAACGTTCGTAGAAATCGAACCATTTTCACGTGAGTTATCGTGCGGACGGACGGACAAAGCTGGGGCATATATGCTTCTTCAACATACGGTTGGAAAGCGTAAATAAAAGGCCTAAGATCACGTAAAGATTGCAGCGCAGGCGTAAACAGGCGTGACCAAAAAGATTTTAGAAACAGCGTTTAATATAAACGTAGTAGTTTGAAACGGACTATTATAGAAACGTAGTAGTTTGAAACGGACTATTTTGCTCAGTAAACAGCAGATTTACTAAGAATCTTTCAAATCGTTGAGGAACTACGTGGATTTGTTTTTGTTTCCCAAATATATTTTAAATTAATATACTTTTAATACAGTTCTCAGATAAATTAGTATATGAAGAAAAGTCAGGTGCCTAAAAACATTTTATTTAATATTTCATACCTGTAATAAGAAACAGATAAATAACTAGACATATAGAAATAAAAGAAAGACAAATATAACAGTAATATGCTTGCAATTTGGAAACATTTGCAAGCATATCAGTCTTTTCTCAAACGCAATTCCAAATATTATTGCTTTGTGTGATCTGCAATGAGATAAACAGCATTTATCTGGTAATATCAATAATTCAATTTGCCGAGGGATGTCTTCCTTGAAATGAATCTTATGGAAATCTTCGCTATGCTTCAAAATGACGAACGTTGCCTGGAAATGATACAAAGTCGAAATTTCGATAACATGCTTGTCAATTCAGGTTGTTCACCGTAGAACATACTTGAAACTTGAGATAGTTAACTAACTGGAGTCATGTAGCCCGCGATGTAATCCCAAATGTTGAAATGAGTTGACTGAATTCAAAATTATTTAAACAACATCGGAAAAATTAAATTAGAAAACATCCTGCAGCGTTAACCCTTTTTTGCTCTAAGGACGCAGCGTTGTTTTTTATATTATTTCCAATAATATATTGGAAACTTGGAGGAAATAGTGTTACCCTGTTTGTTTAATTAAGTATTTTTTCATAACGAACAATAAGGATTAGTGTACTCATCAGTTTTTTTATTAAGTCTTCTCGATGAAAGAGTGATGCCTTTATGTTTAAAATGGTGGGTCATTTGTCCTTACGCACTGTCCAAAGTGCAAACAGCTATGACCACTCGTTTTACAAACATTTGGTTTCAAACTCGGAACCAAAATTGACAGATCTTATTCAAAATTCGGAAGCTCTAGTTCATTGATAACCACGCTTCATTCATTGATTTTTTCTATACATTCAGAATATCTGCTGGAAAAAGCCATTGGTCATCCCCACCGGGGAACGACCCACTACAGGATGAGTTGGAAAACCCTAGGAACGATGAAGGCGAAGGTGACATATCCAGGATGTAAGAACACGCCTAGGAAATGAGCAGAAGCAAGAGCGACGGAATAAAAAGGGAAATCTTGGAGAAATCGAGGTAGAAGTAGAAACTTGTTCCGTGTGTTAGATACCAGTGGAGAAGGGGGGGTAGGCAGTGTCCAGGACACACCCGCAGGTTTTCTTTTGGTTGCGTGTTTGACAGTAAGAAATTTCAGGAACAAGTTGGTTAATAAATTAAAGAGGAATGCATTTAGACTATAATTTTATTTATTAAAGCGCGATGATATGAGAAGTAAAAATTATATGGCATACAATTCGCATCTATGTTTTGTACAAAGGCTAAGCCGATTCAAGTATTGCCTAAAGTCGTTGGTGGATAATTTATATAAGTCAAGCCGAAATTGTCTTTTATGAACTTCAGTAAGTTGGTGTTTTGTTGCACTTCACACAAAAAAACAACTTCTCAAGTTCATGAAAGGCAATTGGACTTCAATTATATAAATTCAAAAGCCACCAATGATAATAATATGCGCTTGGGTATCCGGTACCATACCTGGTATGATTTTCATCATGTTTTCAGAGTAATCGCATAGCATCCGGAACATGAAGACATGTAGTGATGTTTGTGAAACTTTGGGACGAATGTAGAATCATCCATCTAAGTTTCACTCAAGCACAAGTAGTCCATTGATTCATTTGTACTAGTTGTTGAAGTGCTTGGTTGTGGATCCACGCGTTGCGCAACTTCGGCTTTCTTCTTCATATAAGCCGTACATCGTTCTGCATTAGTCGTTTTTTGCTTATTCGATACCTTTTGAGTTATTCTCTTTTCTGATATACGTTTGCAGTATTTTGAGTCTGAATTTTGCTTCAATTATTTAGACATTTTGATTTTCTCACACATATTTTTTCATTTATCACTTATAACTAATAAAGTACTTATTAAATGTTTAATGAATTGTTGGTTTTTAGATAGATCTTTATCCAGTCGAATTGTTTGAGACTAATAGCATGATCCTACCTCTCCGCGATCTCGAGTTATACTGATTTCAAAGCGTTTGATTCAGCGTATTCGACCCCAAAATGCCGAACGCGTTCTCATCTACTTGCGTATGCGTATGACCTTGAAGATGATAATTTTAGAATAAATGGTTGTTACTTCTTTTATGTCAGTTATTAGATTTTAGCTGTTTATTATAACTTAGAAATTATAAGCATTTGATCAATCGTAAGAAATTATGTCGGCCAAGCTTTCCTAGAGAGTACCCACATGGTATCGATTTTAAAGACGTATCCACATCAAAAATAAAAAGTTTTGGGATGGCACTAAAAATTGCTAGCTACATTAGGTCGCAGAAAGAAAACTACTAAAACGGCAAGGAGCTGGGAGGCAGAGAATAAATATTGTAACGTGTTTGGCGCAGGGGAAAATTGGCCGACAGTGTAAGGAGAAGCTCCGAAACGATCGGAAGCTCCAGGGCTGTGTTTATATACGGAGGAAGCCAGCCCCGTCTCGGGAAAGAAAGTTAAAAACGAGCCAGATGAAAATAAAATAATATTGCTCACTTCGTAGTAGTCGGATTGCTAGGAAATATTTCAAGGAATATTAGGCTGAATCTAATGATGTTCGGAGTGATGTGATTGTAATATGACTTATCTGGTCCCAACATAAATTTGTACCTAAATTAAGCTGTATGTGAAAATAAATTGTATAGATGTTTTCTTTAAACAAACGTGTCTTTCTTTGCTTGCTGCTCTGCAAATTAGTATGACTGTCGGCCGCAGGTTTATTTTTAGGCGAACAGTTTTTCTTCCTTTGGAGATATAAAATTATAAAACATGATAAAAAAATTATGATCGTAGAAATTAACTTCACTGTGGCATATGGGTTCTTCCGACAACCTCGTACGAGCCCCTGTTTGGTACTTGTGTTGTACGGCACGGAGTCTTGGTGATGTTCGGCATACTATCCTAATTAAAACGCAATATATCACATATAGGTTTTAGTAAACTTTAGCAAAAACACTTTGTGTGCATTATCAAAACATTTTGTTATTCAAATAACAAGATTTTGTCCTTATTTTTTATTTTACTAAAACTATATATCAAATATATTTCTCGTTTTATTTTGAAAAGTTCAAGATATCTAGATGTAATAAAGTGACAACTTAAAGCAGAGACACTAAATATATCTGTTGATTCCCGCTATCACTTGGCTCACTGGGCAGCCAGCTCTCTGCAAAATTTATGCCCTTTGCCCCCAAGACGAACGTTCTTTCTATCAAGAATACAAAATTTAACAAGCAGTTTAAAAAACGCAATGTTGTAAAGTTTTCGATTTTACTCAATATAATGGCATAAATAAAGAGCGTTTCATTGTCCTTTTGTGGCGGAATCACTTCGTATTTCGGGGCACCAGGTTTTCAGCTAAATTAATTAAAAGTATTAAAGTTAATTTACATTTAACTTTTTTTATTTTAAATCATTTTTTCTGTTCCCTTTCCTGCCTCATATCCCCATCCTCCCCCATCGGAGAATAAGGTTCAGGAGCTCAAGGCCGTTTACTGCGTTTCCCTCGGATACCTGTGGGAATGACCTAAGAATTTCTCTTCTTTTCAGTATTCACGGAATTTAAGAAAAGTTTGCCCTCAGCGCTAACGTTGCTAGTGAACAAACATATCTGGTATCGAAGGATGCACATCGCAAAGCTCAAAACCCAGTTAGATGTGTAGTCATGATGTAATCATGTAGTCGTTTTACTATTATCTATTTTAGAAGTAGGCACTAGCAAAAGCCGTAAAATACACTGGGGTTTCACAAGAAAGCCGTAGGTCTGTCATGGGTTAGACACCGTAATCTTTACTTTTCACCAGACCCAAGAAAATATGTCCAATATAAAGTACGGGAAACACCACCTGTCTAAATCTGCAGCTGTTAATAGCGAGTATAATACTGGCCATCGGGACAAGCAATGCCAACAAGGTCAAACAGAGGTCAAGGCAGTTGAACAATACAGACCCCATGCGGAAAACGCTTGGAGGGCTGATAGTACGCCCAGACCCTTGGGAAATTAAAACCACTCCTCACAATACACAAAAATAACAAAACAAAAGGAACAGATTACACAGTTCACAGTGGAGGGTACTCAGTTGGTAGTTCACAGGTCACTTAGAGAATTGATTTGAAAGTATTGATGAGTCAATGACAATGTTAGGTTAAAAGATAAGTTAGGAGTAGAAGTCGAAGGAGAAATTAACGCTGATACAAAGAGTTAATATTTTACACTGAGAGCGTTGGGATCACAGCCAACGACTAACTTCACCAGACGTAAGAAAGGAGGATATTTTTGCCTTAATTCCAGTTCCAAAGTATGTATATAGTCATATGAACGGTCTCTGTTTCTCATAGAAAAATTGAAGAAATTATTTAAACTTTGAGCTCCGGAATGTAACAAGCTTAAACAGCAATGAACCAGTAAACATGGTTAATTTTACCCTTTTCATTTAACGTAAAATTTATTTAGCCTCCATCTAAAAAAGGCTCCAACTGATTCAACGTATTTTTCGTTAAAATAAACATGTTAATTACCTAATCCTGTGTAGCAAACGTTTCCAGGCAATATATATTTTTCTGAATCATACTATGCGGCATATGGGTTTTTTTATGAACACCTTCAAACGTGAATCACAATCCAAAATCCGTATTCCTTGAGCTTGGGTTCCTGAAATTAATGGGGATACAACTTCAATGTCTGTCTATCTAGACAATATAAAAAATATTCGTCGACCACCGCAACTACAGTGGTCGTGGTAATAGTAATCATGATTATAACTTAGTTAAAACTGTCAGGCAATCTGAGACAATTGTCGATATGCAACAGATGAATCAATAGCTTTTGCTCAGCGGATCCTGCATGCATTATTTGATACTAGAATGATCCTACTTGATGAAACATCTAGAATTCTGTTCTACCATTCTATGAACTGAGGAAGACACCAATTTATTTCCCAGATATTTATAAATTTTAAAATGGTGCATATGTGTGTGAATCGTGAAATGTAGTGTCGGCATCTGCGCAGCGCCTTGACAAGCATTACGCTTGCATACATGAGGCTTCCCTCAATATGTAATAGTGCTAATGGCAAGAACATTACAATTCTACTATTATCGATATAGCGCGTTAAGGAAATAATGCTCGCTCAGCTTGCATGTTTCCGTTTGACGTTATGCAATTGATGGGTACCACCATGTATATTTCAACAATTAATAAATTGCGCTTGGAAATGTTCCTACAATACACTTACCAAATGCTTTCTAATATAATTTACCTAATGAAAGACAAAAGTTTTAGTTTACCTTGGTGTATTTAACTCAAAACCATTCCTAGATTTAAATCATGTAAAAAATTTACGGACATTAAACTTGAGATTTATATTTCCAATATGTATTTCGAAGTATCAAGTTAATAAGGTGACGTACTAAAATATTTTTTGTGGAAGTGATATGTTCTATTTTCCCTCAGTACCGCACTTATAAATTACTAATGGACCGGCGATCGCAGTTATAATACGTAGTACTACAGCAGAGAGCATTCCTCAGATAATGGTTACAGACCGAAATAGACCTTTTCATAAGAAAGGAAAAGGACAGATATAAATTAATAGTGTCTTCAGCCTCCGCCAGAAAACGGCAAATTTCTTGCCAAGAAAATCGTTAACAATCAGCTAGATTTCGAACAGCTACGCAAAATACCTGGGATTATAAATTCATGTTCGTTGATATTGTTAGAAAAGTTAATCCCAGAATGCACAGAATGCTTAAAAAATAATAGCTTGCAATGGATGCTGTTATATTTGGTGTCTTGAAAATTCATCTTTTCTAAATGATCTGAAAAGCGTGTGCAAAAAGAAGTGTATATTAATACACGGCCGACCATAAATAAAGATTTTGGAGCACATTGTGCTTCAGCAAAAATGCAAAATCCAAACCGAAAAAATAAAAAAAAAACATGGGTGAAGAGGTGTTCCAATCGAGAAAACCTATCAACAAAATCACAAAAATGCAAAAGAAGGAAGAACTTAAATTCTGAAAATCGATTTAATCACGCTGAATATCAATTTAACGCAAGCTTCCACACAAATCCAATTGTAAAAATAAGAATAAAAAAATCAATTTGTCGACATTACCGTAAGAACCATTTATGAATTGACATTTCTTTTAGAAAATGTCTCGGTGTATATTGATATGAGTTGTACATTTTCCGCATGCTACTTCCGTTCCCAACCTTTTTGGATCCTGTTTCCGATAACCTATTCCACCTCTTCACAAACCCCCTCCCCCTTCTCCCTTCCTCAGTACCGCACTTATAAATGCCAACAGGGTCAAGCAGTAATAAGATATACATGTACGCCCCTGGTGGGAAAATTATGCACTATTTTAAGCAGAAGGTATTCTGAAACCAAAGAAATGGCATATCCCAAAATTCGGTTTCTTCCAGGATTACCTTTATTACTCAAAACCATGATTTTTCTCGTTGAGAATTCTTCCTAGGCTATGACTATACTTGTAATGCACAGCGAATATGCCATTTCTTTGGGGTGTAAGTGGTAAAGAAACCGAATTTTGGGATAGGGCACACTGACTGCAAAAGGTATGAATCGAGTGGAGCACAGCGCGTTTTAAGAAGGTAACAGGTAGTTATGACATTTCCTTATAAAACAGTTTCCTTTTTTAGCAATAGACTGATTCATCTGCCCTCAAAGGACTGCTGACGTCTGATTGTGTGCCACATGCTGTTCGGAATACTCGGTGAAAGTATAGCCCTTGACAAGATTTGGGAAAGAATGGGAATGAAAAATTAGCGTTGGAGAAGTATAACTCAGACACGGGTGAGCATCGGCATACGATCATGGCTTGATTTCTTTTCCCCTGTAAGTAACAGCGGAGTGCTTGGCTTCCATAAAGTGAGAGCAAGCCAGCTTAAGGAGCGAAACAAATTGATGATCCTTTCAGGTGCTGTGAGTTAGTGGGTATTACAGGTACTGACATTTTCTCACCTTTTAAGGGAATTCAATACTTAACATTCTTCTTCTTAGTATGCCTATCATTTTTGATTTTTTAAATCAGTTGTTCAGTTTTATGAATTCATTCATTTATTTAACCGCATTACCTGCACTGGTTCACATATATGTTTGTGTGTGTTTCATTTATTACTACAAATGCTAACAATGGACAGAGCATCTAATAAAGTATGATTTTATCAGGTTCTCAGTAATACAGTGTGAGTTGTGATGATTTCAAAGTGATAGAAACAAATTCTACCAAATCGGAATAGCTGCTACTCCTTGTAATGATCATTATAGGCCATGAGAAGCACGTCGAACTTCAAATTAAAATTGTGGGGCCCCAAGTGAAATCGCTAATTTTTGGTACACATTTTAGAAATCTACGGGTTAAGGCCACAGAATTATAAAAAAAACCTCAACTCTTCTACACCCCCTTCCACAAATACAGTTTGCATTTGGATAATATAGCCATCCTGAGTTACTTTGTTGTTTTCTCCTAATTTATTTTATTTGTATAGAGAAAAATTCCACATAGAACACTCGTTTCGAAATGTTGAGTTTCCTTAACTAAAAATTTATTTATTCATGTGTTTTTGCTGTCTCATTTTATTTAATCATGTGTTTTTGCTGTCTCATTTTATTTAATCATGTGTTTTTGTTGTCTCATTTTAATTTCTGTGTTTGAGAATTAAGAATATTTCGCTTAAATGTCCGATATAGTACTTGAAAAAATGTTTTTTGGAAGAAGTATTTTATTTGGGACAACGAATAAAATCAATCTTTCAAAAAAAGAAAATCTTTACAAAAGCAAAAAGTAATATTTTTCTTTTAAATAATTGACCGATTTGGCCTTCTTTCAAATGTTTAATTACAAGGACTCATTTAAAATCTTGCATACTTTTTAAATTTATATATTTTATTTTAATCATTAAATAGTGAAAGTTTTTAGATAGTTCAAGTGTTTGCAAACATGCCCTTTAGAGAGCCTTTATACTAACATTTACTTTCATGAAGGTATACTTTTTCAAACGTAGCGTTTCCGAATTAATCGCAGGGAAGATATGAATTTAGCTAAATTTCATTTGTGAAATGTGTTACTCCCGCTGCTGGTGGCATCTGGAATGAAGAGATGAAAATTATTGTTAATCAGGTGATGCTCAGTTATATAACATTTCAGTTCATTAAATATGGAGCAATATCCAGGTGCAGTAGGAAATCTATCGAATAAGAAATGTACCGATTTGTTCATCCTATCAGATTTAGCCTAAGTCAAGTTAATAACTAGCAATATAACAAGCTTTGCTGCATGTAAGGATAAGGTCATTAGGTAAATTGCTTTGTGAAAGTTTGCAAAAATGTTATACAAGTAATGCATCGCAAAACACAATTAATCGAACCTAACTGAAAATGGGGTTTCGTAGCGGCATGCCACTCCGAGTGCTCATTTTAACCCCGGTTTAAAGTGGAAAGCGCCTACAAAGTGCACGCCAGCATCAAACCTTAAAATGAAATGATTGAAAAAAGGTCTTTTGGTCCGATAAATCTCGTTTCCTCTTACACCATGTGGACATCCGGGTAATGTGTGCGTATTTTACTTACAGGAATAGTGTGCGTGCGACCAAAACAAGATTTACTGCATCATCACTTTTCAAATCGATCATTTTCCATTGTCATTTTCACTACTCATCAGATCTGGACAACTGCAACTTTTATGGGATACTTAAAGAGCTTCGTTTGTGAATGCAATGTTACTTAGCTGTCTAAAAAGACATAATTTTACATGTGACCCAACTTCACTCAGGTCCATCCACCATCCAGTGTGTTTTTCATCAATGCAATTTTCAGGGTGTTCAGAGGGAGGTCACATCGAAACGTATCTATGATTTAAACTTCAAATTCGTTAGATAATCTACGTAATATAGAAATTGAAGGAACAGCAGCGCCGAATTTCCCTTTAGATGCTTAATTTCGGGAAAATTGTCTTTTTCCTTTGGAAATTGTAACCTTATGCTGAGGGAAGTATGCGTACCAAATTTAGTTGACATTTGTCCAGCAGTACTTTTTAATAAGACTCTGAACACCTCCTCTTTTATTCTGAACAACCTGTACATGGAAAGCAAATGGAAATTACGATATGTAAATAAAATGGTGTATGATGACTTCTTTGTAATCTACTTGCCGCTTATTTCGGTCTTAATGTCTCAGAAAACTTATACGGGGGTTTAAGGTGTTAAAAGTGAAGTGCTGGTATTATTGTCGATGTTTCAGCGGGAAAAAAGCAATGCCGACAGTAATTTTATTTAATAACGTGTTCCCAATTATAGTTTGAAGTAATATGAACTCACGTAATTGCTGTTAAATTTCTTCTAGTTTTGGTATTTACTGAAGTATCGAAAAATATCTTGTTAGAATTCTCTACACAAACACATCTGATGAAATCTGCAAGTTTTTATAACAAAAACGCACTCCATGAGATAATTGTGGATGCATAAGGTCCTAAAAAATAAAGAAACCTTAGACATAAAATGCCTTTTCTCGGAATCAAATAAATTAATGTTTTTTTCACTTCCAAGACATCCGTGGGAAGTATTTTTACAGGAAATGTGCAAAATGCACATATCGACAAAGACAAATATTCAAAAGGAATTTGTAATATTTGCCTGATTACCGAAATTATTTGCAGCGCTACGCAGCACACATAGTACGGCAAGTCTTTTCTGGAAGTTAATCAAAACTTTTACGTTGTGTTTGAGAATCCGTGTTTGACTTTTCGAAATGTCATGCAGTTAGAAGGTCGTCCATAAACAAAAGGATTCTGCTTTTTACGTGTCCTCTCAGTCTAATATGGGCGAACGTTTGTCGAATACTGCTAATTTGATAAAGGTAAATTAAAACCTCCAATTTAATTTCCTTTTTTTTAACGAGTTAGCGATGGTTTGTTTTTATGGCTATGTTATTTAAAAAAGGTTATTTCTCCTTATTTTCCATTATTTGAATATTTAGGGTGTAAATTCGTACTTAAAAAGCACGTGATTTGTAATTCAGTTTTCTGACACACTTAGAAAGTTTTGAAAATAGGTATCTCTTGAAAACAGAGTGTTTTACAAATGCTCTTTTTGTTTCTAGCATTTTACACAAACATTTATCGTAATTTCTCCAGGTTTAAATTTGATATTTCCTCATATAGGTTTTGTTCACGATGGAGAGTTTGAAACTGCATTATTGATGCACAAAAGCAGTATATAGTTATTTTGTGTTTAAATACATGTAACCATACAGGTCAAAAAGTTACAAAACTGTTACAGGCTAGGGTTTCTGAAAGCAGACTTCAGTGTTGCAAAATATTGTGAAGTGCTTTTGTTTGTACGCCATTTAATGTCATCCAGAAAAGGAAGTTTTGAATGCTTTTGCAAACGTTTTCAAGAAATTTAGGGATCATCTACAAGAGAAAAGCATTTTATTTATTTTATATAACTTTCTTTTCTGAAAATAAAATGCAGAAATATTTAATGTAAAGTACCTTCAAATATTATATCCATGAAATTAAACCATTTTCAACCTACATGGGATATTATATTGATATTTGTCATTCAAAACCTATTTACACTCCAATGAAGAAAAGCTCAATTTACACTCAAGTTAATTGCTTTCAATATGTGGTCCCATTTAATACACCCATGAATTTTACTTATTCCATGTTTGAAAGGACTAGAAGTTTGAAATTCCATTATCGGTCTAAATCATTTTTCAACTGATCTTTGTAATTATCCTGACCTTCAGTGAAGCCATACACTTTTACCTGAAATAAGCAGACCAGACTTCAAAAGATCTGTGGAAATAAGTAGGTAAGTTCCTCTGCTTGAAATACGCACCACGTAACAAATGTATTGAATGTAATCTCAATACGAAGAAATACTGAAATCTATGCGTATTTCAAATAATATCATCACTCTAAAAACTACTATTACAAACCGGAAGGAAAATTCAAAACAATACAATCACCAGTCACATTCTTTACAAGATATTACTAATGGTCAACTTAATAAAATAATGAACAAGAGTAAAAACTAATGTTGGTGTAAATAACGATGGCACGACCTTTTAAATCAGTGATTATTGTTCCTTATTGTAGAGATTTTCTGTGTATTCTGGGATTCTATGAAATACTAGTAATACAGATTAATCAGTTATATAGATTGAATAAAATCATGGAAACCAATACGAATTTGAAAATAAACAAAACAAAAAGTAGGTTGCAGGTATTTGACACTGATTAGTCAAAAAATATGAAGCATCACGAGAAGAACCCCAGCTTTCATTGGGATAACGTAAAGCACGCGACAACAGCGACACCACATCTTAAGCGGTAATATGCTATGAGGGAAACAAACATTCAGGAGGAAAACACGTTAGTGGAACTACGGCAGTAAAGTTTTTCTTTTATCCACGATGGTTTCCTTCGATCTGATGACTATTTGCATAGATAATTTTTTTTGTCGTTGTTGCTGTTTTCTGATATCCCGCTTATCCCTTATATTGTGGAAAAATATAAAATAGCAATAGTATTACTACATATTTAAATTAAATTTTAGCAATTATTATAGTTAGGCCTAAGTATCCGTACAAAACGCAGACATTCCCTAGTATTTGACATTACTGAAAGTGTTTCTAAAAAAACTTAAGAACAAACAAAAGCCTTAACTAACCCGACTGGGGTAACAAAACTAACATATCTGATTGGCGAAGTGATTATGCTACCGATGGGTTTTACCCAAAGAATTGAAGTTAACAGGAATACGCATGCACAGTGTTCTCCGGCATCCACGTGTAAGTTATATTCAGTGCACTGCATTTTATCTCGTAAGATATGGCGGCGCTAGTTGCGTCTCGCAGACCATTAACATCTTCTCAGTTAGAATTTTTTTTTGGTTTAATGTTTATCACTTTTTTCTCTTTAGACCAGTTCTGAGGTTAGTCGTGTCAACTGGATTTGTAAACGGTAAGTACTGAAGGAATGTCCCTGAGTTTCCTTGCCAGGTTATCTAGCGACAATTAACCAGGTCTTTTACATGTCGTGTAAACCCGGAGAAAGTCAGAACAGATTGATGAACATATATCTTTTTGTACTTCAATTACTGTACATGTGTGCTTGCGCTTTAGGGCACCCTAGCCAAAATCTACCCGATTCCAAGTGTTGAGGGTTGTGTATAGTCAAAGTTCAAACACTCCCTTCCTCTCCAATAACATTCATTCAGTATTAATTAACTTGAACAAAAAAAATATTATTCCGCTGAGATAACTGTAGGATTTCTTAACTTCTCTAAAGCTTTCTACAAAATTAGTACTAAAGAATCAAACATTAGATTTAGAGAATCATGGAAATTATTTTATAATTAATAGGAACAAAACATCTCTCAAATGATCAAGAAATTACTATCAAGCAAATAAATTAGGCATAATAGTAGAAAAATCAGGAGACTGATTTAAAACTGAGAAAACTCGGTAAATGAAGAAAATCTATCAGTTAAGAAAGTCAGAATCAGTATATCTACTGAAAAATCAGTAGAGTGGCAACGCTGGTGTGTAGGAAATACTCGTACACTACTGTATGCACTGCTGCCCATAACGTAAGGACGAGGTACATTTTCAACAAGCAAAGCTTAAACAGCCTATGCTGCAACTTCAAGTAGTATGGACGGTCATAGCAGAAGTGACATGAAATGCTCGATATCAAAAATCATGAGCAACATGAATGAAAGGTCAAAACGGGGAAAAATTTGCCATGGATGTACGGGCACGACTGTCGGTAAGCAACACTTTTATATCAGCACTGCATAACCGATTCCATGAAGAGTCCAATGTAGGATATATATCCACACGCACCACAACGATTGTTTGGTATCAGAATGTATTGCTTTGCAGAAAGTGACTTAATATCGCTCAGGATAAATTGTCCAACTCCTGATGGGGAGCTCTCATAAGTGATCGATTTTTTATTGAAGTATTTCTCCGTACAACACGTCACTCGAGAGCATCTCATACATGTTTGACTGCTCTGAGATCAGGAAGCGATGCGGCCATTCCATCCGACTGATATCCTCACGCGCAAACACTTCGTTTACCGTTGCTTTGCGGTGAGAAAGAGGTTGTCATCCACCAAAGCGCCTTAGAACAAGCAAATATAATGTAGAATCCTGTTTGTGTGTTCCAATCATTTCCTCAAGATCCATCAGCTGCAGTTTTCCTTTCATCATGACACCGGTTGACACCATGACTTCGCAACCTCCATATCAGTCCCGAACTATAATGATTCTCTGGTACAATTTGAAGCGTTACATTTCCTCCAGATAGCTTACCACTTGTAATCCAACGAAAGGCTAAACGTTCATCTGTGAACTTTAACTTAAATTATTGGTCTAACGGCGAGTAAACCTGACACTCATATCAATAATCACTGTCTGTATAAAGCGAACTGAAAAATGGAAGATAGAATAACAGTTTCCAAGGATATTATCGTGCTGCATTATACATCTTGGTTTTGAGCAAATTTCGTACACTGTGGTTAATTGATGTCGATTATGCAACTGGTACGTAGTACATGTCTGATTCCAATTTTTATTATGGCCAGATAACAACCATTCCGCTGGCTTATTTGAATTTCAGTCCCATGAATTATCTTGTCCTTCATAACCAAGCATGTCCTTGGACCAAAGTAAAGGTTTTTCATTTCGTTGTTCCAAAATGTGCTATAATATTTTTATCTGTGCGATACATATCGCATTTATCATCCAGTTAGTGTAATTTTAGGACGTAAATGCTGTTATTCACTATTTAATAGCAGCGTAATAGATATTTAATGTAAAATGTGCAATCTCACACAACACCAGATTATGGAAAATATTTTTAACGAAGTTATTTGCGATAACATACCTTGTTTACATTTTTTTAGGAATTCATTATCCTAATGTCGTGCATTCCCTACTGTTTAATATTATTGATGTTAATTTTTTTCAGAAGAATTTTTTTTTTTTTTTTTAATTTTCACCCAAGCTTAGGTTTTGTGCAAAACATATCTAAAACTGAGTTTGAAAGCGAGGTATTTGTAATAGGGAAAGGTGTTTGATACGAAAATACTGAAGACGTTAGAAACGACTACACGGAAATTTTATTTATTGAAGTGGAAGTGTTTTGTCAGATATTTTATCTCTGATTCTTTTGCATATGGGAACAATTAAACTTCGTGGTAATCAACAGAATTTTAAAGTTATTTTTACAAATTAGGTTTCGGAAACGAAGTCTGGATTTACCGAACAAATGAGAGTTTCCACAGTTTGCTCAGAGCTGCGTGTTGTGGATCTATAGAAAGCAAAATATATTCAAAGCATATTTTTGAAAAGAGAGATAATTACAACACACACGCACACACGGACACACACACACTCACACACACACACACACACACACACACACACACACACACACACACACAGACATCTAGCACAAAAATTTCACATTGCTTTAAATTCTCGGTATGCCCAGTTCTCTTACGCATCTGACGCAAAAAAAAATGTTTTCACCGAAATTTTAGAAGAGGATATGCAATGGGAAATAAGAACACGAAATTAATGAACCAAGGGATCGAACTGTGTTCGGCAAAAAAAATTAAAAGGCACACGTAGATCATCTCCCACAGTGGAAATTGATACAAGTACGAAGATATTTCCTAATCGAAATTTAGGCGGCAGATATTCAGAGAGAAAAAAATCTTGAAGCCCGAACAGAGAGAGTCTCTGCTACTGAAGGAAGGGGGGAGGGAGTGTCAACCGGGAATTCCCATCCGAGCATAAATTGTATGCCAAAATGAAAAATGCATTGACTCCAATCTATATAACTGATAGTTCAGCTTTAATGTGAACGGGAATACTATGTAGGCCCCATTTTGGCCGAATGTTCTGCATGAAAGTGGAGAATGCATGTGAAAACTATTTTGTTAAGGAAACTACTGTATGGAAATTAATATTTCAAAAGTCACTGTTGGAAGAAGAGGTACAATGGAAAATGAAGTGCACATACACGCTCCTAGCCTTAAACATATGTGTTTTCCAGCGGCATTTCTGCACCATCTTCCAAAATGTAAATAACGTCAAGTGATATATTTTTGATCCGTAATTTTTGTAGCGGTCATTATAAAAATATATTATATCACAAGCAGAAGAACAATATTCAAAGAAATATTTTATTTCACTAAAGCATATAGTTGGTTTTATTTTGTTTTAAAACCGGTTGTTTGATACAATGTCAACGTGAGGTAATGAATGAAATTTTGTAATACCTCATTTGACAACTGCGCACAAACTAATATAAAAACGAAGTTCGACATCCTGTTCGTTGGACTTAGAAATTACTCTAAAAAAGGTATAAGTGTTTTAGAAAATAAATATATAATAAAATATATATGAGCCAATATTATTAGCCTTAAGTATTAGCCTCTGAAACTGCGCCGCATTTTCGTGAGATATTAAACAGGTAATTATACACATTTCGAAGTTCTATCTTTCGCAGGGCACAATAATTTTTGAATCAACTACATTATTTCAGACATTTCGAAACTATAAACAGATAGAAAGGCGAGCATGCGCCCAAGTAGTTATTTCGGCAAAAGTCATGTTACGTAAAAGGAACATACACAGAAATTTTGCACGTCGCATAATGTTTAGTAACATATTTTCTCTCAGTTATAAAACACATTTAATATAAAATCGCACATAAACTACAACTACAAGAAAGTTTAAACCATTGCTTCCGCATCTCCTTAACGATTTCTGAGAAGTTTTTACATTCATTACCCCGTAGAAATGAAAAAAGTGTATTTCGGTATTTTAACATGTTTATATTTGCAAAGCCACTGTCACAGATTTTGTTACTTTCTAACAACTTCAACATAATGAAGAGCACGACACCGGAGTTGTGTGTTCGGAATCATGTTCTGTGGAATTGGCAGTATTTCTTAATAGGCGCTATCTTATGACGTGATTGTCAATTGGGATTGAGGTCTAAATATACAAACAGCTTGACAAGGTTTCTTTCACTCTTTGTGTACACTGTTTGTTCTGAAAATAAAATTACCTAAAAAATAGAAAATACTGCCGGAAGGTACCAAAATAAAGATTCCAGTTAACCAGTGGAAGAAACGTTTTAAAAAAAGCAAATCGTTATTCAGCAGGTTAACTATATGCTCAACTAAACGTAAATTCAATATAAAATTCTACAGTAATTTCATGAAAGCTCAAGGTTTCCGTACTAAATCAACTTCAGTTGTTTAAACAAAAAAAAAAAAATTCAGAATACGTGAGGTAGTGGTGTTCCCTGTAGGAAGACGCGTTCGATTCTCGAAAAACGAAGTGATGTCATTTTCCTCTTTGACAATCGAGTGCATTGTAAACGACTAAAAGCAGTTGATTGGTTTCGTGTAGTGCAAGCAGTCATGAGATAAGTGCGTGGCTTCGGATTCTGACTACTTCGATTTCTGACTACTTCGACTACTTCAATTTCTGATGGCACCTTGCACATTCTTTCCAAAAATGTTGAACACTAGAACTGTTACTTTCGTTGCAGTGAAAAATAATATTGGTTTTTACTTTTTTACCTATTTGATCAATAATTCAAAATATTTCACCGATATTGTACATATTTCAAAGAACAAATATATGCAGACTGATTGCAATACTGACTAGAGACGTAATATATGAATGCATTTGGAAAGTATGTACTGTTAATTTAAGCACGCAACATTCAATTGTTGGTGTAATTCGTGATTTAAAGCACATGTTTTTATGAAAGATATTTATGTGGAATTTTTTCCAATACGTTAGGTGTAAACATGACAACAGAACCATGGAAGGTCTGCTTTTTCGCTGCAGGGTAAGGACCATTCATTAGAAAACAACCTCGAACGAAGAATCAGCAGCCAGACTATACGCATTCGTTAAAACTTTTGCCCATTGGCAACGGAAAGCAAGTGCCATTGTTTCCCTTCCTACATTGTCTAAACCTAAGTCACTCTTTCATCCAGAGTACTAAATAATTTATCATAACTTAAAACGCCAGACTATGTTAACAGCTGATGAAAAATTGAGAGCGAACGTATAATGATTTGGAATGAACCGAAATTACTGTACGCATTTCTGGAATTAAAGAAATATATCTAAAAAATGTGATAATAAACTTACAAGAGTGAATACGGATGTACCTGACTCAGGGTATTTCAAGTAAGAAAAACGCATATCAATTTTATTTTTCTTGTGAAAAGGAAAGGAAAAAGGATCTGGTTGGTAAAAGAAATTGAAGGCGTGATCGCAGACCATTTTCTTTCAAAATTACTGTTACTGCAGTTCATAAGCAGTAAAAAACTGCAATGAACATAAGGAAATATTGTTAATATAAAAATAAAGAATACCAAAGAACATTCACGAATTTGGATATTCTACTCCGTAGACACCTGGTTTAACCAACGTTACTTGCTCCCAGTGTCAGTATAATCATACATGATGACATCCATCACAGAGCTGATGGAATTTAAAAGCATCATTAATGATATTTTGTTTTGCTATGGGCTTAAAAACTATCATAAGCAATTAACTGTGCTATAAGCTTCTGCCTGTCATAAACACAGGAGTATTTATTGAAGGTATGAGATAAAATCAGCTCAATTAGGCCTTCTCCTAGTTGAAAGCCACCTTTTAAGACCGAGATGTCCATCGTAGTCGATATGTTCAAAAAATTCATGCGCTTAGTTGTTTCTCCAAATTCTCGTTAAAAAGAAAAAAGAAAAATATTAAAACATTTCTTCTTTAAAAGGTTTTTAACTACATGAAAAACAATCATCATTTTTATCTATTCCGTACTGACATGGTAAATGCGCATCCCGCACCATATTTCTTAAGAGTTTTTCAGTTGGCACTCACACTTTTTATACCGCCGTAATCACATATCTCCAGAAAAACATTTGAATCAAACTTCTTTGGTTGAAAGTCCGATTATGCATCATTTTGCCCAACAAATATTGAATGTTCATATTTCCCAGTTTTATGGCCTCGTTATAGTTAATTTTTCTACTGAAACATTTTAGATTCTGAAATTACTGATTTAGTCAGTAATCAGTACTCATTTTTCTCCCCTCATAGCTTTTCGCCGTGCTGATTTGTACCTAAATTGAAAATGCCGGAGTTCATGTCCGGAAGTCAGACTCGGCAATGATATTTTTGTTTTGATTTTCATGATTCACAAATTTCCTAATTGTCTTTTTTATTCACCACGGAATATATTTTTATCCATCCATTGTGTCAGAACGTATTATCATTTTTTCATAAATATTTTTAAATTACAAATTACACTTTAATACGTAGTTTTGAAGAAGCGTTTATTGTATTAGAGATGGTTATGGATGGGCGGATGGGGAAAAATAATATTTTCATAACTCATCTTTTTTTTTCGGAAAAGTGAAAACTTAACTGCTTTGCACTAAATTGTTCTTCACAGACAATCAATTTATTTATAGTATTTTGTCTGAAAATTATTATTAAAATTATAAACAACAAGCAACAATCTGATTTAATTGTGTGCACAGCACGTCCCAAAATGCTTAAAAAAGCGAAATACTATATTATTCAGTGAAAGGGGGTGAAAGATGTGTTCTTAGGTACAATGAAAGGGTGCACGATGTACACACTTTCATTAAGTAAGATTTCAATAGTACATTCAAAATTTATCATTATATAAGGTAATTTAAGATTCAATGTCATCGTTTCCTTAAAAGCGGATTATTCAACAGATTTCTAATTATTTTTGACAGGTATTGGTCATTTTCAACGGCGATAGAAGCTTTAAAAGGAAGAATGGAACAAATTTCAAATTATCGGGAATAGTAGTCACTGAGATCAATGTTAACCATACAAGAAAGTAGAACTTCAGACATAAGACAAAATTTCATAATGCATTTAATTTTCACATTTTTTTTAAAACGTACTTAATTATTTGTAGCAAAATTTTACTAGCGGAAAAAGTTTAGGAAAAATATTTTCACGTAAAAATTCCTGTCTCGAACATTTTGTGGAGAAATCCATATTTGCCAAAATTAATACATCAATTCGCATGCTTCCGCTACGTTTTATTTTTTAGTGTTAATAAACCCAGAGTAAAAATTCAACGAAATAATAGTGAGAGAAAGAGAACTGTGCTGTGAGGAGCGGTTGGGGGTTTCACCTTCCTGCAGGAGGTCTAGTTTCATCAGTTCTATTGTGCTGGTGAATGACATCTTCTCTTACCGCTAACAGAAGGTCTCTCTTATCCACGGAGGATTAGGCAACAAATTAATAATTCACAAATTCTACAACGAAAAGTAGTTTTCGTGTGGCGCTGTTGAATTACTGCAGTCAGCATGTTCTCCTTTCTGCGATGTTATTTCGTTCCAGTATTGCCTACAGATGTGCGACTGTAAAGTGCACTGAATTAAATATTTCTAGAGCTATACAACTATGTCGAATATACTTTTGCGTTCAGTTTTAACGAGGGTTCTGCCTCTTTACTGAGATTTTCTGAGCGAAAAAGGACCCGTCGAATGCAAACCCTCAAAAAATGTTAACAGCATCGCTTTAAAAACTGGGATAGATGGGACAAAATGTGGTACTATCGCTTTCAACAAAAATATAATTTATGACCAAACAGAAGCAAAAAAATATATATATATTGTGGAATTTCTAGGTTTATTTCGTATTCCTCACGCATCTTAGCTTCGTTCCTGGAGGTCACAGCTACCAAACGCACATTTTCACCAATTGCAATTTAGTTTTGGATCGGCCATATCTCTCCTTTGTTTTCAGTATCCATTGCTCTCAATCAGTTCTGACGAGGCCAATTGCTTAGAAAAGTATAAAGTAAAATATAATGCCCCGTAAACCACATCTAGAATAATTTCACTTTTGCAGTAATACATCATGGAATTTAGAAACGTGTTTACCATCAATGAAAGTGTTATATTTTTCTAGCCATGTGGGAAATATATAATTGCAGATTAGCGTACCAAAGTAGCACAGCATTTGTCTAAAAATAAGCATTGAAGCACTGCTTTGCGTGTAACACGTACTCAAGGCTTTTCAAGAAAACCAGTTCCATCCTCGTATTCGAGCCTTCAAAGTGTGGCGTATATTATTCAGATTACTGAAAGGCATTTGTTTCAGCTTAAATATTTCACTAGTAGTTGAACTATTTCTTTATGTGGGAGACAGAAGAAGACTTGAACGAGATTACATTTTTAAATATGTTTGAATAAGGAACAAAAAATTCGAATTATTGCACTAACCAAATTGATTCGCTGAACGAATATTAGTTTTCAAAATCCAATAAAAGAGTAGAACTCGACAGAACAACATGTGGTGTAACTTCCGTTTACTAGAGATCGAGTTTTAACGGAACAGCAAGTAATATAAATGTTTATAAGGCATTTACAATCGATTAAACATGTGCTGTTAATTCCATGCAGATCTTATGAAAGTGTTTCTTATTCCTGTTATCATTTAGTAATAATCAGGAAACGAAGCAAGTTTCAGTTTATCACATGGATAATTATTTTAAATTCTTTTATAAAATAATGATTGTTTGACAAAACAGCCCCTATCTGATACGATAATATTTTTTTGCAGAATGCGATGATAAGGATTTACACCGATGGTGGAATACAGTAAGAGGCCCGTATCCGCGGGAGATACGTTCCAAGATATACCGTGGATAATAATGAACGCCAAAATCTACAGGTGATTACTTGGAATATGGCATCATTTTAACTCTACATTCATGAATTTATGAGTGTTTAGACAAGTAGCAACTATAAGTGGTAAATAAACATGTAGGCTAATTAAACTGAACTTTAAAAAGCATCGTATATTTAAAAAACATGGTGGAAAATGAAATTTACAAAAAAAAAAAGAGTGAGTGAAGAAGAGTGCATTAACTACGTACTTATTTTTCTATTATGCACTCAGCCTTTTTCTTCCAGGTGCACAGCTCATACGTACGTATGTATTTTGATTATACGTGTACTGTACATTTAACACATTGCAGTACAATCCATAATTTACACATGACAATCTATAATACATAATATATTTACGCACGTACTATGTACGAAGTACTGTATCATTATTTTCACTTTATAGTCTAGGATCTATACTTCATACTTGACTAAACACATTGCAGTACATTATCAGTAATTTAAACTCACCTACGGACCTAATCCGCACTAGCGTCGACAGCTGCAGTATGTAAAAAAATCATGCGATTCATCTATTGATATTTTCTGTGACATCTTTGGGGAAAACATTGTAAAAGGGCGCAGATTTATCTGTTTTTTGAAATAATCAAATACTTGGCAAATTGGTTCCATTGCTTTATCAATGCAGCGTTTACCTCGGATGCTACTTTCCATTATAAAGTCGTAATCAATTTTTTGTCTTTAGTGTTCGAGCGAGCCGGAAAACTTCACCCATTTTTCCTGTCCACCTAGCTGGATCTTCTTCACTTGTGTTTTCCTCTTCGTCTTCAGACGAGAGCTTAATGAGTTCTTGTAGTTCCACTTTAGTTAACTCTTCTCGCTGCTCTTCGAGGTGGTTAACTTCTTCATTAACCAGATCAGTAAATCCTTCCCCATCAACTTGTCGTGATGTGTCAATATATTTTTTTACTTCATAGTCTTTAGTCGGAAAGCACTCATTATTATTCAGTACTTCTTTCCAAAACGGCTTCCAGCGTGAATTAACAGGTCCCGGCTTCAATTTGTCCACTACAGCTTTTACAAAGGTTTTACATCTGCAATGGTAAATGATTGCTAGCACTGCATGACATCAGGGTTTCTGTCGGTGTCCATCGCAATACGAATTCAGTTGAATACCTGACGCGTGTAAGATGCCTTGATACACCTAATAATGCATTGGTCGAAAGGCTGAAAGATCAATGTTGCATTCGGAGGGAGAAATATTATTTCCACCCTTTCTTTGATTTTATCATCTGGGAATCCTGGAGCATTATCTGTTATTAAGAGAACTTTAAATACGAGTCCCTCACGCTTCAAGTATTTTTTTGCTTCGGTTATAAAACATTCTCTTAGCTATTATCGGTACAATTCAGCTGTAACCCATGCCTTTTTACTGTGTTGCAAGAAAACGGAAGGATGTTTCTTATCTTTGTTCTTCACAGCACGGGGGTTCTTTGCTCTATAAACAACACCACGTTTTGACATATAACGGTAGGCGTTGCAACAAAAGACAAGAATAATTCCGTCCTTAACTGGCTTGAATCCTAGGGCTCGTTTCGCGTTTTTGTGAAAGTAAGTCTTTCGGGGCATCTGTTTACAAATCAAGCCTGTTTCATCGCAATTAAAAACTTGTTTTGAGTGGTATGCCTTTTTCCACAGTAATTTGTTTGGGTTTGGCTGGAATTGTGTCAGTTGCTTCTTCATCAAGTGATGCAGCTTCGCCAGTAATTTTTATATTTTTCAGGTTATGCTTCTGTCTAAACTGGTGTAACTAACTGCGGTAGGTAACGAAAGTTTCGGGCTCACTGTCGCTCATGACTTCACTAAAGTTTTCATAAAGACAAAACGCTTTCTGGAGCAAGACATTGCAGTCAACTGGAACATGCTTCCGTTCATGTCTTCCATCTAAAAAAGTTAATGCTTTCTCCGTCTTCTCTAGGCATTTATCTTGACCGTAGCAGTTACTTCTGCAGTTTGAGGTGCAGTAGAAAAACTAGCTCAAATTTTTTTTTCGTTTTCACGTATTTCGCGTAACGAAGAATCATTTTTTTAATAAATTTTTGCCACCTCAGAGCACGATTTTTTATCTTTCAGTACTAAATCATGAATTTTTATTTTCTCACTAACTGGAAGTACCTGCCTGGCTCATTTTATTACTAACAAACTATCCAACTGAGAAACACGTTTTGGAGCCATACTTTCACAGGTTTGCAACTAAAAGCTTTTAGGAACGGTGTTTCTGCTTCCTGAGCAAATCGGAAACTCACAGGTAGTTATGCGGAGTGGGAAAAACGCGGCTGGGGTCGGCGCCCGTGAGACGGGTTGGAGAAACGGGTAGCGGGCTAGATCAAAGACTAAACCAGAGGGATTACGGGGTACTGAGAGCCTCTGCTCTTACCGTGAGTTACCACTTCATGTATTTTTTTTTCTATGCAGACAATGGGAATCTGTGAATCTCAAGGTCTACACGAGAGTGTTTTTCCGCTTTACCTCAACAAATTCGGTTTATGTACTTATAAATGGCGAATCACAAAAAAAAAAGCTACAGTCGACTGCGGATAGCTGAAACCGCGTATAATGAATTCGCGGATACCGGCATTTTGCTGTACATAGTTTAAGCAGAGGTAATTTCTACTAGTAGTAGTGTACAAAAAAAATGTAGTAATAAAATGTCGGTGCAGGTGAGTCTCATAGCAGTTTTCTAAAACAAAGGAAAGTTCTGTAACGGATTTCGAGTAGGCCTAGTAACATTTGGTACAATAATGGAGAATAAAGGAATTCGTCCTTTCCCTGTTTTCTTAAAATTTCTTCATTGAGTAGTTACGAAACGTTCACGTAATGAGCTTATTTAATCCGACGCAATAGTATTTTTTGTCTTTTCACTAAAAACTCTTTACCGTTCGGATTTAAATTTTTCCGAATGGAATCGAATAGCTTCTAAGTCAGTGAAAAAATAATAACAGTTCCTACGTTAAAATTTGATCGTAACTTTTTTGATATCATAGTAAGGTAACACTTGTATTTCCTTCTTTTTAGAACGGTTTTATGTATAAAATGATTTATTCAATTTGATTTGAGGGTATGCTGTTAATAAAGTTTTTTTTTTTTTTTTTTTTTGGTTGGAGGTTTAACGATCCCCTTGAGCAACTCAATGGATTTAGGGTCAATGAATGCTGCCAGGGAAGGGAGAGAGCCAGTGCCGTTAGACACACCCAACATCCATGCCTCACCAGAATTCGAACCCGGAGCCCTTTGGATGAATGATCATAGGCCATCGCTTAGACCATTGCTACACTGAGGTGGCAAGCTTTTAATTAAGCCTTGTGTAGTCATTTTGGGATAAATAAAAGGTTGTAGTATTCATGCAGTAACGATAATACTGTATAAACTAACGCTTTAAAAGCTTAAAATGCTGGTAAATACAAATTGATCAACAAGTACTTTTCGAAAAAGGGATTATATGTGGATAGACACGAGTATAAACGTAGAGTTACACGAAAATGGAACAGTTGTGCACATGTAAGAGGGAAAAATTAAAACACCCAATAAAGCTGTAAATCTTTCGAGAAAATTATGTGCTTACTTAGTTGCATATCCGTTCTAATTTTAAAAAGTATCACGAACTAAATCGGTATGCCTAACTGATGTATAATGAAATTTTAACTTTAGATGTTTTTATGTTTAAATATTTATATGCCAAAATTCTAGGTAAACATCGAGTCCATGTCCCTAACTACCGAAACATATATATTTATTAGGAATTTGAATATTCATTGGATATCTGATGAAATGGGTCCTATGCGCAGCATATGGTAGGCAAGGAGACTGGAGAAAATGTGTTTTTTTAAGCATGCTTAATGAATAGGAGATACAGCTTTTGGTTTCCCTTTCTCCATATTCCCAAAACGTCTACAGCTGTAGCTCCACTAAAGAAAAATGACCAGTTTTTCATCACACTAACATCAGTAAGTACTGTTAACCATACTTCATCTTAAGGGATGTTTTCCTGTGTTATTTTTATAGTATTTTTGAAAGACTATTTCTGATATACAAACAATATTCCTCGGATATCATTCCCTATGCATAATACATCAGCGTTTTTTTCTGAAAATGAAAGGATGTGGATCTCTCCTAAAATGCATGGTAATATATCAACTCGAAACGCTACTACGGTATATCATTTTTATATTTCATGTACAGGGAAAATCAACATGATTTAAGAGTCTGCACATTGTGCCGGTAGTGTGATTGATAGCTCATATAAAATTATGAATCATAATATCTATTTTACTGAAAGTATATTAAGAGGAAACTGAAAGCGCCGTGACTTGCACTAAAGCATTATTTTCATCAAACAGAAGATGGTTCGCATTTTAAGATTTAGCCCATCTTGTTTACCTTGTGACAATTTTCTTCATGTTGTGCTTCAAACTGGGCTATAAGAGTGCAGAAAATTACGGATTACGAATTGCACTGACATTGAATAGCATTCCCTACAAAGACACAGTTAATCATTATGCCTTGCTTTGCGTTTAAGAGGAGAATTTACCTCTTCCTTTAAGGTAATGTTGACACATCTTGAAGAAAACAAGTTAGTAAAATCATGCAATGCATTGATTATAATACGCTTTCCAACATACCAGAAATCATTACTCAAGTTATGAGAATAATGGCTGTGGAATACATCTCGGTCCTGTGCCATGACCTTTGATTCCATTTCGATGATATTCAACAGCACCGGTTTGGTATACCTCCGAAAAAAATGATAAAGTTTTGTTGCAATCGAAGCATTTTTACGTAAGATATGATGCATAAGGGCTATGCAATAGATCCCGCTCCTGTGTCCCAACTTTTGACCCCATTTCGCCCATTTTCAATAGAATTCGTCCCCAGGCAAGACCCTACAGCATATTAACATTTCATTCAAATTGAAGCATTTTTACGTAAGTTATGACGCATAATGGCGATGGAAGTGATTCGGCTTCTATGTCCTGACCTTTGACCACATTTTGCCCATTTTCAATAAGATTAATCGCCAGGTGGTCTTCTACCACATACTACAATTTCATCGAAATCCAACTTTTTTACGTTAGTTATGACGCATAACAGAAGTGGAATGGATCCCGCTCGTATGTACTGACATTTGACCCCATTTCGTTCACGTTAAATAGGGTACCTTCCCAGGTGATCCCCTACCAGATACTAAAATTTCATCGAAATCGAACGATTGTTACGCGAATTATTGTGCGGGCGAACATACGCACACAACGCGTGACGTAATGAGGCAGATGGGAATCACGACCACCGCTCGCCGCAAGAGTGTGACGTCATAAAACTTTAATAGGATCCACACACAACGCGTGACGTAATGAGACAGATGGCGTGACCGCGCGCCAACATTCTCAAACGTGAAATTGTGACGTCATAAGATTTCTAAGCATTGGTAACATTAATTGAACAACGCCATGACACTGAAAACGTTATAATTCGGGGTGGTTATTTAACCCACTGAACGAATTCTCCTAAAGTCGAGATCAAGCTAAATCGATTTCTAGTTCCAGAAAACGGAAGGTTCACGACTTTCATCAAAATTCTTAGAACCGTTTTCAAATTAAAATGTACATACATACATACAAGAATTGCTACTTTAAGGTGGACATCAAGTAATTTTGCTTCCTATACTTCCAATGGAAACATTTCTGTACGCATTTTCTTCACAATAAATGCGTTCCCAAGGATGAAAATTTGAACATCGATTAAACTATCTTCATTTTATAACTTGCAATACTTAATATTTTCTAAAACATAACCATAATTATGCAATTCAACATTTGTTTGTCTACTGACGTAACGAAAACACAGGTCGCGCCATCTGTTTTCTGGACAATTATTGCGTTCACAAGGATGAAAATTTGAACATTGATTAAAATAACTTCATTTCATAACGTGGAATACTTAATATTTTCTAAACCATAACCGTAATTATGCAATCCAACATTTTTTTGTCCACTGACGTCATCAAAGTACAGGTCATGCCATCTTTTCTCTTTTTTCAACCCCACCAAAGGAAAAGTTATTGATTTTTAGTATGATTATGGTTATGTTTTAGAACATATTAAGTTTTCCAAGTTATAATATGAAGTTATTTTAATCGATGTTCAAATTTTCATCCTTGGGAACGCATCAATTATGAAGGAATGTGTACAAAACTTGTTTCTATTGGAAGTATAGGAAGCAAAATTACTTGACGTCCACCTTAATAATATGGGATAAGGGCAATGGAAAGGATCCAAATCCCATGTCCTGAGCTTTGACCACATTTCGTCCATTTTCAATAGGGTTCGTCCCCAGGTGGTCCCATACTACATACTAAAGTGTCGTCAAAATCGAACCATTTTTACGCAACTTATGACGCATAAGGGCAATGGAATGCATCCCGATCTTATGTCCTGACCTTTGATCCCACTTCACCGATTTTCAATAGGGTTTGTCCCCAGGCGGTCTCCTACCACATAGTAAACTTTCATTAAAATCGAACCATATTTACCCAAGATATGACGCATAAGGACAATGGGATGATCCCGCTCCTACGTCGTGACCTTTGATCCCATTTGTCCCTTTTCCAATAGGATTCGTCCCTAGGTGGTCCTCAACCACATAGTAAAGTTTCATTGAAATCGAACCATATTTACGCAAGTTATGGCGCATATGGGCAATGGAATGATTCCGCTCCTACGTCGTAACCTTTGACCCCATTTGTCCCATGTTCAATAGGGTTCGTCCCCTACCACATACTAAAATTTCATCGATATCGAACCAATTTTACGCCAGTTATCGGACGGACAGAGCTGAAGCATATACGTTTCTTCAACCTACGGTTGAAAAGCGTGAGGGGGGTTGGATAAGTAATTATTTTTTCCAATTAATTACTGCAAAATACTCCGAATTGCGAAAAGTCCAAATCACATATCTGTGTAACACCTCGTTTGTTCTATTGTATTTTGTTCGTAGGAAGGAAAATCCAAACTATCCAGTAATATCAAACTATTTAATCCCAAATATGTAGTGCATACCAGAATATACATAATGTTGTTTTAGCAAATAAATTCGTTATTGCTAGGAAAATCCTTGTAATTTAAATAACAGTGAAATTAGGTTTTTTTAAGAGAAAAAATGATACACCCACACACACGTACACACACACAACAGACAAAACATTAGATATAGGGGTGAAAGGAATTTGGCATGGGCATCATCCGCACACTGTGGAACAGAACGAAATCGATAAATAGGCGTAAAACAGGGATTCACAAAAGTTTTTCATAATCGACGAACATAGATAAAAATGGTAACTAGAACGACTTCGATCGTGGATTCATTGTCAGCGCAAGTCAGATGGGGCATTCTATCCCACAAATAACACAATCATGTCATGTGTTATTTGGTGCTGACAGATATTCATCAATTATCCATTCAGTTGGTTAACATCAGCGCCAGTCCTTGAATATTCCATGGAATATATGTATGAGAGAGTAAAGCATAAACTACATTATCAGATTTAATTAATTACATCGAACCTGTCCTTGCCCGAATTTCAACTTTGTATTTGGACTCTTTGATCATGTGTGGCTGTGCCAGGCTCGAATGTGGACTTTTCAGCTGGTTTTCGTAACAAGTGACCGAAGGCAGCATACAGTTTAATACGTATTTCCACTTGCATTTAGTATTTACGTCATCGTTTTCTGCGTTTGTTCCTTCCAATTATTTGAATTAAAAAAGACTGATGACACCAATTTTTCTGTTGTACATATTTGAATCCTTATTTTGAAATGTTTCGAAGTAATTCAAAGTCAATGCAAATAGTTAAGAAGAATCAGCCGGATTTTTACATTCGATAAATCATCCAGAATAGAAGCAGCTTCATTACTTCCAACAGTGGCTAAAATGTATCTTACAAAAATTAAGAAATGGCGCACAAATTTTATTATAGCAAAATGTTGTCGGAAAGAGACAGGTTTTCAAATCGAACAGTTAAAATAACAAATATAGAAGTAAACATGATATGTCTTTATACCTTCTAGCAGTGAATTCTGCATAATGGGAAAGTTGAAAGCAAACTCAAAGATATTGTTCATGGAAAAAGCTTTGCTAAGGAAAAATAAGTTTCAAATACGTTTCCCACAAGCTCAGATAGCGAAAAAGTTTCCACTAGTCCACAACCTAGCGGGAAATCTGTGCATTATATAAAGAGTAAAATGTTTCACCTATCTGCGGTCCTCAATGGCATACAGGGAAAAAAGTAATTTCTCAATCTGGTGTTTATAAGCGAAGGTACAGCTGCAATCAGAAGTACGGAAGCACCACCTACCGACAGAACTGTGAAATGCAAAAACTCCTCATATCTAGCCTAAATCGTTCTACAAAGGAAATGGCATCCAGTGTTGAAATAATGTTTTAAATTGAACGTGTAGAAACAAAAAATATTGAGGACAACAGATCAAAGCTTCGTGCCACCTAGCGCCGTAATTGTACATTATTTTAGGAAGAAAATATGCACACAGGTTTCGCAGAGTCAATAATATATGTCTGAAGAAAGAAGTTTTCAATAGGGCTTTTGGTCCTGCTTTTATTGTTATAAACGGAAATGTGATTTTACGCCGTCTGCTGGCAGACATCTGCGTTACAAAAATTTGAAATTGCATGAGAAAACGTTCGCAGCGGAAAGGCTCTCTATTAAAGATTTTTTTTTTTTAAATCGGAATCTCAGAAGCAAAGATATCGGCCCATATATGATATAAGTCTAGCGCTGTCTGGAGGGAAAACTATGCTTTATTTTGTGGCGAAAGTTTTCTCAAAACGTTCTCCGACAGGAGTGATATCGGTCAACGAAATAATTTTTTCAATCGAGTTTTCAGGAGCTCAGATTTTCCTGCATATACATCAGAACCAGAAATTGAATCTTACAGCCCTGCTGCCCAAGCCGTTCTTTACCAGACATTAAAAGTTTTAGGCAAAACATTTTCAATCCGGAGCAATATGTTTCCAAAAAATCGGGAGCATATGTTTAATTATTCCTGTATGCGATACCGGAATAATTTTTCAAATCGAAGAATTAGAAGCAGAGATAGCGCAGAAAAACAATCAACTTTATCGCCACTTAGCTGAAAGTCTATGAATTACTTGAAAATGTTGCTATTACATGAAAAACATTTCGCACTGGAAACGCTATGCCACAATGAAGGATTTGTGAAAATCACACTCTTTGAAACAGAAATATTGACAAAACTAGGACGTGCCTCTACTCCCCCTGGTGGAGAAACCATACATCAAAAACGAAAATATTTCGAAAAGGTTTATTGGCCTGAGTGGTATTGGTCCATGAAAAAAAAAATTCAGTCAAGATTTTAGAAGCTATTTTTGCTGCAAATACATCAGAAGCCGAAAGACGCTTACGCCCTTTGCTGGCCGTACCAGATTTTACCAAAAATTAGAAACTATGTGCAAAAGTTTTCCCTTCAAGAGCTGTACCCGCAGCAGGAAGAATATCTAAAATCGGATATTTGGAAGCAGAGATATCGGGAAAAAAACCTCAGTGTACTTTTACGTCACTTAGGGAACATTTGTGCGTAACTTGAAAGAGTGACAATACTTAAAATAGTCTGCGGTATAAGTGGAACCGAAAGGTTAAAGATTTTTTTCAATCGGACGTTTAGAAGCAATATATGGAACAACGTGTATTTTGAATTCGATATAATCTGCATTTACGTCGGCAAAAGTGTGCGCCATGAAAACAAAAACGAAATAAAGGGTCATCATTCGCACATTTCGTGCTTCCCAATGCAAAAACAATTTTTGAAATCAGACTAATATTTGCATTGTCTATACATGGATTGACGGACAAACCAGTAAAATAAGCACGATCTTTTTTACAAAGGACGTGCTAAAAATCAGGTTTCGGCGTTCTGCTTCAATTTTCTATTATGAAAATTGATACGCGAATGTGATGATCGGAAACAGGAATTTTTAAAACTAATTTCAGCTAGCGCAAATTCTGGTTTTTTATTGTTAGAAAAATATTAATACATACTGTTTATTCTAACACTACTTCAAGTCATTAGTACAAATAAATTGACTTGTTATGAAGGAATCGGCAGGAGTAAATGAACCCCGTCCCTGAATGGGCGGTACCCCAGTTATTTTACAGATCACGGTCAGGGTCCTATGCTCAACTGTACTCTGTATTCGGTTTGTTGGGCGTTCGGGAGACTTTCCAGCATCATCGTTCTTCTTGCGGGAGAGAAAAATTCAGGAACTTTATTTTAAATACGCCAGACATAAATAGTAATGAAACGAATATAGAGAATTATATCCGTTGATTTTTGTGGTGTTGTCAGCACAAAGATTTGCCAAGCTTTCGCACTCCACTGAGAAGCTTTTTCGAGGCAATGGTAGACATAAAAACGTAGGGAATTGGAACACGTAAGGAACAAAGATCATTTTTGAAAATAACGTGGGTGACATCACGAGCATATTACATGAATTTTTATCACGCAATTATACGTTGCGCCGTGCTGTATTTCCATCTTTTAATAACGCATGCCAAACCATTGGTAGTTCTGTAGAGAAAATATCATTGCACGCCAGTTTGCTGGATAGGATTTCCGCTGTTTCCCTGATGGCAGTCTGTTTCAAATTCGTGTAAGGGGAAATTCTTCTAATATTATTTCATAAAGGAAAGGCCGAGCAGTGCATGACTTCTCTAGAGAGGGCTGTATTCCGCATGACCTGGTACACACTTCTTACGTGTTCGTTAAGTCTAGTGTCTAAGGATCGCTTTGTCATTCGGATATGTATCTTTTCCATGTTGCCAGGATATAAAAAAACGCGGTACAGCGTACACACCTTCCTTTTCTTACTCACAGTGCCTCTCCTTCCAACTTGATATTATATGTGATAACGAAGTCGGGAATTTCATTGCTATTAATATGTTGTATTTGCGTAAAAAAATCTTTAACCATATGTAAAGCCAACGTTTAAAGAATTTATTAGAGAAATATATATATTGGGTTGTCGGAAAAGACATGACGTATGTTAGCTATGTTTTGAAAAGGTCATTTATCAATCAATGATATAATGCCCGTTTTGTTCGATAACTTTTTGCTATCTTTCACTGAGCTGCAGAATGCCTCGTTCATAGAAGAACCTGTCTTTCGTCGCGAAAAACTATACAATGTGCTAACTTTCAGCCTCATCTGAATCGAACGTTATAATAAGCAAAGACTGTTAAAGACAGCGAAACAAGTGGAAGTCTGACGGCGCAAGGTCAGGCGAGTATGCTATTTGTTGCAACACATCGCACCCAAGCTCCAATAATTTTTGGCGGGTGATCAAACTTGTGTGTGACCTAGCGTTGTCGTGATGAAACACAACACCTTTACGATGTACGAGTTCTGGACGTTTCTGGATGATGGATTCGATAAAACTGTCTAATTGCCGACAGTACAGATTCGAATTGATTGTTAGGTTCCGTGGTAGGACCTCGAAAAACACGACACCTTTAAAACCTTCCGCTGATGACTGTCTGCTTTGGATGTCGTTTGAGGCGAAGCAGCACTTCAGGACCATGACCGTTTGCGCAGCACATTGCTGTACACAACCCAATTTTCGTCACCAGTTATCAGTCGCTTCAAAAAAAGGATCGTTTTCTTCACGTTTAATGAGCACATCGCAGAGGTTTATACGCGCCGTCAATTGAGCTTCTTTGAGTTCATGAGGAACCAACGCTTTGAGCTTGATTACGTATCCCAGCTTCTTCAGGTGGTCGTGAACGCTCGAATGATGAATGTGCAATGTGTCTGCAATGTCTCGTGTCGTGTAACGTGTGTTTGACTCGATCAATGCCTTGATTTGGTCGTCATCAACCTCGGTGGGCCTCTCTGACCGAGGAGCATCGTTGAGGTGAAAATCACCTGCGCGAAATTTTGCGAACCACAGCTGGCATTGACGTTCTTGTAGAACATTATCACCATACACTTTACGCACCTTTTCACAAGCGTGACGAGCGTTCTTCCCTTTAAGGAAGTAAAACTGTAAAATATGGCGAAAATGCAGTTTGGTCTTCCATTTTCAACTTGATGTTAAATATCCGTAAACCACCCACATCGCTCACTATTCCGTTAGACTGCAGCTGGAACTGGCACCTGTCGAATGCCATAGCGATAACAGAGATGCGAATGCCTCTAGTACTTCCAAACTCGCCCAACTGCCATCGGGTGCCAAAATACATCATGACTTTTCCGACAACCCAATATATATTTGATGGGTCCTGCGTATCCCATAGATTAGAATATATATCGTAGCTTAAAGGAGGGCGTTGTGAAGAAGGATCGCACGAATATCATTTTCACGTATATTAAAAGATATTTCATGAAAACCCTTTACGAAATATGTTACTAAGAGGAAAGAAATAGCTGTATTTTACAAACAAAAATTTGATGTACAAATATCGATTTTTCACTGAACGTTTCATTGCTGTCCACATTTTTTGCTTTCAATAACTGAAACGAAGTAGTGCTTGAAGATGGACAATAAGCCTATTTAGTTTGGACAATAAAGTCATTTCAAAACTCTCACCCTTAGAAGTGATTGAAGACCCTTGTTAAACCAGGTTTTCTAACTTTAAATTAATTTTGTTGTGATCATTCCTGTGTTCATACAAAATATATACTTGCCGCTGCTTACTGCAAAATTTAATTCTGTTAACAGTATTTCTTCTAATAAATTGCATTATATTAATCGAAGAATACTTGTTCCCAAACCGTATAATGTGAATTTTCTGTAGATCTTTACACGCTTGATAAAGCGACCAGCAACAACATATTATCTACATGTCCATTCAAATCAATCAAAGTACAACGTAAGTAAATGATGTGGAGAAAGAAAACACCACTTTGCCTCATGACGGCGAAATTGCTTAGTAATTTTAAACCCGCCTGTGATCACACAATTCAGCTTGGAAGATAAAAAAAGCGGCAAATATAAAATTGGTACAGGGTAGCAAACAGAAATACGAGTACCTATTTAACACAAATGGCTGAGATAATGCTCGTTAACAAAAGAATATTGGGCAGAAAATTTTCCTTTACATAGCTCGATTTCCGCGGCTGATTGGATATTAAAAAAAAAGCAATATGAAGATATATGGAGGAAAATAAGTTATGACTTTACGAATGAAAGCACTCTAAATATATATTTTGTTTGAAGAAAATTACAGTGACTGAAAACTTTCGATGACGCACGTTATGTAACAAGGAAAAATCAGAAGGTATTTTAAAATTGCACATAGATATAAGTACTTGACCTGACGCCACTACTGTGAAAATAGTGAATTGTAAAAAAATAGATACGCGAGGAACGTGTTTTACAAATAAATTTGCGCAGTGAAAGTTATTATTTGTAATACCACATTTGGACGGAGGTGTAGCGTTAAAAGATTTGTACTTATGCACAACCTACCGGGACAAATGTGCTTTATTTAAGAAGGACAATGTTTGCAAAGTATAAAAATGGTGGGGGGTCGTACCACCATAAAAGTGAAGATTATCGCCTAACATCCGCGGTTAACATCTCTCCTTGAAAGCCGCAAGGTTGAGTCTTTCCCTTTCACCTTGCCGACAGAAACACCGCTCCGTGTTGTCATTAAAGGATTGGGATTGGGTGTCCCAGTCGATAGCATCAGGCAACAGTTGCAGGATTCCTTTCTCGTCACAAAGGTGTGTCGGCTACAAAACAGCCGCTAAAAGGACCTTCCACCTGTCATATTTCAGCTCGTTAACACTGATCAAAGAAGGAACATCTTCCGGTTGGTATCTCTCCTTGGGGTTTCAATCTCGGTTGAACACTACCGAATTAAGGGCAGGATACAGCAGTGCTTCAACCGCCAAGCCTTTGGTCATTCCATGTCTAACTGCAGACAGAAGCCAAAATGTGTACACTACCGCAAGGATCATTGCAGCAGGGAGTGCACGGCTGACAAGAAGACACAGCGTTTTTGTGTCAACTGCAGTGGTGAACATGAGGCTAACTGGCGTGGTTGACCCATTTACAAGCAGCTTGCCCACAAGCTGCCGAAAAACAACAGGCAGAAGCCAGAGCCAAAGCTTAAGAATATGTTAACAAAATGTAAGGCCTCTACTAAACCTACTGCTGTATACCCCAAATCAGTAAAGGAGAGTCTCGCAGCTGCTTCCATTCCTTCCACCTGTGCTACAAGCTCCAAGGAGAGGAAAAGGAAAGGCAAAAAAGTACCAAAACAAGACTGCTGGTCAACCAACAAAAGTTACGCCTGCCCCTCAGGCGATAACAGAAGTGGCTACCCACACTGCCATTACCGAGGTCCCGAATCAAAAGCTGCTCTCAGAGCTTGTAGAGAGCATTGATACCGCTGTCCTCAAACGGGTTCTGATTGCCTGTCTGGCGGCATAAGCCTGAGCTCCCGTGCCTAGAGCGCATTATGGGCAGTCACAACATAATGTTTTGGAAGGCGAAGGGCATCAGGAATTATTTTGCTAAACTTGAAAGCTTCCTGAATAATCATGACATCGACGTTGCTCTTATATGTGAGTCCTAACTCCCACCTAAGATCAAGCGAGTCAGTGTTGCGAACTACCAGGTATTCCGGCAGGACAGAGATCCGGCACTCTACAGGCAAGCAGCAGGAGGTAATGTCATTTTAGTCAGAAATGGTTTAAGTGCCACCATCGCACCCTTCAAGGATCTCAAGGATGTTGAGGCACTGGCTGTTAAGCTAAAAACAAGCTTAGGCTTGATATCATTAGCTTCTGTTTATAGCAGCCCAGGGAAGGTAACTTCTGACGATGATCTTGACATCCTCTTTGGGGACCCTATTCCCACTGTAGTGGCTGGTGACTGGAATGCTAAACATCCTGACTGGTTTTGTCGTTTAACTAATAGTGCTGGGGTGGCACTATCGCCATACATTGACAAGCTGGATCTTACAGTTGCAAGTCCGGTCCATCCTACTTGCACCCCGTCACTGGGGATTGGCGATGTCATTGATTTTTCTGTCCTCCAGTTCGTGAGCCACTTTCATCAGGTCTCTGTGGTTTCTGGGCTTGACTCTGATCATGACCCAGTCCTACTGAGATTAAACGGAGTCGCAGCCACCCGGCGGACGATGATGTATACAGATTGGAAGTTGTTGCAGGAAATTATTGCTCAGGTTGATTCGCCTACGGTGGAAACTAGTACTCGCTCGAACGTCGATAGTGCGGTGTAGGAACTCACTCGTTGCATACAGGCAATCTTGGATCAATGCAGGAAGCCCTCAGCTCCTGCCCGAGACCCTTAAGCACTTCCTCCACGCATTGTCCGGATAATCCGAGAGAAGAACAAGTTCCGGAGGATCTGGCAGCGGTCAAGATCTGCCGACGACAGGGTTTGCTATAACTCGTTTCGCGATCTTGTCAGAGCAGAAATCCGTGTGTTCAAGGAAATCCAATAGAAGAAGAACCTTCTCAATGCCGGTCAACTTCGCCAGGATGATGTGTGGATCATCTTTCGGAAACTCCGGTGTACTAAGACTGTCATACTGCCCATTCTCGGTCCACAGGGTTTGGTGTAAGGGGATGACGAGAAGGCTGGGGTCCTAGCTGGTGCCCTGGAGGAGCAGTTTTCACCTCATGACATACAAAATCCCAGTCACACGGATAGGGGTCATGACGGCTTTAGCTACATACGATCTTGATGATACAGTCGAGGTCATCTCGCCTGTTAGTTACTTCGAGGTAACTCGACACATCAAAAAGCTAAAGGTGAAGAAAGCTCCCGGAAGAGATGGAGTTTCGGCAAGAGCTGTTCAACCGCTCCCTGGAGACCTGGATTCTGGTACTGGTGGAGATTTTCAACGGGTCTCTCCGGCTGAAGTATTTCCCTAGGGACTGGAAAAAAGTAGTGGTAATGGTGTTGCCCAAACCTGGAACCAATCAGACCTTACCTGTGAACTACCATCCAATATCTCTCTTGCACGTCCTGGGTATGCTACTTCAGAGGGTCATCCTCTCTCGGCTTCTTGAGTTCTGTGAAGTAAATGGTGTGATTACTGACGAACAGGGTGGTTTCCGGGGAACGCACGCTACCTTTCACCAGTTGATCAGACTTACGGAATTCCTTTCTGAAGCACGAGATAAGAGCGAGTATTCCACTGCTCTCTTCCTGTACATCAGCAAGGCTGTTGACCGCGTTTGACATGATGGTCTCCTGCACAAGTTGCAGAAGCTTCGATACTCCTTACCCACTTGTTGAGCTGATTGGCTCGTACCCCAACAGCCGCAGGTTCACTGCTGAGATTAATGGTGAGCTTTCTTCTGAAAAGAAGATTCGGGCTGGCGGTCCTCAGGGTTCGGTTCTTGGACCAACGCTGTTCTCCATTTATCTGCAAGACCTACCCAAACCCAAACAAGGGCAGGTCATGATGTACGCAGATGATACAGCAGATGTCATCATGTCCCTGAACAAAAGAAGAACAGTGAAGCTCCTCCAAGACATTCTCTCTCAGCTGGAAACTTACTACACTGACTGGCGGATCAAGATCAATCCGTCTAAGAGCAGTGCGCTGATGATTTTTGGATCTCTCCAAGGAGTACCGAAACTCGTTATGGTTCAAGAGACAATCCCCTGGGCTACCTCCTCTAAGTATTTAGGGCTCCAACTATATTGTCGACTTTCGTGGGTGGCGAACACCAGCTACCACACGAATAAAGCTAGACAATGCCTTGGACAGCTAGCTCCACTACTCCTCCAGAGAAGCTTCCTTACAACACTGCACAAAGTACTGCTATACAAGACGGTCGTCAGGCCGGTGTTTACCTACGCCTCCTTCATTTGGATCGGTATTAGTAGGAAACAGCGAGAGAGAATCGAGAAGGCGCAGAGCCGAGCACTTCGAATGATCACTGGGGCTCCCCCTTGGACCTCACTTCGGAACCTGAGGAACAGACTTGGAATCGAGAAGGTACATGAGTTTTCCATTAGAATCACCAGCAAGTTCTTCAAGAAAGGGGAAACCCATCCAAATGGACTTGCTAGGGGCGCGGTTAGTTACAATCCCAGAGAAATCCTTAGGTTTCCCAGAACTAAGGCGGCGATCGTTGACCCCTTGACAGAGAGAGTAAGTATGTGAACACTGGTGGATATTAGACAGACCACCACACCCTTCTTTTTCAGATTGGCATCGAGATGGCGAAAATGGATTCTGCTCGGACATTTGAAATTGGTGTCGTTGAGTTTCAGTCACACCCTGGTGCGTCGGGCGGCTGGTTGGTGTTGTGGTTCTCTGTGATGTTGTGCGGTGCTTCGTTCCCTTTTTCCCCTTCCAGACAGAGTTTTGTCACTGATCACACTCTCCTTTTACTATATTTTTCTGCTTGTCCTTCCTAATGAATTCACTTACTCAGATCTCCTAGCTTCTCATTTCTAAGGGCAGTTTTAGACCTGGGTTCAGACATTCCCTTCCTAAAACTTCTTCAAATATCATATATTATCATTATATTTGAAAACATGGGCAGCGGGTGGCATAGTGGGCGACGTTCGTGACTACCACGGAAAGGACCGCAGGTTCGATCCCAGACAGGTATAAACACTCCATCCAATAAATATCTGCCGTGCTTCGGATGGGCAAGTTAAGCCGTCTGACCCTGGGTACTGGCCCTCCCCGGTAATAAATTAGGGTGTCTTCCTCCCGCTTTCTACTTCGCTTCCGTGTAACGTCTTATATGGCACTCTATCCCGAATCTCCTAGCTTCCAATTTCTAAGGGTTGTTTAAGACCTGAGGTCAGACACACCTTTCCTAAAATTCTGTACATATGATGTGAGATTCTGAAAACATATTACTCATTGCTATCATGGATAAAAGGAGAAACATTCCGTAAGAAGCGGCATTTTTTTAAAATCAAGTTCGACCAATTTTAGTAAGCTATTTCTTTTAAAAATTCCAGTAACACACTGAATTTTATTGAAACGGAACCTTTCTTCTACATATGAACGTAATTACTTTCGAAAGATGGGATACTTCTCTGCCCCAAAAGTACGATCAGAATTCAACAATTCTTAAAATCTAATGCAACACATCAACAGTGGGCCGACGTTAACTCAATGTAATATAAGCAATCATAGATGCACTTTAGACTACTCTGTGTTTACATACACATTTGGCACATAATGGGTTTATAATTTTGCCTTCTCCAAATTTCGATATTCAGTGCGTTGTAAAGTGTTTGGAACGGGATGAAAATATTGATGTGCTATTTTACACGTTAAGTTACATACCATGAAATCAGGAGTATAATCCCCAAAGTGTAACATGTGATGAAGGACAATTTTGATGTCGCCGAGATTTTCAACGTTTTCAAAACACAATTCCACAAATGCTCTATGCGAACACCGCTCGGGACTAAATGCCTTGGTCATAAGGAAATAATACGCAAAATATGAAATACAAATAATCATTAACTCTCATGTAAGAAGCAGATTTTAAGCCGTTATAATCTGCAACTCCACATATTTCTGGAGGACTTTGGCTGCACTTGATACCCTGTAAATCTGTGCATGTGGGAGCCGGTGGGGCTTTCTCTAAAAAATAAAATATAAATAATTTCTAGTCCACACACGAACACGTTTTAGGTGTTATGCGCTAGAATTTCAAGAAATGCTGTTCAGTCATGCTGGAATCCTGCTTAGAGTAGGAATGACATGTCGAGGTATCATCTCTGGGCGCTAACCTTTGTCTTCTCTATAATTAGTGAAGGCACCCTTATATATGGGCCGTGGGTGGCTAAGTCGTCCACGTTCGTGACTGCCACGAATAAATCTCCTGTTCGATCCCAGGCAGGAACGACCGCTCGAACCACTAAATATCCGTCGTGCCCCAGGTATTGACCCCACCGGTTATAAAAAAGCGCGTCTCCCCCCATCCTTTTCACCTGACTTTCGTGTAGGGTTCTGTAGCCCAAATCTCTCAGCTTCCTGTTTCTCAGGGTTGTTTAAAACCTGGGGTCAGATACTCACTTCCTCTACATACGATCTGATCTGATCAGATTTGAAATTTTATGGAGAGGATTTTAGTAGGAGAGTGTTTGAATCCAAATCTTGAACAACTCTTAAAAGAACGAATTTAAGAGATTTGCCGTAGATGACCCGATTGGGAAAACCTAGGCCTGATAAGATAGATTCGCCAAAATGATGACATGCGATAAAGGACGTAGAGTTGCAGCTCCTGGGCGGATATTTCACCTAAAGATTTAAGGTTTTACCTACGCCACAGTTGGGGAGGGTGGCTTTCCTCTACTTATTCTAAAATATAAAGAAATTGTCGTGTAATCCGAGTAAATTGTTATTGTTTATAAGAAGAAATTTAAACCTTTTCGTAGTGCACTGGCAATTACCACCTGGACCTCTTAGGGCAGTGGTTTCGCATATAAACACTAAGGGCACATGAATAAAATTCCTCGCATTTTGGTAACAGTCTGAATCGTTTTTTATTCCGAAAAGATGAGGTAGCACCGAGTAGTCAATTTCTTAATGTTCTACGCATTGACAAAGTCAATAATTTGGTATTATTCGATCACAGGTTTCCTCGTCGAATTTGTTTCTTCGTCCGTCTCTCCGTCCCAGTTCCCTTAATATTCGTAGCATTCGATTTCAAAACAAATTTTCATCAGAACTTTGTCATTTTAGTCTCGTTCCTTTATTTCGTTTGTTTAATATAAAATCTCAATCCCTCCGTCTGACCATCTTTTGTTATCAACAATACTAACTAACAGTAAAAACATCCGAATTTAAAACAATTATTCGGCAGCCTGTCTTCAATCATAATTTTATTTCATCTTCTTTTCCTCAAACGTATTTCCATCCTCTATCTGTCAAGATTAACTGACCACGCAATATCACATATACCAGAGGTACCTATTTAATTGTTCATGAACCCTACAGCGGTTCAAACAACTAAATGGGAACCGCGAATTCATTGAAACACCTTCATGGCACACAGGGGGTTCGCGGTATAAATTTTGAAATGGTGTCTCCATAAAACTACAACAAAGTTACTTTTCAAACGGCAAATATGTTGAAATTAATTATCAGTTAAATTTTTTTGCAGATGTTTGGGACAAGCATTCTCACTTAGCCAGCATCCATGAGAGTGATTGGTGCTGTGTTAAGTTTCAAAGACATCAGTGTGTGATGGACACCTGCAGCGAGAGAAACACTATTCCCCGAGGCATCACAACTACAATGTTTCTTTCAAGGTTTATTGCCGGAGGGGCAGGCGCAAATTGAACCTTAGAGGGGGCAAGTTTTCCATTTGCTATATATATATATATATTTATTTATTTATTTATAAAACGTTTTAATAACTTTATTTACTCCCATGAGCCATTACGTTATGACCACCCCCAGCCTAGAGAAGTGAGCGCAACCGGAGACCTAACGGTGACGCAGGTGATGTTCACAGAGTAGTATATATACAACCCGACGATCGGCTTTAGACCCCTTAAGGTCTTTTCCCATTGGCGCCTGGGTGGATGCTTGTTTACCGTTGCATATATTTGTAACATTTGATTTTGGTTCACCCGAATAAATTGTATTTGGTTGTGGAGTGATCGGAGTCAAAAATAAAACAGCTGCTCATTTATCGGAGTTTGATAAAGGACAAATTGTGACGACACTGCGCCTCGAAGCTACGATCTTTGAAATGGCGCGGCATGTGCGTTGTTCACGTCTCGCTCCGCTGTAGTGAGCACGTATAAAAAGTTGTGCACAGATGACTTTCGAAACAGCTGTGTAACGTCAGCAGCTTGTTGAAGCCATAGGGGAGTGGAGACCGTCCTGCATTGTTTCCAGCGACCGCAGTGCCACAATGCGTCAAATTACTCGCATCTACAACAGTGGGGATCAGCGCAATGTGTCGCAGTACACGGTTCATCGCAGATTTTGGCGTATGTGCATGCGTAGACGAAGACCCAGAGTAGTCCCCATGCTAACTGCATGTCAACACCAACAACGCCGGAAATGGGCACAAGATCATCGAGATTGGACCGTGAATGATTGGAAGAAAGTGGCTTGGTCTGACGAATCAAGATTCCTGGTGCATCACGTAGACAGCTGAGCGCGAATACGCCAATCACCAACGGAAGCTATGGAACCTAGATGCACTGTTGGGCGGAAATTGGCTGTCGGCGGCTGTGTTATCTCGTGAGCGATTTTCCTTTCGGACACCTTACGATCTATCATCCCAATAGCACAATCCCTGACAGCTGTCAGGTATCTGAACATCGTTGCGAACCAAGTTCTCCTATTCATGACAACTGTTTTAACTGCTTGTGATGGCTATTACCAACAGGATAATGTTCCAAGCTACACTCCCAGAGTCGTCCAGGAGTGGTACGATGAACATTCTGATGACTTTAAGTTCATTCCCTGGCCTCCAAATTCATCTGACATGAACACAATCCAACATTAGTAGTTCTTCCTGGAAAAACGGGTTCGCGCTAAATCGCCACCACCACGCAATGTACGGGAACTGGAAAACCGGCTGTTGACATTATGGTACCAGATACCATACGATACCTATCGCCACCTCACCGAATGGATGCCTTGTCCAGCGGCCGATATTTTGCGAGCTAAATGAGGTACTAACCTTATTAGGTAGGTGGTCATAATATAATGACTCATCGGTGTATGTACTTATATAGAAGTAATTACTATTTTATTATTTAAATTACTAAGACGTAATCACTATGCCGGGTGATTCAGCTAAGCGTGTACAAACTTCTGGGAGGGGTAGGTTGCACAAAGACATATCAGAATCACATAGCAATGCAGTGTCGAAAACGTCATCTTTATGCAGTGATGACGTTGTTCTGCAGCGAGACTGCTTACATGATACTGTCATTTAGACGGGAAGGTTCCTTGAATGTACATGACGCGCAGCTATTGGCTGTGAAGAACCCCCATGCTCTAAGACCACGAGCAGCACAAAACCGTTTTTGCTGTTAATGTTTGGGCTGGCATTGTCGAGGACCACTTAATTGACCCATACCTCTTTCCTCCTCGTCTGGATGGAAAGAGTTACCGGATATTTCTGGAGGACGTCTTGTCAGCGCTATTGAACGAACAACAGGTCCATCAGTCGCTGCGCCGTGCAATGAGGTTTCAGCACGATGGGGACCCGCCCATTTCAGCAATGATGTTCGTTATCATTTAAACACGATATTTAGACATCTGTGGCTCGGGCGAGGTGCTGGTCTCCTTTATTGGCCTGCAAGATCGGCGGACTTAACATGCCTTGATTACTTCTTCTGGGGTTACATCAAAGGACTGGTGTACGACATCCCCGTTGAAAGTGATAAGAACGTAGTAGCATGCATGACTGTAGCTGCTTCCGAAGTCCGAGACACGCCAGAAATTTACCAAAATGTCCGTTATTCCATGCGCCGACAATACCAAGCGTGTGTTACAGCACAAAGTCGCAACTTTGGACCCCTTCTGTAACCTCAATACATTTCGCAAATGTCTTATGAGTAATAAAAAGCATTTTGTTCTCTTACGTGCTGCTCTTTCATTTCACGTCCTCTCGGTACACTAGCACACGAAGATGGCATTTCCGACCCTGCATTGCTATGTGAAACTGATATGTCTTTGGGCAGCCTACCTCTCGCAGAAGTTTGTACAAGCTTAGCTGATTCACCCTGTATGTACAGTAATTACTTCTGCAAACATTTTAAGAACCAACTTTATCCAGCTGAACGAGAAATAAGGGATTTTTCAAGGTGTGGGTGTTGGTTTCAGCAGGCTCGAAATTCTTATCTATTAAAATGCATTCCAGACACTGCTGATCCCTGACTATCAGGAATGATCAGTCGTACCTCATAGTCAGGTATGATTGTTTTATTATAATTTGGCGAACGGCGTGCATGTTATTAAACTTTTTAGCAAAATAATACTTGGACAGAGATTTAAAAAATATATTAATTATAGAAATATGTTTAGCGTCAAAAGAAACGATTTTTTCTTTCATTACATCCTGAAGTTATTAACATTTAGTTCGGTAACACAAAGCGTCTCCGTGAATGGGATAATGGTCGTTTCCGGAGGGCGCTGTCCCACCCCCGCCCCGGATGTATGCCTGGATGAACATTAATTACAAGGTCACTGAGCCGTTCAACCTGACTATAATGTAAAAAACATTCGGTCAGTTTTTAACTTGTAGAATGACCTTGCAGAGCGCACGTGCTGCTGTTGTTCACCGATACTCACAGAGCATTCAAAGTCTGTGCATCGTTAAGTTAAACTGTGGTTGTAAGAGTAATTTTGAACTTTAAGTTGGAAATACCTATTATTAGAAATGTTTACTGGGAAATCATATATCACTTGATGACGACGGGAATCATGGTAAAACGTGGTAATGAGAAGATAAAGAATGACATTCTTTCTTCATATATGCCTCAAGATGATCTTCTGAAACCCCGTAAAACGCATTCCACTTTAAGGAATTCCGAAAGTTGAATTTAAAGTGTTGAAGATATTTCCATTACATCTAGTACCAATTTATTAAGACTCGATGTTCTTCAGTTTTGTTGTGAATGCTGAACTTGTAAAAGAACTTTATTTTGAATATATCACAAAACACTTTGATGCCATAATATCATGTGGCGTGGACTTGTAGGAAGCGTATCATTAAAAATTTGCTAATACTGATATAATTCAAAAGGAGTTTAAAAACCAAGACTTTTTAAATTTCACATTTTTCGCAATTAAGCTTATCATTTGCAGCTTGGACATTGGTATTTTATTTAAACATGGTTAAAACACAATAATTTTCTTTATCTCTCAGTACTTTTCTTATAGAAAGAACACATATATGTATGTGCAGTTTTAAAAAGAAAAAAAGAAAATAATTCCGAAAAATTGAAATGATCAGTGATGCACCTAAGTTTGTTAAATAGTTTTGGGTTCAAGTGGGGTCTAGTTAGGTTGGGCTAATGCATCAAGAATTCAAAATCCCCCACTGTGGTTCAAAATATTTAGTTACACTCAGTGTTTTACATATGTGGCTCAACAACCTAGCTGAAAAATAAAAAAAAGCTTCGGGGATTGGGTGGGCGGAGGCAGACAACGAATGCCGAATATTTTCTTACTGGGTGCGACGAACACTGAAAGCGGTCGTGGGGTGCACGCATGTACAAAACTGGCCTTACAAATAGGAATGTTGATTAAGTATAGAGCACTTTGTGGGAAAGAAACATTGAAGTAAAATATAAAACAATTCATTCACATTGAAAACGTCCTACAATGTCAACATAATTTTACCGATTAAACAAGTCCTACACATCTCAGAATTGAGTAAAATTTGGAAATAGTGACACTCGAAATCTCCCCCATATCAGATATATTGAGTAAAATTTGGAAATAGTGACACTCGAAATCTCCCCCATATCAGATATATTGTGCAAAAGGCAGTTTGTGTATGATCTTTCATTAAAAAAAGGGGGAAGGGAATTTCATGTGCGTAAGAATTTACCGAAGATGGGGAAGATTTCCTGTTAGGAAGATTCCTCTGAATACAAATAAATAAATAAATAAGTGAAATCATACTTCCTACGCGTTGCTTTTAAAGAAAAGGCGTTCAAAATTTCTGAGATGGGATCCCTTACATTTCCTTTATCCAGAAACTATGGTGGTAATATAGCTGACAGAAAGAAAGGAACTTTGTTAAAAACATCAGGACAATTTTTAACATTTTTGATTTGTAAACAATATATCGTGGCAGACTCGCAAAGTTTATAAATACTAGGACAGAAATACACAGATATTATCTCCCTGCTGTTTTCAAATTAGGGCAGAAATAAAATCGATTTTATCTAGTTAAAATGATTTGATTCCTAAACAGTTTCCGTAATTTTGCGTTTTCTTAATTGTGATATTTAATGTATTCCAGTGAGCAAAGATGTGTGTGATTTGTTCTGGACTCTGAGAAATTTATAAAAGATCAGGTGTTCTCTATGGTGGGTGTAAGTATTATAATAGTAACGTTTAACGAATTGACCGATGACGAAAGGGTTCGACATATAAAACGAAAAGTGAAAAAAAAAAAGATACAGTTTGAGGATAAAAAAGCTTACTTTAAAATAGGACTTTTTGTACTGTGGTTAAGAGTATTTACAGAAATGTCGGAGAGATGAGAAATTAGACATTTTGTACTGAGGGAAAAGGACTTCTCCGCTAATGATACCTTGTGGAAGTGGATTGTCCTCACTTCCCGTACATGAGAAGCCAAATTTAATGTAGTTCCTTTTTATTACTAGATGTAATGCCAATATTTTGAACATTTTTAAGCAATGTTTCGGAATTTTTTTAAAGTTGAATGCATTTTATGGGATTTCACAAGATCATCTTGCAGCACATCCGAAGAAAAATATAATTCTTCATCTCCTCATTACCACGTTTTGCCATGAATACCGTCTTTATCAAGTGATCTATGATTTCACAGTAAAATATTACTAGTGGTAGGTATTTCCACCTGAAAGTTCAAAATTACTCCTACAACCCCAAGCTAACTTAAGATACAGACTTCCGATGCTCTGAGAATACCGGTGCACAACAGCAGCTCGTGCGCTCTCTAAGGTCATTTAACAAGTTAAAATCTAACCAACTGTTTCCTAAACTAATCCCAGCCGCATATTTTCCTGTTCTCAGGGGCCTTGATTAATTTCTCCTAGTTGGATTGGATTGAATTGTGTGTACTAAATGAAAGCGTATTAGTTTCTACACCATGGGTACTCTAATCTCTATAAAACCAGTACTTCTTAAAAAATGAGGAAGCAATCAAGAATCTGTTAGAGCACTTACGTCAGCTAACACATTCCTGATACCATACGTGTTACTCAGCGGTCGAAATACATAGAGGGCTTGGAGCAGTCGACATATCCTACAATACCCAACTAATAATTGATGCCGACCAAAATATGACAGTGGTTTGTTCTTTTATTCCTGGGCATATCCCTTTTGCGGAAAAGAAACACGAAAGTGAGGCTGGGAAAACCCTTTATTATCGTTAATGGGCATAGGATTGACTCTTCAAAGAAGCAAATCTTTTGAATATGTGTGTATTTCTGCTGCAAAATATGAAAGGTTGTGGAAATTGAAGTCATATATTTCTTTAATTTACAACGATGAGGCATTAAATTATGACACGTTACATAATAATTTGTAGGATACCCTTTATAAAGCCCACGAAACAGCTGCCACTCGAGAGGCATAATTTCGATGAGGTGGAGGTAGGTATCCTGTAGCATGTGGTACCGTAATGTCAACAGAAGCTCCTACAGTTCCCTTACATTTTGGGGTGGTGGTGTATTAGCGTGAACTCGCTTTTCCAAGTCGAACGACAAATGTTAGATTGGGTTCTTGTCAGGTAAATCTGGATGCCAGAGCATTAACATAAAGTCACAAGCATTTTCCTCGAACCACACATTGACGATTCTGGCAGAGCGGAATTGCGCATAATGCTGTTCGTAACAGACATCACCAGCAGGGAACACAGTTGCTATGAATCGATGAACTTGGTCCCAAACGAGTTTCAGGCAACTGATAGTTATCAAGGATTGTGTTATTGGAATATTGGAACTTAAATTGTTCTATGAAAGCATCGCCAACACCATAACGCCGCCCCTCCCGCCTGCCTGTTTCGCTCATCAGTGCATCCAGGTGCCATAGCCTCGGTTGCTAAGCGACGTAACTGCGCTCGGCCGTCTACGTGATTCGCCAGTGATCTTGATCCTTCTAACCAGGTCACTTTATTCGTGTCAATCACGGTCAAATTTCGAGGATCTTGGACACATTTGATGCGTTGTTGGCGATGACGTGCATTGAGCATTGGGACCGGCTGGGTCTTCAGCTACACATACCCATGCGCAGAATGCTGCGATGAACTGTGTGTTGTGAAACATTGCCCTGATCACCACGTTTGTAGTTGCAGGTGTTTTTTCGCACTGTGACCCTGCGGTCACTGTTAACAATGCGCTACAACAGTGGTGATGAAAATCTTTGTAATTTTCTTCCTGTTTTATCTAATTTTAATTATTTAGTCTCTGCTCTGAATACCCTACTAACCGAAAGATTATCATTCGGTTACATATATACTGTTCTGTGAACTTCATCTGCGCTGCCGTTCGGACTCCAAGCGCGCTCATTTCTTAAGACTAGTAATGGTCATTATGTAATGGATCATCGTTTTAGATGGGAAACAGGAATCTCTGTCGTGATATACATGCCATTTCTGGTGATGGGTCTTAACAGCTTTGTTAAGAATAAAAGAACCTTGTCTCATTGCTTTTGTTGTACACTATTCTTTCAAATGCAAGACATTTAAATTTGCTATTGTCTCACAAGTAGATGCATTAACAGTCTTTCACATACTAGAATAAATGATATATCGCTTTCATTACGACCTTAACCCTTTAACAACCATAACGCCCAAAACGCCCGCACGTACGAACGGCCATAGGCGCCCGAAACGCCTGTCTAGGGTGAGTCAGATTTCCTACCCTTACTTGTTCTTCCAATTTTCTCGACCTATGATGAAGGATCAGCAGGAGTCACCCTCAGTCACTATTGTTGTTATTAAACAAAGAAGTAAAACAAGATATAGTTTCGGGTGTTATGGTATTTAGAGTGATACAAGATTTTTTGGTCATGGTCGTTAAAGGGTTAAAGAAGTAAGACGGCAATGGATATATTTTTAAAGATACGGAAAGGAAATATGATTATATCTCACTCAGAATTGAAATTTGTGTAATTTTCTTCTTGTTTTGTCTAATTTTATATATATCAGTGTTAAAATTAGCTTCCAAAATTAATTTCTACGTCCAGGTGACACCGTATATTTAAGATAATCATATAAGGAAGTTAATAAAAAAAGTGTGGTAGTCATCGCCGTTCGGAGTTCATTTGAAATTAGCTAATTTTGTTTTTTGATGTTTTTTCGTTTATGCCAACCATCACATTCAGAGTAATATTATGCAAAGCGCCTGCGTAGGTGATAATGAGTCCTCTCTAGAAATTAGTTTTGCTTCAAATTTTAAATATTTATTTCTAACCATTTGTGAAATTGTTGTCCCGCCTTTCCACTTTTCCTGCTGGGCCAGAATTTCATTTCCGACTCGAAACCTTCTCGTTAAGAAAGGAGAAGGCCAGAAAATTTTGATCATTAAAACAACCTAAGCAACAGTTTTTACCTGTAATGTTTTAAACTGGTCATATATTTAACTTGAGCCTCGCGAAAGGCAGCTTTACGAAAATTTAAAGACACTGAGTTGAGTCTGGATGGGTTGAATTGCCTAAATGAACTATATGTCTTACTTTTATAAATATTGAACTGCAATTTCTGATTACAGAATATGAAATGGACTAAATTCTGCATTGAAATAAAAACATTTTAGTAATGTTCAATATTTACTTTAACATTTGTTAAAGCTATTTGTCAAACGAATACGGCGGAATAAACGATTCTAATCTGGGCTGATAATTTGAAGAATGAGCTTCAACTTCCTGTATTTCAATTGTTTGGAATTAGTCAAAAATCGGACAACAACTCTAACTAGATAAGAAAGGTGAAGTCCCTTTTTTCGGAGCATTACGAGGACCTTAACTAGTTGAATTATATTGTAATTACTTGAAGGTAATGGCAGTATTATGAACGTGTTATGTCGATGGAGATGGGATGACAGCCTGAAAGGATGCGGTAATAATACGAATCTGGATATTTTGACATTGGAGCTTCAATATTATGTACGTAGTATTGGCTGATGGAGAGATACTTATATTAATGTTGATCGTGTGAGGGAACATGAATCATTACTCTAGCTTTGCTAATTTCGAATTGCAGAGCCTTGATGGAATGTCGTGTCACCGTTATCAGAGGTTATTTGCTAAAAACGCGATTAACGATTTGCTCTTTGCTGATAGCCTGAGGAATCTGTGTAGATACTTTGTAAATATTAACGAGGATTCCCATCAAACACATCCCAGTGCGTAGTCTTTTACTTCGACATCTGGGGACATGAGTGCCCCTACTCTCACATCTCCAGCAGAAGGTATGGGAGCACAAGAACGTTTCGCAAATAATGGCAATCCATTTTTACATCGTTCACCAGTTTTGAAGGCTTGTAAACTCAAAAGACGTTCCATAAAAACTGAGGGTAAAATCACACAAAATAAAAAACATATGTACAGCTTAATACATGTTACTCTTTCTGAAAGTGCCTTCCTTCGGATGATATGCAACGGTCCCATCGTTCAGTCAACTTTTCAAGGCATGTGGCGAAGGTATTTTACTGAAGCTGCTTTAGAAACTCATCTACAGCTTGAATAACGTAAGCATCTGTGTAAACTGTTTCGCCGCGGATCTTCTTCTTCAGTGTTGGAAACAACCAGAAATCTCAAGGGTTCACGACTGTAGGCAGGCTGCGGATTTATTTCAGTACTGCATTTCGTAAAAAACTGTTGAACACAAGCAGCTATATTTGGCCGGGCGTTATCATGGTGTATTGTTCACTTGCCACCTGTTCTGGTCGCTTAATCGATATGTGTCGTCGCAGACGCTTCGAAACTGAAATGTTGGAGGAAACCATAGGGAATAATTTGGTCTGCGTGTAGGTACGGTCCTGGAAATGGAAATAGTTTGCATCACCAAAAAGGTCAATGGCTTTGTATATTTCCTTTAGTGTATTTTCCGTGAAAAGAGAGGAATCGGCGAGCTCTTGCTTTAGTGTGTCCGTAGCTTCCTTAACTAGAATCGAAGGATACAGGGAGACAATATCTAAACTGCCTAGGGTATAAGCGGCTGTTATCATTAGCCTTTGAATTATTTCGATTAAGTCTTCGGACAATAAGAGAACAACGCTTAAATGCGTCAATCTTCTTGATCAGCCACGGAAGCGCTCCTAGACCACTTCTCGGCCTTCCAGTTGGCAAAGCGCTCCTCGACCGTCCAGTTAGCTAAGCGCTCCTTAACCGTTTGCAGTAGTAGGCAGTATGACATTAGGAACATAGCTTGGTTTGTAGTAGACGCTAATGCTAAGTTTCCCAGGTGAAGACTTCATGACCAAGACATCCAAGAAACAGTAGGGTTGTTTTGGTTTCCCGCTGAATAGTGAACTTTATGGCAAGGTGTAAAGTCCGTATACGGACATTTTGTGCCGCATGTTGCAGAGCAGTATTCTGGTGGCCATAGCGCCAGGACAACTCCAGAGGAAGGGTATATAGATTTAATTCATCTGTGATGTATCGCTGTCTGTTGAGTATTCCTTCAATTTGTGTAAATTCAGGTCACGTGTTGAACCCAATGGTGCCGCAAACCATGACGCTGGAAACTCCTCGTTGTAAGGTACACCACCATGATTTCGAACACGTATACGACCATCACGGTTCATCAAGCTAAACCTTGACTCGTCCGAAAGCACGACATTCTGAAAATCAGAGTGTCACTACCTTTGTTCTAGACCCCAATGATTTCTGTTGTTGGGATTAAAAGAATACGCTAAAATGGACTGATATCGACGTGTTCTTTGTTAAACAGACGACGCCGAACGTTGTTGGAGCACGAAGCTTGACCTGTGAAAGAGTTCCACTGCTGTGAGAACACCGTGGATGTCGGCGTGTGATCTATTCCTGCCGTGCGAAAGAAATGTCTCTCATCTCGTGCAGTTGTGGGATTTCGCTGTCCATTTTCAGGATTTCCTCGGATCCAGGCCTTTACTGTCTACTGACTTCACGTTCACATCACTGTACTGGCGTTTCGACCTGTACGATTAGCAATTTAGTGATAGTAAAGTCTACCTTCTCACATCCCAAAATCCTTCATCGCTCAAAGTCCACCATATGCTCATAATGCGACATTCGTCCGCGACGGAAATAGTGCGTCACACGAAGCAATCTTTCAACTTTTCACTGATTGTAACATCTCGTTTGAATTAGATCCGTATCCCCTAGATGGTAATGTCCAGAAGACGCCGCTCCGAAACCCCGCGCCCATTGTTGCTGACATTTTAATCATTTATATGTACGTACCTGCTGTACGTACATATCGTACAAGTTTCAAACTAAGTGCCGAAGTTTTTCAGGGTGTTGTAATTTTCAGAAACATAAGTATACATATATATACAATTTCCGTATTTTGTTTCTAGAAATCCAGTATACTGTTAACGAAATCTGGAATTTTTTGTTTTAACGTGAAACTTCCGTTGACTTTTGCTAAAAAGTCATATAATTTAGTGATTTTATACATATTGCAGGTAAAACGAATAGCCTTAGAATTTTCAAACATGATTCAAGGTGTCATTTTTCTTTGTGGAACCGGTGCGTGAAAGGAAAATCCTTTAGAATTTTTAAATGATCATGTAAGTACAAGCGAGGATAGCCTGGATGTACAAGTTTCGTTATCATTTTACCAAAAAAAATTCATATAAATAATAATTTTAAGCCAAGTGCCTACGTCGCTTAGGCTTTCCTTTCACGTTACTCCTTACACGAGGCTTTAAATAATAGTATTTAACTTCTTCTACAACTTTCATACATTGGGCCAGCAGAAGAGCTACATCATTATTATCAAAAAACGCCTTCCTAGTAGGTCAAATCAGGATGAATATCTAGGAGTCTGCATAAACATCAGTTGCATATATACGGTAAATAAGGGATTGGGAAATACTTTAGTAACAGCTCTCTTTATTCATTAATCTGTTACTAATCATTATAATTTATGACATAATATTTTAAAATACTTATTAGAATTTATGTGGTATAATTTTTATAATTTTCGTAAAAATTATGTGGCATAATATTTTATAATATTCATTAAAATTTATGTTGCCCAATGCAGGGTGTTTTAATAGGTAGAACCTTAAGGAAACAACTAGTTTTTCTACCTACTGTACAAAAAATCAGGACGTTTGGCTTACAAGTGATCTTGATCCTTGATAGATGCGCGGGAGGGATTTTTTCTAATGAGGCGATAACTCATTGTCACGTCACCCGCCAGAGAGCCGGCGGCGCTATTTCTGTCCGGATGCAATCTGCATCTTTTACTAAGTCGTTGAACGCCATTCAGTATGGGCACACCGTTGTGGAACGGGTGCTTTTTGTGAAAATTTGTTGGCTATCAAAGCCTAAAAAGCTAATACAGCGTGAATTCCTGGAGAAGTTTCCGGGCGAGAAGCATCAGATAAACGTTTTATCTCCTGGTTAGCGAAGTAATCTGAAACCACGGGCAGTGTTTTGAACCATTACAGTGGCGGACGACCTTCTTTTGCGGTAGAAAATAAAGAAGTGAAACACAGGCTACTGGCACTACAGATGAAGTCACTACGACGTTTGTCACAAGACACTGGGTATTCTGTTTATATCTACCAAAAACCTCAAAGAATGCGTTGCTTTTCCAGTACTGTGTGACAGCTGAGCAAGAGTTGCAAGAACCGGATCTTGAATAGCGTATGTTTTATTTTTGTTGGTTCCTGAAATTTCGGAACATTTAGGATTTCACATGGTTCACTAACGAAATATGGTTTCGTTTGGACGGGTATGTCAATTTCCAAAACTTCTTCTTCTGGACTACAGATAATCCAGATGAATTACATAAAACCCCATTCCAACCTGAAAATGTTAGTATTTGGTGTACTTGGTTCACAACCATAAAAAAGTGGGTCCAGAAAAATTGGACCCATTTCCTTTGGGAGCATAGTAAACTCGGCGTCATATGTGAACCTTTACAGAGAGTGTGTGGACCAATCAACCGACATCTATTTGACAATGCGGAACTTTCAACAGACTGCAGTTACATGCCACATTTTCCGTATGAGAATGAATTAAATTTCCTATTTCTTCGGTAACCGAGTGATATCCAAGTGGCTCTGGCCATTTCGTTCACCTGATTTGACTCCTTCCCGATTTAGCACTTCTTTTGTAAAAAAGATCGTGCTTATGTAATCGGTTTCTCCGTCCGTCTGTCTGTGCGTCCGACTGTAGACACCATATCTCTGCAACTATTAGTGCGATTTGAAAAATTATTTTCGCATTGGGAAGCTTGTAATGTGTGAATGATGATCCTTTATTTCCTTTTTTTCTACGATGTATAATTTCTCCACTAGAGTCTGTAAAAGCCCATGATGTCACATTCAAATTCATTTTATTCCATATATTTGCGTCTAAGCATCCGCTTGAAAAGTACCTTTATCTTTCGATTCCATTTATGTCGAAATGATTTTAGGTATAGTTACTTTTTTAAGTTACGCATACATTTTCCGCTAGGGGGCGCAAACCTAAACTACGTTTTTCGCGATATCTCTTCTTCTAAAACTCCGACTTGAAACAATTTTTCTTCAGCGTTTACAGCTATTGCTGGATACTCTTTTCGCATATAATACCTAGGTAAAGAATATTTTGGACACCAGAGGGCGTAAGAGTTATTTTTTGCTTCTAATGTATTTGCTAAAACATCTGAGCTTTTAAAATCTCGATTGAAAAAATTCATTTATGCACCGATACCACTCATGTCGACAAAGCTTGTCGGATTATATTCTTCCTAAAGTATTGCATGGTTTCTCCGCCAAGTGGTGTTGACGTATACCTTGGTTTTGTCAATATTTCTGCTGTTAATGGTCTGATTTGAAGACTTATTACTTCATTGGACAGTATGACTTGTTTTCCATATAATTTCAAAATTTTGATATAAAAAATAGACTTTCCGCTAGGGGGCGCAAAGGCAATTTGCGTTTTACCCGATATATCTGCTTCTGAAACTCCGATTTGAAAAATTTTTTCTGCACGGGACACAGCTCGTGAAGGAAAATGTGTTGCATATAATTTGTAATTTTTGTAAAAAAATGGTTTTGCTACCAGGCGGCGTAAGCTTTAATTTCCGCTTCTAATGTACTTGCAGGAAAACACGATCGTCTAAAATTTCGTTTGAAAAATTCGTTTGTTGACCGATACTACTCACGTCGATAAACCTTTTAGGAATATTTTCTTCTTAAAATAAAGAACCTTTATGCCCCAAGGGACGTAGATGTATATCTTATTTTTGCAAATATATGTACTTCTAGGAGTCCGATTCGAAAAATTCTTCCTTTGCTGGATGGTGTTTCCGATGCGAAATGTTTTTCATAGAAATTCAAAATTTTCATATAAATCATAGACTTTCCGCTAGTAGGCATAGAGGTAAAATGCGTCTTCCCCGATATTTCTGCTTCTAAACTCCGATTTGAAAAATTATTCCTGTGTCGCATACAGCTCTTGATGGGAAATATTTTTCATATAATTCCTATTATTTGGTAAAGGATAGTTTGGCCACCAGAGGGCATAAAAGTTAATTTCTGTTTCTGGCGTAATTGCAGCAAAATCTGAGGTCCTGAAAACTCGACTTATTTCTTCTTTTTCTTGGACCGACACATTTAACATCAAAAAGCCTTTTCAGAATACTTTCTTCTTAAATTAATACATGGTTTTCCCGCTAGGAGGCGTACAATAATGTCTTATATTTGTCCATATCTCTGCTTCAAAGAGTCGATTTGAAAAATTATTTCTTCGCAGCGTCTCCACTGCCAAACATTTCGCAGAGTCTCCGCTGCGAAATGTTTCTCATATAAATCTAAATTTGTCTTAACTATTAAGTCTGCAACCACAGCGCGTAAGTTCACGATTCCGGTTACAGCAATATCTGCGAAATTCAAAAGAAATTAAAAGCCGGCAATTAAAAACCAGATTGAAAGTCTGCTTTTTTCGGGCAGATACTATTGCTTTCATACCGGTTCCATTGACTTTGATTAGCTTTAATAAATTTAATTCTCGTCAGAACGGATTCAAAAGACGTGATCATTACACCCGAAAATTTGGTGTCATCTTTCTTGTTTTCTTATGGGGATATTTGAAGTGTCGTGCTTACTTAGACGGCTTCGTGACTGTTACACGGTAGGAATAGCAGTGCAGCAATCCGGATTATCGATGAGAACATGCAGCGGGGGACCTTGTGTAATAGGCGGCGTTGCGTTCAATTGTGTTTGGATGTCGGTGGAGAAGATTCCAGCATTTATTGCTAACGTTGGGTGGTACATTCCCATGAATTAAGGTGCATTGTAAACCACATGTCATGTTTATAAGTAGAGTGTTTTGCAAAATATGACTGATCTTTTTGTGGGACTAGCTATTGTTAAACACCCTGTATTTTAAAAATATTCATAAGATTTATTTCGTAAGTCTGATACTCCAACAGCACTGAAAGACATTTAAATGCTGATAAACTGTATAAGGAAAATAAGCAGGAAAACCTGCTTTTGCGACCCATTTTCCAACATTCACTATGAGGTGTTTACAATAGGAAAATGATTTTGAGTAAACTTTAGAACTAAGCATGAAGTCTAACGAATTGTGCAGAACGCTTGTCAAGAATAGAGGAATCCGGAGCAATCAAGTCCGGAAGCATTTCATATTAATTGATAAAGTATAGAATTTGCCTGATATATTTAAACTGCATTTTGCATTCATGAGTTACCATTCTACCAAAATATCATTTTTCGAAGATTGATACATTTTTTCTGTAACCCAAAGATAATCAGTTCTATGAAAGTTCGAGTTTAGCTTCCTCAACGTCTTCCGCCATAATCGGAGCAATTTCTATTTTTTTTTAATTCGTCAGCCTGCAAGATAAAAATGAAAACGATTTTTTAAAAACAAATGTAAGTATCCCACAAACTACTACCACAGCAGAAAAGACATAAGAGTTGTTTGTATGCTGTAGATATGAGTAACCTGCAGAGGTTTAATTTCAGGACACGCTCTGGTCTTATGAAACTCGACGGGGCCCTATAGATCGAAAATGTGAAGAAATAATGTGTTAGTATGGTGATGAAAAATGATTGAGGTGGTTTGTCCTTGTCAAAAGAACAAACCATCAGTGTGACGCTTACTAAGAAAATGTGTTCATCTCAAGTGGTAGTAACGAAAGCTAGAGGAAAACTAAGATAAATATGCGGAGGCCAAATAGAAGCATGTCTGCGTTACAAAAAAGGTAATGAGCATTAAGTACAGAAAGCCCAGTGTGAGACGTTTGATGTACAAAGTGTGTCAGTGGAGTTCATGTTTTGAGCGGAGAACAACGTAAATGGGGATCCTTGATACATCAACAAACAGTAAAATCTACCGGCATCGAATTTCAACCTGGTAGATCATCTTTCTCCATGAAGCAAACCTCATAATCTCGGAGAACAGCTTAGTGATAGGTATGTACCGGGAGGTTGTAGGTAAGTAAATCTATCCTCGGATCTCTACAATCTGGGAAAACAGCTTAGTGAGAGGTATGTACCGGGATGTTGCAGATAAGTATATCTATCGTCGGATCTCTACAATCTTGGAGAACAGTTTAGTGAGAGGTATGTACCGGGAGGTTGTAAATAAGTATATCTATCCTCGGATCTCTACAATCTTGGAGAACAGCCTAGTGAGAGGTGTGTACCGGGAGGTTGTAGATAAGTATATCTATCTTCGGATCTCTACAATCTTGGAGAACAGCTTAGTGAGAGGTATGTACCGGAGGTTGTAAATATGTATATCTATCCTCCGATCTCTACAATCTCGGAGAACAGCTTAGTGAGACGTATGTACTGGGAGGTTTTAGATAATATATCTATCCTCGGATCTCTACAATCTCGAAGAACAGCTTAGTGAGAGGTATGTACCGGGTGGTTGTAGGTAAGTATATCTATCCACGGATCGCTACAATCTCGGAGAACAGCTTTGTGAGAGGATGTATCGGGAGGTTGTAAATAAATATCTCTATCCTCGGATCTCTACAAACCGGAGAAATGGAAACAGGCGACGAAACTTAGTACAAAAAACCTTATTGATGGTATGGCTGATAATTGGGTTTCAATTCACTAGTTTAAATTTACGTCGATAACAGAACAATAGCTTTGCAAACGAAAAAAAAAATAGCCACTTGCACGAGTTTACTCTTTACTGAGAGCTGAAAAGCCTGAGGACAAAATCTTTTCATTTTGCTGGTTAACAGATGATAAATCATGCTGCATACTAAGACCAGGATATCATACGACTGTTCTTTGTATATTTAGGGCGATGTTAGCTACTTCACGTAAGATACAGGTTTTAGGACCACAGGAATGGAGAGAGTGAGAGAGAGTCATCCCTTTAAACTCTGCCTTTCAAGTATAAAGTTTAACCAAAGGTAGGAATTACAAAGTGTAAGGTGCGATCAGAGGGCTTGATAGTGTTGACGAAACCTTTAAAAAATTATAAGTGTATTTTCAAATGAAGCTATTTAGCAATTTCTTCACCTGCTGACTGACATGTGGATGTGCAGCATCTTGCGTGAACACTGCGCTGTCATAACATTACCGGTCTTAGAAATAGGGAAATATAAAGTATATTTTCGTAGAAGTGTAAAGTATCAATCACTGGTATTAATGCACATTTCTGTGCCACGGGGTGCAGTGGTTTGGAAGAGAAGTTTTCCAACCATGAAAGCTGGAGCGAAATGACACCATACCGCAGCATATGTATTCTGTATAGGTCATTTGTACATGTTCGTAAAGTTTGCCATATTCGACATATTTGCGAGTTCATAATCCCACTAATAGTGAAATGTGCTTCATCTCACCACGTGGCAACCCTGATAGTAGATAAATTCAACGGACTGTAGTCTGTAAGGTAAACGACAAAACTTTCAACAGTATGGAGATTATTCCCGCGGTCTATGATTAAGACCTCAATGTCTGCAAAAATTTCTGTGTGCCTTGACCTTTCCTGATCTGTTTGAGATTAAGTTACCATATTTAATACTACAGTACACCGGGAAAGCTCATTTTTCTGCTATGAATCAAGATTAGGATTTATGTTCAGAGAGATGTTGTCTTTGAGTCTATAGAGCCTAAGAAATGTGAGCCTGTATGGACTTCTGATGAATAATGCATACATTTCACAGCTTTGAAACATCGTATGGGAAGGAAGGGATTTGTCTGAATGGATTCACAGATTTGCGCATTTTCGAAGTGCGCAAACCAATACGTCAGCAGTAATACTGTTGTCATATCAACTATGCAACAGGCCAGGATTCCCTTTGAATAGATAAAGATACACCACCTTGTCTACCTCACATCGTACTTCGCGAGTGTAAAGATGGCTTTATTGCATTATTTACCTTTATCACGAATAGGCTCGGTATTCATTTCTCTCAGAATTTTCGGGAAAAATGGCACAGAAGCTCAGAGAAAAACACCCAGCGCTGGGCACATTTTAAGGAATTTGCTTAGTCTTGACATCTTTCTGGTGTGCAGTACTTCTTCTCTGGTTAAACATCACATACACAGTGGACCTCATAAGAAACGAGCTGTTGAGAACTTTCGAAGATTTGCCGCGAATTAGCTTTTTGTATGACTTAATTTATGGTGTTATGAAAAATTAAAGGACGCAAGCTTTATACGTTACTGTAAAAAGAAAAATATATTACTTAGCTGTAGTTCTGCAGATACATACACGTATTTACGTTATTTGATCTATGCACATGTTCGGCGACTTAGAGATTTCGAAAAGGAATGTTCTTTTTTCTTTCAGTATAATATCGGGAAACTACTTTTTATAAATCTCTTGTTCTATAACTATTTTTTTAACAATCTGCAATTAAATTTACTGAGATTTTGCAAAGGTTAAATTTGGAAAGTGCTTGGGAAGTTTTCAAATCACGAAGAACGTGGGCTAGCGTAATGGAAGTACATTCTACGAGCGGGAGAATTCAACAACGCCGCATGCAAAGAGTGTTTGCTAGAGCTGATTGCATTTTGAACAAAGTGCTTTTAGGTTTCTTTGCTACAAATTTTTCCCTTGAATTCATTAGATTGTATTTTCACATCACAAGTACATGTGCATGTACCGTTGATTCCTCTTGTCTTTGTTCACTCGCTTTAGTTTTGACTTTTTAAACAATCTCATGATTGTATTGATTTGCTTTCCACATCACCGCCTTAATAATGATGTATATAAATACACAATGCATTTGTTCGACAAAGAAGGAAGAATTCAAATATTTAAGATTCACATATTCATGCTTACGATTCAAGAATGCATATATTATCAGTGGTTTCATCATTCCAGTAAACTTCAACGTTTATACATAGGGTTACACACGTATTTTTGGAAAGGTTGGCTGTGGAAATCAAGTATGGTGTCATCTAAACACAGCAGGTATCAAACAAATAATTTGAGTATAGATTTCTAAAATATAGCGACGCATACGAAATATTATAAGATCAACGAAACAGAAAGTACTTTCAAAAATGGTATAATGCCATTTTATGAGGAACAGAAAACAATATTTAATAAGAAGATTTCAAAGGAATTTCAAAGCAGTCAAGTAAAGGTTGTGGAATCGTGGATGCAAAGTTAATCATGTAAGTACACGTGCCTCGGAAGACTTAAAAATTACATAGTTTTGGAATAAAAATCTAACTCGCATTTCCCTATTTGCTCTCGGGTCTTTACGTCACCAACAAGGAACCTCCAAGAAACTGAGGAGGTTGCTTGGAAATTTCTTGTTCTGATGGTTTCTGAGCACATCCTCAGTTGATTGGAGGTTTCTTGTTCTGCAGGTTCCTAAACACATTCTGAGTTGCTTGGAGGTTTCTTGTTCTGGGTTGACGTAATGGTGACATACTCGGTTGTAAATCTGGTGATGCGGCTTTCATTCCGGTTCCGGACGATGTAAATTTCAAGTTTTCTGAGGCATGTCTACCTGCATAAGTTATAAAATTTCAACAAATACCTTAAATTTTAATACTTGTCGCCATTCGGTACGCAAATGTTTGTCCAAAAGGCAATCATTTCTCTTCCGCGGCTTCCAATTTTAAGGGAGTGCTTAAATAATGATAGGACATCCTCAGACTTTTAAACATGTTTAGGAAGTTCGTTGCTGACCTCTATTAAGAGGCAACACAGATGTTGTCACTCCTCATCAGAAAATATCATGCGATCCTGAATGCAGTGAAATCTTTCTTGAAGTAAAGATTCTCGACGTTTGGTTCTTTATTTTGTAATTTGTAAGGAGTGCATTTTTCTCCCTTTGTATTCAACGTGATCAGCATAGCAGGCAGTAATTACTACGATACGTTACTTAACAATTTTAAAATGCGGGATACATTTCGTGTAGCACAAACCTTGGATCAGCGTTGAAAAAAATGTCATCAAGCGTGGAAGTTATCAAATTAGGCCTTGTGTACATTCGAGGAATGATTATTAAATTTTCTGACGTTGTGGACTGGATGTACTTGCGCAACAATGTGTCATGGTTATCAACATCGAAATCATTTCAGGTAATCAGGAACTCTTTTTTGAGAAAAAATATATATATGATGATCATGTACCTAAAATAAATGGACCTTAAAAAATTTTTGCCCTCCACAAACAAAAATATTTGCATATCAATAGGGTTTAAGGAATGTTGCTACAATTCCTTTTTTATTAGGTCTGTAGCTCACGGCAATAAACTTGCCATGGATGACAACCGCTTTCGTGTATTCGTTTATTTTGTGCTCCATGACTGAAAGCATGATGAGAAATGATAGATATTGAATCATAAGGAATTATATAAACACCAAATACTTTCTCGAAACCTTATTATTCAGCAATATGTTCAAGCATTTTCAATTAATATATAATAGATTCAAAAATCAACACGGATTTCGTTTGAGAATGCAGCGTGATGAAACAGCCGAAACCCCGAAATGGTCAGTGGATATGAAAAGCAAAAGTAGCAAAGATTTATTAAAATTCATATTAGGGTAGGAATTAAAAGATGTATACAACATGAAGGAATCTATATTGGTTTATTAGATGATATATTATAAATTGATATCTGGAAAAAAAGGGGGAAGACGAAGATTTGTAAAAGATGAAAGAGACAATAACAACAGTTCAATGTGCAAATGCCGATGGTACTGAAGAAATAAATATTGATATTATAGAGATAAGCAAAAAATTAGTCATTGACGAATTTTATTCCTGAAGATCTGTGTTTTCAATCCCTGTGTTTTAAGAATTAAAGATCCGATGCGTAATAGAACGTAATTCTTTAATTTCTGTCTTATCCTTTTTTTTATTCAAAATTGTTTATCTTTTTTTACATGGATCTCTGTTAACCGCAACCATCACTTTCCACAAGTTTACGGTAAGATACAACATATGGCTGTTTAACTTAGAACGTCTGGAAAGTATATCTCTTTTCTAGGCTGCTTTGGTTTAACCTAGTTCGACAGTATTTGCCGTTTCACGTACAGAGAGCTTTATCCGCTTCAAACATTTTATATTTAGGGATATAAGACATTCTGAGAACGGAACTCATTCTCATTCAAATTTCCATTCCCACACCTAACAGATAAAGCAATAAAATTCCGTCAAGTAATTTGCTACCTGTAAGATAGCAATTGCACGAATTCCTTTAAAAATCTAAATTCTGAATCACAATCTAGCTAAAGCTTCAACTGAAGCAACATTGAAGATTTATATTTATCTTCTTGTTTATATATCATGCTACGTTCTATCATCAGTATTAGGATTCTGTCTCTTGATATTTCCAAGGGTATATCAGCAAGTCCTTTTCTTCCAGTTTCCTCTGTGCTTGGCTTCCTACTTCATTTCTTCATGGACTCATATGCGCATTATATCATCAAGCATCATTTTTCGTCTCCTTCATTTTGGTCGCTTTCCTTAATTTTTTTTTCGCTCCTAATTTTTAGTTGGCTGTTTCCTCTTAACACATGTCCTATTCAGTTATATTTTCTTTTCCTGATGGTTTTTAGTAAATTCCTTTCTTCTTCAACTCTTGCAGTACTTCATAATTGGTAATTTTCTCAATCGACTGTATTTTTTGCATTATTTCCATAACCACATTTCAAATGCCTCCAACATCTCAGCTTCTTCCGAAACGTCCATGTTTCCAGCCCATATAAAGTTACACTACAAATGCAGCACTTAATAAGCATTTTTTTTTATTTTTATTCATTTTATTAATAAACAATTTTTTGTTATAGATTGCATATTTTCCTTGCTAGTTCTTTCTTTTATTTCAGTGTCACATTTTCCATTTTCTTGGATCATACTGCCAAGCTCTTTGTACAATATCACTTGCTCTACATTTTTTTCATTCATCACCACCTCTACATTTTTTGGTTTCCTGGAGACTGATCATTTTTGTCTCCTTTGTGTTAATTCTTGTATTCTGGAGTTTCAGATAATAAATCAGGAGTTCTGGAAAACTTTTCATACTGACCTCTTTGGTCATCTGTAACAATTCCCATCACCCAACATTCCACATATTTTTAGCAATTTGAATTTTACTGAGACAAATGATTCTTGTTGCGTTATTTTCTATTTCAACAGAGCATTTTCAACAGATTCTATTTGAAAAATTGTGCGAATTTTCTTTAATATCTATACTTAATCGTTCGTTTTTTCATTGCTTCTAGTCCAATTCTTCACCGATGTCATTAAGATACACTAACTATAAATTTTAAACTTTTAAGAGTTTTTCGTAGCCGAACAAAGCTGTGACTAAGATTTGCTACGCTCCCAAAGCCTAAATGTTCAGGTAGCTGCCAGTATTCACGAAAGTTATGGTAAAGCGATTCATGTGCGTTCCACATTTCAGCAGCAATTAATATAAATATGTCACATGTGATAAGAGCTCTCTTCTTGTCCTCTTCTGTATTCTGCTGTGAGACCTAAGGCATGACAATGAAGGGCTGCCCTAGGAAGACAATTACATCGTGCCCCTGGATTGAAACAAAATATTCAAACTGATTCTCTGAAAAGAAGATACTCCAAAACTCGTTTAAATATTTAAACTTGCTCTCTCTGAAAAGAAGATGCTCCAAACTCTTTGTTTCATTATCTAAAATTTAGAACGCAAGAATTAATGGAACCAAGGGCTTGACAATGTAGGGCTGCCCTAGGAAGAAAACAACATCTTGCTCCTGGGTTTAAAAAAATATTAAAATTCGTTTTCTCTACTTTCTTAATTTGGATGCTGGTATTAGTGAATATTAAGTAGGGAATCAGTCAGAAATTGTTAATGTCACTCATCTCCTAATTGGCCATTTGAATAGAAAAGCGAAGGTAAAAAACACACTTTTTTAGTTGAGGGTCCACTCGTTCCATCTGCATTGAGCTCACTTCTTAGAGAAAGAATATATCCGTTCGTACTTATCTCACCTCATCGTACTAACCTCGATGTAATTCGTTTCTGCAGGTTAAAAGATTACAATTCCAGCATACTTGCAAGACATAGTAAAACGCAAAGACGTCGCATTGATTTGCTCCGCATATGCCCTACGAAAAGGGAATCGAGATGTAGTTTCTGCCAAAACTTCATAAAATAAGAAAGCTGTGATTTTACTAGGAAAAGTGCTTTGCATTCGGATCATATTTGTCACCACCACAGCGATCACCAGTGCCGGAAATCCCCTAATTTTGGGAAGAATTTATGTTCCAATTTTTACAATCAGAAAAGAAAAAAGAAAGTTTTATTTTGCTTTCGTTTTCAACTTTATTTTACCTGCAAACATTCACACCGCCTTTTACTGGTTTGTATTTCAGTTTGTTATGTCGCTATGGCTTTAAAAAGTGCATACTGGTAAAAATCACGATGCCAGGATTGTTAATAAGAACAACACATAGTTTGTCAAATGTTTTCACGGAAAGTTGTTAAAATAATTACAGATTCTTTAGATAAACTTTAATTTTTTTAGTGAACCAAAGTTACATTAAATAAACATGTTTTTGGACGCAGTAGTTTTCACTAATTTACTGTTAAAAGTAAATTTCAGAAAGAAATGTATTATTTTCTTTTAAGTTGAATGTGGTAACTTCATCTTTACGGATTAGAAGTTACGGGCTTTAAAAAGTAGTTTGTAACGAACGTGGATAGCAAAAGCAATTATTACTTTTGTAGCGGCGCTGCTATCGCACAATGCAACAACAGTATTGAACGTTAAATTGCTGTTATTATGCACTTTCCAAACATCTGCGGTTAAAAGTTTCCAGACAGTGATAGATAATATTCCATACTGAACAAGAATGGGATTAATTAGTTTCCTGACTGAATGTATAGTTACGTAATGTGCATGTAAGCGTAAGAAGATAGTTTAAAGTTCCATGACATATTAGGGATTACAAACACGTGGGTAATTAATGAAATATATCATGGAGATGAAGAACGGAGTCGAAATACGTTATGTAACATTGAAACAATGCTATGAGCAAAATGGTTTCTTTTAAACATTAAGCGAGTGAGCGGCATTGGTGAACGTGAGTTCTTTTTCATTAGTGTCAGACAGAAGCATGTCAATTTACGATATAATTTTTTTGCTTTATTGTAAGTGATGGAAATGTAAGTAGTAGTTACATCAAATTGATCAAAATAATAGACAAATGCCTAACGGTGAATCATGACGTCGGACATAAACTAAAGGATCTTATTAATGTCATGACAAAATGTGTCACACGTTTAATGAAAAACATGATCTTTTCTGCCACGTACATGTGATGAAACACATATAAATATAGCTGTTTTACGAAATACTAAAACAGATAGATGTGTCGGTGAGTTGTATATTACCTGAAGATTTTTTCAAGGGGAGTCTTGAAATTACGAAATTATTCACAAATTAATTTGTGTCTTGGTTTTAATTATTACGACAAATGTTAACCAAAGTAATTTGAAAGGTATTCAAACTACACAGGGTTTTTTGTATACATGTATCATAACATTTTCCAAGTTAATCCAATACAGTTTTTTTTATTAAATAGGATAGCAATCTTTTGAGATCTGGCGTACAGTATTTGCCTTCTAACGGAAATTTGAAAATCAAGCCGTCAGTTATGTAGGGAATTCAAAACATATCGCAAAACTGTTGACATACAAAGCATACAAAACTGAAATTACTATACTTCATTGGCACCAGAAGTTAAACAGAAAATGTTCACGAATTCAAAATTTTACAGATTCCAAAAATAGATTCATAGGCAGATATCCGATATGTTTTCTCCTATTCTTGCCGACACTCTGCATGTAGCAACAATGGAAATATTTTTACCAGCATTAAGCAAAGTCTTTCCACCTAAGTAAAATATGCTGGTGACGTGTTGTTAGCTTGGATTCATGGAAAAGGGAACCTTCTGTTTTCTTTAAACAAAATCAATTCATACCATCTTCGACAAATTTCACCATGTAATTTGATACAAACAGATCATTAGCATAACTAAATGTATTGTTAACAAATTATCGGGTAACAGTCTCCGTTCCTAAGTATATCATATTCTCATGGCGATCTTTTACTCGATGATCTGCAGTTCATCCTGTCCAGTTTAATGTGACACAACGTACTTCCGATCCCGAGCTCGAAATGTATTTGCTGTCCGAACCGATGTCATTGACAGACAATACGAAATGGAGAAAATGATAAATCAACCTGTAACCTGTGAAGCAGGACAGACATAAAAGCAAAATACTCACCGTCGTCAAAATACGAAGGACGCATCGTAATTCAAACGCATTAATCCATTCACCCAACTCCAGTACCTGCGATCAATGAGATACGTTCTACTCGCTTCTGTCATCATTGAGATCTCTTAAAAAAGATAAGACACGGTGTAGACTTAAAGTCTCTTACATCTTACGCGGCATTTTTACGACATGCTCAAACAGAACCCTGATCACGAATGAGGCTGGTTTTATGCCGTACCAATATCACACCCTTGTGGTACTTAATGATCTTACATCGGAATGACAGTACGCCTTTTCGGGACCCGAATTAGCGAACATAGAAAAGACCCAAAGGAAGGTTCATCATCCAGCGGTGTGTTTCAAATCCTCAGTACCTATGGGGGACACTATGTATTTTAAAACTATCTCCCTACTCCATCCCCAAAGTAACAGCCCTCCGAGAGACGCTGGAAAGTATCGGTAGGTATGAGATAATTGCAAACACAGCATTCCCGTGGAGTTGCCCCAAAATAAGATCCAGTTATTTAATTATGATTCCTCCCTTCCAAAATGTTACTTACCCGCACCAAAACACCACTCGACATCACATTTACAACACGCGCAGTATTTAGTCAGTCTTTATTTGTTTTGTTAAATTATACTCGTATTAGATTTGTAACATTGTAGTATGTATTCAGTTATTTCTATGGTGTCAAAGCTATCCGTCGAAGAGTTAAAGCTCGGCGAAATCTGCTCAAATCCGCATCCCAATTAACCGTTCCATTTGAATTTAACACCGACTTCTGTTAAAGGATCAAAAGTATTGCTTTCTGCTTTTTGCAACGAGCTTCTGAGTGGAGTCCAATTTTCTTTACAAAATATTGCGAAGGCACTAAGCATTGCTGACCGTGAGCACTCCATTGGCATTGTCCTCTTGGAAATGTTCTGGCCCAATCGTCTGGCATTTACAACTTAGTGTTTGTCAAAATATCTCTCTGTATATATATGTCCATCTCTCTCCTTCTCTCTCTCTCTCTCCTTCTCTCTCTCTCTCTCCTTCTCTCTCTCTCTCTCTCCTTCTCTCTCTCTTTCCTTCTCTCTCTCTCTCTTCCGATCTTGAGAACAAGAATATTACTGATTCAGGGAGCTCGGTATCAGGATTCTATTTACACCATCTCATTTATTTTACACTTGCCATTTTCTTCTTAAAGTGCAATTTTGGATTTACACAAAGACGCTCAGGCTATAGAGTTTAAGCGCTGGCGTATTTTGAATGCACAGTTTTCCTACATATTAATAAAGTAATGAGGTTCTGGCTTACTAGGAATGGATATCAGGCGTTCTGTTTATGATAAGCATTAAAGCTGCGAGTTTATAAATTTGGTAAAAAAATCACAATGATCTGCATTTGTTCCGTGCGAATCTTAACCCACTTTTAGGAAGGTGTTACTTATTTATTCTAAAGGTGAATTATATTAGGGAACGGATTTTAATAAAACTAATAAAACTTATAAAATACTTTATCCAATGTCGAGCTGAAAAGTGTTACTTATAGAGTATCCCTGAAGTATAACACGGCTAACAAGGATAACGACAGGAACTCGACGTGGGATTGGACTACACGGCGTGTAATATAAATGGCAGCCCCCTTCCCATGTTTTTGGCACCTCAGTGTATCTTTCAACATATTTTCAAAATAATAACCTTCTAGAACTTTATTAAACGTATTTTATATTTAGAAAATTTGATAAGTTATAGAAAAATAGAAGTATTTTTCCTTCAATGAAAATTACTTGTTTCAATTTCTGGAAACGGTTAAACAACCATGTCTACACTAAAAGTTGCCTAACAATTTCGTTCGGATTTAAAAAATGAAAATGGTCGTGAATTAAAAATAATTTGCATTTTTTCCATAAGCAATATAAGTTTTTTTCTTTCATGACATTTTCTAATTCATCAACATCACTATATTAACAAAAACTTGTACATCTGAAAAATTGTAAATGGTCGACCAACAGTAAGCATCACAGGCACACCGGCATTTTTCATGAGCAACAAGAACGAAGTTATCCACGTAATTGTATTTTACTGATTCCTTTTATAGAAGTTACGACTCAGTGTTCGAAAAAAATGTTGGGATCATAATATTTCAATAACGCATTGGTTTTTAGGGTTTCTGTTTTTATAGTTTTGGGTTTTGCTACTAACGTGAGCAACTCGATGAAATATACTCAGCCTCTCATTCCAAATTCGGAGTCACCAGCTTCTCGGATGGGAGAGTGAAGGTGCCATAAGACAAAACAGCATCCATATCTCACTGGGATTCGAACCCATACTCCTCTCGAATGATTGGTTAAATGACAGCGCTTAGATTACTGCACCACCGGGTCGGCAAATAGCGTATTATAGACTTTGGGTAATCAAACTGATGTTTACAACTCAGCCGCGATTTGTTATCCTTGGTTTCTCCAAGTGTTGTTTCCTTACATTTGTATACACATCGCATGTTTTCTACAGAGTACACACGGAATAATTATTCTTATGCTATACGGCCCTCAGTACATGCTTAATTAAGAAATGAAGAAACATGGTCCAGATTTAGGTTTTCCAGAAGTGAATATTAGTCGAGAAAATACGGAATGAACATATTCGAAAAAACTGATATCTATAACTTCAACACAGGATATTTCAGTTTCATGACAAAATCTAAACGAAAGTCTTACAGACATGATTTCAGGAAAAGTGGTCGATGAGTCCTCCTACAATGTGGTACCCCACCATGGCTTATGCAATTGAAACCACGGAATGATAGTTTTGAGATGAGTTACCTCCTCCACTGTGTCGCACCCTTATCAAGGGGCGGTGGGCAACAAAACTGAGAAATTAAAAGGGAGCCGACAATATAATATCTTCTGGAATGACTCAGTAACATAATCTAGTCCAACACAAAGGAAAATATTTATGCTGATGTGCTGCCACCAGTCTTCGTTTGTGGAATTACGTAGGTCTGAATACAAAAGGAGACTAGTTTTTGGTTGAGTTTTTTTATCTTATCTATAAAGAGCTGGTGTAAAATGTTTTATTCCATAATTTTGTATCATATTTCTACAACTTTAATTTTCCCTTTTTTCTTAACGCATTCACACCGCGCTATTATTTTGTGAAATATGATACAAAATAGTGAAATGAGACACTTTAACATGTGCTTTTTAGCTAAGATAAAAAAACAACAACAAAAAACAAACATGTCTCCTTCTGTATTCAGGCTTAAGTAGTTCCACAACGGACTGCCGGAAACTATTATTTTTTATTGTCCAATTGAACGTGAAACAGATTCCTAAACTACAGAAATGGTCAAATCATACTGCCGCAGCCCTGTTGCTTCACGTGACAGACTACGAATCGTTACAAACGAATTGGCAATTGGTCAGCGTCGGACGTCTACCTAGACACGAATTACGCCGCTGCGGTTTCTGTCAGCAGACGCTAATTATGACACGAGTAGTGTAGCTATTCTGATCGCCATACATTCGAACTCCTTTAAAGCAATTGAATTTAAATATTATACTTTAAGACCTTGTCTTCAGAAAAGTAAAGCTCCCTAATGGAACGCACTAGATATGAAGCCCCGGTTAAGGTCTCAGAAATCCCTGTATTCCTCTTCACCGTAAGTGAGAGGATCGCAGAGATTGCTACTGTTAACTGTGATGAAACTTTCTCCGCCATTCAACTAATTTAAAGCAGTTTTGAAAGTCATTTACAATGGCAAATTACAACCTTACATGCTACTTTGAACCCTTCGTTGTTAAAACATTTGCAATATTTTACACTTTCTCCAAAAAAGCCAACTGGCGCAGAAGCATAAGGAACCTGAAAAGACGCAAAGCTCCGAAGTGAATTCAAAAATCCCGACGAGGGATGAAAGGGAAACAATCTCCTTCCAGTCAAGGGAAAAATTACCCAAAGTACAAGAGCACTACTTAACTCAATTTTTACAGCTCAAGAAAATTAATTTTGCGTTTAAGTCCTCCAAGAATTTGATTAAAAACTCAGTTTTAATTGTTTACAGATACAATGACGGACAGTGAAAAAAGAACACCATGAAGGAGACGTCTGATACCACCGAAATTTATACAGCATAATAACGGAATACAGAGGATAACGTGATTAAATATTATGACAAAATACAGCTGTTTTTGCTGGTAAACTGAAAAATAACATTTCCATGTAACATGGTTAGTACGAGGTTGAACCACCATGAACTGCGTCACACTGTGCAATTATGGCATAGAGTCTGTCGTGAAGATGTTGGATGTTAGTTTGGGGTATTGAGTTCTAAGCATTCTCAATCTGGACGCGCAAATCGGGGTAGATCGTGGCTGGCCGTGGAGACCGGATAAGTCGTTGTCCCATAAAATCCCACACGTGCTCAATGGGGGACAAAACCGGTGAACTTGTAGGCCATGGAAGTTGTGTGACACACTGAAGTGCATGTTGCGTTGCACATGCCGTGTGTGGGCGTGCGTTATCTTGCTGGAAAACACCACGAAGGACCGACCTTACAATGGCGCAACAACAGGCTGAATGCTGTTGTTGATGTAGGAGGTGATGTTTAACGTACCCGGTGCAAACACTAGTTGTGTACGGGAGCGATAGCTGATCACTCCCCACACCAGGAGACCAGGTGTAGGCCCTGTGTTTTGCTGGCGGATGCAAGAAGGGTGGAGACGCTCCCCTGTGCCTCTGCGAGCACGCATACGGCCATCGGAGCCTCCCAAGCAGAATCTGCTTTCATCGCTGAACAATACAGATTGTCATTGCGTTCTCCAGGGCAGAAGTTGGCGACACGACTGCAGCCGTTCCTGACGGTAGGCTGGAGTCAGAGGTACACATGCCAGAGGCACACGTGCACGTTGTCCTGCATCCAGTAGACGGTTGCGGATTGTTCGTACAGTCACAACAGGTGCAACGGCAGCTCGGATTTTCGTCGCAGTGGATTTCCTGATTGACAACGTTGCTCTTCTTATGCGTCGATCGGTCCGCTCATCAGTCCGTCTGCGACTCCCGGTTCCACGTCTTATCGTGAGGGAATGTTCCTCGGACCATCTACGCCCCCATCGTACCACCACCGAAACTTCCCGTCCAATTAGCTCCGCAATACGACGATACGACCACCCGGCCTCGCTGAGTCCGGAGTAGACGACCTCGCTCAATGTCCAATAACTGCTGAAATCGTACACATCTTCCATGTCCAGGCATTGCAGCTTCTTCAGGGTCTTCGCACCTGTCCGTACGCCGACGACTGATTACATTCACTTCGCCGTACTCCTTAAATACCACCGAAGATAATTCGCATATTATGCCGTGCTGTGGCGTAAGCTCTCACCGGTTGGTCCCGAAATTAGCATCACACCTACGTAAACTCTACCCCATTAACATATGTAAATTTCATGATCGTCCGCCAATTCCTTCTTGGGTTTTTTTTTTCACTTTCCGCCTGTGTATTTAACACTTAATAGCAATTTAACTGTTCTACTAAAATTAATTTTTAATAACAATTTTAAATATGCAACTAAACTAAGACTTCACGTTTAACATTTCAATTCACAAATAAATCTTTTCAGTTTTATTTTTAACCTCAATTAATTGAATTTTTTTTTAAAAAGTCAAGACATATGTACACTATATCTATGATCTAAACAGAACTAAACTTTGTTTGTAACGGCACCTTAAATTCCTGGAAAGAACATAAGAAATATTTTATTCACGGATTTAAGTTACTTATATTAATTCCAAAGGATATGCCTTTCATTTTTGTCGTTCTAAATGTTAGATACTTTTGCAATTCCACACAAAATGGCCATAGCAAGAGCTTGTGTGGAAATGCATCACTTAAATGTAATGGCACATTCAAAAGTAATTCTTCTTAGTAGTTATATGTAAAACATTTTACGGGAAATAGAGTCATTACAGTATGCTCGTTTACATTGAGTTATTAAGTGTGTTAAGTGAAAACGGTTTTGCTACGCCTCCACTGATTTATATAATCTTGAAAAAAATGTTGCAATAAATTACCCCATAATAGTTTAACTGTCTAAATCTCAAAAACTCTAGATAATGAAATATGCACGGTCGAGTCACATTATTGTAACCACCAGTTAATATCGAGAGTAACGTCCGTGTTCAGGCCGGACAGCAGCTAGACGGGCTGGGAGTGATTCAATAACGGGATGAACCTGACAGCTGCTGAAGGGTGCGTGGTAGAGGATGTAAAGAGCAAACAACACGATCGAGGTGGTCCCACAGATGCTCAATTGGATATAAGTCTTTGGAATTAGGGGCCCAAGGCAGTACTTTGAAATCTTCATCGTGCCCTTACAACCACTCTTGGAGATATGTAGCTGTGTGACACGTCCCATTTTAGTGCTGCAAGATCTCTTCTGCCCCAGGAAAGAAAACCAGCATGTGAGGGTGTACGTGGTCCACAAGGATGGGTTCATAACGGGTTCGGTCCATAGTTCCTCTCACAGGGGTGCTTGTACTCAGAGAATGAAACGAAAATATTCCTGAGATCATTACGCTGTCCTCAAACCAAAGGCACGTGATGAGGAATGCAAAAAGCCCTATAGAAGACTGCAGCCCAACGAACCAGAAAGTATCGAGAACACGTGAAAGTAGCCGCCGCCAAACAAATAAAAATATATCTGGAACGCGATTCGATTACTTACCGTCGGCGCTGGTTTTACCACTCTAGGTGGTCCTTTTCCACTTAAAAAAACGGTGGTCGTTTTCCACCGTGCATCATCGATTTAAAAATCAGTGATGCACGTTTTCCACATTGAAAACGTGCATAATCGATATTTAAATTTGTTGAAAACTTATTGATAGAACGCCATATGCTCTTGCCTTTAGTAGTTGAGGCAAAGTGATATAATAAAAATTTCTTTTAGTAAACCTCAAGTTAGAATTTAAATAAATATATCAACGAAAATTGGCTTGGCGAATTGCACCTCTAGTAGGAAGAAATAATTTTGAGATTATTTTTCTTATTTATATATCTTAAAATGTTAATTATAACCGAAGGTACCTACAATGCGCACGACGAGAAGCAGTACGCATACGAAAATGTCTCTCATAGAGAGCCGAAAAAACCTTCCAACAGACATCATAAGATTCAACAGCGTTACTTAGTACAAGCACAGATGTCCAATCAATAGGATGCGAAGCAACACTAAAAGCTTGACAATCATTAAGACTGAAATTTCTCATTTACAGAGAGCCGGAAACAGATCCTATAAGAAATCATAAGATTATACTTGAAATCATAAGATCGTACTCCCGAACATTAGGAACAACTGCTGAACATTAGTGTAATATTATTTTTACACTTAGGTGGATAATATTTTATACTCAAATTCGTCTACATGGCATCATATTAACAATGAACTTTCTCAAGGAACATAAACTCTATAAGCTTATCTTAACATGACGGCGAAGACGCATGTGGAACATCACCTGACACAGCTTATTGAAATCACGGAATATGTAATAACTGACACCATTAGCCAAACTACAGGCGATAATTGGGAGAACATTTTCAGAACTTTCATTTTACATTTTCTAATTGGTTTAAATACGTTGCATGTTTTTGTTGCGCACAGAAAAGGAAAACGTTAGCAACCGATTTTTGTGAGAAGATAGATCGAAATATTTCAGCGAGTATATAGTACACATTTTCACAGAATGAGTATAAAAATTTGAGACAATATTATTCGAATGTGGCTAATTATCTGAATTTAAGCCGTTGACATTAACAAGCAAGTCATTGTTGACACACAACATGATGTTTAAAATCGCAAGTAAAATCGCAGTAGTATCTTGTAAAACATACAGTTGAGGTTCAATTCAAAAATTAAAAGCGGTGCCTCTGGGATGTTGTTTATTAATACATATTGATGTATTCTGTTAAAATGTGTTGTTTGTAGGGAGATTCTTTCCCTTTTATTACAAATTAGGTAACCATATTTATTGTGCAGAAAACTTGAAAAAGGCAATATTTGATATATGCCAGTTTTCAAATAATAAACTTAAAGATAAGTCCATTGCGTCTGTGGCACTGCACATGTAGTACATTCGAAGCTCAAGGTGCAACGTATCCTGCAAGTATTTGCATTCTTTGTTGGTCTGGATGTTCCTGCACCTTACATATTTTATGAGGCGCTACCTATCGACATTCCCTGGCACATATACAATTGAAGCGACAAGGCAATATTTTAAACTTTCAAGAAAAACACCTTGTGATCTAAATTACATGATAGCAAAATCCCAGCAGCACGGATATCGGCTTATCTATTCTTCTCTAGATCTGCTTTAAATTCTTGGATATTTTACAAAATAGCACCACTTCTATGATTTGTGAAATCTGTTTAGACGTGGGGTAAAAGTCCTGCTGGATTGTTTTGGGATCCAGCTAGAGTGAAAAACGGATTCTTCCTTTTTATTGTTTACCTCACATCGAAGAGATACATTTCTTGTTTAGCGCTCAGTATTGGGTGTAGTTGTTGAATGTGTGTGCATGACTTCAGACGGCTGAAACCAAGGTCGTGTAGAGCGTATGAGGACATTACATTGGGGAGATGAGTATCTTTCATTAGTGAATGATGTCATGGGAAAACGAAAGTTTCGTTTGGTTTTGAAAGTTGTCGTGTATAACCAGTGGCGTAACTAACACAACGTGTACCACCGAGCAAATTTTACTTCAGCACCGCAGTAATTTTCCAGGATTTTGAACACGATAGAGGATGTGGTTTTCGCGGTGTGTAGGAAGTGTGCCTAGAAAAGTAAGGGTGGTACCTAGAACCTGAGCTCTGTAGTTTTAACTTTTTAAATAGTAGCTTTAACAGTACGTGCAGTTATTTCTCCAAAAGTGGAATAAATATCTTGAAACAATCGCCACCTTATATATTTTGGCTGCTGTTAATAAATGTTGGCGCCCGTCGTGTACCTATCCCTTGGTGATTGACTGTTTTCCCACATCCTCTACGAGAAATCTCAATCCTCGCACTTTGTCTGAGCATCGCAGAAGAAGGTTTTAGAGTGTTTACCACACAGTGCAGACTAATCGTTTTACAACCGGGAGCCAAGGGTCCTAAAATTCATCTCAATTCAGTTAATTTATCTTGCTGAGCTAAAAAAAACATGTGTTGTAGAAATATTAGTTGGAACAATGCACAGCAAGGCAGCAGGGGGAAAAGGCCAGCCAGGCCGGACAGGGTACCATGCTGCGTAGGCTGGTTTTACACTGAGATCAGCAGTTGTAATTACAAAAAAGTGTTTCATAGTGACAAAAAAAAGGAAATGATATATGAGCAGATAATAAACATTACAGATAATACCATTGAAAAGGCAATTTACATCGCGATATACAAGTCAAAATATTAGTCATAGTTCCCGTCTACTGTAATCATTAGTTTGAGGAGCTGCAGTTCATTATGAAGTTTTTTAGAATTTTTTTTAAGGTTAAAATTATTTAAAGTCAGTTCCGTCGGTAATGAGTTCCAGTAATGTGGGTGAATATAATTTATACTTTGTTTCATGGATTCCGTTTTCGGATGAATATGTCGAATATGTAATTTAGTGCGTGTGTCATGTATGTGTAACTGGGGTATACTTTGTATGATGTCGGCGTGTAAATTATTCTTAATGCGTTTGAACATAATTCTCCCGATATTGAAGTAATATATTTGGTTAATTGTAAGAATGTTATATTTGTTTGGAAAAACTCTTGCGTTATTGTATAGTGTTAGTTGTGTATTTCTACTGAATTTTAGGTCAATTAATGTTGTGTATTAGTTTTGAAGAATTTAAAGTTTTTTGAAACTATATTTAGTAGCCTGTCCCGACAATAAGATAACATAATTAATATGAGTCTGAAGCATGGTAGAGTATAACAGAATTAGTCTTTTCATAGGTAAGGTTCGTGAATACCAAGCTGATAACTCCAATGGTTTTAGAGAGTTTGAGAAGAACAGAGTCTACATTTTGGTTGCATCTAAAGTCCCTATGTAAGGTAATCCCCAAATAAAATAAGGAGTTAACCTCTTCTGTATTTGTACCATTGATAGATAATGTGATGGAAGGAGGTTGTGAAAAATTTTGTTTTGAAAAAATTTAAGATTTTCTTTTAGTAGTATTTATTATTAATTCATTGGAATTTAGCCAATCTAAGATATTATTAAATTGGGTAACAATATTTGTAATAGTGTCAGTCGTTAAATTAAATGAGGAGAGAATGGTTATGTCGTCTGCATAGAGAAGTAGATCTATATCACTTATTGAAGTAAAATTATCGTTAATGTATATACTGAAAAGTACAGGTCCCAAAATTGAACCCTGTGTAACACTAGTTTGTATGAATTGAAGAGCGGATTGATGTTGGTTAATTTGTGTGTATTGTTGCCTACCTGATACATAACTTTCAAAAAGAGAATGTTCATTGTTCGTAATTCCTATAGTGTCTAATTTGTGTAGTAAGTTATTATGATTTATGGTATAAAAATATTTGGATAGGTCTAAAAGTAATGCGATGGCACATGAGTACAAAATTATGTTTGACTGTTAGTTGTAGGTAAAATAAGGCGGTTTCTGTTAGCTTTCTGGATTGAAAACCATGTTGATTTGGATGAATGATGTATGGATTATGAATTAATCTATTGTAAATCAATCTCTCCAAAATTTTAGCAAACATTTATAAATTGGCTATAGGGCGGTAGTTGTTTTCCTTGTTTATTAATCCAGATTTGTATTTTGGGATTATTTTTGTGATTTTAAGTAGATTAGGAAATTCACCAGATTGGAATATATCATTAAATATAAACAATAGAGGATCAAGAATAAGATTAGCGAAATTTTTAATAATGAGTTGTTGAAGATCATCATATCCAGGAGCAGACCTGGAATCCATGTGGTTAAATTCTTCTAATAGTTCCGTTTCGGTAATTTCAGTAAGATAAAATTTATTAGACCTGTGTGTGTTCCTTAGGAAATTCAGTGAATGATATTTTTGGGGTAGTTAGATTCGTTTTTAGTGTTTTTGGAAATATCGTAAAATGTTCATTTAATCCATTTGTAATATCTTGTTTGTCTGTAAGCTGAAAGTTATTAGAATCTGTTAAGTACTGAGGAGCCGTTATATCTGTATCTTTACCCATTAGCAAGTTTAACTGTTTCCATGTTATTTTAAAGAATCATGTGAAAACATTCCGAGATAGTAGTTACGCTTGGGGTACCGAATATCACTGTTTAGTTTATTACAAAAATATTTAAAATTTTAGAAGTTTTAAAAGCTTCAATCTGTAGGATATCCATTGTTTTATAAGTGAAAATTGAGATTTATTTAGGCAAAGCTTAATCTGTCTTAAAGGAAAATATGAATTTTGAATAAATTATTAGTTTTTGTGAGCATTCGAGTATTTTCCTAAAACTATAACTGACAGTTGCAGTAAGCCCCTTCGTTACATGAACACTCTCCTCAGATGTTGCTGCTGGAGTGATATTTACCCTACTGTTAAACTAAGGTAATACATTTTTGTTTGTTAAGTGATATCTTACATTAGGGCTGTTTTGAGCAAACATAAAACCTGAATTTCACTAAAGTATTAAAATTCCTTACGTATGGGAATGAGCACGGCTTTACATCGAAATATCAAAATTCCACTGTGATAAATGAATCCCAAAAAGAATTTTAAAGACTGAAGCCCAAGAAAGTTATATTTTTAAGTAGACTGAGCTGATGCTTTGTCAACAATATATAGACTGACTCTTCTGCTTTACTTTTTAAAAAAATAAACTAACAAACCTTCTAATTCTTCCTTTCACGAATCTAATTAAAAACGGAAAGTAAGCTAGTAAATATTTTATGCTCTAAAAGATATTTAATAATTCACAAACCAAGTGAGAGGAGACTGCAGCGATAGCTAGTACGGAATACCCGATTGTTAGCTATTACCAATTGTACACTTCTCCTTCCCCTTTTTTTTCTAGTGTTCTGCATAGAACATCTTCGTTCTTCAACTGCATGCTTCAATTACCAAGCAAGGATATAGTGAAATCTGCAATGGCATGAATTAATCCGAGTTAACCTACGATCATTTGTAATCACACAAGAAGTTCTCAAGTCTCTATCTTTTCCATATATAACTTTATTAAAAATTACCGTGCAAATTATCAATATGGGGTTGTGCCTAATATGAGCACTGATTTTATAACAACGGCTGTTCATTTGTTATCAGGGAGCAAAGCTATGTAAAACGACGTTACAGCTAATTTTCATATTTAGCACATCCGAAGATGTTTTTCCAAAATAAATCATCTCTTGACTGCTTCCTTCCAAGGTAATATTTCGTAAAAAGCTAAAGTTTATCACGTCACTTGAATAGAAGCCTAAGCTTACAAATCATATTAGATCATATGTAGAGCATTTTATAATGGGACTGTCTGACATGAAATTAAATGGAATAAAATGTCAGTAACTTCTATATTTGCATGTTGTTTTTTCGTTTATTTTGAGTTTTCTTCTAAATTGTGTAAATGTTTTTCCATCAAAGTTAAAATTCATGCATTTGGAACCTTTGCTTATTGATCTGGCTCAAATGGAAAATTGTTTTACAATTCTTAATCCGAAATGAAAATTTCTTGGAAAGTTGTCTTTAATATTTTTAGAAAAAGTGATTTAGGATTACAGAATATTTATTTATTTTCAGTTATCACTTCGAAAACAAATTTATTTTAAATAAAAATAAAAATTGAACGCTGCAATTTATCTTGAAGTATATGTTAAAAACTTTATTAGTGCTCCAAAAGAAAAAGAAAAGTTATGTACTTCTGAAAGTAATTCACAGTTCCACTATGTATACTATTGGAGTGAGTAGAGCTTTTTCGATCACCTACGCGTTTCGTTAAAAACAACTGAAGAGGTTAGAGCAACTATGGTTTACGAAAGTACTTTGATTCATTTGTAGGCCACAGGCATATGTAAAACTTGTTAGTAAATTTTTGAGAGCCGCAGAAATCCAAGCACATCGGCTTCGCAAAATTCGTAAAAACTGAAAGATTTCCGCTGGAAACCTACTTCAAAAATGTTTCGTTAAGACATACTGTAGATCGCTTTTGATGAAAATGGGATGCTCTCATATATTTTGGGCAAAAATATTTCCTTGCCACTATCAGTGTGGTTAAGTTCCATGACTATACAACGTACTATTTGATTTTGCGATGTCTGTGGAATAAGTCATAACTTCGCAGGAGTGTATTCATCGTAAACACAAAATATCCACTTATGTTCCTCTTTTAAATGAATGACCTTTAACGGTGTATCCACACCCAGCTGATATTTCAGTATACTCACTGAACAGACCATTCTTTGTTCTGAAGCTCCTGCGGGAGCGAGCGCAAGCGTAACTTGCCAAGAAGAGCAAATCTTCCCCATTCACAGTTCACGAAGAAAGAATCACCACAAGAGGAGTATTCACAGCTCTCTTTGGCATACTGCCTCAAAGACAAAGAGCTGAAGACATCAATTATACATTCTTTAACGTTTGAATTTCTGCATGTGGCGAACAAAATCTGGCATCACTCCAAATGAATCACATTTACCTTTCTTTTCCGATGTTAAGTTCCACCTAATTTTTAAGATGAATGCTATTCCTCACTCACATAAAAGTAGGGACTAAACAATTCTCAAAATAACTCCTCTTATTGATGGTTTGTTTCTGAACGCGTTGGAAGGGAATAAAGTTAAAAAATCTGCAACTTCAGTGTGTTAATATGAAACACTAGGATGTATTTCACTTGATATAAGCAAAATGCCTCGGTTAATAATTGATTCGAGGTGTAACTGCATTCTGTGCAAGAATTGTGAGATTTAAAGAGACTACTTTTCGATCTAACGTCTGCCACTGTATCATCTTTTTTGGATGTTAATTTCTTATCCAACCAAAACTGTCGTGTGTGTCTTATCAGTTTTTACCTGAAAAGGAAGTCTGAAGGAAGCCAAATCACTTTCAGATTTTTTTGTTTTGGAACAGTTTGAACTTTCACGCACAAACCGCTGAAGCGGTTTCACCTGCCTAAAGTGATATTGTAGTGGTTCCCCATTCCTCCATTCAAATTCGAATAATGCACAGACACGTAGTAGCATTATTCCTTCTATTCAGATTTTAATTAGGCGTTTTCAAATTTCACTCTCAGACCTAAAGGTCACTGAATAAACAATTATAAATCAATATATTATACATTTTCAGAACATTATACTGCATACTGTGATTTTGTCCTGCATAAATACAGTTCACATGTAAATAATGAGAACAACAATGTTTTATCTTTTTTTTTATTGGGGGTTTAACGACGACCATGTTAAACTCAATGGGATATAAGAAGTCACCCGCACCTAATTTTGATTTCCAGGAATAGGTGAGAGCCATTGCCATAAAGCAGACACAATATACAAGCTGCACGGGATTCGAATCCGAACCTTCGCTGACGAATGGTCATAAACCATCGCTTAAAAACTGCGCTTCCGGGGAAGTAAGAAAATTGACGAACAAATTTTGTTAAAAAGAAAGATATGTAACGGCATTATAAGCTTTTTGAAAAAATAGGAACTATACGCCTGTCTGTGGGGCACGTACAGGTAATTGTTGGCTGAAAAGCATACTCTAATGACTGACAGAGCATCTACTACGACACTTTGGTTGTGGGTGTGACGAAACATATTTTTCAGTTGTTGCAAACGAACTTGCAAGTTTATAAAGTTGTGACAAAGGAAACTGCCGCTGTAGCAAAGAAGATGCCGTGCATTTTTATGGGAAAAAATGCGGTATTTCTGAATGACTAAGTCGAGTCAAGATACACAAATTTCAGCAGTGCTATTTTGTTTTTAAATATATTGTGCATAACATGTACCTGCTTGTAGTTGCAATAAGCTGCTCTGCGGTTACTGACCAGTGTGGAATGACCGATGTTCACTGTCGCAGCTGGCGGTGATCCTGTCAGGGCAAGATCATCTGTATTGCTGATACATGAGTGCCAAAAGTTTCAAGAATCACCAATCAGCATTTATTAAGAGTAGTCGCCCAAAGGACAGAATGAAGCTTGGTTCAGCTCTATTTGGCTTTTAAAGCAGAGAACAGGGTAATCATAAGTGGGCAAGTGCACTGATCATCGGCACGTGAGTTTGATTCATGCAATTTAGTAAGGCATATCTATAAGCCCATATTTTCCTTTTAGCATTTTCGAAAACATTGTTATTCTCACTGAATGAAAGCAACTGATATTATTAATCCCGAAAATAAACTTTATATTTATGTTATCAAAATACGACACTACAGTTCGACACGTCTGATCGTCAGCAGTATGGAAGCACTTGTTTCAAGAATCGAACTGTTTCATTTCTTTTGCATTTTTCAACGATAGAGCTTAGTTGCAAGTGTTAAAAGTGTGGACATTGCAGCCCATCTAAATTTCACAATCATTGCATTAATGTAGGATATAGCGGCAAATTTCCATAGTTTGAAACAACGTGAAACGATTAGTCTACTAACTCAGAAAAAACAGGGAACACTCAGATATATTTGAAACGCTATGAGCTGCCGCTAAAATGGATACTAAATGTAACACAGCAAGTCATTTTTTTCTATTCTAAATCTCTCAATTCGTAGTTTACTTAAGATGTTCGCTACTAATTAGAAGAATAAAACATTGAAATGGAATGTAAGGGGGAAAAGGGAAAACAATGTGGTATTTCGAAATGCTGTCCCCTCTTTCAGCGTTTAGAATAATGAAACATGAAAGAAAACAAGAGATGTCACCATGGTCTTATTCAACACTACTTCTACTTACGCGTTCTCCAGACTAAACAGTTCAGGGATGCTGTCCGAAATTTAGGTCATCAGCTCAAGAAAGCTATTGCTATGCGCAGTTGCGACATACTGGCCACCCTTCGCGGCTTATGCATCCCATTACTTTGCAGATGAGATGGTGTTTCTCAATAATGATTTGAGAGGATGAGAGCGAACATGGGTATTGCATGACGTTGATTTCACAATGCTCAGAATAAACTTCGCATACAAAAACATAACAAAATTACTAAAAACAAGTGGCAGTTGTTACCCATACCAGGGGTCTCCTTGACGTAGTTCGACAGACATGAAGCAGCCCGGTGGCGCAGTGGTCTAAGCGATGGCTTCTGATCATTCGTCCGAAATAGGTCTGGGTTCAAATCCGTGAAGCATTCATGTTGTGTTTGTCTTACGGTGGTGAATCTTTCCTTTCTCTGGAACCAGTGACCCTAAATTTGAGACAGGCCACTGCTTATATCCTATTGAGTTGCTCACGGTGTTCGTTAAACCAACAATAAAAAAAAACCATGAACAAATCAGCAAATGTCCGAAAGTTTTCATAATTTAAAAAGAGTCAAACAGTGGTGTCACACACGACCAGTATCGAGGAAAGTTCTTATGCCGCCCCGGTGGCACAGGTGTCTAAGCGCTGGCTTGTGACCCTTCGTCCGAGATGGGTCCGATTTCGAATCCCGTGGCGCATGGCTGTTGTGTTTGTATAAAGGCACAAGCTATCCCTCTTTCCTGTAACCAGTGGTCCTAAATTAGTGACGGTCGACTGATTATAATCCATTGAGTTGCTCAAGGAGGCCGTTAAACACCCAATCAAAAACAAAAAGTTACAGCAATGCCGATAGATAGCGACATAACAAAGAAGTAATATATAAAGTTCAGTAATTTTGTGATTACCACTTCCAGCCTTGTGAAACTGAAAGTTGTCGGTGACGATAACGAATTCTCGTCTCTTCACTCAGAAGTGAGTTGGTCTAACCGACTAAGAAAAGCCGACGGAATGTACCGCTCCAAACTTGTCGTCTTGACACGTGTGCTTTGCCTCTGTAACACTTCAGACATACACTCATTGAAAGTTTTAAGTGGGCCACTATAAAATATTTACTATTGCACCTGCTGGCATAACTATGCTCTTCGAATTCTTACATTTGATTGAGTACCCTCACTGTTTTCTCCGTATTTAAAACAAAATGTTCCGTCCACAATTACATCCACATAAATTCGTTTCAAACAATGCATGGTTTACGGATATTAGCAAGCAACTGGATCCCTTAAACTGAGAAGACAGCATCTGACAGGCAGATGGAGAGGACGAGTGAACTAATAGTAAAGAAACAAAAATAAATCTACAAAGGCTTTGGCTGGAATCGTCTGCTACAATTCTACAGCAGTGATGATGGGGGTACGTTTTTTGGTAAACACAGGGGTCTGTCAGTGCTAAAAGATTAAATATTCCTTTATTCGACAATATTTTTGCTTCATATCTGGCGTTCTGTTCTTCCCTACTCTATCACTGTCACGTTGCATAAAGCTTTCCTTCGCGTATTTGCGTTAGTCATTTGACATTTATAACAAATGTTTGTACCGTATTTTTTACTTTCCAGTTATTTTTTATATTGGTCTATTATTTACCTCTACTGTCTCTGGTTAATGGGTCCATTTTAATGCAACCAACAATTTGGCAGAATAGCATTTTTGGGACTTTACTCCGTTCATGTCCGTAAATAACACATAGTTTCTAAAAATTTTTTTTCGTGTTTTCTTATAATTTTATTACGGGGATCGAATTTTTGCGATGCAATATTTCTCACGTTTCCGTATGACAATAATCTTCCTGATTTGAAAAGACCCTCTCTTTTTACAAAGAAATTTAAGAGTATGTTCTCAAGCAGTGCATACGTTTGGTGCTTTTTCCGATATGAATGTTTTCATTTTCATGAGACAGTATAAAAAAACATGTAATAAAGAACTAAATATTTTAACTAAATGTTTCCGTTCTCGTGTCTACTTCTAGACAAGGGATACTGTGCAGCAGCCTAGAAATATGATATCGATAATTAGATCAAAATTTGTTTTGTGTACACGAATACATAGAAATTAATATTTCCAAACTGGGAACCAAAGGTTGTATTACTTTTACCATAATTTTATATTTTTCATTTAAAATCTTCAGCTCTTTTGGAATAACATAAGGAATTCCAGCATTAAAAATACAAATGCTTTTGTGATTAAAAATTCTTGGGATTCGAAAAAAATAGTTCTTTCAAATTTTCCTCTAATTTATTCATATTCATTACTTCAGTTATCTTTGGTATATATATTTTTTCACGGTAGCACGCTCGGAGTAGGTACTACTTTTATTTTTTGGATATCTAGGATATTCTGTCTTTTAGAATTTGATATGCAGTAATTTCTTTGAAAATTAAAATATATATAACTTCATTCTCTGTACATCTTAATTTTGATACCAGAGTTTCTATAATCATCTGAGTAACACAACTCACAACAGTACACAAGTTAAACGTCAATCAATTCAAGTTAAATATGGGCAAACATATTCTTTGAGAGAATCGATTTGATAGAAGGAAAAGTTTCTCTTTCGGACCAGTTTTTCGTTTGATTCTTCCGGTTTAGAGAACAATTTGTGTTACCGACTCTATTCTGAGTCGGATCCTTTGTTTTCTTCTATTTGTGATTTCTCCGGTTTAGAGAACGATTTGAATCTAACAAAACGATTCTGAGTCGGATCTTTTTGTTCGTTGACAGTTTCCGCTCAAGTGGATGACTTTTAAGTTTAAATTTGTTTTTAATCCTTATTTAAATTTTTTTCGCTTCCGCTTTCTTGTAAGTTCATTTCGAAACGTTCACCTAATGTCCTGCATTTGCACACGTCTGAACATGGTGAGATATCATGTCCAGAACATAAACCTCACCAAGACACCCTGGTGAAATTATGATGTCTAGTAAAAAACTAGATCCAGAAATATTGGCTTTTCGTAGTTCTGAGTGATTTATTCAGAAAATCGGCTCTGTTTCGGAATCGATTCTTTTCAGAAAACATTTGTTTTCCAACGACTCAGTTTGTTGATTCCTTCTTTTTTGAACGAATGGTTCGCTAACCACATCTCTCTACCTCAAATAATCAAAAATCGTGCCCAGCTCATTGAAACAGCTGTAACGGTACACGACCGCGCCATGCTTTAGTCATTAATATGCCAGTACTTAGCGGCAACGACAGTGTATTAGAGTTATGCTTCCGAGCTAAATATATCAAATACATAAATGTTTTTCCTAGCTAAAGTCCAATATCCTAGACTAAAAGTGATGCCATAACCGGTGATTAAGAAAAAAACAATAGAAGGAGAACATCCTTACTTAATGTTTTCTAAGTAAACTTATAACCAATATTTACGTGACAAATACAAATTAGAGAATATGTCAAAACGAGACAACCAGTTAACATTTTTCAGAATCATGTATGTGCAATGGCAAAACGCTAACATTATGTACGCAAGAAACAGTGTCCGAGATCTTATGAAAATATGCAGATGATGACCAACGTAATTGAGCTGGAAGCTATAGATTTTGGCAAACGTTTTCAGAGCGAGCTTCGGCAATTGAACCTTGAGTGAATTTATCTATTGCTGAAAGAATGGCTCCGCACGATGGCTCAGCTAATCTGCAATATTTTCGGAAAGCACTGATTCCACATCACGTTGTAATGTTTCACCTAAGTTAAAATGGATATTCCCAAAATTTTTACATAGGTTGTGGCCATCGTGAATAAGTCGATTTGCTTACTTTCCCAACATCGAAAATGTAAACACATACTTTTTGCGTGTCAAGCTGTGATCCGATTAATTCATTAAAACCCTTTTATGCGTCTCTGATGAATTTTATTTAGTTATTATCTTTTGGAAAAAATACAATATGATCAGCAGATACCAAAATATTCAACGATTCTCACTACTGAAAGGGAGAAGAATCCTAAATATTTTTTTTTCATTTTATTTTGTTAACAAAAACTTGTTTATGATAATGGTATACAAGAGAGGGGATAATAGGCATCTGCCTCAAGCCTGCAGTTTTTTGACAGCATACCGAACCTTAATCACCAAACAAAGTAGATATCGTCGTAGTATGGTATACGTTCTGTATGAGAGAAGTTGTTTCTGTGGCTAGTTATGAGACGCTAACAATTTAGATATTTGCGCTGCATTTATTTTGCTGATGGCCTATTTTGATTCACAGAGATTATCGCCATGTTCACGTTGTTTAGTTTCATGTAGTTAATGGATTCCTTCTGAATTTTAAGGTTGTCATAGGTATTTCTATTTTCGACTGCACAAGACTTTTCACAAGAAGTAATCTAATCTAAAGTGGGTTGTATTCTCTTAACCAGAATTTTCATTAAAATTTTATAATCGGTTTTGGGAATTATTATGGGTCTCCAATAATGAGGGTCAATGATATCTCCATTTCCTATAGAAATGATTTTTATCAAACCTTTACGCATTAACTGTGTTGGGCTTTGCCATTTAGAATATCATTAAATATTTTCTCTAAAATTTGAATTATTATTATTTTTTCATTTTTGTAAAAAAAGAATTGAAAGGCCATCTAACTTTGGGACCTATTGATCGGACAGGTTGAACAATGCTTTCCTTATTTCCGAAACCGTGAACCTATCGGTAAGTAGCTGATAATATTCCGGGACTATTATCTTTGAATCTGTAGTTTCTCTTCTACAAGAATTTACTTCGTATTTAAAATAAAAAAAACTGCTTCTTAAATTATACTATATTTTATTTATTACAGCGCCAGTTTTACTCACAGTGGGGTCAGCTAATGTGTTACTTCTTTTCTTTACGACTACAATTAATTGGCTGGTATCAAAATTACCAAGAAGTCGCTGATCATCGTTTCCATATGGAATATCTGCAGCCCTCCTTCTGAGACAATTAACCAGTTCACTTCTTAACGCGTGGATGGCAGTCAGAAATACTGCATCAGTGTCCTACTGTTCTTACAAAAGCGTAATCAGAATTTGTCGTTTGTTTCTAACTGTTTGGTAACGCTTTATCAAACTACCCATAAGATTCCGATCCTAAATCTTACCTTGTCTTTAAACTCATTCCAGTTATCAACATGAACTGCAACCAGTCTATTTAAATAATCTTCTAAATCGTGCGATGCGTTTCTCATCTTTAAGAACTGATGAGTGCAACTAGCCAAGAGAAATTCTTTGTTTTCTGTTCAACGTTAAGCTCAAACTCCACATGAATTAATACATGGTCTGAGACGTGTGATTGGAAGTTACATTTTGTTTTTTAATTTTCGTTATATGTCTTAGATTTTCCGGTAAAAAAATGTAAGTCATCCTAGAGACAACTGAAGCGCACTTAATCTTGTAAAGTCATCCTAAAATGAATCTGTAATATCCTAGGTATCAAATAGCTTTTTCACCGAAACTAGTGTCCTTAGAGTTTAACGAGTACCTTCTTAGGCTGATCCCAGGACAGCACAGTATCCGGAAGGGACGCGTTAAAATTTTCTGCCAAAAGTTTATGATATCATCATCATCATCATTGTCAACCATTATCAATCCACTGCTGGACGAAGGTCTCCCCAAGTTTCCTCCACAACGGTCTGTCTTGTGCCAGTCTCCTCCATGTCACCCCTGCATACTTTCGAATTTCATCCACCCATCTCCCATGTGGTCTTCCTCTGGGTCTTTTCCTGTCCCTTGGAATCCAATCTAAAATTTCGGCTGTCCATCGATGATCTGTCCTTCTGGCAGTATGTCCAGCCCATTGCCATTTCAGGGATTTAACTCTGATCATGATGTCTTCCACTCTTGTCATTTTTCGGATCCACGAGTTCCTCTTCTTATCTCTCCTGGTTACACCAAGTATGCACCTCTCCATGCTTCTTTGAGTTGTCTGCAGCCTTTGTATGTCTCTTTTAGTTAAGGTCCACGTCTCTGCACCATACGTAAGCACTGGAAGGATGCATTGATCAAACACTTTTCTTTTAAGACATAATGGCATATTGCTCTTGAAAATTATGCTGTTTCTTCCAAAAGCTCTCCAGGCAAGTTTTGTACGCCGATTAATTTCTTCATCAATGTGACCCTCACTTGATATCTGCTGTCCAAGATAAACGTACGTGTCTGTTATCTCCAGCTTTTCTCCATCAATCGATAAATCTTCATTTCTTGTAAAAGCATTGAACATCACTTTTGTCTTCTGAAAGTTCATTTTTAATCCCACTTCTTTACTCTTGTCAGCAAGTTCCTGGATCATACTCTGCAGCTCTGATGGGCTAGTTGCAAAAATGACTACGTCATCAGCAAAACGAAGATGGGTTAGATAATCTCCATTAATCTTTATCCCCTTGTTTTCCCAGCACAGTGACTGAAAAACACCCTCCAATGTGGCATTAAAGAGCTTCGGAGATATGGTGTCACCTTGTCTCACTCCCTTTCCAATTTTTATGTGTGTTGTATTTTCAAACAGCCTAATCTTTGCACTTGCATTTTCATAGATGTTATTAATAATATTAATGTATGCATCTTCAATACCACAGGTTTTCAAAGCCATTGTAACTGCTGATGGTTTCACCGAATCAAAGGCTTTTTCATAATCGATAAAAGCCATGCACAATGGAAGTTCATATTCCCTCGCTCTTTCAATTAGTTCTCTCAGCACATGGATATGATCTATTGTGCTGTAGCCACTCCTGAATCCAGCTTGTTCTCTCGGTTGAGCCATGTCCAGTGTTACCTTCAAGCGGTGTGAAAGAACTTTAGTGAAGATTTTATAAACTACTGATAGGAGGCTGATAGGTCTGTAGTTTCCGAGATCCTCAATGTCACCTTTCTTATGTAGCAGGATCATTGTAGCGGTGTTCCAATCCTCAGGAATCTTTCCTTCATTAAGGCATAGAGTGAAAATTTGGGCGAGTACTGTTTCGATTTCTCCACTTGCTTCTTGTATGATGTCTACAGTAATTCCATCTTCTCCTGGAGCTTTTGCCCGCTTCATGTTCTTGATTGCATGTGCAACTTCTGCTGGAAGGACTGGAGGAACTCTGGTACTGGTATCTTTCATGATGTCTGGAGTGCATGTATCATCCCTTTCATATAATTTGGAGTAGAAATCTTTCACTCTTGTCAAAATTTCGCCTCTATTTCTTGTTACAGAACCATCTTCTTTTCTCAGTGCCATAATCTGTTTTCTTCCCTTACTGAGATGTCCCTTTGCTATCTTTAGGCTTTGGTTGTTTTCAATTGCTTTCCTCACTAGTTCACAGTTGAATTTTCTTACGTCTTCAGTGATACTTTTTCGTACTGTCTTGCATAGCTCTATATATTCCACTTTGGAAGTCACATCTTCTTTAGTTGTCCTCATCTCTCTTCTTTTTTGCATCAACATTTTCGTTTTTCCTGATAATTTATTTACATGCAACTTGTTCTTAGACCCAGCTAATTTTGTTGCTGTTTCCATAAGAGCTTTGGTTACTTTTCTGTTAACTTCAGAGATGTCCACTTCTTCCGATGTTAGGCCTTCTAAAGCAGAGAACCTGTTCTTCAGTTCCAACTTGAAGGTATTATGGTGTTTTTAAGGTTGGTTATGTCAATACATTTTGTTTGTCTTATGAGCTTGCCACGTTCAAGTTTAGTGTTGAGGTGCATCTTACATCTCACCAATCTATGGTCACTACCTGTGTTGAACTTGTTTAGCACACTGCAGTCTTCTATGACGAATTTTTTGTTACACATAATAAAAATCAATTTCACTTGTCGTCCCATTTGGATGTCTCCATGTCCATTTCCTGTGTGGCTTTTTCTTGAAGAAGGAGTTCAAGATGAAAAACCCTTCTGCCTCTGCAAACTCAACGAGAGTATTTCCACGCTGGTTTCTGTTGCCGTGACCGAATTTACCTACTGAAGTTTCATTCTGTTGTCGTTGCCCTATTTTTGCATTGAAATCTCCCATAATTATTTTCAAGTGCTGCTTACCTTTATTATTTAGATGACAAATTTCCTCATAAAATTCTTCAATTTCTTCTTCAGGATGACTTGTGGTGGGTGCATAAGTTTGAATAATCTGAGCCTGGTATCTTTTCGATAGTTGGATAACGAGTCGTGCAGCTCTGTCAGAGGAACTTTCAACTTCTACTACTTTATCCTTCAGTTTCTTGTTTATTATAAATCCAACACCACTAGTTCTGCCAGTATCTGTCCCACAATAGTAGAAGAGATGTCCACTTTTCAGTTCGATGAGATCTTCTCCTTTTCTCCTTACCTCACTTAGCCCCACGATGTCCCACTTGATCCTTTGTAGTTCCTCTTCCAATTCAAGAAGCCTTGAATCAGAAGATAGGGAGCGTCCATTGTACGTTGCCAAGGTCAGCATCAGATGGCAGCCTAGTCCGGTCCTCCGGGGATTCTTAGCACCCTCTGCCTTCATGTCGCACTGGCCGCTGCCTTGGCCAGGTACATTCCAGCTGCCGGAGACTGAGGGGCCAAGATTTAAGTTGTGGAGTCATTTTGGAGGGGTTTGGCCATAACTCACCACGCTGGCCAAGCGGGTTGGTGAGTGTGGGATAGAATTTCCTCTGATCCCGATGGTATAGTTATACCGCTATTGGCGGTCGTCAGAGCCCCTTTAGTGGGAACAGGATGCACCACGAGAAGGCGGGGTTGACATTTGTCAAGGAGAGGCTGTGATGTTACGCATCACCTGACCTTACATCCTGACCTCACCTGACCTTACATGATATACTGTCTCTCATTTATGATTGTCTCTCATTCACACTAATTATAATTCCAAATAAATTTATATAAATGTGCATAATTACTCACAAATTAATTGCAAAATTCATTGCGGATTATTTATTTTCTAAACTTATTTACATCTAATTACAATCCCTGTTAGTTTAGCCTCGGGGATAACTAATTGCCCGAAAGTTAAAACCACAGTACAAAATTAAAAAACAATATATTGGAATCTTTCTTGGAGGTCATAAGTTATGAGAGCAAATATTTTTAAAATTCCAAACAAATGCTCATCATCTGTATACATATTTTTTCCACATCACGCAAAGCACATACAATTCACTAGGGTATCTGTAAGAAAATTGCATTCGAAAGTGCGCTACAAAAGCACATGCTTGTAAAAATAAGTTTTCTTTTGTGCAAAAATAACCTGAATCTTAAGAAAGCCTAGTATCCGAAATTGCTCATAAATCTGAGGACATTTGAATGAATCTCTGCACTCTTAGGTTTTTCCGGTTTAAAATCTCGCAAAACAGAAAAACGTTCCGAAATTAATTGCTACGTAAAATTTGCCCTGCAAAAATTATGGATCTGTTTAAATTCAGGGTTTAATTTCACACACCAGTTATTGTCTGGTAAATGTACGAGAACTGATGCGTACATTTTTTCCTATACGTGGTGCTAATTGAAGCGCTTGTCATAAGTTTTGCTTCTTTTTACTAAATATTAAATCGAAAGGTAATATTGAAATATAATGTTAGATAGCAATTGAATGTATTGTATTCTTACTCTACATCGCCGTTTTCTATAAAAAGTAGTGCGACCACTTTACTTAATGCTCATTGCTGAGAAATGCATTTTAGCTTTAATAATCGGTGCTATAACTTATCTCTCGGTAGTATATTCAAAAAACAATCTTCAAATAAAATGCAAATGATTTGATGAGATTTTCAATAATAAAAAAAAAAAAAAGGGGGGTGGGATCCTCTAAGAGCCGTACTCTGTTTTGAAAACATACTTCACCCATGTGAAGAAACCTAGTTAAATTAAAATGAGAAAAAAAAAAAAAAAAAAAAAAAAAAGGGCTTTTTTAAGGGCCGAGCAAAATGTTGCATAAAAGATTTATCTTTTTTGTACTAAATATCTCTGCCCTTAAAAAAAACAAGGTATTGTTGGTCTTGCCTTTTATGTTAAAATTTGTTGTTGTTTTTCCTTAATTAAAAAAACAAAACAAAACAAAACAAAAAAAAAAAAGGCCCTTTTAAGAGCCGAGCAAAATGTTGCATCTGAAACCTCGATCGGTGTAACTTTGTGATCACACCACCTCAGCTATGGTTAATCTGACATGCCTGTCAAGAATCAACAAAAGTAAACCAGTGAAAAAATTCTGTAAACCAATGGGGAAAAATCTTTTCTCTCATTGGCTGGCGAGCAACACTGAGCAAATGGCCAGTTTTGTCTTACCCGGAGTTCAAAGACGATTCTTCTCTGGGAAAGATGTTCTGTGTGTGATGATTTTTTTCCAGGTTCCCCTCTCCCGTGTCCTTTCCTTCCTTTCCCCCTGTGCTCTTCTGTGGCACAGATGTACCAGGCATTTTTCTGCGGAGAGAAATAGCACTTGAAATGGCTTGTTGTTGCAGGTAAGTATGTAGGGCAGCTTACAACTTCACTTCTTAACGGGTAACCGTCTACTCCCTCTCCTCTAATATTTCCATACTTTTCTTTCGTACTATACTATCAGGGAAATCTGTTCCCAAACATCTAATATTTCTCTTTTTCACCTGACAAAAGGCGCAGAGCGCTGAGGGTTCGGGTCTCTCAACCTCAGATAGGAAATATCTCTCTGAGATTTTCATGTGCTGTATGTAAAAGTTCTGTGCAGGAGTCCTTGTTGATTTGCTAAATCAAATGGAAGGAAACACGAAATGGAATGCCCAATTGGGCCTTCCATTTCGTTTTCCTGTAAATTGTGTTCTAGTTTATGCTTAATTTCGTCAATATATCTTGTTGAAATATAATCCGACTTTCAAATAGTGAAGCTTTCAAACGAGTCAACAAATAATATAATATGACAATTGGAATCAGACGGCAGTAGCTAAATTTCATATTTTTTGATGTATACGAAGAGAGTTAGATTTTGCTTCTTTAGCAAGAATCTGTAAAAAATCGCGATATTGCTTTTCAAAATATAATTGCTCTTTTCTTCAAAACTGACTCCATTTTAAAGTTTTACTAAAGCAATTAGTTAGTTACTGAAATCTCTCAATTATATTTTACAATTTTTGGAAAAATCTAGGATTATTGCGATTCACAGTGGCAATATCATCCCAAATGTTTGAGTGTCCCTTCTCAGTGGTTGTATTAAGAGTGACATCAGGCAGTAATCCTCGACTTTCTGTTACGTTGTTGAAAAAAATCCTTATTTCTTCACTTTTAAAATTATCAATTCTCTTTCATAATCCGTAGGAAGATGCAGGATTAATGCGAGTGATTCTCAGTGGCAGTGTCATCCCAAACGTTTTGAATGGCCGTGTTCCTTGTGCAGTGCTTGAATTAAAAGTGCCATCCGGCCATAGTTCTGTACTTCCTTCTACGTTGCTACTAAAAATACTTCTTTCACCTGTAGTAATTAGAAGCAATTGCTGTCCATAATATTTTTCTGTCTATAAATTCTTAAAAGTATCAAAATAAACGGACTGCCCTGTTTTGTTTTGTTTTCAGCAACTAAAAAAGGTGAGTTTCTCTAAAGAACTCAAGAAATACAAATTTTCGGAAATAATTTGGATAAAATTCCAAAACGTTTCGTTTCATATACAGGTTCGTAAGCAAAACAACATATATGTAACAAAATAATGAAGGGGTCTAAACGCACAATAGACATTCCGAAAGAATTTGGAGCCCAAAGATAAATTAGTAATTGTTTTATTAACTCCATACTGTATCCGCTGATTCAGTGTGCACAAGAATTTAAGGGATTGAGAAATGAAAAACAGTGAGCAATTATTAGTTTTATGAAGAATTCCATGTAACGTCCAACGATGCTATTGAGAAAAAAACTTGGAAACTCTACTTCGATTTTACAATCGGGATAGCACACTCTCTTCCTGTTATAAATTTCAGACGAATTAGAAATGTCAAAAAAATCCCTTTCAGGATAAAAATTTATTAGCAACACTGGAAAGACAAGAATACATTTCATTTATTAAAACTATTTTTCATTTTTGAACTCCTTAACACAGTGGTTTCCAAACAGCGGTTCGCGGATCCCCAAGGTTTTCGCCAACTTTTTCTAGGGGTCCTCCAAAATATTTCAATAATAGCGGAGTTTGACAAACAGATTGCGAAATTGTGAAATTTGTGAGGCACATTTACCAGATTCTATTCTAAACTTGACGAGGTGTTTCTTTAAGTTTTCTCTTCAGTAACCTACGCTTACCCCCCACCCCCTTTCAATAATATGTTCCCCTTTCCACAACAACCCGAGTCTCCATATCGGGAATTCCTTTCAAACGGAAGTCGGGTGGGAGATATCTTTCTTTCGCCGTCCGAGTACATACTTTTTTTGTTGTGCAGTCGTGTGTGAGAAATTGTTCAAGTAAAGCCGTACTCGTCCGCATCTGAAATGGATAAGTGGTGTAAAATTGGTAGTTCGAAACAGGAACACAGTGTAAAATTCGACGTTTAATACTGCGTCCAGCTCATATAGTAATACAACTTCTAATGATGTGCTTCAATCCCACAACGATCAGCAGTATGCAAAGAAGAGAAAGTACACTGATAATTATATTACATTTGGATTTACTTATACAGGTGAAATGAATTGTGCAAGACCGCAGTAGGTTGTTTGTGGTGACATTCTTGCTAACAGTGGTCTGAAACTTTCTCTTTTGAGGCGCCATTTAGAAACTAGATACTCCATGTAAAAGAGCCTGTTGAACTTTTTATACGAAAAGCTAACGAGTCAAAAAATGATTTAAGTTCTTTTGTATCGGTTTCAAACAGTGTCAATGAGAGCGCTCTGGAAGCGTCTTATTACGTTAGCTACAAAATGGTAAAACTCCAAATTCTCATTTGATCGCAGAAGATCTATTGCGCCCGTGCATAAATGATGTAGTAAAGTGTATGTTTGGAAAATCTTCCACCAAAGGCCATTATGGTGCCATTGTCCGACAACACGGTCTGCCTTCGGAACGAGGTAGACCGTGTTGTCGAAATTGCTCATATACACCCCATGAGCAAAAACGTTTTGCTCATGGGGTGTAAAATATCGATATATGTGTACATGTATATTTTGGTAAAATGAAAAACTTACCGTGCACTTGTAAAAGGCGACTTAATGACGTCAGTAGAACATGAGACAGGTAATCTATCATATCGATCAAATCTAAGGGCATATGAAACTTCCTATATTTTGAAATATTGTACTGTATATGCACACACACAAAATTTTAATTTAAGCATATTCTAAACATTCAGGTAAGATCTCAACGTTAATTAGTACTAATTAAGAGCAGCTGTTAAATGCATAAGTCTTCGTGTCATAAGGAATCATATGGAGCACAACACAGCAGCAGTCAATCTATTCCATTATCATCTAATTTCTGACATAAAAAATGTGGCACCTTCAGTGAAGAAAATTATTTATTTCAGTGTTGGTGCTGCCAACCAATACAAAAATCAGAAGAACTTCGGTAAGAATTGCAAACATGTAGATGGTCTTGGAGTTCAATTCGAATGGAATAATTTTGCCACTTCCCACGTCAAAAATGCTAGGGATGGAAAACGTGGTGCTACGAAAAGGAAAGTATCGAGAAGTGATCTGCAAAGGATATATACAGACCAAATTATAACACGACAGGATATGTATAAATTTTGCTTTGAAAAAAATTAGTGGCATTGAATACAATAGATACAATCAAATTCTCCCAGAGTGAAAGCAAGATTTGTAAATACCAAAAAATAGTACTGTACGAAAGAGAATGTCATAAAATAGTTCCCCTCGATTCGTCTCAAATCAGATGCTTTAAAACATCCCAAACATCAGAATTTGAAGACGTACTAGTGTCTTTAATCACATATCATCAAATATTTTCATTCCAGAAAAATGACTACGTTGCATGTGTTTATGTTAAAATAATGGCGGATTGAAAAGATTCAAGACATCGGTGAAGAAAACAATGATATGCAGGATCACTTTTTTCATCCCCACGGGCCTCGAACTTCTTTCACGTTGACAATTCCACCGCGCATTGTATTGGTTCCCATAAGCCATGTTTTACAAAAAATGATTCCAATGGACGTGAGGACAGTGACTGGCCGTTCTTACAATATCAGAGAAAGACTGTGTAATATTATTCTCAAACAATGAATCTATTTATTTCTGTATAACTAGAACGTCAATAGAACTGTAAATTACTTTATTTTTTCATAGTTATTGTAAAATATAGGTTAATGTTTATATATAACACATATGTAAAATGAACGTTTGTAAACCGCACACTTATAACGAGGTAAACTTATTTTGCTCATTGTCTTACTGTGCTTTTTAAATATTTCCTTATTTCAATTATTAATAACATATTATTGAATTATTTATAATTTCTCTTGTACATATATAAGATGATTTAAAAGCAATCATAGATCGCAAGTTCGCAAGTAAGAATGGTGGTATTATTCCGTTGTTTTGATGTATCACAGCCTTAAAATTACCTATGTCCACAAGTTTAGATTTTCAGTGCAGGTTTACCCCCTAAGACCACATTGTTGTGTAAAAACATTGGAAATTTAAGAGCTGTCCCTTTTAACATATTAGACCTAAATAAGTGTCCATTTTAAAGTTCGTGCTATGTTTTGAAGACCACAGAGAAAAAAGGAAGATAGTCTCAGGTTTTAAACTTTGCGAATCAATAGTCCAACTAGATACATGTAAAGATGCAAAGTCTTGTGGGCTATGAGACTTTCATCATTCTTAAAAATAATGTGCTTTAAGTCAGAAACTTGAACTAAATAATTAAACATATTGTAAGGGCCATTGCATGTATTTGCACAAGATATTGCTAAAATATTGTTAGTTAAAAATGTAGAACATTTCATGTTGAAAAGAATGATCCTTATTTGAAGATGATAGTTGCAGTAGTAAAGCAGTTGTTAAATTTCATGTAAACGGCGATTTTGGTCAAAAACGCCATGCTGAGCCGAACAATAATGGCCGCCAGATAAAAATTAAGATTTGTAAAAAACTATTTTTGACTAATATTGAATTGTCAATATATTTGAAATATTGTTTGCAAAATATAAAAATTATTAAAAATAACAAGCAACAATTTACTTCTTTATTGTGCGATTTCACATGGAATGACCTAATTTCATAAAAGAAATTAAATGATACACGCATAAAGATGTCTCCCATGTCGAAAGCAACTTCCGCGACATCATTGTTTCAACAAAATGAAAACCTTCAGAAATGCAATGAATCTAAGAACAGTACAAACACACATAATGAGCGATTTGTTAACTTAAATTTAGGATATTTAAATTTGCCAACTCACCCTAGGAACCTGAGGTCTATCCTTCAAGTCACATTTCAACCGAAAGGCAAACTGAAACAAAGTGGCCAAAATTTCTAACGTTTTCAATGTAAATCCTTTTTTTAAATCATGGCGGCAGACTTCTTCGGCAACCTTACGTTTATAGGAATGAAAATGGTTATTTAAATAAAATACAACACCGAACACGAAAAAAATGTTAGTTACGAGTACATACATTAGAATTCAAAAAGAAATAATTTCATTCACTGAAGTTGAGGTAGTCCTTATTTTTATTACAGTTTACTTTGTTGAACAAGCAGGTTGTTTTCGCCTATTCAGGGCAGAGCTGAATCGAAAATGTCAACGTCGAACCAAACGTAATTTTAAATCGTCACTTTATCGTTTCCGCTGCTTCCAATTGCGAGGTACTTCAAACAGAAAACATTATTTACGTGCCCTTGAAAATGAAAATAAAATAAAATATAAAAAAATATTTGGAATCCTTTCATAAATTCTTATAAAAGATGAGATTTTACAATTTCAAAATTTCGTTTTAATTCTGTGTCTTTAATTTATAAGGGATTCGTTATGAAAGAGTTAATGAACGAGAAAAAGATATCAAAATCTATCAAACCAAACGAACCTTTTAAGTTTCTGTTCACCATTTAGTAAAATTATATCAAAAATAGTTTATGTCTTACACCTAAAAAAGCGTAACAGAAATCGGAATGAAATATGTTTTATACGTTGAGTAATTATATCTGGCAGATTACACCGATAGGCTATAGGTATCCTGTGGTATCTTGCACCATAATGTCAACAGCAGATCCTCCAATTCCCGTACACTTCGGGGTGTTGGTGATTTCGCGGGAACATGTTTTTCCAAGTCGAACCAGAAATGTTCGAATGGGTTGATTCCAGGTGATTATGGAGGCCGAGGAATTAACAGAAAGTCACCAGCATGTTCCTTGAAACACTCCGTAACGATTCTGGCAGTGTGGCATGGCGCATTATCCTGTTGGAAATGGCCATCACCAGGAGGGGACACAGTAGACATGAATGGGTGAACTTGGTTCGCAAAGATGTTCAGATACCTCACACCTACCAGGCATTGTGCTATTGCAAAAATTCGTCGGAAAACTGTAACTGTGTGGGAAAAGTACGACGTACAAATTTTTAAGCATACAAAATTATGGGAAAAGGTGAAAAAATATAGTATTTTTACATAAAAGGAAATATCTTTACCGAAGTATTAACCTGCGAGTACGATGGTTTGTAGCAGTTGGTGTGGGATGCTGAAGCGATGCTAACGGCCACCACGTGAAGGTTCCGTGTGTCGGAACGGAGTGCGATTTGCTAGTGAATACGCGGAAGAATACAACAGGAGTGGGGTGTATTTTTCGGAAGAGTGTGATTCGCCGTGTAATCGTGCGCACGTAGTAGTTCAAAACTGTTTTATTAATTTTTGAGAAAGATATGCGCGGATTGTCGTTATTATTAGTTACACAATGTCTCCGAATGGAAAGAAATTAAGAAATGTTAATTAATTTATGTACGACAAAAGTTTTGATGATGAAGTTTTAGTTCCGGTTGAACATAAAGTTTTGGTTATGGTTTGTAAGATGTGCAGGGGTAGGTGATTTCCTCAAGCAATTCATATGTAATTCTGTTGTTTTTCGGTACACCGTAGCTCGCATTTTACTTCGTGAAAAGGATGTTTTGCAAACTTAACGTCAATTCACATATCGTACTATCGAAGGGAGGCCGACAGCTTCTGGTATTGTGACGGGAAATGAAATTTTAAGCTCTGACGAAATACGATATGAAGTGTGGATACTGACGATTTTGTACTTACGCTTTCTCGAAATTACCCTTTGAAAAAAAAACTTACAATGCTGTCTAAAACCGACCTCTTTCCTTCCACAATTTCTACAAAACTCTACGATGACTACGTACTGCTCAACCGCTTCCGTCGGTCTTTTTCTGCCGGTTACTTGTCCTTCTGAACGAAGCTTCCATTCACCGGACTCCACCTTGATGCCGTCGTCACTCTGTCATCCTAAGCCTATCATAGCACGTTCTCGTCCAAACTATCGCACTTCCAGGTAAATACTTGGGAAAAAATATTTCCTTTTATCTAAAAATACTATATTTTTGAACCTTTCCCTTTTATTTTGTATGCTTAAAAATTGTACGAAGCAGTTTTCTCACACGATTAAATTTTTCCGACGACATAATTTAGGCGGTTTTTGCATTTTGTTCATTGTGAAAAGTTGTCAGGAAATTTATCGAAATTTATTTACTACAGTTTTGCACAGTGAAACATTAGCATATTACTTATAAGAGTAGTACTGTACATGGTTTAGATGATTCATAAGCCTTATACCGCAAGACAACGTAAAATAAAGCACACTGAAAAAATAAATGCATCAAAGCTTGCATGTAAAGGAGTTAAGGACATCGTTCAGGTGGGAAACGCAGTTGGTGGAAGAACTAACCTGTGATATCAATATATTTCACTTTCTTCCAGCATTACAAACCCATTAATTAATATAAGAACACCTACGTCTAAATAAGATTTCCGTTGTCCCCTATTTATCTGGCGTGGAACTTTACAAAATTTTCATCTCTACACCCATATTCTTTATAACACGCTTAAAGTTTTAATAACTATCAGTTTCAACGTCTGGTTAACGTTTTCTTTCGAAAATGCTGTTTGATAAGCAGACATTTTAGGTCTGGGGACATTTATTTCCATCGTGATCTTAACTGATTTCTTCGTACGATCTTCACAATCAACAAACGCAAAATATTTCGAATTCAAGTCATGGCTCAAACGTCACGTTTCACTACAAATCTTTTTATTTTAATATTGGCTTAAATAGGTTTTTCAAAATGATCCACAATCTGGAATTTCCAGATTTTAAAGTGTGTTGTAATTTGTAATAAACATAAAAAAAAATTATGAATATATTCCGCAAACAAATAATCACCACCCTTTTTCGAAAAGTACAAAATTTTTGTAGTGTAATTTTTTTTTGGATTATTTTTAAACATTTGCGCTCTCCTCTATGTATTGTTGACATGGAACTTTACAAAATTTGAATCTCCTAACCCATTCTCTTTATAAGTCTTAACGTTTAAATAATTGTCACTGACAACGCCAGTGTATCTTTTCTTTCAAAAATGCTGTCGGGTAACCAGACATTTAAGGCGTGCGGGCATATTATTTCTGTCGTGATCATAGTGTATTTCTCATTACTATCGGCAGAATTAGGAAATTCAAAATATTTTGTATGCAATTTAATAGTGTATTTCTCATTACTATCTGCAGAATTAGGAAATTCAAAATATTTTGTATGCAATTTAATTTATAGCTTCAACTTCAGATTACATTAAAAGGCGTTTTATTTACGCTTTCCAACCGTAGGTTGAAGAAGCGTATATGCTCCAGCTTTGTCCGTCCGTCCGTCCGCACGATAACTGGCGTAAAAATGGTTCGATTTCGATGAAATTTTAGTGTGTGGTAGAGGACTACCTAAGGAGGTACCCTATTGAAAATGGGACAAATGGGGTTAAAGGTCACGACGTAGGAGCGGGATCCTTCCATTGCCTTTATGCGTCGAAACTTGCGTAAATACAGTTCGATTTCAATTAAAGTTTACTATGTGGTAGGGGACCACCTGGGGACGAACCCTCTTGGAAATGAGAAAATGGGATCAAAGGTCAGGACGTAGGAGTGGGATCATTCCATTGCCCTTATGCGACATACCTTGCGTAAATATGGTTCGATTTCAATGAAACTTTACTATGTGGTAGGGGACCGCATGGGGACGAATCTTGTACAAAATGGGTGACGTGGGGTTAAAGGTCAGGAAATAAGAGCGGGATGCATTCCATTGCCCTTATGCGTCATAGCGTGCGTAAACATGGTTCGATTTCGATGAAATTTCAGTATGTGGTAGGGGACAACCTTGGGAAGAACCCTATTGAATGTGGACGAAATGTGGTCAAACGTCAGGACATAGGATTACGATCAATTCCATCGCTCTTATCCCATATTATTAAGGGGAACGTCAAGTAATGTTGCTTCCTATACTTCCAATGGAAAACTTTTGTACACGTCAGTAGACAAACAAATGTCAGGACATAGGATTACGATCAATTCCATCGCTCTTATCCCATATTATTAAGGGGAACGTCAAGTAATGTTGCTTCCTATACTTCCAATGGAAAACTTTTGTACACATTTTCTTCACAATTAACGTGTTCCCAAGGATGAAAATTTGAACATCGATTAAAATAACATTATTATTTCTTGGAATACTTAATATTTTCTAAAACATAACCATAAGTATATTAAAAATCAATAACTTTTCCTTTGGTGGTGTTGAAACCAGAAAACGGATGGTGCGACCTGTACTTTGATGACGTCAGTAGACAAACAAATGTTGGATTGCATTGTTATGGTTATGTTTTAGAAAATATTAAGTAATCCAAGTTATAAAATAAAGGTATGTTAATCGATGTTCAAATTTTCATCCTTTGGAACGCATGAATTGGGAAGAAAATGTGTACAGAAATTTTTCCATTCGAAGTACAGGAAGCAAAATTACTTGACGTTCAATTTAAAAGAGTAATTCTTGTACGTATGTAAATTTTATTTCTAAAACGGCTCTAAATATTTTGATGAAAGTCGTTTAACCTACGGTTTTCTGGTACTAGAAATCGATTTAGCGTGATCTCGACTTTAAGAAAATTTGTTTAGTGGGTTAAATAACCACCGCAAATTACCAAGTTTGTAGTGTGGTGTCATGGTGTCGCCCCATTAGACGTTGACGCGCGGTCATGCCATCTATCTCATTACGTCACGCGTTGTTTGTGGATCCAATTAAAGTTTTAGGACGTAACACCTTGGTAGCAGATGGTCGCCATTCCCATCTGCCTCATTACGTCACGGGTTATGTGCGTATGTTCGTCCGCATCATAACTTGCGTAAAAATCGTTCGATTCCGATGAAATTTTAGTATGTGGTAGGGGAACACCTGCGAATAAACCCTATTGAACGTGAACGAAATGGTGTCAAAGGTCAGGACATGAGAGCGGTATCCATTACGCTGCTCTTATGCGTCATAACTAACGTAAAAAAGGTTCGATTTCGATTAAATTTTAGTATGTGGTAGGAGACCAACTGAGGACAAACCCTATTGAAATGTGGCGAAATGGGGATCAAAGATCAGGAGATAGGAGCGGAATCACTTCCATTGCCATTATGAGTCATAACTTGCGTAAAAGTGTTTCGATTTGGATGAAATGCTGGTATGTTGTAGGGACCTGTCTGGGAACGAATCCTCTTGAAAATGGGCGAAATGGGGTGAAAGGTTAGGACACAGGAGCGAAATCTATTCCATAGCGCTTATGCATCATAACTTAGGTAAAATTGCTTCGATTTCGACAAAACTTTATCATGTTATTTCGGAGATATACTGAACCAGTTCTGTTGAATATCATCGAAATGGATCAAAGGTCAGGGTACAGGGGTGAGATTTATTCCACAACCGTTTTCCTCATAACTTGAGTAATGATTTCTAGTATATTGGAAAGCGTATCATAATCAATGAATTGCATGATTTTACTAACTTGTTTTATCATTCGCTTAAACAAGCGATTCAGATATGATCAGTTACTGAGAATTTCCCGACCTAAAAATCTTGCTGTAATTTGTGATAAACATAATACATTTTTTAAAATAAAAACTGCAAATAAAATTTACCGCATCTTTTCGAAAAGAACAAAACTTTTGAAGTGGAATTTCTTTTTGGATAAATTTTTAAATATTAATATGATTGTCTTTTTATTCTTATATTTCACTTTTTGGTAATTTAGTTTATTCAGTTAAAAAATTGGAGAGGTATTCTTTTCTTCTTCCGATAAAATTTAATTTTACATAACATGTCTTAATATTCTTTACCAGAAATGAAATTTTTCGAAGTATCGCATATATGGAAATCGATTATAGCAGAGGTACATTAAGTTTGTGAGTGACTTTTCCCTAAACGTGTGACTACTGTTTTGCTTTTTCCAGATATATAACAAGGACAATACGAAGTCGTAGTATGTTTCGGCTAGACGTTGATGGGATACAGTAGAGTACAATACTCATTTTATTTTTCCGTACAGCGAATGCCAAACGTCACTTGACTGTAAAATTACGGAAAAACCGCTTCCTCTTTCTTTTTTATTAGCAGTTTTCTTCCTCATCATTGTTTACAAATCGAAATATTAACATACAGCGCATATTTTATAATAACAAGTATTGCATAGGTCTTGCTTGAATCACCAGCGATTTCAGCAGATGAAAGTCAGAAAACCTCCATAATAGGAAATGTATTTTTTTATTTCCTCATGCCTAATTAAGAACTACAAAATGTTGCATACACGCAATCACACGTAAACTGATCTTTTATTTTCGTAACTTGTTGTAATAAAACGTAGCCAAACTGGATGTGTGACTTTGAAATCCAAGATGTAATGGACGCGTACTTTGACAAAATCACAAATTTGCCTTGAAAACTGACGAAGTTCATTATCTTCCTTTTCTCCGAAATCCGTAAATCGAGCACATTCTAAAAGGCACAACATTACGTAATATATTGCATGAAGTTTTCTCTTAAAATACAGGAGTAAAATCGAACACATGTTTTCTTTGCTATGGCAGTAAATGAAATATGTTCCTCATGAAATGTCAAATGCCATTATTGTTATTTTTCAACATATTGATTGATGTGTGAACTCCGTTTCCGAGTTGATCAATTGAAACGGACAAAACATTCACTCTTTCTCTTGGAGTAAATACTAAAACAAGATACCGTGGACTATGAGTAAATGATGATGAAATCACAGATTTTGCTGTGAATAGAGAAGAAATAACAAAAAAGGCTCTTACGTCTCTTGGTAACCAAACTATTCTTTAGAAGAAATTAGAAATTAAAAATAACTTTCCATACGGCGGATGAAGAAAGACGTTTTTAAATCGGACTTTTTGAAGCAGAGTTATCAGGAGAAAACGATCTTCTTTGTGACTTAATTGAATATGTAAGTAATACTTGAAAAAGTGACTGCAGCTAAAATCAATACAAATGGGATCGAAAGGGAAACTAATTTTTTCAATCGGATATTTTTTGAAGCAAATGTATGGAATAAAATGTGTTTTGAAATCTGTATTATAAAATTTTACGCCCTCTAGTTCCGAAGTTGGGCATCGGAAAAAATCAGAAAGCAGGGTTCATCATCCACGCACTCCCTCACGCTTCGCAATAAACAAAGGATTTCCAAAATCAGACTAATAGTTGCAGAACAGTGGTGTTCATATTTAGACCGAAGAACTGACAAAGAATGTCCTGCTTTTTAAAGAAAACCATCAAAAAATTCGCACGAAATACTAGGAACTACTTGATGCACTGATAATTGAGAAGCTACCGCATTTTTTTATGTGTTTTCTGAATTGTTCACAAACAAACCGGCGATTACCATAGGACAATTAGTACAGTAATTTAAAAATAGTACATGTATATTGATAATCCAAAGTTCTAGGCATAAAATATAAATTATAGGTTACACGATTTCGCTCATCTGCCATATGGTTTTTTCAAAGTAGGTAAATAGTAAACTTTAAACTTAATAATAAAACGATTCAGCAATTTGAACGCACAGACCTGACTTGCAATTAAACAGAGCAGTTGCCAATGTAATAATTCATTCAGAGATGCCCTCCGTTGCGATTAATAATGTTGAAGATATAAATTTGTGAACAAAAGCCAAAATAATATTTGTATTATTGAATTGACGCGAGGGAATTTAGAGTTGATTTTTTATACACAATTAGGCGTAGATATTATGGACTAAATAACTTGAAAAAATTATATATATTTTTATAGTTCAGACAAAAAATGTGTAGAAAACAAGTTAGTAAAATCATGCAATGCATTGATTATAATACGCTTTCCAACTTACCAGATATCATTACTCAAGTTATCACTCAAGTTATGAGAATAATGGCTGTGGAATAAATCTCGGTCCTGTGCCCTAACCTTTGATTCCATTTCGATGCTATTCAACAGAACCGGTTTGGTATACCTTCGAAATAACATGATAAAGTTTTGTCGCAGTCGAAGCATGTTTACGTACGTTATGATGCATAAGGGCTATGGAATAGATTCTGCTCCTGTGTCCTAACCTTTGACCCCATTTCGCCCATTTTCAACAGAAGTCGTCCACAGGCAAGACCCTACAACATACTAACATTTCATCTAAATCGAAGCATTTTTACATAAGTTATGACGCATAATGGCGATTTAAGTGATTCCGCTTCTATGTCTGGACCTTTGACCTCATTTCGCCAATTTTCAAGAAGGTTTGTCGCCAGATATTCTTCTACTACATACTAAAATTTCATCGAAATCGAACCTTTTTTACGTTAGTTATGACGCATAACAGCATGGAATCGATCCCACTCCTATGTACTGACCTTTGACCCCATTTCGTTTATTTAAATAGGGTACCTTCCCAGGTGATCCCCTACCAGATACTAAAAATTTCATCGAAATCGAACGATCGTTACGCGAGTTATTGTGCGGACAGGCATGCACACACAACGCGTGACGTAATGAGGCAGATGGGAATCGCAACCATCGCTCGCCGCAAGAGTGTGACGTCATTAAACTTTAATAGGATCCACACACAACGTGTGACGTAATAAGACAGATGGCATGACCGCGCGCCAACATTCTCAAGTGCGAAATTATGACGTCATAAGATTTCTAAGCATTGGTAACATTAATGGAATAATGGAACAACGCCATCCCTAAAAACGTTATAATTCGGTGTGGTTATTTAACATACTGAACGAATTCTCCTAAAGTCGAGATCAAGCTAAATCGATTTCTAGTACCAGAAAAAGGTAGGTTAACGACTTTCATCAAAATTCTTAAAGCCATTTTTAAAATAAAATGTACATACATACATACAAGAATTGCTACTTTAAGGTGGACGTCAAGTAATTTTGCTTCCTATACTTCCAATGGAAAAAATTCTGTACCCATTTTCTTCACAATGAATGCGTTCCCAAGGATGAAAATTTTGACATCGATTAAAATATCTGCATTTTATAACTTGCAATACTTAATATTTTCTAAAACATAAGCATATTTATGCAATTCGACATTTGTTTGTCTACTGACGTCATGAAAACACAGGTCGTGCCATCTTTTTCTGGACAATTAATGCGTTCACAAGAATGAAAATTTGAACATTACTTAAAATAGCTTCATTTTCATAACTTGGAATACTTAATATTTTCTAAACCATAACCGTAATTATGCAATCCAACATTTTTTTGTCCACTGACGTCATCAAAGTACAGGTTGCGCCATCTTTTATCTGGTTTCAACACCCCGAAAGGAAAAGTTATTGATTTTTAATATGATTATGGTTATGTTTTAGAACATATTAAGTTTTCCAAGTTATAATAAGAAGTTATTTTAATCGATGTTCAAATTTTCATCCTTGGGAACACATTAATTGTGAAAGAAATGTGTACAAAACGATTTCCATTGGAAGTATAGGAAGCAAAATTACTTGACGTCCACCTTAATAATATGGGATAAGGGCAATGGAAAGGATCGCAATCCTATGTCCTGACTTTTGACCACATTTAGTCCATTTTCAATAAGGTTCGTCCCCAGGTGGTTCCCTACTACATACTGACATTTCATCGAAATCGAACCATTTTTACGCAAGTTATGACGTATAAGGGCAATGGAATGCATCCCGATCTTATGTCCTGACCTTTGACCCCACTTCACCCATTTTGAACAGGGTTCGTCCCCAGGCGTCTGCTACCACATAGTAAACTTTCATTGAAATCGAACCATATTTACGCAAGTTATGACGCATAAGGGCAATTTAATGATCACGCTCCTACGTCGCGACCTTTGACCCCATTTGTCCCATTTTAAATAGGGTTTGTCCCCAGGCGGTCTCCTACCACATAGTAAATTATTGTTGAAATCGAACCATATTTACGCACGTTATGACACATAAAGGCAATGGAATGATTCCGCTCCTACGTCGCGACCTTTGACCCGATTTGTGCCATTTTCTACAGGGTTCGTCCCCAGGTGGTCTTCTACTACATACTAAATCTTCATCTAAATCGAACCATTTTTACTCCAGTTATCGTGCGGAGGGACGGACGGACGGACATAGCTGGAGCATATACGCTTCTTCAACCTACGGTTGGAAAGCGTAAAAAAGTAAAAAACCTACCGAACCTACTTGGTTTGGGGATTGCTTTAATTTAGCGTTACGTATCTGTAGATCAATATTTTACTTCACAAAAGCCAGTTGCTATATAACTTGCACGCAGGGGCATGTGGTTGTGTGTTTTCTTGCGGAACTGTTTCAATCGCCTGGTAACGCACGACCTGAAACTCACCGAACCGCTGTACTTTGGAAAGCAAGCTGAAAAAGGTATGGTGCCTGGAAATCAAGGGAGAGTGAGAGGACGACTGTATTTCCAGTTTGTTACGTGTCAGTCAGCTTGTTTACGTTTCCTTCCTGACTTTTCATAGGCCACTACGCGATGAAAATAGTTTCGAAACAAAATGGAAAAGAACGTGCACGTGCTTGCCAGTAGAATTATAACAGTCTTTCGTAAAGTCAAATAGTGTTCTTTCAGTTTGAAGTTTTTAATACGCAGTAGGACTGAATTTCTAAACTTGCTTCGGTTTTCAAGGAGACATGGTGTGAGCAAATAGCGCTTGCTTTTGGATTGGATTGAATGGTGTTTGGGGACATTAGTTATATTGTGAACACCTTTTTATATGCTCATCTCTATCCGTCTTCCCGATACGGAAAGGAACACGAACCGAGAGAGCAGTTGACCAATAAATTAAATGACCATATTCCCGATACGGAAAGGAACAGGGACAGAGAGGGCAGTTGACCAATGAATTCAATGACCATATTCCCGATACGGAAAGGAACAGGGACAGAGAGGGCAGTTGACCAATGAATTCAATGATCGTATTCCCGAACCGTATCTTAAAATACTATGAGCAGAATTTTTTTGGAAGCTTTAGCGACCACCGTGAGCAACTCAGTGGGCAATAAGCAGCAGTCGCCGGTCACTAATTTAGAGCTACTGGTTCCAGGGACGGGAGAGAGCTAGTACCGTAAGACCAACACAACATCCATGCCTCGCCGGGATTCGAACCCGGACGAATGGTTATAAGCTAGCGCTTAGATTTCTGCATCACCGGGACAGCTACAGGAAATTGGGTAGGGTACGTAGTTGCAGTTATATGGTTATAAAACCACTTATTTCTGCGAAGAACCGAAAAATTCATATTCTGTGGTATCGCGAACAACATGACCGGACACTGCAAGACTGGAGAATGTCATGTGGTCCGAAATTTTGCTGTACAACTTGTTTTGTTCCGAAAACTGGCAGAGAGTTAGTTGGATGAATCTGGACGAAAAGCTACCCAGCTTGAATTGTAAACACAACTCAATATTCTGGATGCAGTTTAATAGTATAGGTCTCGCTCTGTCGGTAAGGAACTGGTCGCACGATATTGCTTATTGCTGGAAGGTCGTGTATCCTCTAATTTGTATTTAAAAACTGTTCGTTCCGTAATTCCCACTTTATATCAAGCAGGTAACAGATTCTCATGGACGGAAAGCCTTATGTCCATAGTGCACGATGTGTTCACCAGTAGATTTTCCACCACGACAACCATTTTCTCAATCTTAAACGCAATGCCCTTGTCCGTAGTGGTTTTTCGACCACGATAATTGTTTTCGCAATCTTTCCTGTCCTCCACAAGTTCCGAAGCGAATGTATTGGATATTTTAGAAAAAAATATCCTGAAGCAGTGGTCCTGTTCTGTGAAATCTGAGAGGCCTGAAAGATTATCTGGTGAATCCTGGTATGCTGTACAAATCGATGCCATCCAACGCCTTGTTTACGCTTTCCAACCGTAGGTTGAAGAAGCGTATATGCTAAATATACGCTTCTTCAACCTACGATAACTCGCGTAAAAACGGTTCGATTTCGAAGTAATTTTGTGTGTGGTAAGGGACCACCTGGGGACGAAACCTATTGAAAATGGACTAAATGGGGTTAAAGGTCACGGCATAGGTGCGGGATCCATTCCATTGCACTGTTGCGTCATAACTTGCGTAAATATGGTTCGATGTCGATGAAATTTTAGTATATTGAAGGGGACCACCTGGGAATGAACCCTATTGAAAATGGGTGCCGTGGGGTCAAAGGTCAGGTCATAGGAGGGGGATGCATTGCATTGCCTTCATGCGCCATAACGTACGTAAAAATGGATCGATTTCGATAAAAGTTTCGTATGTGGTAGGGAAAAACCTGAGGACGAACCCTATTGAAAATGGACGAAATGGGGTCAAAGGTCAGGACATAGGATCGGGATCCATTCCATCGCCTTTATCACATACAATTAAAGGAGCAATTCTTGTATATAAGTAAATTTTATTTTGAAAACGGCTGTAAGGCATTTGATGAAACTCATTCACCCACCATTTTCTGGTACTAGAAATCGATTTAGCTTGATCTCGACTTTAGGAAAATTGGTTTAGTGCGTTTTATAAACCACCGCGAATTACCACGTTTTTAGTGTCATGGAGACCTATTAATGTTACATATGCTTAGAAATCTAATGACGTGACAATCTCGCGATTGAAATGGTGGCACGCAATTACGCCATCTGTCTCATTACGTTACGCGTTGTGTGTGGATCCTATTAAAGTTTTATGACGTCACACTTTTTCGAGCAGATGGTCGCAATTCCCATCTGCCTCATTACGTCACGCGTTGTGTGTGTATGCTCGCCCGCACAGTAACTCACGTAAAATTCGTTCGATTTCGATGAAGTTTTAGTATGTGGAAGGGGAACACCTGGGAAGGAATACTATTGAAAGTGAAGGACACGGGGTCAATGGTTAGAACATAGGACCGGGATCAATTCCACTGCTTTTATGCGTCATAACTAACGTAAAAAAGGTTCAATTTCGATTAAATTTTATTGTGTGGTAGGGCACCACCTTGGGACAAACCCTATTGAAAATGGGTGAAATAAGGTAAAAGGTCAGGAAATAGTAGAGGAATCACTTCCATCGCCATTATGCGTCATAACTTACGTAAAAATGTTTCGATTTGGATTGAATGTTAGTATGTTGTAGGGGCCTTCCTGGGGACGAATCCTGTTGAAAAGGGCGAAATGGGGTCAAATTTTAGAACACAGGAGCGAAATCTATACCATACCCTTATGCATCATAACTTAGGTAAAAATGCTTCGATTGCGACGAAACTTTATGATGTTATTTCGGAGGTATACTGAACCGGTTCTGTTGAATATCATCGAAATGGGATCAAAGGCCATGGCACAGGAGCGAGATTTATTCCACAGCCATTATCCTCATAACTTGAGTAATGATTTCTGGTATCTAAAACAGCGTATCATAAACAATGCATTGCATGATTTTACTAACTTGTTTAATCTATAAGAAAGTGCATACCTTTTGTACTGCGGGCTAAAGGAAGACCAACCCGATATTAAATAAATTTTTCCCAGTCAGTTGCCGGTAGGTGTAGGTTTAATTTGGGGAGAAGTAGGGAAACATAATTCCGGCAGCTCTCTCGCTTTATAAATAGGCGTGCCCTATTTGCAAACACCTGAATGCCTCCAGGAATTAAATAACATTCATTGTAGTCAGAATAATAAAGGAAAATGATGATTCAAATTCGTGTCTGCCATCGGAGTTTTTCAAATGATACATTCACAACCCTTGTACGTTTTTTCTATCGTAAAAAAGTAATATGCATTATTAAACCCGTTAGCTAATCCAATTACATCGCTAAATTTAACGACCAATTCATACATTTCTTTGGTAAATGCTTTTGTGCCCATTGAAAAAATTAACAGAACGAATATCATCAAAAGCACATGTCTACATAAGCAGGTTAGTAAAATAATGCAATGCATTGATTATGCTACGCTTTCCAATATACCAGAAATCATTCCTCAAGTTATTACTCAACTTATGAGGATAATGACTGTAGAATACCGCTCGCTCCTATGACCTGACCTTTGACTTCATGTCGATGATATTGAACAGAATCGGTAAAGTATATTTCCGGAACAACATGATAAAGTTTTGTCTCAATCGAAGCACATTTACTCAAGTTATAACGCATAAGGGCGATGGAATGGATCCCAATCCTATGTCCTGACTTTTGGTCCCATGTCGCCCATTTTAAATAGGGTTCGTCCCCAGGGGTTCCCTACCACATACTAACAGTTCATCGAAATCGAACCATTTTTACGCAAGTTATGACTCATATGGGCAATGGAATGCATCCGCTTCTATTTTCTGACCTTTGACCCCACTTCACCCATTTTCAATAGGGTTCGTTCCCAGTAGTCGCGTACAAGATACTAAAATTTCATAGAAATCGAACCTTACATACGGTAGTTATTACGCATAAGTCCTATAGAAAGGATCCCGCTCCTATGTCGTGACCTTTGACCCCATTTGTCCCATTTTTAATAGGGTACGTCCCAAAGTGGTCCCCTACCACATACTAAAATTTCATCGAGATCGTACCATTTTTACGCGAGTTATCTTGCGGACAGATGAACGGACAAAGCTGGTGCATATACGCTTTTTCAACTTACGATTGTAAAGCGTAAAAAAATACATCAAACTTTTTGTTTTGCACAGAGTATTGCAGTCCTTGAGAATATCCTCTTATATAATGATGTTTATAAGAAGTTAGTAATAGTAATTACTCTAAAGTGACTTTACGAATCTGTGTTCAAGAGTAATTTAAAAGTTTTTTTTTCGATATACCGTACAAAATCTGCCATTCCTCACACAAATCCTTGCAAAACATTGAAATTTTCTCATCAAGAAAAATTGAGCCATATGACTCAAAAAACACCGGAGATGTCCTGAATATGAGGATGATACATGCTTTAATAGCAAAGGCTTTTTATATACATTACATAGATTTGACAGGCCGGTAGAGATTATCACGTGTCAGAAATAAGTACTTTGTTCCATGTTTTGCAATTTCATCAAAAACATAGAGCTCCGTGGAGTGATAACGACTTCTATTGGTGTCCTGTGTACCTGGGGGAAGGCATCACTACCGCAGTCCCGGAAAATCCAGAAGAGGCTTGCATGTGCTGTCCATAGGCATCTCATAGTTGATTTGATGGACAATAAGATATAGGTCCTTTATTGCACATGGAATACATTCGTCCCTTGTACTCAGGATAATGTGACGTTTGCAAACAGTTTTCCAACGATCACTTAGTGGAAAACGGCCAACGGCATATCGCACAAAATGACAACATCACTGACTGAAAATAAAAACTCACTGTGAAACTATTACAGATTCCGGTAAGTATATTCGAACAAATGGACACCAAGGGTAATATGCCGAAATTGAGATCAAGGGGCTGCTTACAGACAACAGCAAAATAACATCTGAGGTCACGTCTTAGCAAAACTTAGCCTGAATTTTCGTCGGCGCCATGGTAGAAAACCAACACATCGATGTACACTGCAGGAGACGTTTTCAGTCACATCGCAGCACTGTAAATTCGCCGATGCCCTCCAGCCAATGGCAGTGGACCAATAGCTGCCAGGAATCTAAAAGAAATATACTTTCATAAGACATTCGAAGAAAAATGTTTTCCTAATAAGGGAAATAATTCCTGCTTCTTTGCGTGCTTCTGTTAAATATGTAAAAAAATCAGTTATCGATCGGCTTTCAAATAAACCTTAACAGCTTTACAAAAACCAACAGAAAAATCTTTAGCTCCATTTCGCAATGTTCTCTCTACCACACTCTAAGTAATATTTTTAAGTGTTGCCGCATAGATACCTCATGTACATTAATCCATCTTAACTACTCAAAAAACGGATGACACAACGTTGGTCCTCTTTCGCGCATGTCTCAAATGGAGAAGCCATCTTCACACTTCTACTGTGACGTCATTAAGCTTGTCTGCACCATTCTGCCACATGTAGGAAAAAGGTTTTTGTCATTGGTAACAATATTGGCAGTTAAAGGAATGAAACTTTTTGTACATTGAATTTTTTATCGCACACAAAATAATTTGCGTATGTTTTTAAGTAATGAATTCCACAGGAACGTTTATTTGGAAATATCTTAAATTAAAGAAGGTTAGCAGCATATGGTATTAGTAGTTATCGTCTGTTCTTACGAGAAGTTATGCAATAATGTATAGTAACAATTTCACAAAATCAAATTTCCCTAATTAATTCACGTCTTCTCGAAATGTAAATTCAGAATATCAATGTATATAACCAGATAAAGGTATGTTTATTTCAAATATGTAAGAACAATTCTAATAAGGGATATATATAATCTTCAATGTTTGGATCAAAGAATTCCACTGTATAACTTAAAACAAATGTTATTTAAATAAACAAAAAGGTTTTCATTGATTCCCTTTGTCTGTGGAGCCCAAATTTTTTTCAAGAACTCCTTAACGGGGTTGTATGTAAGAGCTGATTGCATCGAGTACGTTAACCCTTAACTTCTGCGGAACTAAATATATTTCATGCGCTGTTGATGCATTTAGGGCTCACAGCCTATATACAATCACTGCCAGTAAAAAGAAGCAGAGCACCAACAAGGAATCACCGAATCGATATGAAAAATGGTATGTGCAATGGACATGTATGGAAAACGAAATGGTCGCTAATTCCCAGCACCTGGACATTTTATCTGGATACAACAGCTTCACATGGAACACGTCAGTACGTTGTAGCGCCACCTCTAGCTCATTTCCTCCGTGAGGTATAGACGCATACTGTTCAAGGATACTGTTCTTAGGTAGAGCATGCCATATAGTGTAAAGAATGTGGGCCGTTTCGCCGACATTTTTAGATGGGAGTAAATGGCGTCACATCGTACCACAAACATTTTCGATCAGTGATAAGATCGAGCAGGCAACGGAAAGCTGTCCACATTACGGAGCCAGGTCTGGGAGAGCCATGCAGTGTGTAGCTGGGAATTATTGTGTTGCAAAACAGCTCGGCGATGCGATAGGAATGGCAACACAACAAGTGTCGCAGAATGTTGTTTCGTGAAATCCATGTGTTTTATCTGTAGCCCAGATGCGAGTGTTTGGGAACCAACATGATCGTCCAAATGAAACCATGCTTCGTCTATGAACCATGTGAAATCCAAGATATTTAAATTTGCGTGTAGAACTGTCAGAAACCAGTGACAATAAACACACGTTTCTCAAAATCCGGTTCTTGCAACTCTTGCACAGCAGTCACGTGCTACGGATGTAGCAACGCTTTCTTCGTGGCTCATTGGCAAGTGGAAAAAATACCCAGTTTCTTGTGAAAAACGTCCTGCGGATTTTATCGGGGATGCCGGCAGCATGTGCTTCATCTCTTCAATTTTTTCCTCATTAAAGGGGAAAGTCCGTCACTGTATTGGTTCAAAGCACTGCACGTTGTTTCAAATTGTTTCAAATTTATTCGCTAAACTGGAGGTGTAACTCTATTTTCGAGCTTTTTTCCGAAACTTTTTCAGAATTCACGCTGCGTTACGTTTATATAGACTTTATTATCCCATAACAGTTCACAATAAACACCAGTTCCGCAACGATATATCCATCTGTCCTGAACGGCGTTCAACGACACAGTATAACACGCAGATTGCCCGCGGACAGAATTTGCGTGCCAAGACATCTGGTGGAGTGGCGTCACAAAGTCATCGCCTTTCAAGGAAATTCACCCCCGCCCGTTTCTTAAGGTCCAAGGTCACTTTTAACGAAAAACTGGTGTTTCTATTTTGTGTGGGAAGAAAATATCAAATGTTTTTTTTTTGAGGGGGGACTACCTAATGAAACCCCCTGTGTAATGATGTTAATGACAGCAGACAAGGAACGGACTCTTACCTAAACAGTTCACATATTTTTATTCAACTATAATTGATATTTATGCAAGAGGATTTTGAAGAAGAAATTTCTAAAGACGGTATAGTAATATTTTGTCGAATACATTCGACTTTTTGTTTTCACTTGTGCATTTGTATTATGAAAGCATGATGCCTAAGGCAGTTTTTTCGAATAATTGAGCGAGTTCGATTTCCTTTCATGTAGATAATTTCTGTATCTTTTCCTCTGATTAGCCTAACGTTTAAGAAATATTAAATAAAGCTAATTGTAAGAGCTAAAGTAACTCATATGTCATTGATATACTGTACTTCAAGGTTCCTTTCAGTACCAAATTTTTATTTACCGCTGTTCCTAGGACCGTATCACCTAAAGTAGAGAGGGGGTACTACTTACAGCCCTATGTCTTACACAGGGTGTAGCTGAAATCCCGAAAGAAATGTATTACTTCTATTCACAGCTTTTTTTAGAATTGTTTTCGGCGACGAGAGCTGTGACATCAGTCGTATCCGGTGCTTGAAATATTTCTATGAATCCATGAACATATACACATTTGGTGGACACATCCTTCATCCTGTACTTTTCTTCGTCGTGTTGGAACTGAAATGCACATGTTGCATTGTAAATATTTGATGCTGTTAGCCCAGAGAACATTTCACCCAGTAATTAAAACGTGTAAGGAATTAATGCGTCCAATCTGTGATACGCTGGTATTATTAGACCTAGAAACAGCCTGGGTGGAAGGAAGTCGCCCAAATTTTCAAATTTCAATTTTGGCATAATAAAAGCTTATCAGCTATTATCTATTTACTACTTAGTGAGGTTTTCCGCAATTCCTTTTCACAACACACTTTCTTCTGCTAATGTAAATTCATTGTTCCCGTGTTGATCATCAAGAGGACGCAATTTTATCAAAAATGTCCCTTTTCATCTATCACTGATCACATGGTGATTAAAATAAATTGGAAGATCGTGATAGATTCGTTAACCCTTGTGGTATGTGTTGATACTTTTATCGTTTTAGATGAACGATACTGATTTACTTATGTTCAATAGAATTTTCATTAGAACGCAGCACACATGTCTTCACATCACTCCGTTGATTTGTTTTGTGCCACCTCGGGTATGGGATGCGATATGGTTTCTGAGGACAGTGCTTGTCCTTACCTCTTGCACACTGCAAAACATTGGCTGCAGGCTTCTTTTCTTTTTTTCTTTTCTTTTTTTTTTTTTTTTTTTGTTTTCTCCGGAAAACAAAAAAACGAAGCTATATTATTATATTATTACAATCATGATTTTTTTATTAAAGGATTTGTCCATTACATTTGAAATCCACATTTTGTTTGATCGTCAAAACACGACGAAACGGAGGTTATTTTGTCAATATATATGTCACAGTTGGACACATGTCTGAAAAATTCTTTACGTGCTTCTTCTGACACCTGGTTTGCCGGAAAAGATGTGACAAATGGACACGGACAATAATTTGTTTTTCCTCGAAACATCTTGGCGTTGGAACTGAACCTTACATTTTCACTCCGTGAAATGCGTGTTATTGTCTCCAGCAGTTTCATAAAAAAATTCTACAAATTAACAACTTACAGAAAAAGAATTCTTGCAAATTGATTAAAAAAAGGAAAAATAAAAGGAAATAAGGATTCCCACTAGAAAACACACTAGCGCTAAGCTGCTCACACATTGTAAGTACAGACGTGCTGTCATCTTTTAGCCGGGCTGTAATTATTATTTCGCACAGACTGCGATAGGGTGAAAATTATTGCCATTTGCTAAAGAAACATTTATTACATAACGCGCACCAAAATATATAAGATATTTTGAGGTACTTCTTCCCCGAAGACAGAGAGTCGAGTGGAAAATAATGCATCTCGTCTTTTTTACGCTGTCGTACGGCGTTGTGGTGCAATCTCTAGAAACTGAATTGAAATTCTTTCAGACACACAAGAAAAGTAATGTAGCTGCGTTTCCGTGATACTGAATAATTTTAATTATTGGAGATATATGAACTCAACTTCTAGTTTTTCAGTATTCTGGTGCAGAAAGAGAGAGAGAGAGAGAGAGAGAGAGAGAGAGAGAGAGAGAGAGTTCTTAGAGTCTTTCTTGAGCCGACTTTAATTAAACAAATTTTTGCTGATCAATTATTCAGATTTTATTGAATTTTCCATTAGAGAGGAAAGACAGCGCTATTTATATTTTACATCTTTCTGTTTTTATTAAAGGTCAGATTTGCTAAATCTATATTTTATTTTTCTCGAAGTTTTACACAACCTTCCCTGCACTTCGTCGTGATATACTGTACTTCAAGGTTCCTTTTAGTACCAAATTTTTATTTACCGCTGTTCCTAGGACCGTATCACCTAAAGTAGAGAGGGGGTACTACTTACAGGCCTATGTCTTGCACAGGGTGTAGCTGAAATCCCGAAAGAAATGTATTCCTTCTATTCACAGCATTTTGTGGAATTGTTTTCGGTGACGAGAGCTGTGACATCAGTCGTATCCGGTGCTTGAAATATTTCTATGAATCCATGAACATATACACATTTGGTGGACACATCCTTCATCCTGTACTTTTCTTCGTCGTGTTGGAACTGAAATGCACATGTTGCATTGTAAATATTTGATGCTGTTAGCCCAGAGAACATTTCACCCAGTAATTAAAACGTGTAAGGAATTAATGCGTCCAATCTGTGATACGCAGGTATTATTCGACCTAGGAACAGCCTGGATGGAAAGAAGTCGCCCAACTTTTCAAATTTCAATTTTGGCATAATAAAAGCTTATCAGCTATTATCTATTTACTACGTGGTGAGGTTTTCCGCAATTCCTTTTCACAACACACTTTCTTCTGCTAATGTAAATTCATTGTTCTCATGTTGATCATTAAGAGGACGCCATTTTATCAAAAATGTCCCTTTTCATCTATCACTGATCACATGGTGATTAAAATAAATTGGAAGATCGTGATAGATTCGTTAACCCTTGTGGTATGTGTTGATACTTTTATCGTTTTAGATGAATGATACTGATTTACTTATGTTCAATAGAATTTTCATTAGAACGCAGCACACATGACTTCACATCACTCCGTTGATTTGTTTTGTGCGACCTCGGGTATTAGATGCGATATGGTTTCTGAGGACAGTGCTTGTCCTTACCTCTTGCACACTTCAAAACATTGGCTGCAGGCTTTTTTCTTTTTTTTTTTTTTTCTCCGGAAAACAAAAAAACGAAGCTATATTATTATATTATTACAATCATGAGCTTTTTATTAAAGGATTTGTCCATTACATTTCAAATCCACATTTTGTTTGATCTTCAAAACACGACGAAACGGAGGTTATTTTGTCAATATATATGTCACAGTTGGACACATGTCTGAAAAATTCTTTACGTGCTTCTTCTGACACCTGGTTTACCGGAAAAGATATGACAAATGGACACGGACAATAATTTGTTTTACCTCGAAACATCGTGTCGTTGGAACTGAACCTTACATTTCACTCCGTGAAATGCGTGTTATCGTCTCCAGCAGTTTCATAAAAAAATTCTACAAATTAACAACTTACAGAAAAAGAATTCTTGCAAATTGATTAAAAAAAGGAAAAATAAAAGGAAATAAGGATTCCCACTAGAAAACACACTAGCGCTAAGCTGCTCACACATGGTAAGCACAGACGTGCTGTCATCTTTTGGCCGAGCTGTAATTATTATTTCGCACAGACTGCGATAGGGTGAAAATTATTGCCATTTGCTAAGGAAACATTTATTACATAACGCGCACCAAAATATATAAGGTATTTCGAGGTACTTCTTCCCCGAAGACAGAGAGTCGAGTGGAAAATAATGCATCTCGTCTTTTTACTCTGTCGTACGGCGTTGTGGTGCAATCTTTAGAAATTGAATTGAAATTCTTTCAGACACACAAGAATAGTAATGTAGCTGCGTTTCCGTGATACTGAATAATTTTATTATTGGAGATATATGAACTCAACTTCTAGTTTTTCAGTATTCTGGTGCAGAGAGAGAGAGAGAGAGAGAGAGAGAGAGAGAGTTAGCGTCTTTCTTGAGCCGGCTTTAATTAAACTAATTTTTTGTTGATCAATTATTCAGATTTTATTGAGTTTTCCATTAGAGAGGAAAGACAGCGCTGTTTATATTTTACATCTTTCTGTTTTTATTAAAGGTCCGATTTGCTAAATCTATATTTTATTTTTTCTCGAAGTTTTACACAACCTTCCCTGCACTTCGTCGTAAGGGTGTCATCATTTTAGGAATCAGTGTCTGTGTGTGTGTGTATGTTGTGTATGTGTGTGTGTGTGTGTGTGTGTGTGTGTGTTGTGTATGTGTGTGTGTATGTTGTGTATGTGTGTGTGTGCACCCAAGATTGCGGGTTAGTAAGAGTTTACACATGTCCAGATGGTCTACATATAATACCTGCTTGACATTGCAAGAGACATATGAAAGGAAATGTGTCCCCGTAGGACGATCAGAATGAGGAACAGAGAAGTGTATAGTAGGTAAAACTCACGGCTCGTTTAATTTCCATTAGTTATGACCTCCGCTTCGGCTCTCGCGGCATAAATATAATGTTACCTGTACATGTGCGTACTAATACGTATTTATTCGTATCGTATGTTATGATACGTTTTTGTATTACATGGACATTTTCAAATATGAAAAACATGTCGTGACTGCGAACAACTGAAACAAACATGGAGAAATTTATGTTCTGGTTAATCAGAAAATATAGAAAGGACAACACATAGATTTGTGAACTGACAACAGCTGCGGACATCTTGATAAAATTGATGACCCTCAAGTCTCACTAACATGAAACTTAAGTGTCATAAATAATATGAAGGACATGATTTGATATATATCTGTTGTCGCCTTTCAAATTTTAGAAGGGTACAGTTGGAATCAGGAAAAAAATCACACAGAATTTTGCCAAGTTTTTCTTTTTTTTAGAGGCTTGCGCAAGTTAGGACTGAAGTGAATAAAGCAAAATATTGAAGGAGTCTCTTTCCTTTTGTGTTATATAAAGCTAAACACCAAGGAAATGCCACATTCCTGATTAAATTATATCTGACCAGTTGCGAATATGCATAGGGCAAATATATCTATATGATCAATTCCGAGATATCTAATCATCTTTTTTCTATTGAATTCATCAACGTTTTACAAATGACCAAATGTAGAAAGCGATATTCAATTATTGAAATGAACTGCAGGTTCCTCGTCCTGTTTATTTTTTTAAATGAACTTAACTAAATGACAATAAGGGCTGAAATTCGAATCACAAAACAAAGAGTGTGTAATTATTAGAAAAACTGGGCTCATAATGCTTAAGATAATATCTGTAAATCCATATTCAATTTCCATAGCTATATACTTAAGTTTTCGGAGCTGTCGGACTGAAACCGAACGAAGTGGTTAATCTTTTTATCAGAATCTTCTGCTCTAGGAGTTATTTTTTGTTATTTCGTAATTTCCTTCTGTGGAATAACAAACGCTCTGCAGAGCATCTCCATCATGTGCAAGGTTAAAACCAGCTCCCACATGTGCAAGGAAAATGTTCAAGGAAAAGCACTGCAAAGCAGCTCTTACAGATGTGCAAGGAAAAGTTCACTTTCATCATTGTATGTTGTTCATATTTATTCTCCGTAAAATCACAGCAAAAAGTATGCGAGTGGACGTGTTCGACATGCGGCGAACAATTACGACTTTGTTGTTCTGAACTTGAGGAAGTTCGTATGTCACAGAATCCCAGAAAACAGTGAAGAGATTAATAAACCAACCAGTGCCCAAAGTATGGTACGTGATAAAGATTCGATGTCCACACCAAGTGCAAATAGTGAGAGCCGGAAGGTAATAGACACTAGCAAGAATTTCACTCACTTGTCTAGTGCTTTCCGAAAATGACTAACTCCCGCTACAACTCGGATGCAACCAAAACAATTCCCACTTCTGATTGCTAACTAGTTGGGCAATCAGGAATTTTCTACCTGCTGGATGGTGTGTATATTTAAACTGGTTCAAACGCAGACATAAAGAGTTATTCGTTGCTATATGGGAGGAATGGCACCGCTCGGGCAGTAAACACCTTGGAGAAGCGTGGGTACAAACTCTTGAATACCGTTAAAAAAGCTATTATAAAAACTGTTGCTTGTTGTACTCTTCCAATTCAGTATATTTCTATTTTAAAAACGTACTTTTCACTGATTCATCACTGCCGCCATAGAGATAAAGTGTAACAAAACATAATGACCGCATTTTTGAAGAAAAGGGTTACGGTGGCAAATTTACAAATCATGATCCTGGTGTTATTTTGAATTGCGTATTCAGACCAGCCTGTACATATCTAGATTACCCCACGTTACACCTGAAAAATACGCAGAAAGTTAAGAACGGCTTTTTGAGTCCAAAAAACGCCGTTCCTGAACCACTTAAGTTCAGAAGATAGGATACGTCTGAAAAATAATTTAGATTACGGCTCAACAAAAATTTGATGAGGCCAAAATATTTGGCGCTGTGCAGAGAAAAAGAAACACACTTTTTTTCCGAAAGTTATATTTTGCTCGCAAAATGTTTCATTGGATCGATGGAAATTGTTATAAACAGGATGTGATCCTATGTAGCAGTAGTCTAAGCGATGGCTTCTGATCATTCGTCCGAGATGGTTCTGGGTTCGAATCCCGGTAAAGCACGGATGTTGTGTTCGTCTTACGGCGCTGGCTATCTCGCTTCTCTGGAACCAGTGTCCCTAAATTAGGGACCAGCGACTGCTCATTTAGCCCATTGAGTTTCTCAGGATGGTCGTTAAACCTCCAATCAAAAAAAAAAAAGGAAAGAAAACAGGATGTGTCGCATGAGGTTACCTGCAACCGTTCTGAGAGTGAGAATGGTTACCTAAATTTTTATTTTGGAGAATTTACATTTAATTATTTTTGAGATAACCGAATAAAATAGTTTAGAAGTGATTTAGTAAACAAGCGATTACTAGGAAAATATTTGTAACTTTCCTTTAAACTGTTAAACATACCTATCAGAGTGAAATATCTGTTAAAACGTACCCTTATTTCTCCTAAAAATGTCTGAATTTACACTGAGATTTTCTGTTATTAGGGTCACATTAATGATCATCATCATCATCATAATTGTCAACCATTATCAATCGACTGCTGAACGAAAGTCTCCTCAAGTTTCTTGCACAACGGTCTGCTTGTGCCAGTCTCCTCCATATTACTCTCGCATACTTTCGAATTTCATCCACCCATCTCGCATTTTGTCTTCTTCTGGGTCTTTTCCTGTCTCTTGGAATCCGATCTAAAATTGCAGCTGTCCATCGATGGTCTGTTGTTCTGGCAGTATGTCCAGCCCATTTCCATTTCAGTGATTTAACTCTGATCACGATGTCTTCCACTCTTGTCATTTTTCGGATCCACGAGTTCCTCTTCTTATCTCTCCTGGTTACACCAAGCATGCACCTCTCCATGGTGCTTTGAGTTGTCTGCAGCCTTTGTATGTCTCTTTTGGTTAAGGTCCACGTCTCTGCACCATACGTAAGCACTGGAAGGATGCATTGATCCAACACTTTTCTTTGAAGACACAATGACATATTGCTTTTGACAATTATGCTGTTTCTTCCAAAAGATCTCCAGGCAAGTTTTATACACCGATTAATTCCTTCATCAATGTGACCCTCACTATATCTGCTGTCCAAGATAAACGTACGCATATGCTATCTCCAGCTTTTCTCTAAATCAAATGTTATAAATGTATTAAACTTTCAATATAAATTTATTATTCCTGTGATTCTTCAACCATATCAACATTCGAATTGAAATTCGTGATGCCGAAATAATGACATTAAAAATATGGAGAGTGGCATGATCCGCAATACTAACTAATCACGCATTGTGTTACTTTTAAATAAGATAAATTTCATTGTTTCGGTCAGACAGAGTATTGCTGCAGTTTTAAAAAACTGCTTTAAAATATGCATAGAGACACAACTATTTACTAATGGTTTTACAAAAATTATCTTTAAATATTATATTTTTAAAATTTAATACTGTGCGAAACACTTCAATTTTAAATTAATCACCTATAAAGTACAGGAGTATATTGATAGATAACAAGTATGTATCACTTTTCATCTGTTCAGTGCGACCCGTAAATTAACTTTGTAAGTTCAACTTCCTGAGAAATGCATAGATATTTTTAACTTCAGAAGCCGTTCTATGTAATTTCGGGGCTTGAATTTTATACAGAACTTCACCAGTATGAGGTATTGATCTGCTTTGTTTAACTACTTATTACTCTGATTCATTGCTAGTGTGACGGACATATTTTACTTCGAGTTGAGCTGTATCTTATGCCAAAGGAACAGTGACCGTGAGAAAAATATGGATGATGAGGAACTTGTAATTCTCAGAGAAAAAAGGTTACATGCAGATTCTTGAACAGAACAAAATAATCAAATAATAAATACACAGTTGACGTGGACCACGAACTAAGGTGTCGCTGAAACTTGACGTGGACCAGAACCTAAGGTCTGTCTGAAACTTCATTTCCGGCGGCGGCCGATGATAAATTTTTCCGTGACTCACTTATAAACGTGCAAAGAGCGAATACTTCTATTTAATTAAGAGCAAAATAAAATTGAAATGCAAACTAGAACACCTACTGAAACACGTGTAACAATAAATTTCATCATTGACTTCAGATCTGATAAAAAGTAATTTCTTTGTGTTTCCAGAAATAGATTTTCATACTATTATGTGTCGATGCAATGCGAACGCAATCTCCGATTATTATTTGAAACACTTGGAAACCAATGTCTCGCTGAAACTTTCTAAAAAATCAGCTTGTTGGAACTTTACAAACTAGATCTTGATTGCTTAAAATTTAATAAACGAAGCCCAGTTTACCACTTAAACTAAAAGGACTCCCCTGTAAGCCAAAAATAAATAAAAAGTATTATCTTGAAACACAAGAATATTTCAAGTAATTACTCATTTTCTTTGTAAATAGCTTTAAGGCTCAACGAATTCGTTTCAGATGCAATTGCCGCTCATGTTCTCAGAGCCCTTTTCTTAAATGCACTTATTGTTATTTAAGAAATTCTTATTAAAATATTCGATGACCTTCAAAATTAAAGACACAATATATAACACAAAATATGTTTCAAGAATTTATTTCTGCTTTGAAAATGCTTTTTAAGTGGACCTGTTTTCTGGTGTCTGCATAGCATTTAATATAATTGCATCGTAATAAATTGTATGCAGCAGTAATTCAAGTATGACAGTCAAATGCAAAAAAATGGAGAACAAAACATAAAAAATGTCGGTAGTTTTTTTTATATGGCAGCCTAGCTACGATATCAAACCTCAAAGTAGCTTTATAAAGATGCCCTTACCTCACTGGAGAAAATATGAAATCTCAAACATCATATTTAAGCAACAACTTCGCCATTACTGGAAATTTTTAGCTGTCATTCCCATTAACGGAGATTATGTAAAATGTATAGAGATTGTATTGCACCTAACACAGTGTAACAGTGCACGTCGCCAAGCATTAAATCTACAAAAGCTCCCTGAGGTTTTGCTTTTCCCGTACCTTCTAATCTAATGAAAGGCGTGATTGAGAGATTCGGGAAGTCCTCAAGACCGTAAAACAATAAATCACTCAGTATGGGAAAATTTTTGTGTTATTTTCATATTTTTAACATAAATACTGCAGCATGTAAACATCAACCTTCTTTCTCTGCTTACAAGGTGTCCAATTTGAACAGAATTATTACCGAGCATATGAAGCAAAAATCATTCCTCCATAAATGAGGAACGGGACACTGCTTAAAATCTACTATCTCTACGTACACACCGAGTGATCACTGAATTATGTTCACCTCTTTCAAACGTCGACGCGACTCTTAGTTCACGTGACTCCCAAGATAGGGCTATTAGTAGACAGACGTAGCACATATAGGATCTGAGTGTAGCAGCAGGTAGAAATATTCCGAACGTGTTGGGTAAACGCATGGATGTAGCAGACATTGAGAAAGAAGAGATTATTTCAGCTCAAATAAAGGGAGCGTCGATTTCCGAATAGGTTGAACTGGTGGGTTGTTCACGAGCTGCCGTACTTAAAGTGTATCAGGATAGAGCGAAAATGGTCAAAAACGACCCGGAAGCAAAACTGCACACGACAGCGAATGGTTGAGTGGACACGTGAGCGACGTAACCAACGACTCGTAGAGGCCAACAGACGAAGACCAGTTGACTACCCAGTACAACAGATGTCAACATAGAACAGTATTTGTCATGTCCAAGCGTACATCACTCGCACGCATGGGCTCTAATGGCAGACGACACCAACGAGATCCTCTCCTAAAAATGGTTCATCGGCGGAAAACATTTGTCTAGTGTAAAGGGCATTCAAGTTGGATATCGGATGACTGTAAAAAATGTGCTAGTCTGAAGAGTAGCATGTCTGCCGGTGTAGTTCATCAAGGGAGAAATTCGCTCTAAAGCAGGGAGATGTGGGTTTGAATCCTGCTACTAGGAAAAAAATTGTTTCCAATATACTGAAATGTTTGACAACTTACAAACTGGATTTGGAAAAAAAGATTTGCAACGGCAAAAACCTTCAAATATTTGAGATAACAAAACGAAGTTTAACGAAACATAAATTTTAAAATAAGTAAATGAATACAGCAAGCGTGAAGTATGGAAATCTCAACGCTATTTGTAAATGAGATATTCATTCAAAACTTCAACAGTAAAGTATTTAACCAACACACACTTTAGCCACTAATCCACTGCGGTGTAAGGCCTTAGACACTTAGAAGGAACAACTGAATAAACAAAATGTGTTTTCGAGATTAATGGGACAAACATTGTTAAGTATCGCACTATAAGGTAGGAAAAATGCAGACCGGTAAGACACCAAACTAAAACTAGAACAGGATGCATTGCAAAAGGCTTAAAAAGCAAAGACCATGGTGAAAATGACACACAACTGATATTGCAGATTGAATAGACTGTACGTGGAAACAGCAGTTAAATAGTGAGAATTAGAATGAACACTTCAGAACAAGACATAGATAGAAGGACGTCGTATTAGGGAGATGTAAAATAACTGGACGGAAGCAGCAGATGCCAGACTAAATCGCGAAATATTTTGAATACTTTTGCCCACTATCGGAGAGAAAGTAATTGAAAACAGAATTAGTGATATTTTTACTTCTCACTAAAACAAATACAGATAAATTATCAATATATCTTCTCTGGAAAAATGAAAAGCAAATACACTTCCTATCTGAAAATAATTACAAGAGATTTCCAAAGAGCATATCTTCTTGTCAACGAGGAGGAGTAACTCTCACGTTAACTGAGAAGGAATTAATGTTAACAGAAACCAGTTAAACAAAATTTCTGATGAAGTTTCAATATGAAATTTAAAGCCCAAAAACGTTTCAGTAATTTTTCGACTGTTCAGCCAATCTCGTAAGTAATATTAGCTTGATATTGACATCCATTCATTCACGACATCACCTGCCTTTCGGACTTCTGAGAAATACGCTTGCTTCATTGAAGAATGAAAATATTAACTTTGGTATGCCATGGCAACCCATTTTTGTCATGTTCTGCACACTTCCTAGGCTTCTCCTTATCCCTGATCTCGTTATCGTAGAGAAATAAACACGGTATGAAGTATTTGCAGAAATATGGAGTATAGGTCATTAGCGAATACGTGGCATTACTATAAGTAAAATAACCTACACGCTCTCAGAATTTGAAGCAGTGTTGGAAGCAATGTCAATGTTGTTTGGACGGAATAATTCGGGTTTATCGGGACATATATAGATTTGTCCGTATTCTTTCACTAAATGTTTATGGTGCTCATTTATACTTATTTACTTTTTTCCCTAAACCAAAAGCAGTTCAGAAAAATTTCTGTCCTTCACTACTTGCCTTAACCTATATATCTTTTGATTACTTTATATCTCTTAGAGATATACTTGCGCAGTGCATTGTCGTAAACATTTACTGTATGTGAGGGTCTTAAGTAATTGTCACTTTGTTGAGCTGCATAGGACGACATCAGTAAAAATCAGTTTTAATAGCTATCCTGTAAAGTTTAAATTACGTTTGCAGTATAATATTTATAAACAAGCTAATGTATATTTCTACATTTCGGTAGCGTGTGGCCTAGTGGACAGCTTTCGTGGCTGCCATAGGGATAACCTCAGGCTCGATCCACTAAATACCCGCCGTGGGTCAGATAGACATGTTAAGCCGTCGGACTCCGGTTATTGGGCCCACCTGTAATAAATAAGAGCGTCTTCTTCCCTCTTTCTACTTCGCTTCCGTGTCCCTTTCCTATCGGGCACTCTAGCCCAAATATTCTAGCCACCTGTTCCTAAGGGTTGTTTAAGACTTTGTGCCAGACACTCCCTTCCTAAAATCCTGTACACATGATCTGATTTACCTGTAAATTTCGCAAAAAATTCATTTCCAAGCTGAGACTTAGACCATGAGAAGCCAGTTTAAACTCGCCGTGTTAAATGTGTATTACGATTTTAGGGGAATTAAAACAGTGTTCCTAAAACACCTATATGGATTGTACTTGAAAATGAATTGCTACAAAAGACAGAAAAGGTATTACCGATACTAGACAATTAAAAATAAATCACATCACTCTCCCGTTCTCAGGTTTTAACAATTTCGATGGTTACCTTGAGCAGACGCTGGGCTTCATTATCTGGTCAACGCAGCCAGACATATTAAAAAATTGAAATTTATGTCAAACTGTTTCATTTTTCAGACAAAAATACTGTTCAATGGATCATAATCTTCAGTACCGGATGGGATCATATAATGGTTTCACAATTCATCTGAACCAACTAATCTAAGGCAATCGGAAAAAAACACGCTCAGTTTCTGACGATCCACAGAGTGTCATGTTCCCGAATACTGGTTAGTATTTACTTTAAACCGCTCAGAAGAAAAAAGAACAGGAAACATTTGTTGGTAAGGAGAACATAATTTTCATCGTATTTCACAGTTTTTGCCCTTCATTGGTCGAAATATCTGAAATTATACGCAGTTCATCCATTTTTCCTTCAATTTCTCGCGAAATTATTCAAAAAAGTGGTGTGGTAGAAAAAACAGAAAAAAAAATATATTTTTTTAATTGGAGGTTTAACGACCACCGTGATCAACTCAATGGACTATAGCAGTCGTCCGTCCCTGATTTATGGCCATTGCTTCCAAGAAGAGGAGAGAGCCAGTGCCGTAAGACAAACACAAAATACATGCCTCACCGGGATTCGAACCCGGACCCACCTCGGACGAATGATCCGAAGCCATCGTTTAGACCACTGCGCCACCGTGGCAGCCGAAAGAAATCTGAAGCGCAGGAGAACCACATGACCATCAAATCGTCCCTTTACCTTGCTGGAATATCTTTACTTGGGGTGATCAAAATGGAATGAAACCAACTCGAGCGAATATATTTCCTGTTTAAGAAATGGGCAGCAAAGAGCTGAAACGAGCGAACTGGTGAAACAGAAAGCTTTGCCTTTAAAACCTTTTTATTCCTGAATGTAAGTGTCACATAGGCATATGTTTGGCGCGAATTATTTATGGCTAAATGCTACAGAGGCTATAACAATGGAGACACTATTAAGAATAAAAGCCAAAAAATATTGAGTAACGTGTTTCTACCAAGCAGCATGATAGTAATGTCACGGAGAATAACCCTCGTGCAATATGTCTTTGGACAAGAGAATAAAAGGCTTATCGCAGTGATAAGCTTCAAGGACTTATCACAATGAAAGGTATAATACCATCGATGGCATCACGAGGACAGTACTTCTTGTAGCGCTCAAAAGAAAGGAAGAAGAAATGCTGGTCACGATAAAGTTGGGTCAACGAGAGATTGGATAGGTAGGATATTTTAGAAGGGTCTCACGTCAGCGATGACACCACTCTTTTCACGTAATCGCTTTCCGTATCACATGCAATGTAAACTAAGAAAAGATCTGTCATTCGAAATGCGTTTTTATAATATTAAATCGAATAAAAAATTAAAGATTGTTTTCGTTTAGGTCTTATTAAAAAAGATAATGTCCAATATTTTCTCCATCGTAACGATAAACGAATGACTTCGCACAATACGTCAAATGAAATGAAAACCTCCCCGTCTATGTACGATATTTAATAAAATATGAAAGATATTTACATTTAAAATACCCCACTAGCACTTTCGGGGTAACATTTCCCCTATCATCAGGTGAAACAGAGGCAATGTAGTACTCCTTTACATAGTAGTGCAACGATGCATTATGGGTGTGAGTCATCAAACGTTGCAAGGGTCGTGACCGTCGCTATTATAACAGTGTAACGGGTATAATTTCACAAGTTAGTAGTTTCACATATCAATACAAGGATTCGTTACAAATACAAAGTTATGATCAATTTAACATATTGTTGGAATTGTAAATATATATTACTATAATTTATAGTTCAGGTTGGTAATACGCTCTTTCCAAATTCTTGATATGTCCACAGGCAAGTAGTCATTACAGTCATAATGCATCGTCGGCTGTAATGACTACTTGCCTGTGGACATATCAAGAATTTGGAAAAAGCGTATTACCAACCTGAACTATAAATTATAGTAATATATATTTACAATTCCAACAATATGTTAAATTGATCATAACTTTGGATTTGTAACGAATCCTTGTATTGATATCTATAACTAATAACTTGTGAAATTATACCCGTTACACTGTTATAATAGCAAAGGTCACGACTCATGCGACGTTTGCTGACTTACATCCGTAATGGAGCGTTGCACTACTATATAAAGGAGTACTACATTGCCTCTGTTCCACCAGATGATATAGTAAATGTTATCCCTAAAGTGCTGGTGGGGTATTTTAACTGTAAATATCTTTCATATTTTATTGACTATCGTACATAGACGGTGAGGTTTTCATTTCATTTTCTCCATCACTTTTTATCCATCGCGATAACTATCTTTTCGCAAATTACGAATGCAAGAATACAGCCGAAATAGATCCAAATATTAATTATTTGTTTAAATACTGTGTGGTCAAAGAATAATAATAACATTGTTTTGCACAATAAAAAAATAAAATAATAACAATAAACGTTTGCACTATTAAGAGCTATCGTTAAAGATACAAGAAAGAATATTGCAAACGTTGAGGTCGAACTGTTCAACCTGCACCTTTTACTGGCTAAAACATTACCAGATTTTTCTGACCTGGACAGCAAAATTTGGTCTAGGAGTGCCAATATGTCATTTACTCATAAAATGACATTAGAACGAAAATTTGAAAAATTATCAAATAACAGCAACCATAAAGAAAATTCTACTTCACAAATTGAGGATAACTTTCCGGATAATGAAGTAATATTTAACCTTTCTAGTTTTAACACGAGCGAAATTCAAAAACGGATTTTAAGTTACAATTCGAATTTTGCGATTTCAAAAAAGGTACCAATATCTAATATCATTGCGTCGGTTGAAGAGTCCGTGATAAAAAGCGATCTAAATACAGATCAAAAAGAAACGATTAGACATTGCGTTAGCCAGACATTAACGCCTAAGTCCATTCCACCATTTAAACCGAATCTCAACAAGGAAGAATACAATGCTTTAAAACAATTGCAGTCAAATCGCGATATTATCATCACTAAAGCTGATAAAGGAGGACAAGTTGTTATTCTGGACAAGAAACATTACGAGGCAGAGGTCGAAAAACTTATTTCCGAGGGACCCTACAAGGAAATGAAGAATGACCCATGGGAGAAACAAAAAGGGAAGTTCGGAAAGTGGTAACAAGTTGTGTAACCCTTGGCCAAAGCTCAAAAAATCATCTGAAGCCCTCATATTCCCGTTGTCCACGTTTCTATGCACTACCGAAGATACACAAATTTGGTGTCCCCTTTCGTCCCATAGTCAGCAATATAGGATCAGCTACACATAAGTTGGCCAAATTTCTATCTTCGAAACTATCGACTTTAACGACTTCTTCGAACAAAATATCTGTAAAAAATTCCATTGATTTTGTCAATCGGCTAAAGCGACATCCATTCAACGATCAGTTCATGTTATCCTTAGATGTGAAATCCATGTTCACAAGTATCCCAGTGAATGAAGCTCTCCAAGCATTAAAAGCAAGTCTCAAAGAACATCATTTCAGCCAACCGGAAATAGAAGAAATTTTGAGACTAGTGGAAATTTGTATAAGACAAAACAGTATACTTTCTCGTGAAAGATTTTTCCAACAGTCAGAAGGCCTTGCAATGGGTAGCCCGCTGTCACCTATTTTATGCGAAGTCTACATGCGCCACTTTGAAGACCAACTATTTCAGCTTTTTACATTTGATCTGTGGATTCGATATGTAGATGATACTTTTTTCTCTGGAATGGCATGAACTCGGAAATACCTAAATTAGTTGAACTTATCAATTCAATTGATCCTCATATACAGTTCACGTATGAGACTGAAAATGATGGCTGCTTACCATTCCTTGATCTCCTTGTGTCACATTCTCAAGGATCCTTTAGTACAACAGTTTATCAAAAACCATTTGCTGCTTCCTTACCCCCTCATGCAAAATCAAATCATCCATGGAAACAAAAGATATCTGCCTTCTTTACATACATATATCGTGCAATACATATCTGCTCAACTGAGGATTCCTTACAGAAAGAGCTTGATTTTCTTAAACGAATTGCAGCACACAGAGGATACAGCTCTTCCGTTATAGACAAAGCTGTCCAAAAATTTAGGAAACCGAAGCCTGTCTGCTGCTCATGCCTGTAGACCTCCCAATACGAAAGAATTGGGCAGTTATCCCATTTGTTCCTCAGATTTGCTTCGGAATTTCAAAAATCCTAAAAAGTTTTAAATTCAAAGTTATTTTCAAACCCATAAACAAGATGAATTTTTACGGATCAAAAAGACTACGTCGAAGACTTAAACTGCTGGGGAATTTATCAGATACCTTGTGAATGTAGACTTTCATATATAGGACAGACCCGCAGGGCTTTAAGTTTCCGTGTGAAGGAACACAAGACCTATGTACGGAACTGTGAACTGAAGAAATCGTCTATAGCTCAACAATGTCACGAAAATAACCATAAATTTTTGTTTGGAAACGCTACGCTTATTGATAAACTGGACTCGACTAGAAGCTTTCCACATATACCGGAACTCGTCACGGCTTGTCAGCGACATGACGTCGACTCCATTTCTTTCAAGCGCGTGGAAACAACTCACCAAAACCCGTGACTGTCAGAATTCTGATGATGTCACAATGATTTGAATGTTTACGCTCCATTCGTCCTGAGGAAGCAAAGCCAAACGCTTTGCGAAACTATAGTAGATGTATAATAAACCTTTTATTGCGCGAAACGTTGTTATTATTATTCTATTTTAACACGGCAAGCTTTGTAGTCATAAATTATATATAATTTACTGTGTGGTCATTCAAACTCACCAGTTACCCAGTGCTCTAAGGCTTTGAATTCTGACCATTCCCCAAATTGTTCCAGAGTAGGAGTTCCGTGATGTACTGCAGCGATGGCTGCTGATGATTCGTCTGAGTTACTCCTGTGCTCCTGTATTGATTTAATTGAGACGCTGGAATCAATTAATTTCTCAGCGTTGAGTTGTTTTTCGAATTTCAGTTGGAAATATAGCCCTGGAATCTTATCATTCATTCCAATTTAGCAGGGCTCGTGTTTGGAGTTGATAGAAGCTCTAGAAGCTAATGATTCAACGGAGTTGGTCAAAGGATCGAATCCCACAGTGAAGTGAAGCGGTAGCCAATGATTATTCGTCCAAAATGTGCCGATGTTCCAATCACGGAGAGCAGTCAGGCACTGAAAAATATCAAATTAATAAATATAATATAAAATTTCTGATTACCCCGGGTGGAGCAGTGACATCTGTTACGGAAGTATTACAGAGCGTGCTTAGTCGCAGTAGCCCAATGAAAATATTAATTCAAGCCGTTATTTTACAATTTTACAAAGTATGTAATGCAATACACTATTTTAACTGCAAAAAGTTCTGAGTGAAATATCTCCCAATCCTATTAGACAATCCGGATTTAAAATCTCAAGTATTCCTAATTCAAGAGGTTTTATTTTTTATTTTTTTAAACTTCTATTTATCATGGGGTAAAGAAATTTTATTAACATAACAAATGATTTCTGAAACCGGTGGCAACTTATCCCGTCTTCGCTTAATTAGTCACACTTTGTACCCTCATAGTGAAATAAATATTAAAAGAGCAGTGAAACCTGAATGAAAGAAGAGAGCCTTGAAAACCATAATTTGCTTATTTAATAGTATTTAGAAAAAGGACTGAAGTACCAAAATGAATTGAATACGACTCAACTAAACAATAGTGTCTTATGTAGAATACAACGAGAGAATCATCTTTCTCAACGCAGCAGCAGTAATAATGATTCGTTTCGAAAACTTAATTCAATGCACTTTACGTTTTACTTTTCAAAATTCCGAAATCGATTTCAGAAAAAGAAATTTCTTATATGTTTTTGTCACAAATTTCTTTACCTCTAAAGTATTTGTTCTGCGAGGAATACTCATTTTTTATTAGCTTTTGTAAAAAAAGAAAATATATCCACTCAGTCATATCAAAAAGTAAAATTTCTCTCCAATATGCACGGCTTGTAGATATTCAACTCGGTAAGTCTATCTGCTTCGAGCTATTTGCGCTCTTAGAGCTAACAAAAAATAATTATTTAAACAATAATGAATTTCTAATTCTATGTTTATTTGTAAACAAACGTCTTGTACATACGGCAATTAGAAAGTAAAGAAATGTACAACACTGTACGACTGGTTGAATATTCGGTTGGAAAGAAATTAATGTCCGTTGACGAGGTACCCGAATTTGAAGCACAGGCCACCGTGTTCATTAGCTACTGAGACTTCGCTGCACACCGGCATCACGTCAGCCGGTAAGGAGGCCTAAATCAGTGTTAGGTAGCCGTCAGAAGGTGAAGAGTGTAAGAGCCAGCATACATGGTAGCGAACAAGAAGAATATCCTCTATTTCATGCTGTATAGGTCTCGTTGCGGTAGCACCACGCAAGTGCTGTACAGAACATTACAAGTGTGTGCCATAATACCATACCGCATTGGTAGTGCTGAAGTCGGTTTCAACGGTTTCGAGATGGAAATGTTGACCTATCAGGGTGTCCCAATAGCGGAAGACCTACAACAGAGGATATGGGTATTCAAAGACCGCAGTCGAAATTTGCGCACGTATGACCTTGCAGGAGTTGGCTGATCAGCTGGGATCTACACACACGACCATTATCACGCACCTGCATTAAATTGGGAATGTGCACAAGAGAGAAAATCGGGTGCCCTATCACGTCGTAGTTGAGCAGAAAAAAATTGCATGAGTGCATTCGCTTCCCTGCTTGGACATGACCAAGCGGAAATGTCCTGGGACCACATTTTGACAGGTGACGAAAAATAGCTGCAGTATGACAATGTCAGCACGTGGAAGTAGTGGCTGGACGCATAAACGCCGACGTGATGCAGACCCAAAACCTTTCTCAAACCCATGTAAATTCCTTCTTCCTCTTTGTTGGGGTGTGTGGGGTGTCGTGTTTTCTGAGTTGCTGCTGAACAACACAACTATCACCGATGAAGTGGACAGTCATCATCTCGACGATCTACACGCATTACTCCCGTCGAAACGACCAGCACTGCAGAACGTTAAGGGTATACTTCAACAGTGAGATGAGGCGAGACCTCACACATTGCCGGTGACCTGTCACAAGACTAGGGACCTGTGCTGGGATCTGTCGCAGCACCCAGCCTATTCCGCGGACATTGCCCCGAGCGACTACTAAACATTTCCGGTTGTTGCATCATTTTCCGGACTACGACGTTCACCAACCCGATCGCTACTGATTGCGCACTTTCTCACTTCTACAGTTTAACGAAGGTTAACGATTTATCTCACATAATCTGGTATGTTTCGGGTTAAGAAATTGAACCACAGATCTCACTTTACACGTGGTGAGATTGAAGATTTTCTTCTTAATTTTAAACACGCACAAAAACAACAAAACTCTATAAACGCGATGAAATTCGCGACGTATGACCAACAAGTGTATCCGACTGCTTAACTTTGAACTCCATAGATTTATGGGCCTGTGCGTGCGCAATGCACAAACGGGTACTGTTTCTCTACCACTCTTCGAATACGAGTAGTCTCATGTACAGTTTATGAGTAATGAGCATGATGCCAGTAAAAATGTATGAATAAACTAATCTTTGCTTTATTAAAAAATACTCTTCAGCGTCCCAATGCTGCCTGCCAACAACGATCATGAAGCTACTGCACCTAGTGATGAAAAGCCCATTTTTGTATATTACTCTAGTCAAAGGTAATTGAATTCGGTCCATGGCATCATATATTCTTCTTCTATTAAAACCCTTTCCATGGAGATGAATATCTTTTATACAAGTATTCCTGCATCCAGAAAAGTGGGGTAAAAGTGATATATCCCTACCGATAGGCAGATTAACAGTGACATTATCCCAGGAAGACTACCTGCAATGTTACTTTCGCAAACGGCTGCGTTCAATTTGCAAGTAAGCGACGGCTCCCATACACAGAGCAAAAATGAAAGTATTAATTTGTAAGTGAGGGACTTCTCATATAGACAAAGCAAAATTGGATATTTATTAGCCAAAAGAATAATTTAGATTTAAATACTTGTATTAAATTTACAACACAAATTACCGTAAGGTAAGAGGCGCAATTTCCTTAAATATTAAACACATATATTGTATAATACATCAAGACATCATTTATGAAAGTTGTTCCCCCCCAAAAAAAAAGCGGTTTTTTTTATATATTCTCTTTTTTTCTATTTTTTCTGTATTGTTGTCTAACAACAAGAGCACTACGATGGTCATTAATTTATCAAGAAGTGCTTATAAGAAAACTCTAGCTTTTCTGAATAGAAGGACATAATTTTATTTCTACGCATATTAAACAGAACTATGTGCAAAGCAAATTCCTAATATAGAGTTTTTTTTTTCACATCATGAAAATTAGTTTTCCCTGTGGATTTGATGAAATTTTGAACGGGATAATTATCGTGTTTTAACATTTCGATGATTTAGCACCTTTTTGAGATCTCTTGATTCAAATATTTTTTTCTCTTCTATTCATTGCTAAAAATTAAATGTAACTGAGCACATTAGTAGAAGTAGAATATTCGAGGTGATTAGTTTTATAAATCGAAACAGAGTGAAACTTGTGATGACTGTCACCTGTACTCCACTGTTACCTACCATTTGTCCGACACGGATGCTATCACCCATAAAAACAATGCATGAGAGACCGTTATTTGGCGGCCACGGAAAGTCATTTTTGAAAAGCTTATGAGAATGTTCCTGCATTTCGATGTCGCGAATATATGGAACATACTGAAAATACATTTTTTTTATTTCTAAAAGATAACGAAAATACCTTGAGCATAAAACATTTCAATGTCTGTAACCTTTTTCTTCGCCTGTCGATACCCTTAATGAGACTGTAAATTATGGGTGGTCCTTGGAGTCAGTCTATCAAGTTTTTAATATTTTTCAGAGACGGTACAGTTTTCTTTTAAGTAGAGTACAGATGTTGGAGCATTTATTATCCAAAGTGATAGCGTTGAGCACAGGGAGCAGTTCGTTCCACTCATCATAGCAAACAAGGCCGTCCCACCTAGCACCCGTATAATTGAGCAAACTGATGGTGCGTTTCAGATGAAGAAATTAGACAACGCTGATTTGTAGGAAGAAAATGGTTGGGAGGAAGTTGAAATTGCCTTACGTCACAGCTAGCTGTAGTAGTGCTGCTATGGTGTTTGGGACCTTACTTTTAGTTCCTCCGGGGACACACATCGTAAGAGCATCAATACTTCCAAAAGATAATAGCTACACCAATGTTAACTAAGAAGAAAGCAAAGTCATCTAATTCGTGAGGATGGTGTGCATCAAAATATTTATTCAAGTCAAGCTTTCGCCTTCCAACGGGAGACTTTATCAAGGTGAACATACATTGGAAAATAGAACCGTTTGGAGTTTTAAAACGGATAAGTACAGAAAACGGGACTTCAATGGCCATACAAATAGGCGTCACTCTACAGAGGTCTAGTTTTGATGATCCTAGCAGCGGGAGAGACGTATTTTCCGATGACGAGCAGTCAGCACTGGCACAGGTATGGGGTGACGGTTCAGCTAGCTAAGGGTATGTGCAGCTTTCGGCGTACCGTTTGCTTGCTGACGCCGCTAGGGCCATCGACATTTAATCTGATTGTAATTAGCACCGCTGTTGTCAAGCGGTCGTCCTGAAGGAGCCTGAAGAGCCCGCGCCGACCACTGCCATCAATGGCGTTTGGTGTACTACCGCCTGTTCTCTGGCCGCTGATATTTCCGTCGATGGTATGTCAGCGGTTCACCTGTTATACAGTTGTCTTCGGAAACTCCAGAGTTCTAACCACTTGGGCGAAGAACGAAAGAATGACACATCTGCCTTGCGGTGACAATACGCCGATGAAGATATCAGATCACCACGTTTACTCATGTTCATCAGTTGCGCTACATTGTTGGGAAACCTTATTGTAAGAACATTTATCTGGTGTGTTCCGTTTGGGTCTGTCCCACTATGTACGTAAGATGCTCAAGTCAACTGCTCACCTCCCGTACCTCTAATGTTTTGTCAACTCATAGTAAGCTAGACATCTACTTCAAATACAGTTAAGGAAATCCTCAGGCCGCCCAGTGATAAATATTTTTGTTCTGAGGAAATATCTGAAGGTTTTATATCCGCATTCGAAACAAGTGGTACTTAACAGTTTTGATGTAAAACAATTACGAACTAATCATACCGCTTCCATGAACTTCACCGTATATCATAGCTCCTACATTTTCTTATGCGGTATATGTTAACATATTCGTTATTTAATTTTCATTATTTGTTAAACCTTAAAATGGAAATGATATTTCAAATAATATATATTTTGAACGTTTTTTTAGGGAAATCTCCTTGATTCGAAAACCACAAGGACTACCTATTTGCAACTGGTTATGCTCATGTAATTATGAAGCTCTTTTGAGGGAGGTATAGATGAAGCATATGACCAACTCATCATCTTTAGTATCGGTAAAACCACACTCTGAGCACTCCCACTATCAATAAGCCGCTGCTCTCTTACATTTGCCATATTAGTGGACAGAAATCAAAGCTGAAGGTAACAGTGTCCGTGCACATTCATTCTTGTTTAACGCAAGGTCATGGTTAGTTCAGTTATACTGCAAAACTGTCACTAATTTGAAACTAACCTGTAAACACATTTGAAATATGTGATTTAAATATACACATGGAAATTATGAAATCTTGTTTCAAAACTGCTAAAACAGACGTAGTCTCATGCGCAGGATCTAAAATTTTAAAACGTGCATACGATCGTTAGGGCGCTGGACATATTACACAAGGCATGAGTTACATTGGACGTGGAAATCTGGTGTGGAATGAACTATTAACACCGAATTTTAAATATTTTCCCCCGTGTCCTGTATTTTAATTTTCAACAAGAGGGGATTTAAGAAAAAAATATCTACAGTATAACAATATGAAAACATTTCTGCTGCTGACAGTGATTAAATAAAACACTATATATATCAAACGGAGGGGAGGAGATTTCAGGGAGAAATCTATATTATTATGTTTAAACGTAGCATAGCATACAACCTTTTGCGATACAAGTTTGATTCAAATTTACATTTCTCCAAGAGTATAAATATCTGCACTGACTTTACATGCAGTTTAAGTACAGTGATTTCAAAATTACTTTGTTTGAAAACGTTCAACCAGGAATCGAAATTCCCACTCCTTATGTAGTAATATGTTTATATGTAATTAGTGTTCCGAATATTTTACTGATCGAAACTTACAATTTTTACTGTTTATTTTTTTACTCGAAATTTATGCGGCGTACCTCGGAGAGACATATAAATGACTAACATGCCGAGATTTATTCGGAAACGTTCGGTCGGGTGATGGAATACTTAAAGATAAGCCGTTTTAGGGAGGGCATTCTCAATCGTGTGATAAGGGATTATTGTTAACAATTGAGTCCGACCATCATTAAACCTGCGAAGGTATTGCGATAAGAATTTCTATTCAAATTATAGCAAGTCTCGGGAGAATTCAAGTCTCGGGAAAATTATTAACACCACTGTTTATTTTCGACATGATAAGTAAAATAAAAAGTGGAGGAAAAAGAAAAGCTTCCATATATGTTTAAAGAATTCGAACATTTTACCGATTTTTTTCCAAAGGAGAGAAATACACTGATCTCCCTGGCTCTAAGTCTCTTCGTTTAACAAATATTTCTACGTTTCTTACTTGTTTCCACTGTAATGCCTCGTAGAAGTCACTTCCATATTTCAAACTTCACTACGGTTGTAAGGGTCGCCCGCAATCGAACTGTCAATTATGAATTTATGTACTTTTAATATTGTGATGAACACGTGCGGACGGACGTTTCATTCCGCCATTTTGTTGTTTCAGATATGAACTGATATTCTTCACCACCCACGTGGTACGATGATAATCCTATGGGGGATTAAGAGAGGGGTGCATGAACACCTGGGGCATCTGACCTTGAAGAGTCAGCTGCTCGAGTGCTTCTGTTAAGCAAGTTGTCATACTGCTTTTGTATACGTGCAAGGTTGTAATCCCCTGCGGGTATCCGACGACATTCCTGAGTACAGGTATTTCACGTGCTGACCGGGAAAACCACCGCATGCGTGATAGAGGACAAAAAGGGCGAGGAGGATTAAGTGACACAGTTGAGCTTCGGTCGTCAAGGAGAGAGGTTCCTGGTTTGGACACCGGTTTCTGACGGAAGGACTGCGGTTATCGCAGACGTGCAGCGTGGTGAACGGGAAGGAGGATTCCTTCGTCCACCGGGTATCGCGGAAAGAATTGTGGAAATATAGCACGTGGTCAGCACGGGAACCTGAGCGGAAAATCATCGGAAACCCGTGAAGCAAATGTTATCGGAATAATAAAGTCTTGTTGTTGTTTTTATTTCCGTGTACTGGACTGTGTTTGTCGAGGTAATTATTCTTCTAAACAAGGACGCCTTCAGCCGCCTTGATAGCCAGATTGTATAGTAAAGGCGAGGCGGTAGCTCGCTATACGGCGGGAAACAAAAGGTATTATCTAAGAATTGATATCGCTGGCCCTACAGCCAGATAAAGTGGCGCAGTCGACAGGATCGAGTGCTTCTGTTAAGCAAGTTGTCATACTGCTTTTGTATACGTGCAAGGTTGTAATCCCCTGCGGGTATCCGACGACATTCCTGAGTACAGGTATTTCACGTGCTGACCGGGAAAACCACCGCATGCGTGATAGAGGACAAAAAGGGCGAGGAGGATTAAGTGACACAGTTGAGCTTCGGTCGTCAAGTAGAGAGGGTCCTGGTTTGGACACCGGTTTCTGACGGAAGGACTGCGGTTATCGCAGACGTGCAGCGTGGTGAACGGGAAGGAGGATTCCTTCGTCCACCGGGTATCGCGGAAAGAATTGTGGAAATATAGCACGTGGTCAGCACGGGAACCTGAGCGGAAAATCATCGGAAACCCGTGAAGCAAATGTTATCGGAATAATAAAGTCTTGTTGTTGTTTTTATTTCCGTGTACTGGACTGTGTTTGTCGAGGTAATTATTCTTCTAAACAAGGACGCCTTGATAGCCAGATTGTATAGTAAAGGCGAGGCGGTAGCTCGCTATACGGCGGGAAACAAAAAGGTATTATCTAAGAATTGATATGTCTGGCCCTACAGCCAGATAAAGTGGCGCAGTCGACAGGATCAGCCTGAAAGCGAGCTCATGAATGACGTGAATGGCGACACCTGTGAAGAAGGAACAACGGACTTTTTGTGAAACTTCCAGTGACCGAATGACAGAACTCTGACGACGTACCGACCGGAAGAAAGAGACCCCAGCGTGCTAGCCGAGATAAGGCATCCATCGTGTCGACCGGAGGCAAAGACAGTGTGCACCTCAGCGTACGGAAATCCCAAGCCGGACGAGGACTTACAAGCAAGACAACAGAAAAGCAGAAGGGGGGCCTGAGTGCTCCGGTAACGTACCACATTTTTTTTTCTGAGATTATTTCTGTGTTTTTGCCTGTGCATTTGGTATAATTTAGGGTTAAGAGTAGAAGTTCTCATCATGGTACTAGAAAGGAAAGGGAAAGCTAATAATTAGATATTCTCAAAGTAAAGCATTGTAAAGTAAAATTTCGTAACAGTTAATTTTATGTCAGTTGCTAGAGAATGCGAAGTGTCAAAATATTTTCATTAAGTAATAAGTGTGTTTAGATAAGTCGAGTTTTCATGTTTACGATTTAAGAAATTTGAAGCTAAAATAGCGTAGTGGTCTTTTTTTTTTTTTACGTGTAGCGAAAGAGACAGAAGGAATATAAGTATTCTGAGTAAAACAGGATAATAGATGTTCGGGTAATGCATAAAGGTAGAGATAGGTTAGAAACAAAACAAGAAGCAGATTAACCTTCGATGATTTATTGCGGAAGTTTGCATGATTTCTTTTCTTATTTCTTTGCATGAGTGTATTTTTTTAATGTGTATTGTAGTGTATTATCATGACTGAGCTTTTGAAAGGGAAAGTTGAGGATAATTTAGACGCGGACAACGAAGATAATGGTATTCTTAACGATTCAGAATTAGATTCTAGTAAAGAAGTAAGCATTATTATGGAAGACAAGGAAAATAATCCAGCTAGAATGGAATGGGAACTTCAGTTTAAAATGCTTGAGATAGAAGAGAGAAAGGCTGAGAGGGAACATAGAATGCTAGAATTACAATTAGCGGATAGGAAAGAAGAAAGGGAATTTGAGTTAAAAAAATTAGAATTAATTAATGAGAAAGAGAAGGCGTCTATTAAAAGTAAAAATGAGGGTAAGTTGGCCGACTACATGAGAATCTTAGAAAGAACTTTACCCAGAAGTCATAGTAAGCCGGAAGAAATTCTGGACTTCTTTGATTCGTTAGAAAGGGCATTTGTATTACACTCAGTACCGGAAGAAATGAAAGGTCGTTTGGTGATAGCCTTATTCAATTCAGAATGTGTGAACCACTTACTTCGTCGTTTGACTATAGAGCAGTACGATAAGTACGAAATAGTTAAGGAGGCAATTTTGGTGGAATGCCATTTGACTCCGGATATTTATTTGAGACAATTTGAGGAGATTAGTAAGAACAAAGGGGAAAGTTACTTGCAGTTAGCCGGACGTATTAAGAGGACCATAACATACTACATTAACAGTAGCGAAGTGAAAGAGTTCGATCAGTTGGTCAATTTGTTGGTATGCGTCAAATTCAAAACTTTGTTGTCCCCAGAACTGAAGATCTACATTCTTCAAAGAGGTTCCGTAGGGAAGTTAGTTCCTTCGACAGAATTAGGAGAACTTTGTGATTTATACGAAAGTCACGTGGGAGCTATGGGAATAGAAGAAGAAAGATACAAACCCAGTCATTCCTCGGGAACGTATTTCAAAGGAGGTCAATCAGAAGCCGGAAAGAAGGGAAGTTTTCCGATAGGCGGAAACCAATGGAAAGGAAAGTTTTCCGGGACAGATCAGAGAGTCGGAAATAAGCCAGGTTATTCCGCGGCGAGGTCTATGGTAGGGAATTCCAGTTTGGTTAAAGGAATTATATGCTTTAGATGTGGAGTAGTAGGGCACCGTAAAGCAAATTGTAACCAGAAGGCATCCCAGAGTACTCCCAGCTCTTACTCTCAGAATTGGAAGAAAGACCCCCCAAGTAACGTAAATAGAGTAGCGATGGGACAAAAGGGAGCCGAAGATGTTTCAGAGAGAAGGATAGAGGTCAGCGATGATAAAAGAATGACGGCTAAGGTAGATAGAGTTTTAGGACAGGAAGGAAGTCAGAACGAGGTAATAGAAATTCCGGCAGGAGAAGTGAAGAGGGTTAAGTCGGAATGCGGAAAGAGCACCGAAATCCTTATTGACTCAGGCGCGGAGGTGAGTTGTGTAAGAGGAGGGTTACTTGGCGAAGAGTTGTTGGAACCAAAGGGTAGAATAATTTTAAGAGGCTTCGATGGTAGTAAGGGAGAGTTTGCAATTAAACAATTGAATCTCCGATTAGATGAATACGGATTAGAAACAGGAGAAGCGCCAGAAAGTTTTTGTGAAGTGATGTGTGCAATTGTTCCTAATCTGGTAAACAGGGTAATTATAGCACCGGAGGATTACCAGCGAATGAAAATTTTAAGGGAAGCGACCCCAATGTGGGCAACCTCGTATGAAAAGGTGTTAGAGTTAGGGAATAGGCCGGATGTGCATCCAGAATCTGAGACTGGCGAAGCGCTAATCGAAGGGGAGGATATTCTAGGAATTGAAAGCCCTGCGATCACAGATATTTCAGAGGAGGAAGAGCAAGCGCGCTTAGTTGGTGGAACGTGGCTTGAAGAGCAAAATAGCCCCAGGATTTTAGCGCTCAGTGCTAATGCCGGCAAGGAAAATCAGCGAGAGCAACAGCAGGCCGACCAATTAGGGGAGGCAACGACAGCTAGCGAGGGAACAGGAGATAGTTTTACTGATTTGGATACGAGTGAAGCTCAGGAGAGTTCAGACAGACGCTTGTTTACAGAGCAACAAAAGAGGTGTGTGACGTTAGTAGCCACTAGGAATGAGGCGGAAAATGGCAGAGGTGGTTATCTCTATACGGATGGAATGTTGTATCATCGGGAGCAAGTGTTGGGACAGGTTACGTTACAGTTGGTAGAACCTGAAGAAATCAGGATAGATAGGGAACGGATAACTCGGGGGCAACTTAGGGAGTTACAGGAGCTGGTGAACAGCTCGAAGAAGTTCTTTTCGGGAGAAGTGGGAGAGACGTCAGTGGGGAAGCACACAATTACGCTCAAGCCAGAAAGCGTACTTCGTACCCAGCACAGGTACAAGGTGCCACAATCGATGCAGAGAGCAGTGGATAGCCAGATCCAGGAGGTGTGGGATCGTGGGATGATTGAAGAATCAAAAGAAGAGTATAGTCATCCGGTAGTATGCGTGGCTAAGAAAAATGGAGAGGTTCGGATGTGTGTAGATTACAGAATGTTAAATTATCACACTGTTCCGGACGCATTTCCGATGTCTCATATCCCAGATTTGTTAGCGAAGGTAGGGGCAGCCGGGTATATTACTACGCTTGATATGTTAAAGGGTTACTATCAAATCCCAATGGACCCCGACAGTAGAAAGTATACCACTTTTGCAACGCATAAGGGGCTCTATCAATGGAAAGTAATGCCCTTTGGGTTATCAGGAGCGGCGGCTACTTTTCAGAGAGCCATGAATAAGGTTTTGACCCCGCACCAAGACTATGCGATAGCGTACCTGGACGACGTGGCTATTTTTTTGGCTCATGGGAGGAGCATTTGAAAGGAGTAATTGAAAGTTTGGAGGCGGCAGGCTTTACGGGAAATTTGAACAAATGCTGTTTCGCCCGTACGGAGGTGAATTACTTAGGGCACGTGGTCGGCTCGGGCCATCACCGGCCGGACCCCGACAAATTGTAGGCCATCAGGGACCTTTTGCCCCCTCAGACGAAAAAGGAAATACGTAGCTTTTTGGGATTATGTGGGTATTACCGTGATTGCGTACCTAACTTTGCAAAGATAGCTAAACCTTTAACAGATTGCACAGGAAAAACGGCGGCAGATAGGGTAGTTTGGTCGGAAAAGTTGGAGGAATCATTCAGGACTCTGAAGGAAAATTTGTGTAAGGCACCGGTATTAAACACCCCGGATTTCAGTAAGCATTTTATCTTACACACGGATGCGTGTTCCTTTGCGGTGGCATGTTGTTTGAGTCAGGGATGAGGAAGGCAACATTAGGCCAGTGGCCTAGGCTAGCAAAAAATTAAATGGGACGCAAGCCAGATGGGCGGTCAGCCATCAGGAGGCGTACGCCATAGTATGGGGTTTGCAAAGGTTTGAAGGGTGGATTTTCGGTAACCGGGTCGAAGTTATGTCCGATCACAACCCCCTTACTTTTCTCACCCGTTCCCCATCGCAAAGTTCAAAATTACAGCGTTGGAGTTTGGCTATTTAATTTATCCATATCTCATGTCGCGGGCAAACTAATTCCTCACGCCGATGCGTTGTCAAGACTCAGTTTTAAAGAGTAGGGAGCGCCATGGTGAGAAGGTTTCACGGCACAGTTGGAGATCCACAGAAGGTCTCAGGGTGGTACAAGCGTATATGTTACATATCGTGCGAGAAGTGAAAAAGTGTATTATGTTGTGTCACCCAAGATCTGCAGGCAAGGAAGAGACTGACTCGAGAATACGGCAAAAGACCGTATCTCTCGTTCATTTGGTAGGGGCCTGTAAGGGTCGCCCGCAATCGAACTGTCAATTATGAATTTATGTACTTTTAATATTGTGATGAACACGTGCGGACGGACGTTTCATTCCGCCATTTTGTTGTTTCAGATATGAACTGATATTCTTCACCACCCACGTGGTACGATGATAATCCTATGGGGGATTAAGAGAGGGGTGCATGAACACCTGGGGCATCTGACCTTGAAGAGTCAGCTAGCTGCTCGAGTGCTTCTGTTAAGCAAGTTGTCATACTGTTTTTGTATACGTGCAAGGTTGTAATCCCCTGCGGGTATCCGACGACATTCCTGAGTACAGGTATTTCACGTGCTGACCGGGAAAACCACCGCATGCGTGATAGAGGACAAAAAGGGCGAGGAGGATTAAGTGACACAGTTGAGCTTCGGTCGTCAAGGAGAGAGGGTCCTGGTTTGGACACCGGTTTCTGACGGAAGGACTGCGGTTATCGCAGACGTGCAGCGTGGTGAACGGGAAGGAGGATTCCTTCGTCCACCGGGTATCGCGGAAAGAATTGTGGAAAGGTAGCACGTGGTCAGCACGGGAACCTGAGCGGAAAATCATCGGAAACCCGTGAAGCAAATGTTATCGGAATAATAAAGTCTTGTTGTTGTTTTTATTTCCGTGTACTGGACTGTGTTTGTCGAGGTAATTATTCTTCTACACAAGGACGCCTTCAGCCGCCTTGATAGCCAGATTGTATAGTAAAGGCGAGGCGGTAGCTCGCTACACGGCGGAAAACAAAAGGTATTATCTAAGAATTGATATGTCTGGCCCTACAACGATAACAACAGGTTATACTGTAATTAACACAATGGCTTTTAACAAAAAAATATTCAAGCGTTATTTTATTTACTCTGAAACGTACAGCTAGCAATTTTATATCAGTACATTATTTATTTTGGTGCCAAATGCTTCGTTTAAATTTCCGCTACTAGCATAGGAAAATCAGTTGAAATTTATGTGCAAACTTGAGATTTCGTAGATTGTCAATAGAAAGGGTGAAGTTCAGGTTGGAATATATACATATTACGTCGGTAAAATTGTTATATTAATAGACGTGTTTGCTTTTTATTCTGAAAACTACAGACTAATAAAATGTACTACATATCCTTGTGGTATCCACTGCATCCCGTATTTATAGGTAGAAAAAGTAGTGCGAAGATAAATATGTTCTCCAAAGAAATTCAGAGTATTCATCGGTATCACTTACGTGTGAAAGTATTTTCGGGTAAAACGAACAACAAAATACTCCAGCATATTCTCTTGATTTCTGAAATCTTCTCCACTTTTGGTACAATTACTGATGCCGTGCTGTTTAGTAGTACCTCTTGTTAGATATTAAACATACTACATTGGTTTATATTATATTAAAATATGGAGATGACTTCTACGAGGCACCTCTTGTTAGATATTAAACATACTACACTGGTTTATATTAAGCAATGTCTTCTAAAACAAATCTACGTCAACTATGGTAACAGTAACGAAAAAAGTATTTCGAAATCATCAGCATATTTTTATCACTATCCACGTTACCTGTTGAGAACTCAACTCTTTACTTTAAAACTGAGCACATATCGTCGTGGTAAAATGTATTTTATATCTGTGACAAAGTACGAAAGAACAACTTCAATGTCCTAATACATATTTTATGTCACTCTTTTTAATTGCAGCAGCTGGGATGCAATGAGTCAGATTGTATCCTTATACAAATATAAAAACAATTTAAAGCATTTGTAACGTATACTCTATATTCACTTTCCTTTTGATTTTACTATCTCTGGTTATTTTATTTTACTATGTAAATTATCTTCCTACTGAACGAAATATTATTTCAGCCGCTGAATGAGATCTGGCAATGAGTGTAAGTCATAACGTGGTGGTAGCTAGTATATAGGCGCGTTCATCGAGACTTGTGAGTTGTTGTATTGGTGTTGTGGTGTTGGTGGTTGTTGCGTTGCAGTGTGTTGTTATGTAGTAGTGATATATGAGTGCCTTAGTTGACCAGGAGTCATCATAATAAACAAGTTTTTCTGTAAGTTCAGTCTTTCTCAATTCATAGTTTCTGTCAGACCTCTGTCTGGCTGTTAGGTTTAAAACTTACTATAAATAACCAGCGTTGAGACTTCGTTTAAGTTCGTAATTAACTAGTAACAACACCCTTTTGGGAATTCATTATTTTGAAGCTTAGTGCAAGTATATCATTAGTTAGCTGGTAAGAAGAGAATCATTCATAATAATTAGCTTAGCGGAAAGCAAATAAAGCTAATTCATTATAATTGGCGCCCGAACTTTTCTCGAACACGAGATCCTGACTATTATTATCCATGTCTACCTTACCTGAGACAACTTCAAATTTCCACCATCCGGCAAGTCTGGAGATTAATGGTGTTTGTTTGGACAATTTGCACGAAGCCTGTGGCTCTGACTTTGATATGAATGATCTACACATACCCAAGCATTCTTCACCATTTCGTAATGCACCGGCTTCTTATTACTCTGAGTCGCGGGTCGTACCTGAGGGAGTTCAATCCTCTCAGCGAAGCAGAATGCTTGCCCATTTCGTGCCGCATGCAGGAACAATTCATTTCAATGGTTTGGAGGAGTCCTTAAAGTTCCTCGAAGATCTGGAAGATCATTTTGATCTCTATAATATTCCGGAAGACTGCAAGGTCCAAATTGCCGGGACTTGCTTGAGGGATACCGTCAAGACCTGGTATCGGCAGTGGCGAGGGTCGAACCCGGATTCTCATTATGAGAATTTCCGTGCAGAATTCTTGGAGGTCTTTCCTTTTGGCCTCAGTCGAGCTAGCCTTGCTCAACAGCTTTTTCACGACAACAAGGTCCCAATGATAGCCCTGTTGCATTTGCGTTGGAAACTACACGCCTATATAATCTATGGGATCCACATGCCAGTCATGTTGACATGTTGGATACCCTCGTGCAGCAGCTCGACCCATTCTTACAAGATTTTCTTGAGGTTCGACACCCTGCCACTATTCATGAATGCCTTCGCCTCATACGCACGTATGAAGAGAGACATGGCAAACAGGGTTCGACTCATAATGCTCGGGCATCCCGCGAGGCTTATTACGAAAACCCTCAGCGGCATAATAGACAAAACTTTCAGCGCGAGCATACACAAGTGCCCACCCAAGCTTCATACGTTCCACCACACAGAAGAGTGGCGAACCAACAGCGAGTTTCTGAACAAGCTTCGGGATATCGTCATAATGCACAGTATGCTCGACCCCGTTTCACTCAGCAGCATTCGGAACGTTCTCATGCCCAGGGCAATGATAATTTTTCTGCCCGTGCTGAGGGCAGACGTAACGGATATGAACATGTCAACAGACACGCGGAGTTCCCGACGCAGGGTTCACGCAGTTTTCCTTATCGTGAAAATTTTCCCGATACCCGGCAGGGTCGAGGTTTCCAACCACATGATAACCCCACCAGAATTCCTTTAAACTTCCTCCACAGGAAGTAGACGAAGGGTCGGTCCTGCTTCCTGATACCAAACATTCTGACCCTAAAACAGTATTAGTGACTGTTCAAACTCCTCAGTTGCCTGATGTATTCTTGACACTTGAAGACATTATTGTCGAGACAAAGTTCGACACTGGGTCTGAGATATCAGCCCTAAATACAAAGTTTTGCAATGATGTTTTTTCGGCAATACACGTTCAGCCTGCAACGCAGTATTTGCGAGGTGCAAATAATGAAATTTTCAGTATCTCAGGAACTGTCACATTATCTTTAGGGCTGGGAAAAGCTCGGTTTACACATTCTTTCCTGCTTATAGACGAGCTACCCGTGAAATGTCTCATGGGTATGGACTTTATTAACAAGTTTCAAATAACTTTGAATTTTGTACAACATGTGATTTCCTTTCCGGAACCTGTCGAAATGATTCCGACGGTTTCTGTTGATATTACGAGTTTATTGTTGAGTGACCAATTGAATGAGGGGCAACGAGACCAGCTTTCTCTCCTTTTACAGGAAAGCCCTGGTTTATTTTCGGATCAACCTGGTTTCACACAGGTGGTTTATCATGTTATTGACACTGATGGTTCGAAACCCATTGCGACGAAACCTTACCCTTGTGCTCCACATAAAAAACAGGAAATGCAACGTCAAATTGCGGAAATGATTAAGCAGGGCATAATCAGGGAATCAACAAGCGCCTGGGCGGCTCCTGCCTTCTTGGTTCCAAAGAAGCAACCAAATGAATTTCGTTTCGTGACAGATTTCCGCAAGCTCAACCAAGTCACAAAAACAATCAATTATCCCCTACCTGTCATGTCACATATTTTAAATGACTTGTCGTCAACCAAATGGATGTCAACTTTGGATTTGGCGAGTGGATATTGGCAGGTGGCAGTACATCCGGACTCGGTCGATAAAACAGGCTTTGTGACTCCTTTTGGGGCCTATGAATATTTACGTATGCCTTTTGGTTTAACTTCTGCACCTGCTACTTTCCAAAAGCTTATGGACACGGTTCTCAGACCTGTCCTGGGTCCCCATGTGCATGTCTATTTGGATGATATTATTATCACATCAGAGACTTTTGACGAGCACCTTTCTCTGCTCAAACAGGTGTTCCAACTTATATACAATGCTGGCTTGACGTTAAAACCTAGTAAATGCCAGATAGCGCGGGACGAGATTGTATATCTGGGGTTGAAAATCACTCCCCACGGCTTATTCACTGATAATGAAAAAAATTAGGCCTATTGTTGACTTTCCTCGGCCTAAAACAGCAAAAGAACTATCCCGCTTTCTGGGAATGACCGGATGGTATCAGCAGTTCGTCCCCGCTTATGCTACAATATGTGAGCCATTGTATGCTTTAAAGCGTAAATACAAGAAGTTTATTTGGACACCTGAAGCTAACGCTGCATTCGAAACACTGAAGTCTGCATTGACTCAGCCTCCGGTGTTGGCTTTCCCGGATCATTCTAAAGAATTTGATATTTATACTGATGCATCCGGAGTTGGTCTTGGTTGCGTTTTGTCACAAGCTGGGCATCCAATAGCTTTTGCGTCTCGTACTTTAGCCAAAGCTGAACGCAATTATTCAGCTACGGAACGGGAATGTCTTGCTGTTGTGTATGCGCTGAATAAATTTCAATGTTATCTTAATGAACTGACAGTTAACATAATTACGGATCATTCTGCCCTTCAGTATTTGAATTCTGCTAAGCACCTATCTCAAAGACTTATGAAGTGGGCTCTGAAGTTACAAGAGAGCAATATCAAAATTTCGTATCAGCCAGGTAATAAGAATCAATTACCGGACGCATTATCTCGCGTTCCGATTAGTGGGGTCCCCACCGAACCTGCTCCTGGATGTCAGCCTTTACTTCTAATAGCTGATATAACATCCAGAGAGCAGATAATGGCAGAATTAATAAATGATCCAGATTTTGGGGATATTTACAATTTTTTGCTTGCGGGTTCGCCCCTACCAAGTGATCCTTCTCTGGCTGGAAGGTCACAACATTTTGAAGTAATAGAGGGTCTTCTTTATTATACAAAGTCTCGGACTACTAGGGCAGAGTTTCGCCCTTGTATTCCGCGAACCCTTAGAATGGCTCTTTTAAATGAATTTCATGACAAACCTCTTGCAGGCCATTTAGGTATTCGCAAGACCCGTTGTAAATTGCGGGATGTTGCCTATTGGCCTGGCATGTACCAAAGTGTGCTCGCATACGTTCAATCATGTCACTTGTGTCAGATTAATAATTACCGTAATGTAAGACCGGCCGGTCACTTGAAATCTAGTTCAAGTTCTCATGTGTTTGATATTATTTCCATAGATTTATTGGGACCTTATCCATTATCTGTTAAAAATAAAGCTCGTTATGTTTTAGTACTAACTGATAATTTTTCTAAATGGGTTGAAGTTTTTCCCATTAAAGCCGCTACGGCTGAGGTTATTTGTAATGTCTTAGTTAATGAAGTATTTTCTAGATATGGTGCACCTAATAAAGTAGTTTCGGATAATGGTCCTCAATTTATTTCTGACATTTTTGAAAGAATGTGTGCGAGATTACACATTAAACATAAATTCATTTCCCCATATCATCCCCAGAGTAATCCGGCGGAACGTGTTAACCGAACGCTAGTGAAAATGATTGCGACTTTCGTAATGGACCATCATGAAAGATGGGATGACCATTTAGAACTTTTTGCGTTCGCCCTCCGCTCGTCTGTCCACGAGTCTACTAAAATTACTCCTGCAGAACTTTTTCTGGGTCGCAAAATTAAAACCCCTTTTGAAAATTTAACGGGGATTATCGACGAAAAAAACCAGCGACCAACTCCGCAATCAGTACACATTATGGCAGAAAAAGCTCGTGTTGCAATGCTAGGAGCACAAGCGGCTCAAGCACGATATTATAATTCTAGGCGTAGGGAACCAGATCTTGTCGTTGGAGATCTCACTCTCGTGGAAACGCACTTCCAGTCTTCTGTTTCGCATACTTTAGTGAAGAAATTTGCACCCAGCTACGAAGGTCCATATCGGGTGGCAAATGTCTTTGAAAATAATATTGTTCTGGAGAAACCGAACAACCACTTTCAATATGTACATGTTGATCAATGTCGCAAGTATCATGAACGGAATATCGATTTCATTATCAATCCTACTCAACCTTCTGCGCCACAGACTCAAGAATCTATTTCTCATGTTCAATCGCCAGAAATTTTGGACGAACCACCGAACATTTTTGAAGAATCACCAGTGATTTTTCCTTCACCCTCCCCCCTCCAGAAGGGTTTCTACACACGCAACCTGATTCTCCCATGAGACCACGGCTCGAATCGAGTTCGTCGAATACTAGTATCGTTCCTTTCCCTCCAACCATTGCCAAGACTATTGCTGCGCCGTTTCCGGTTACCTCTGCACCAACGCGGGCTACTTCTTCTTTGAATACCTCGTCTGAAAGTATTCCTATAGGTAAATCTAAACATCGCCCTGCTCGACTACTGAATTACAGCAGCGACTCAGAGGCTTCGGACATTTCGGACTTATCAGTTATGCATACTCCATTTCCGGTTCCAACCCGTCCAGCACTACCAAAGGCTGGGCGCAAACGTGACTTGTCTCCCCAATCTGCTTCGCCGCAACAGCGACGAAGGCAGAAATCTTTGCATCCACCCGGGTTTCGCCCCTGGAACCTACGTTCAGGGCAAACAGGACCGATGCCTGCTACTACTGTCATGCCCCGTGGGCGTAAACGAAAGCAAGCGATGTGGCCGGAGACACGTCCGTCCAAAAAGATACTGGAAGGACACAACGGGCCCCAGCACCAAGGGACTTCATATCCAAAGCCTGGGGGAGCCCGTTCCTATCAGCCGCAGCAGGGATTTCCAGACCGCCAGACTTCTGACCGTTCTTCTGAGCCGCAGAGATTTCCAGACCGCCAGACTTCTGACGTTCCTGACCGTTCTTCTCAGCCGCAGGGATTTCCGGACCGCCAGACTTCTGACCGTTCTTCTCAGCCGCAGGGATTTCCAGACCGCCAGACTTCTGACCATTCTTCTGAGCCGCAGAGATTTCCAGACCGCCGGACTTCTGACCGTTCTTCTCAGCCGCAGGGATTTCTGGACCCACAGACTTCAGCCGTTTCGGACCGAAGGATTTCCACCATTCCTGATCGTTCCCGTCAGCCGCCGGGATTTCCTGACCGACAGCAGACCGATGTTCCAGTTCCATTCCCGTCCCGGAAGAGATCCAAGCTTCACCTGATTTTACCAGTCCCATGAGGCCTGGAAAACGTTATCGCACTAGAATTTTTTATGCGTCCTCGAGATAAGTAAGTTCTCGTGGACAGGTTCTTTTCTCAGTTTGTTGTTTTTCCTGCACGACCAGTTGGCGTGTCAGAATTTCTTTTTTTCGTGTGGGCCTATGCATTCTTTTTTTGTGTATATATGTGTGTTTTTTTTATATTTCTTCTATGTCCATCTACTAATCCACTTTTTTTATATATATCTATGTGCTTAGGGGTAAAATAATAAAATTGTTACTGTTAGGCAGCTTCAGGCAATCTTCGCTGCTGATACAGTTGGTATGTATTCACCGAATAATGAGCACGTCATTTGAAATTAAAAAAGTGATTCCTGCTAGGCAGAATAAAAGGAAAGTATGCCGATGCAGGTTTGGTTTGTTCTACACTACAAATTTCACAGGCGAATACAGATTTCGTAAATTGTCATGCCAAGTTTGATAATGTAAATACGGCTACCACCAAACAACAAATCAAAAAAGAGGTCGAGAAACGTCAATCAACGAAATGTAAGACTTACACTCCAAAATTGATAGGTTTTTCGGAAACAAAAAAAAACAAAAAAAGAAAAAAAGAAAAAGAAAAATTAAGGGGGAGATGATGTAACGTATACTCTATATTCACTTTCCTTTTGATTTTACTATCTCTGGTTATTTTATTTTACTATGTAAATTATCTTCCTACTGAACGAAATATTATTTCACCCCGCTGAATGAGATCTGGCAATGAGTGTAAGTCATGACGTGGTGGTAGCTAGTATATAGGCGCGTTCATCGAGACTTGCGGTGTGTAGTTGGTGTTGGTGGTGTGTTGCGTTGCAGTGTGTTGTTATGTAGTAGTGATATATGAGTGCCTTAGTTGACCAGGAGTCATCATAATAAACAAGTTTTTCTGTAAGTTCAGTCTTTCTCAATTCATAGTTTTTGTCAGACCTCTGTCTGGCTGTTAGGTTTAATACTTACTATAAATAACCAGCGTTGAGACTTCGTTTAAGTTCGTAATTAACTAGTAACAACACCCTTTTGGGAATTCATTATTTTGAAGCCTAGTGCAAGTATATCATTAGTTAGCTGGTAAGAAGAGAATCATTCATAATAATTAGCTTAGCGGAAAGCAAATAAAGCTAATTCATTATAATCCCTTTCATATAATTTGGAGTAGAAATCTTTCACTCTTGTCAAAATTTTGCCTCTATTTCTTGTTACAGAACCATCTTCTTTTCTCAGTGCCATAATCTGTTTTCTTCCCTTACTGAGATGTCCCTTTGCTATCTTTAGGCTTTGGTTGTTTTCAATTGCTTTCCTCACTAGTTCACAGTTGAATTTTCTTACGTCTTCAGTGATACTTTTTCGTACTGTCTTGCATAGCTCTATATATTCCACTTTGGAAGTCACATCTTCTTTAGTTGTCCTCATCTCTCTTCTTTTTTGCATCAACATTTTCGTTTTTCCGGATAATTTATTTACATGCAACTTGTTCTTAGACCCAGCTAATTTTGTTGCTGTTTCCATAAGAGCTTTGGTTACTTTTCTGTTAACTTCAGAGATGTCCACTTCTTCCGATGTTAGGCCTTCTAAAGCAGAGAACCTGTTCTTCAGTTCCAACTTGAAGGTATTATGGTGTTTTTTAAGGTTGGTTATGTCAATAGATTTTGTTTGTCTTATGAGCTTGCCACGTTCAAGTTTAGTGTTGTGGTGCATCTTACATCTCACCAATCTATGGTCACTACCTGTGTTGAACTTGTTTAGCACACTGCAGTCTTCTATGACGAATTTTTTGTTACACATAATAAAATCAATTTCACTTGTCGTCCCATTTGGATGTCTCCATGTCCATTTCCTGTGGGGCTTTTTCTTGAAAAAGGAGTTCAAGATGAAAAACCCTTCTGCCTCTGCAAACTCAACGAGAGTATTTCCACGCTGGTTTCTGTTGCCGTGACCGAATTTACCTATTGAAGTTTCATTCTGTTGCTGTTGCCCTATTTTTGCATTGAAATCTCCCATAATTATTTTCAAGTGCTGCTTACCTTTATTATTTAGATGACAAATTTCCTCATAAAATTCTTCAATTTCTTCTTCAGGATGACTTGTGGTGGGTGCATAAGTTTGAATAATCTGAGCCTGGTATCTTTTCGAGAGTTGGATAACAAGCCGTGCAGCTCTGTCAGAGGAACTTTCAACTTCTACAAATTTATCCTTCAGTTTCTTGTTTATTATAAATCCAACACCACTAGTTCTGCCAGTATCTGTCCCACGATAGTAGAAGAGATGTCCACTTTTCAGTTCGATGAGATCTTCTCCTTTTCTCCTTACCTCACTTAGCCCCACGATGTCCAACTTGATCCTTTGTAGTTCCTCTTCCAATTCAAGAAGCCTTGAATCAGAAGATAGGGAGCGTCCATTGTACGTAGCCAAGGTCAGCATCAGATGGCAGCCTAGTCCGGTCCTCCGGGGATTCTTAGCACCCTCTGCCTTCATGTCGCACTGGCCGCTGCCTTGGCCAGGTACATTCCAGCTGCCGGAGACTGAGGGCCAAGATTTAAGTTGTGGAGTCATTTTGGAGGGGTTTGGCCATAACTCACCACGCTGGCCAAGCGGGTTGGTGAGTGTGGGATAGAATTTCCTCTAATCCCGATGGTATAGTTATACCGCTATTGGCGGTCGTCAGAGCCCCTTTAGTAGGAACAGGATGCACCACGAGAAGGCGGGGTTGACATTTGTCAAGGAGAGGCTGTGATGTTACGCATCACCTGACCTTACATCCCATATACATATAGGTTTCAGGATTCTCCTAGTTTCTTTATTTTTTTTAGTTGGGTGGTAGAGATAATATGTTACAGAATATCTCAGCGAAATGGGTAAAAACGAAACAGTTATCTAGACGTAACTCCTTATCTCTCAGATATTGCCATTCACTTCAATTTGAAAAGCAGTTATCACGCTGGTAGAGGAGACTATGAGGTACTTATACAGTATATTAAGATGATACAACGTATGTCACAAAAATTTTACTTTTTTAAGACGACCAAGGTTTCGCTGGGTATGTACCTCGCTGTTTCGATGACGAACCGCAAATATTCAAATTGCACATAATATCATAAATGGTGCTTAAAGTCACGGTTTTTGTTAGTTACTTCCTCGCTCTTGATAGAAATGGTGTGGATGCCATGTAATTAACAAGTTGTAAAGCATTCTGAGACATATGGAAATATTCCTAAACATCAAGTTTAGTCGTTGAATCTGGCTTGTCAGTTAGTTTTGCTTCTTCAGAGCGAAATTATCGTTTTCGTAACAATGTTCAGCCTTAAATGACTTCTTAAGGTCACAGTTCCGAATACAGGTTTTGTGCTCTTTCAATCGGAAATGCAAGAATGTTTCGAATATGTGTATTGTGCTCCTTTAATTGAAAAGCAACTAACCAAAACCAGTCACTTTAAACCCCATTTATGATATCATGTACGACTTGAATATTTACGTGTCATTCGTCCTGATGAAGCTACGTCAGTACCCAGAGAAACCTTGGTCGTCTTGAAAAATGAAGTATTTGTGAAAAACGTTTTATTATCTTAATATATATAATCGTCACAAGACTGCGGTTTCTGATTTCAAGAATGAGATCCTTAATTGCGCTATTTATGGGGAGGTTGCAAATGATAACAGTGGGTTATCCCAACTACTGTGGCAAACAGAGGGCGCTGTCAATTATCCATTTCCTACCATTATCACCGGTTCTGCTACAATGTTTGTTACCCAATGATTTCAGTAAATTAATTAAAGTTTGTAAAGTTGAAGAGGTGGGATTTCAGTCGCCACACTGTGAAATGTTTTTCTAAATGTTATATTCTCTGAATATAAATTCTTTAGTAGTATTGCAGTTTTAATTTTATTAAAATGAGGAATTCACATTCTAGGATTTGGCTGATTTCTACAGACCGAAACTGATGCTTCAAGCATCTCAATCTCTCCATTTACTGCAAGTAAAGGGATCTCTTCTCTGCAAGTTAAGAAAATAAACATTTATCATTGTCCAGTATTCCGCAAGAAGATTCTATATCAGAACGGAACAGATGAATTAATTTGCCACAACCAAACCATCAATTCTTATAATTTTTTCACAAGCACATATCCCCCAATATTGCTAATACGTTTGGTGTACTACATCGTTTGCCTCAACATTGCTTCCCATCAGGTCCGTCTTTTAATGTTAACTTCTCATTCAACAGGTGGCTGCTGTTTCATAAACGACAATGCAACTGTTTATCGCGCAAGATCTTTCAGCAGTGGTACAACGAGTAGGGCAACGATTTCAACTTTCTCCTCTGACCACCAAAAAGCTCGGATCTGATCCCTACTGAGAATGGATGGACCATGTCAAAACAGGCCAGGGAGCGAAGTCCTCTTCTGTCAAACCTTAGCGAGTTAAAGGGCAGTCCGGGGTAAGACTGGAATGCTGCACACGTAGATAAAATTCAACTTCTAATGGAATGTAAACCGAACCGCAAAGGCGTTCTGCAATTCGGGCTAAAGGAGGCTTAACCCGTATTGAATAAAGTTTCTCATTCAGTTGAATGTGTGCGTCAGTATTGATTATAATGCGTTGAACATAAATTCGAAGGGTTATCTTTGCAATATCTCTCCCTCGATATCTTTGTACATGCTTTCCGGGTATAAATGACATGATGAGTGTGCATTTCATAGTACCAAGAATAGCAGCATACAGCTAAACCTCAGTTATATATTTCTGACTTACACGTTTTTCATTTTTATGGGTAATTTTGTGTTAGTCCTGATATTTTATTAGATTCCATCGCCTTTTTAATATTGCTGCACGTAATTCATTTGTACACTTCTTGCGAATATACGTAAAAAATTTTATTTCAGGAGATAACAAAATACACATTTCATTTTTCGTTTGTATGTAATCTGTTGGATTAGAAATTCAACTTCGAAAGAACCGAATAGATCTTGCTCTGTCATATCTTAGTACAGCCAAAGTTGAAACTTGATCCATTCAAGAAGTGTATGTCGTTTATTTTTACTTTTTGCATGAAACATTGGTTTCATATTTTATGACACACACATATGCATTATTTTAAAATTGAAAAAAACCCCGAGAAGTAAATTTGCGTCTCCGTGATTTCTTGGCGTAGTAGAATAGAATATCCTAGATCAATCATCGATATCCAACATTCTGGTTTCAAACGCATGAACAAAGCTTCCGCAAAGAAAATAAAAATAACCCTGTTGTTTCATGCGTTGCCCCGCAAATACTCTGCTCTCTAGAACCAGGATGTTTATAAAAAGGCAGAATCAGGTAAAAACAAGTTTGATTTTCAGAGGCTATGTGTGGTTTTTGCAGTGCGATAAGACATATTTTAATTTGTAACGCATTTTTATTCTTTTGCCCCCTGTTCCACTTGAAGTGAATCATTACTAAAAGTATTTTAAACTCTTTAAAAACATATATTTTGCAGTGCTATTTACAGTTTTGAAATTTCGTTTATAGGTTTTTATATTATACGCTTTTGAGCCAATCCCCTTGAAAAACGTATAATGGAAATTTTACGGTTTTTACAGTGATCTGATTTCCCAAAGCTGGCGAGGTGTAAAGTTCTTAAACGTTGACAAAACTATGATTTCACTATTGGAGAGCGAAAGCTAATTAATTTTATATTTTAATGATTTTAAATATACATTATTTCAACCTCTGGCAGTTGGTAAATTTTGCTCAATCAGATATTTTAACCACTTGATAACGATAACACAGGGTCTGGCCTTGTCCTTCTAAGGAGTTAATTGATCAATGCTGGAAATATGGCACTGTACCTTACCTGTGAACACCAAAACTTTGCCATGATGCATTGTTTTATATATAAGAGTTTATGCTAAGTATCTCTCAGAATATGAAACAACTTTTTGGTTATTCTACTTTCCAGAAAACCCTGAACAAAGAAATTAAGTATTATTAACAAACAACATTATCACAAGTGCAATAATGAAGGAGAATGATGCATAATTATGTTATTATTATTGCATTAGCACAGAAATCGAACGAAATGATAAAAATACTGGGCATATTTTTGCACTATCTATTTTTTAGTGCATTCCTATTAAGGAATATTGGATGATAACATACATCAATTGGCAGACGAAGGTTTTTTGAATTATTTTCGTGTTACTGAGTTTGTTAGAATTTTGGAAAAATCAATAGTTTTCAAATATTTTCAGTAAGAGAAATGCAAATAATTACATATTTATCTCTCATGCGAGATGTTCTTATTTCGTTCTATGTCTGGCTTGGCATACGATATGTTTACTAAGACCAAATGTTACTGCATTAGACACTAGCGTTGCAACGAAAAATTATTCCGAATAATTCTTTTAGTGAGAAGTCTTTAAAGCCGTTCACCACAAGTTCCTGTTTGTATGACCATGTTTATACAATAATACTAAATATTATAACCCATCTTTAATATAATCACAATTTTTTCCACTGATCCGTTCGAAATATATTTTTCTAGTACCCAAAGAATCACCAAGAATAACATATCTATGTTTTAATAACATATCTGAAAAGTATTTCATCTAAGAAAAATATTCCCAGAAATCGGTACCCTAAGTTTTTCGGCATTCAATTCGAAATTCGAAAGCAAATTTTCATTACTTTTGAATATTTCAAATGTCATGTGGTATTTAACGTTTAATAGCACAACCATCGTAATATTTAGTTTTAAATACAAATTCTCATGTGTGTTAAAAGGAAAATAAGCATTTTAAAATGAAAAGGAAAGGCTTTGAGATCTACCATCTTAGGAGTACTATATTTCTTGTCATTTTTTATTTAAATGAAACACTCAGAAATGTTGCTACGTTTGCATTAGAAATCAACTTTTTATGGAATAAATATGTGTTTATTAATTTTCGAAGTGAATCATTTTCCTATTTCATTTGTACAAAAGCCTTAAGGAAAGAACCTAAACAGACTCTGAAACTTGGGGACCGGAAAAGCACTGAACGAAAGTCGTAGCAACTTTTTGTATTTAACAGTGAAATGGTAATGTGATTTATCAGCAAACCTAATGTTGTCTACTAGTTGATACTGCTAATCTACGAAATTACAAACTTCAAGTGAAGAATTCTACATATAATTACAAAGAAACAAAGCATCTTTCTTATCTTAACATTTTAACACATGAAATATCTAGCAAAAAGACAATCATCAGGGACAGGATGTTAGAATGGTAAAGCAATATTTTAATTCACCTACTGACTTTTACACTATGCCAATATGCCAAAGCAACCCACAAGCTCACATTTCCAGATACAAGAGTTGTATTACGCAACCTTAGAAAGACAATAAATACTTTAAACCAGAACAAAGAACAAACATGTAGATATCTTGAAATCTACAAGTTTCGTAATAAATTACTGTCTATTGCCTGCTTCTTTTATGCATTATCATCCCAGTACTGATTACGTTTTAATTTTAAGATTCCTGCCAGCATTTATTTGAAAGAGTAGCGAAAAATTCAGCATTCTAGAATCTGTGAAAGTTATTAACTTTTTATAATAAAATGACTAATACTTTGTAAAAAGTTACAGTCTTATTTGCAGTTTTAAAACAGAATGATATAAACCCTGAGGCGTTGTTTGGTCAGATGTAGCGTACGTACACAAATCATTCAAAAAATATGGAAATAGCCTGCGTTTAGAATAAGGAATCCTAGCAATTTAATGATCACGATCGTCCGTTTTCAGGTGTTGCTGGGAACTGTGCCGATTTTTCGATTATCTGCATTTTAATCCTTTTTCAATGATGTATGTTTCCATTTCGTTCTTTATCTTAAAAATAGAACAAAATTCGAATTCATTTGCATTCTCAGACTTGCCTCTGTAATATTATTTGAGACTAACAGAAGCAGAAGGAAGTAAAAAAACAAAGGAAAGGGTGTTACATTATATCCCGCTGGTGATTGATGTTAATGACATCATCGGGCATTAGTATTTTATGTAATACCAACTCAGCACAATACACGCAATTCTCAAGAAATGTCGAGTGACCTTCAAAGAAGTCACCAAAACTTCTTATATGCTTTTGGTATGTTTTATTTTCCTAATAATAGACTAAAGTGTCGTAGGACAAAGTTTTCAAAGGAAATCAGGACTTTTGCTTGGAACCCTTTTTTCCGGTTTACATGAAAATAAAAATAAGAGGGATATGCCGGAAGATAAAAGACTGAGTATTCTATATTGAAGCGTCACAAACGGCTCTCTTACGGAATCGCTTGAAAATACGTATCAGTAGCGTATCACTAATGTATCTATGTATCGTTTGTGAGAGTACAATTTTGAACTTGCTAAATAGATTTCTTGGCATTATAATACACTATCTCATCAAACGATACGGCACACTTGTGTATCTGCACACTCCCTTTAATGGAAAGGGATTAGTATCAAGATGGCTTATTTTTAGCTGCTATACAGCCTCCAGTCTCTGAGAAGGCTTTGCACTAAGATTTGATGTATTGCCTTCTATTCTTCCCCAAGAGCAGCATTGAGGTCTATCACTATGTCAGACGTTCCATCCTGGCTTGCAGTACATGTTTCAATTCATTTCAGAGTTGTTTCGTAGCACTGGGCTCTGGGAACTTAACAGGCAGGTTAAGTTCTTCCATACTCACCTCAGCAAACGATTGCTGAACCGACCTCACCTTGCTTACGAGACTTGTGCTGTCGATAACGAAATGACCTTTCATAGAACAGTCGCAATAATGTTGGGCTCATATAATTGTCGATGTCATTATAGGATTCAGCGAAAAGTATCCTCAGGCACTGGAATTTGGGAGCTCAGACAAAATTATTTAACACAGCACCAGATCCTTATGTTCCCTCCACCAAGCTTTACACTTTGCGCAATGCAGTTGGACAGGCATCATTAAACTAGCACCCTCTGCACCCCGAATCGTCCGGAGGAATGCCTAATGGTGAACCATGATCCTGCATTTCAGAGAACGGGTTTTTACTGTTTATTTTATATTTGTGTGATGCTGCTCGGGCAAGCAAAGTTATTCCTTCTACGTATCATATATTATAAATCTCGCGTTGCTTTCAAAAACATTTACGATGTTGCTAGCAAAGGATGCAAACGATGACCGGCCTTTTTGTTTCACGCCCATGAGCTGTACCCGAATGTCGCATGAAGCTCCTGCTTTGTCATTTCACGTACTCCACCAGTTGGCCACTGCTTTGTTGCTGCACCATACATTTCCACTTTACAATACGATTTACATATAGTACCGTTGATATGGTCAGCACCAAAATGATAGAAATTTCCCGAAATGACTTATTGTAAATATCGGATTCTAAGGTCATTGAACGTTGAAAGTCACAGAGCTCCGTCGAACAGCTCATTCTACTCTTCATGTTGGTCTACAATGCTTACCAGGCTGGGTTTGTCTTTTTGTGAATGTAGGGATCAAGACTTTGACGTATATTACCCAATAAATACAATTTGTTTTAGGGTTCTAGCTTTAAGGTATCCGGATAGTTTTCAGCACGTATTATACACTGAGAGATCACTTTATTATGACCACCTGACAGTTTTAAGCAAATGAACTATTGCTACACGCTGTTGCTGCCAGAGGGCGAGGCTAGTATATAAAATTAAGGCTTAGTGCTTACGACAATAGTAGAAGTGATTTCTGGGTGACGAGATGGGTAAAAATGCGATTTGACGGACTTTCAACGTGGAATGATGGTAGCAGCTCGCAGCCATGGAGGGAGTATCACCGAAACCGCCGCATTCGTGAAATGTTCCAGAGCAGCTGTTGCTAAAGTGTTTAAAGACTGGACTGTCTGCCAGAAAACTGGGTCTTTACGTGCAACGGGTGGTCGGCATCGACTAGTGACTGCTAGGGCGGAATGGAGAGTGTCCAGACTGGTAACAGACAACAGAAGGGGTAACGGTGCAGCGAATTGCAGACCTTCTTAATCAAGGATCCCCTCAAATGATCTCTGCCCGCACTATTCGCCGTACACTGCATCGGATGGGATATGGAAGCCGAAGGCCTGTTCAAACACCTTTGCTGTCTGCAGTTAACAAGAGAAAACGTCTCCAGTTCGCTCAGGAGCACTTGTTTTGGACAGTCGATATTTGGAAACAAATGATGTGGTCCGATAAATCACGTTTTCAGTTGCACCATGCCGATGGCCCAGTGAGAATTTGGCGGAAACAGCACGAAAGCATGGACCCCAAATGCATTGCTACAACATTTCAAGCTGGTAGAGGCAACGTTATGGTTTGGGGAATGCTTTTCTGGCATGACTTGGGCTCTTTAATTCATGTTGATCAACGTCTGACTGGCACATCATATCTAAACATCGTTGAGAACCAAGTGCATTCCTTCAGGTGGGTGGTTTATCCCAATGGCGATGGCTACTTTCAACAAGATAATGCGCCCTGCCATAGTGAGCGTATTGTACAGGATTGGTTTCAGGAATATGCCGGTGTGTTTACTTTGCTTAGGTGGCTCCCACAATCTTCAAACCTCAACCCCATTGAGAATTTGAGCGATGAAGTTGAACGAACAATCAGTCAGCTGGATCCACAACCCTGCAATCTCATCCTCCTGGAAAGTGCTATTCATCAAGCATGGTCTCAGATTTGACAAACCACCTATCAACATGTCGTTGAGTACATACCACGAAGAATCGACGCAGTATTAAAGGCAAAAGGTGGCCCAACGAAGTGCTGAGGGGATGGTCATAAATAAGTGGCCACTCAGTGTATACAAGATAATTTGGAGAGTGTGTCATTTTGTAATATTACATGCGCTTTTCAAAATAGAAACTTGGTTGGTTGGTTGGTTTATTGATTTTTATGGCACAAGGGCCATGTTTGACCAAAAAACGCCAGACACATGACAAACAAACAGTATAAACAAAACGTGGTATCAAGCTTAAAATCTGGCTGATCAAGTAAAACTGAATAATGAGAATGATGGAAGGGCTAAAAAGACAAAGAAACAAACAGTATTAAAACATGGTACAATGGTTAAAAACTAGCTGATTAAGTAAAACTGAAGAATGAGAATGATGATAGGGCTAAAATCTAGATACGTTTAAAAAAGTCAAGGTGTTTTAAAAATGAGAGAACAGCGACAGAATCGCAGTGGTCACCTAGTAGCCGCTGCAGCCCAGCGCCGTCCTCGGTCAACAAATGAGAATGAAAGAAATGAAAACGTACATCACGAAAATGAACACAGCTACACAGAAGATGACTGACGGTGAGTCGGCAATTGCATGTCTCATACATCTGCGCAGTGTCGCCACACAGAAAAAAGGTGAGTGAAACGACAATGCCCAATGCGGAGATGCGAAGCATCAATTCCTCCCTACGGTTCCGACGATATGAGGATTTCCAGACTTCAGGATGAGGTTTAATACGATGCAGTTTATTTTCCACCTGTTGGTCCCACAGACCCTGCCACGTTCGCTTGATATGGTCGCGAAAGATAAAGCGGAAATCTCGGTAATACAGTGGCAAGGGTGTGACGACCAAAGAGGAAGCAGATCTAGCAGCCGCATCAGCACACCCGTTACCCGAGATTCCAACATGCTCAGGAATCCAGCAAAACTGAACATGAACGCCGGATCAGAGCAAACGGCGAAGTAACTGTCCCACATCCAAGAGAACAGGATGGTCACGGCAATCTTCAGATGATAAATACTGTAGGACACTTAAGGAATCCGTATAAACCATAGCACGATGATGAGAACCCGACTGAACATGGAGAAGGGCGAGATACAAAGCATGCATCTCCGCCGAAAACACCGTGGCCTCAGCAGGGATCCGCGCTACCGAAACGTCATCTACCCAGACAGCCGCGGATCCAGCGACTCCATGCATTTTGAAACCATCAGTGAAAATGGGAGTGTAGTCAGAGTTGAGGGCACGGTGCTCAGCGAAGAGCTGCTGGTACACTGACGCAGGGTTGAGGATTTATCGAAAGATGTAAAGGTGGTATCAACCATGACACCATGTTGGTGCCATGGAGGATCCCCAAAGCCCATGGTCTCTCCAACAAGTGACAAGTCGAGCCTTACATCACAGGCTACGGCCGCCATACGAAGACCGAAGGTTGAAATGCACGAGGACCGGTTCTCGAATAAACGAACATGCTGGGGATGAAAAACTGCATCGTATAAAGGATGGTCTGGAAGAGATCTAAGTTTCAAGTAAAATTGAATAGACAGCTGCAGACGCCGTAATTCAAGCAATAGTTCGTTCGCGTCAGCGTGAAGGCTGGCAATCGGAGATGTTCGAAATGCTCCCGAACAAAGACGCAGTGCTTGATTTTGAATAGTGTCCAAAGGCCGGAGAACGGAGCGACGAGCAGAGCCAAACACGATACAACCATATTCCAGTTTTGAGCGTATTAATGAATGCTAAATTCGAAACAAAGACATCCTGTCTGCGCCCCACGAGACTCTCGAACGGATCTTAAGAATAGGTAGAGCCCGCAGACAGGAAATCTTGAGCCGCCGAACGTCCGCACTTAACGTAAGCACACGGTCGACTGTCAGACCAAGGAACTTGTTCTCCGGCAAAACTGGTATGGCTACTCGGTCTAAATGCAGCTCTGGGTCAGGACGGAGGCCACGTCTCCGGCAGAAATGGACACACGCTGTCTTGTCGAGAGAAAGAACGAAACCATTGCTATTCGCCGCTTTAAAGATCTGATTAATTGCAGACTGCAACTGCCTTTCAATAAAATTCATGCTTGATGACGAGCAGAAAATGTGTAAGTCATCAACATAAACAGTAGCCGAAACCGCAGGAGGAAGATTTATGAAAAGACAATTAATGCGGAGAATGAACAATGTGACAGATAAAATGCAACCTTGAGGAACACCTTGTTCTTGATGGAACGGTGCCGAGAGCGTCGTACCCAGGCGCACATGGAACACCCGATTGCGAAGAAAATTAACTATGAAAGTCGGAAGATTTCCTCGCAATCCGCATGCGTGGAATTCACGGATAATACCGTGCCGCCACGCTCGATCATAGGCTTTTTCAATATCGAAGAAAACGGACACCAGCTGCTTCCTACGCACGAGCACCTCGCGCACAGATATCTCAAGCTGCAGGAGATTATCGTGAGGTGAACGATGACGGCGCAAGCCGCTTTGTGATGGTGAAAGTACTTGATGATATTCTAAAAATTGAACTAACCGGGAACTAACCATGCGTTCAAAAACTTTACACAGACAGCTAGTGAAAGCAATTGGACGATAACTAGAGATAGACTTGGGATCCTTGCCAGGTTTGGGAAAAGGCAGAACAAAAGCTTTTCGCCAAGATTCCGAGAAACTGTGATCCGACCAAATCAGCAATAATCAATCAGCAATAATCGATGGTGATCCCTAGGTCAAATAGATAGCACTGAAGGATCTTATCAGCTCATGGAAGTACGTGTCAGCACCGGTGGTAAAAAGGCACAAAGAGGCCGAGGACAGAAGAGACTCTATGCGACTACTTCTCGTGCTGATGCTGACACTACCTTACAAATGATGATGAGCATTGAAGTCACCCAGTAAAAGAAAGGGTGAAGGCAGCTGATCAACCAATCTCTCCAGAACAGAGATGCTCACGTTCTCGTCCGGCGGCAGATAGACACTGCAGACAGTAAGAAGCCCAGGCACAGATATTCGCGCCGCCACGGCCTGCAAAGTTGTGGATATCGCAACGGAAGACACCGGAACAATGTGAGGGCCAAAAATCGACTCCCCCACAGGCGATGTCTCCTGATGCATTATCTGTTCGATACGCACTGTAGCCTCGAACTGAAGCAGGTCTGATGGTTTAAGCTTCGTCTCCTGTAGACAAAGGTACACCGGAGAGTAAAATGAAAGCATATGTTTTACTTCATCAAAACTCGTCCGAAAACCTCGACAATTCCAGTGAATGATTGAAGCCATGGTTAAAAGTGAAATGAAAATGAAAATGATCAAACGGAGTCAGGCTCCATCACCTCTGATGTAGCTTCCCCCAGATCTGGAGGTGTGTGAGCAGGGGCCAAGATGGGAGCATGCTTTGTCCCAAGTGTCTTAACGGGAGAAGCACGATGTTGAGTCGTTTGCTGAGATTTTGTAGGAGAAGAAATGCTTTTCTTATCCTGGGCTTTGGTTTTCTTGCTAGAAGAAGTGGCCTGAGTTCCCTTGCTGGTGGTGGGATGAGTCTGATTCGGCGAAGTGGTGGGTGGCGTTTTCAGACCCCTAGCTCGAGGCTGGAGTGCCTCCAGTCCAGCTGCGATGATATCGTCCCGCTTATAGGGACATTTAGTAAGGATCTGAATGTCGGTTTGAATGCCGATTGTAGATTTTACAACCACCACTGATGCATATGAGCGCCGATCAGAAGAAGCAGGAACTACTCTCCTTCTGGCCTCAGGATAGGAAATATTCTCCACCGTCTTTACCCTTTGAATTTCTTTCTGCTCCTTCCACTTCGGACAATCTTTGGCTGATGCTGCGTGTGAACCCTTACAGTTCACAGAAAACTCGGCCTCGGCCACACATTCTGATAAAAGATGCTCTGTGGCACCACAGCGTCCACACCTAGGATTGATTGCTCCTGCACGACTGCTGAGAATGGCAGTACGACTGACACCTAAAACATCTGAAAGTGTTAGGGATGTACGTGCGTACTTCTAGGTGGAGATACCCTGACTCTATTGACGTAGGCAGGGAAGGGCTCTCAAAAGTTAAAATGATGTTCCGGGATGGGACTGACTGCCCATTCCGCCTGAATAGAATACGCCACACACCCGTAATGGGTTGACGCCTCAGTTCTTCAAGTAATTCTTCCTCAGAGCATTCAACGAGGTCCTGAGAGGAGAGAACAAACACCTCGAGATGAATTTAGGTATCCATGAGGTGTTATTTTGACCGGAGTCTCAAGCAGCGTGGTGGTGTTAAGAAGCGTGGAACTGTAGGCCACAGTGGACATCTCTACAAGAAGATCTCCAGATTGAAGCTTTTTTACGCTCTTAGGAGAGCTTGCAATGGATTGAAGCGCTTTGTTTATCCAAAAAGGACTTTTGGCACTAAAAGGCTTTGAGGGGTCCAATGAGTGCACAAAAAAGAAACGAGCATTACAAGAATCAGGCACATGCTTTTTGGCGGAAGGGGATGAGCCTTCCTCATGACCTCTTTTGCTTTTTGGTTCTTTGGAAACTTTATTTTCATCCATGGAATAAATTAATAATTCGTCCGCCGACTTCCCCACCCACAATCGAGCCCAACGAGGGAGAGCCGGAGGTCCGCAAGCCCAAAGGGACGCAGGACACGGCTCTAGGGATAGCAAGCGGATATAGCAAGTTCATATGGTAGACATGCGCTCGGCGTGTACCCAGACTTTCCCATGCCTGGGGAACACCCCTTTGGCATGCCCACCCTATTCCCAGACTCACACTGTCGTGCGAAACGACAAGCCGTTAGAGGTCTGGGCTCCACTCGGCCACATACCTCATTGACTAGGAGTGGGTTAGTTCCTAGCCGCCCGTTTAGGGTGAAGCAAGGGGCAAAGAGGAGTGTTGGCAAATGGGGACAACAACACCCAGGCCTCCAGAAACCTCAGCCTCTAGCATCCCCTTTTCCACATTACGGGTCACTGCACACGGCCAACTTACAGGTAGGTCTAGCTAACTAGCTCGGAAAAACAAAAGGAACATAAAATGGAGAAGACAGGAAAGAAAACGAGAAACTAAAAGCCTGAGATGGCGCATAATCACAACTTCACCAACCTACAACTGAGGCGGCTTCGTGTCAAGTGAAAAAACAAAAAACATAAAAAATGTGAAAATCATCACATGTAGCACATGTTGGCTCGGGCCGTGGGGACGCCATCCCCCAGCAGCTGTATGAACAGCTGTCCCTTCGGTAACATAATCGTGCAAGACGAAAAAGTAAGATGTTCTGTCACAAGATCAGCTCGGGCCGTGGGGGCGCCGCTCCCCAAATAACTGGAAAACCAGTTATCCCCGTGCGGGTAAATAGAAAATTGAAGTGCCTTTTTTCCTTTTCTTTGTTTTTTCTGGTTGATATGGTGCATGATTCTTTTAAGACAAGAAATTATCGGTAAAGATACAAATGCAAATAAAATATATGGAAAATACTATTTTTTCAGTAAATCCCATAATAAAAATACAACAAGTTTTAAACAATGACCTCTCAGATTTTAATACTATTGCAAACAAAGATTTCATTTATTTTGTACGGAAATTCATACCAGGCGCAGTCCCGCGCAAAGTCGTCGTTTTATCCTCCAGTCTATAATCGGTAATATTTTACAAATTTTTGTACGTTTATGTCACGAACTTTTAGTTGTGTAAAGGCATTTTGCGCAAGAAATGTACACCAGTCTTTTTCCTTTCTTTGGAATTATTTCTCATTGCTAAAATAAAGATTCCATTGTTTTTATTACTTTTAGCAACCTGTATTATAGACAAATACCATTTTACTAAAATTAGAAGATATAGCAAGATCTACATTTTAAATATTTGACATGTTAAATGTGTTCGGCATTATCATATACAGTATATATTAGAAGTGGTGCAGTCGGAAAAATGTATGTTTTTTTCCTACTACTTAAATATCTGATGTACTGGCTGTTTTCTGGTTTTTCCCTTATTATATCGTCTGAAGCAAGTATGAAAATAGATTATACCTGATCAAAATATACAAATATTTCAGAACAAAAGGCAAATTCATAATTTCGTGAGATGTTTTTCATTTGCGCTTTGATTAGTAATTTGTACCAAAAGTTATGCCTACATTTTTTTTTCAGTATACTCAAGCATGCCGCTTTATGTGCATCGCCGAATTAGTTAGAATATTAGAAAAGAGATCAATTTTCTGCCTCCATACAATATTTGTCAAGTAAAGAGGAAACTTTTTTTTGGTATAAAGTTCAAGAAACTGTGTTTCATATCTTATGTTTAACGGGTCTGGTGATTATAAAGTTTTGACCTAGATTTCTGAAATTTGGGCTGAATGAAATCTTTCTAGGTAAAACCACTGAGTTTTCCCTTTAACTCGGGCAATCCTTCATACATCATTTGTGACAATAAAAACAGCAGCGTTTTACTTCACGTCTATTTCTTTTCGAGTTTCGAAAATCCAGAAAAAGTAAGTTTCTTTTTTTGTTTGTTTATAACAGTATTTTCGCATTTTTCTTAATAGTTTAGCTGCATATTTTTAATAAACACTTTCTGATTTTGAAGAACGCTGAAAAATGTAAAAATATTCATATTGTTTTAGAAAGTGAGTATATTTTCTTGACGTTCTATTTAAACGAATATTCTGAAAAATAGTTTTAAATAAAGGGAGGCCTGCACTGGGTATGAGAATGATGATATTTTTTTCAAGTGATTGGGAAAGGAATTACAGAAAATTGTGAGTCATCACATTCAGATGTGCTGGAAGAATTGATTGAATATAAAGTACAATATGTCTCATGGGAGGAAAAACTTTGGTTTTTATTGCATAATTTTAACATGAAACTATACCGCACAGCATAATGTGAAAATGTAATAATTCCGACTTTTATTAAAAAGGAGTAGTGACTTAACTTCAAAACCCATGAATGGTGAAATTGCCTGATTAAACTAAATACATACTAGGAATACTTATTTGTCAATTTGATGAGTCGACAAAGCTGCTACGTAAAACAATGTTAAAACAAATAATGAGTAGAGATTCTCCTTAAAATTAGGACAGATAATTATTCCTTGAAATCAAAATTACTTTAACATAATAATCGGAACACCTACAAATTTTGCAACACCACAGTTGTCATAAGGCCATAAGTATGGTTCTGTGGCGCGATTGCTTTTTTTTCTGAAGAACTGAAGTATTCAAACAGATATATTGACATCACCAAACAGCATATTCTAAAAAGGTCTCAGCGAAATATTTTTTAAACATTTCTCTTCGTCCCAAGGATGGTGCAAGAAATATTAATTGAGAGGCGACTTATAATATACGTGTGAAATCTCAAGTCCCTACAATAATAAATCTGATTTTATAATGGCAAATAAAGCAGTTTTTAAGTTCAATATTCAAAAAATGTCAGACAAGCCTATGTTTCAAGAGTTAAGTGCCGTACTACGCACTTTAAGCAAAAACATTTAATCAGTGATTCTAAAAAAAATAAAGGAGTAAATTCATAAAGAAAAATTTTTTTCGAAAAAATTACGGCTAATATCATTCTTGTACATGCGACATTTTGGGTAACCGATAACTCCTTATTATGTACATAAACATTTCGAAATATTTCTTTAGATAATATTGTTTTATTCCCAGGTAATGCAGTTTAAGGAAAACACATGCGTTACTTCAACTAAACAAGTATACGTTGACCCATTTTCTTCACATTCACCACATAATTTATTCTAAATACTAACGCAATAATCAGAATTTAAGAATATGTAAAAGTTAATAAATTTATTAATCTTAAAAAGATTAACACCTTTAGTAAAGTTTACCCATTTATACATAATATCAATGGAGTATACTACAGTAGCAACAGCTAAGTCAGATCTATCATATATTTACTCAGCCACGGCCCAACTCACTTGAGCACGAAAGGATGATCTCTACGATCTGTGGGATGTGCAGATTAACAATGAAGAAGCCAGGAATCGCACTACGTAGGTGGGGTTTTAAGCTGATACCGGCAGTCACTGTGTGCAAATTTTAACAAGAAGTTTTGTATTTAACACGTGTTCAAGCTTTCCTGTATGTTATACAGGGAAGCTGGAAAAACAATTTTTGGATGTTTCAGTTCATTGTACCCAAACGGCGACTGTGCGTAACGAAATTATGATAATTTGTATTTCCGATTCACACTAGACGATAGTTTGTAGTTATTTTTTATTCTATGTGGCACATTGGGCGTTGACTTCAAAAGGAAATATCTCATACACGATATACGATACACAGGAAATTTTAGATCCCCGTTGAACAAATCGAAATAGCAGAAAAATGTTTTCAGGCAAAAGAAATATTCCATGTGTTTGATGTAGCATTACTGGTTGTTCTCTTCGGGAGACTGGCTTCCTAAGAATTGAGTAATTACAAAAATGCTTACAAATAATGAAGATTCAATTTTTCAGTTCTTCGGCCGAACATTGACTTTACCTCTTATGCAAAGTGCTGCTCTTTCATTCAAATACCATCGGTGGGACATCAAGCAGTTTGGTTATATCGGAAAGATACAAATTCACATGCTTAAATACTAGGATTTCCAATTAATGCCCTAAAGATTTGGTCTTATTTCTTTCTGAATATCTAAGTAGTCACTAAAATTCAACTTTCAAGGTTTGTCTTTTTAACTTGCCATCAGAACAGAATAAACTGAATATTACGCATTAACAGAAACTCAAATCACATTTCTTTATATCTGCTGTTGACTACTTCTTATTTTACCGTACATATTACCGGAGTAGAAAATGTTGCCATAATGCGGTAGTGTTTTCATTTGAAAACGTATTTCAGCTCCCAATTCTACAAACGTTCACTTATAGCTTGCAGTACTTTATAACAAAAATATTTTTTTTGAAATTACAGAAAATTTTCTTAATGTATTTTATTACAAGGTTTGTTTATCATTAAACTTGGTGTTAAGCCAAAAAAACTATGAGAATATTTATCTTTGCATTTAAATGTTACACGACTAAAACACAAAAACCGAGTACAGTTAAATATTCCAGACATTAGTCTCTAAAGTATGGAGCTTGTTTGTCATTCCAGAAAAACGTACAATCATGGAATGACATTCAACACACTTTGACTAGAACTATATCTTCAACTACTCACTAAAATATTCCAACATATGCCGTTGTCGATCCGTGATATTAGGCAGGTTGAAATAAATGCGTCAGGTTACATACACTCACAGAAACTACGTCGTATTAGGCTAATATTTACATGCGAGTGGCCTTTCTTAATATCCTTGAATAATTTTCTCAGGTAAAGTTATGCTGTTTTGTGATCGACTCTGGTGCCAAAGTGACATTAACATTCCTACCGATAGCTTTCTAAAAATCTCAATAGCAAAATTCGAAGAGATCAAACAAGAATTTGAAAGAAATTTTGGGGTGTGACAACGAGCACTCATTTTTAAAGAAAAATAACATTCCGGGTCTATCGATGACTAATGGACTTTGTTAACTAGAAATTTCAGGTCATTTGATGAAACTTGATGTCATTACACAACGTCTGATGGCGCAGACTTTGTGTGCCTCCTTTCATACAAGTTCGACGTCTCCAACACAGTTGCGTTCGAAATGGAATTCCAAGTGAGAAAATAAATTTTCCTGTTTGAGGGAATAAAATAATCAACATTTATCAGGTAACTAGACGGCACGTCAAACATCAGCATTACAAATACCTTATACATCTATTTGCTTCGAGTTTTCGTATGGGTGTAAGGTGCAACAGTTTACTTTACGGGGGAACGTCGTACTATTTTTTTTACTTTTTTAAAATACTAATGGAATGATCATACTCCTTGTTAAGTAACATCGAAGATATCAGCTCGCTGTGCGTGGGTTGAGAAAATGAGGATCGTCTTTGTATTCCAGATAATTTGTTTTGTGTTTTCTGATGGTATATTGCACACAGTAAAGATATCGTTTCGCTTAATCCTCATACTGGCTAAGGACCAACCGAAGTTCCATGCATCGCTGCTGGAAACACATTTTTTAAATTCATTGAATTTCAAAAAATGTTTTGTTCAGAAATCTTTTACGAAGTTCTCAAAAAAATTATTGAGATGGATGAATCAGGAATCATTTGTTTTTAATCAAATTTTTCCGAATCACATTTTAGCAGTGCTCCCGTACGTGGTTCAAGTGAATTTAAATATAAACCTGCAACGTTCCGTTCACATTGCCATGATATTTTTAGGGGCGACATAAATGGGAGTTACTCAATCATAAGCAGAGTAAACGCCGATTTCGAAATGTAATTTAAATTTAAAAATGAAATAAGAGCAAACAGAATTGATTCTCTGATTTATCCTGAACAAGAGATTGTTAGAAACAGGAAGAACACTTAATTAGGAAACAATAAGAAGTGTATTTTTTGAATAATGGAATTTTTCAACCTAAAACGGATTTAGCGATGATTTTCATCGTTTAGAAGCTAACAAGGTTAAGCTGATTCTGCTAAATTATGTTTTCATATCTAAATTTTTCTCGTATAACTTTTTCGGCAGCCCGATTTTTAAGACAAAAAAATATGTTTACTTGGTGAATAGCATTTTATCTATAATTTGCTGTCACATGCAACTTCGATTTTTTGTTACAGAAGTGATTACATATTAATTAAATAAATTGTATTCTGAAGAATTGTCGGACCGCTAAAAATCCAGAACGTTTAAAAGATACGTTTCATGTCTGACAGTTATCCGATCAAAAATGCTGTTTTGTTATGTTTTAGTATGGAAAATTATGGTCGCTTAACTCGGAAGATGGGGGAATTTATTCGTATGTCTTTGAACTGGTCCTTGATTTGAACACCTTATGGCATGTTATAGGTCAGGACAGTGTCCGTGAACTGTATGCACCTATGCCATCAGGGTAACCGCATGTATGAGAGCCAGAAGTGGAGCTACAGCGTACTTGCTTGTTCCTTTCATGTAGCTGTTTTATGTGAATAAATATTCCAACTGCTCTGGAATTGCAAACATTTCCTTTTCTATGTATGTACAGTGTGCATACCAATTTTTATCTTGATTGGATTCCTTCGGAGTGTTGCCTTTTTTCTTTGTTTTGTTTTTGTTTTTCGGCAAAGAATGTATTTTAAAAGCAAATGATAATATCTTTAAATTAAAGTAGACAAGATTTGAAGTATAGCTTTGCCACCTTTCTAACAAAAGATTAATGCAGTTGAAACGTGTTCAACAGCCACAGTAAATACGATGGGATTACATTTTTGTACTCTAAAGTTTCCCGGGGTCAATCGTCAGAGAAATCAGGTTGTACAACTAACCATGAAAGCTTTATCCTGTATCGGTGTGACCCATTGAATTCTGCTATTCTACATTACTGTCATTTTTACGTAAACGAAATTATAAACTCCTTGTTAGCTATTGTGTACTAGGAAACTTGAAGAATTAGCATTTAATTGTTTAATTTCTGAATAAGAATGTCTCTTCGGGTTGTGGAAGATAATTTTCATTTAAAGCCGATAACACTTCTGAGGGTTAAGAGGATAATATTGGCTTCAAGCAGAAGATAATGCTCTCAAGGCAGTAAGAACTTGTCATCGCGGTGCAGAAACATTATATATCAACGTTTTCTAAGCCAAAGCATAGAGGTAAAATATTTGATACACAAAATGCGTCAGCCTAAGGAGAATATAGATGGAATACCAAACAAACAAAAGCCTGGCGTATCATAAAATCTGCAATATTCAGATTTTTCACGTGAAAAAACAAAAGCCATTAATATACTAGAGTATATATGTAACGGATGAATTTCGCGCAATGGTATTGTTGAAAGTAAGCGGATTATATTCTTCCTGTCAAAAGCTATGCTAAGGAAAAAGAACTTCGCAAATATGTATCCAAGAGGCAGATATATCAAGAAAAACGTTTCGACCTGAACACCCCTACAAAGAAAACGCGCATTATTTAAAAAAATGCTGTCGCGAATGGCACACGGTAAAAAAAGAATTTTCTCGATAGCGTTTTCAAAAGAAGAAATATTGCTAAAAAGAGAAGCACGCAAACATCGCCTAGAGGCAGAAATATGAACTACTAAATTTCTCAAATGCTAACCTAAAATGTTCCACAAAGTAAATGGTATCTGTCCGTCACTCCGAATTCCATTGACTTTAAACCTCAGACGTCAGCGATCGCAATAGGCCCAAGAACTGGCGCGATGAATGGTAACTCTTAGCTTTTAACGACGAGTTGCAATTCAGTCAAATGAACTACGACGAACATGCCTCTGAACGACGATAAGGTGGTAAACGACTGCTGGATGTAAGCGTTATGCAGCTAAATACGGGCCCAACACTCAATCTTATGGCGTAAGGTGTTTAAGGGAGACATTCGCGTTCCCGACCCCTATGTATCGCAGGATAAACGAGCCACCAGCGGTGCAAGTCGGAAGTTGTGGAAACTGAAGTAATGTCATATATACAGAAGTTCACTTGTTCCACATTTTAATTGGACAGTGTACGACCTGAGGTGGCTTGAGGTGTCTTAGAGCAACTGGACGCTCGACATGTGGCCGGTCTTCTTTTATCAGAACGTTTGCCTGATTTGTTTCCAACTGGGCAATTATTGTATATGGCCCGCCACTCTACGCCGCCAGTGACACAAGCTGAACTTTGTATGCAATGCAGATTGGTGTGTACAATTACTTTCTCAGTGCTGCATACCGAAGCTTTTGCATTCACTCCAATTCTGCGCATGGGAGCCGTATTAGCCACTTGTGATTGGAACAAAATGTAGGGAGTTTTGTGTGCTCCACTACACTTTCAAGTATGTAATGGCGTCTACTTATGTTTCGCACGAAATGTAATGTACCCTGCAAAGCTTCTTTCTGTACTTTTTTGTGATGCAAGCTCAACAGTCAGTACTGTCTTTTAACGCATCGTTATGTGAAAGAGAAGTCTGATTTTTATTCCAAAATACAATTGGGTACAATTTTTGAGTTTAAAATTTAGAATACGTAGTATTTGCTTCCTATATCACGTTCTAAACATGCGCTTTGCATGTCTGGCGCTTAATTAACTAATAACGAGTGTGCATGTCATACCTCTTTTAACTTCATTAATGATCAAATATGAAAAAATGACTATTTTTGCTAGTAAATATTTTTATCTTTTATGATTAATTAGTGAATAAACCTGTCTTTTGAATAGGAAATCGGAGCAAAATGCTAGTAATGAAGTTTTAAGGGCTTTAGTAAATATTTTTTACCTGTGTCAATACGATAACATTCATACAAGAAAAATGTAAAAAGTATCAATTAAAATATATAAAAAGATATTATCCAAAAAATGACAATTGCCAAATTGTTTACATTTTAAAGGCTTTTAATGGTTACAGCAAATTACTCCTGAAGAAGTAGTTACATTGCTTTGCTTTCTACCATTTCTTAAACAAGCAGAATACTCATAAATTTGACAGAATATAGGAAATATCATTATATATTTAGAACATTCGTGTAAGTGCAATACTTTTACTTATATTGAAATTGTTTTATATGGTTTCAAAAATTCATTACAGCCATCAACCCTGAACTTCCATGCTTTTGCAAATAGTAAATATGTGAAACTAGCATGCACGCAACTGGAAAAACTTCTAAGTATGAATCTCTCTTTATGAATACGAAAAGGTAGATTAGTTTTCATCAACAATTACACTGAACAACAATGGTCTTGTTTCAAAGAATATCTTAACCGTTTTGTATGTATTTATGGATGAAACGAGATGTGCTAGATGGGATATCGGGAGCGATGGCTCGGTGTATTGGCTTGTTGAAGTATGGGGTCCCCAGTGGGATGTTGAAGAGGTCCAGGATATATTGGTAACGTTGACCTGTGAGGGACGATGTCACACGTACCAGGGGTCTCATTTCAATCCACGCAAACAATCTCCAGACGAGAATGCTACTCCCACCAGCTTGAAAAGTACACTGCTGGAAAGAAGAATCCATCGCCTCATGTCGTTTGCGCCGTACTCGTATCCTGCCATCCGCATGTACCAACGTGAATCTCGACTCATGGGTCCAGGCAAAATCTTTTCACATGTCTAGGGTCCAGTGGCGATGTTCCCGCTCCCATGCTAATCTTTGCACCCTGTGATGCGCGGTCAGCAGCTGTACCCACGTTGGACGATGACTTCTGTACCCCAAAGCGAGGAGATGGTTCTGGCTGGTGTGTTTGCTTACACGTTTTTGTGCACCAGCGTTAAATTGTCGAGTGATTTATTGCACTGTGGCCCGTCTATCCGCTGTTACAATGCGAGCTAGCCCAGCCAACTGCCGTGGACAAGAGCTTATCCACACGCTCTTGTCCACGGCAGTTGGCTGTTGCAGGCATAGTTTTACTGGATTCGATGTACTCACGGTGCAACCGTGACACAGTGGTTCGTGAAAATCCAAGTGCCTACACGACTTCCTAGGTGGAGTGACCCATTCATCGGTCCCCGACAATTTGCCCACGATCAAATGCGCTTATTAGATCCTTCGTCTTACCAATACTGCGTCCGACTCTTGCTGATTCCCGTTGCAACAGTCCTTATATTGTCGGATCGCTGCATACGTCATGTCGTTTCCGTTTACAGGGCCGCCAACAGCGCCACATTTGCATAACGCCAGCTATTCCTAATTTAATTACTCTTCAGTGTAGATCTATTGTTTGAAGACTTTGGACAGCAACATAAACCTGAATAATTTAGACGTTTTTAGTTTCCTCAAAAATAAGCTTAAAAGCTGTCATTCTTCTTAACGGAAATATCTATCTGTCAGTACCTGATGCATATGATGCATACACGAAAGGAACATATGCAAAACATGACACTGTTGTTTCAATGTATAATATACAAACAACACTCATGGAATATTTGTGGCAATCTTAAAGTGATAGCTTTCCTCCTTGGACTAAACTTGGATACACAAAAATACTGCCTGTTCCTATGTGAATATAACAGTAGGGACAGAAACTCGCATTACATTAAAAAGACCAGGCCTAAAAGGGAGTCCTTAATTGGAAAAAATTAAAATGTTGTTGCTGAGCCTTTAGTAAGCCCTCAGAACGTCACATCAAACTTGGTTTGAAATTTTTTTGTAAACACATTGAATAATGAGGAAGAATTTCCCCAACATATCTGAAGCCAAAATTAAACAAGGCCTTTTTATTGGTCTACATGTAAGTTAACTTATCCGTGATCTTGCATTTGAAAGCACTTTGAATGAAACTGAATCTGCTGCGTGGAAGTCTTTTAAAGATGCGGTACTGAACGTTTTATGTAACTCGTAGGCAGAAAATTATAACAAACTTGTTACTGAATTTCTAGAAAACTATAAGGCCATGGAACGCAAGATGTCCCTTAAAATACATTTCCTTCCTTCGCATCTGGAATTTTTCTCACATAACTTATTAGTTGTAAGCGATGAGCACGGAAAACATTTTCATTAGGACATAAGTAACATAGAAAACCGCTATGAAGAAAAACGGATCCCTAAAATGCTAGCCTATTACTATTGGACTCAAAAAAGCGATGCAGTACAACCAAAGTACAGAACAAAATCTAAATAAACTAATTTTTAAGGTAAGAGTAATTAACTGCTTGGAGCAAAATATACATGCAAAAATGAAGGCTTATTGTACACTGAAACAACAGGTTACTTGAGAACTATGCCTGACAGCACAATTTAGCAAGTGGATTTGTAATCAGCATGCCAATACTGTATGAATCGGCCTATGCAGTCTTTGTAACAAACAAAAGGTTTATTTTTCTTGTTCAGTGTTAAGTTACTTTTTTCTCAATTATGCGACGCAATTACAATATTTCATAATTTATTTTTTTAAAACCTAATAAACAATATTGGGAAACATTCTTCAAACCTCGATATTGAGTGCCAATATTAACAATCATTCTTTAAACCTCGATTTATGACAACTTCAGAAAAAAATATTTTTACTTAGATAATTTTTTTTTGCAGCGTTGACTAGGATTCTGTTGAACCTTAAGCTCAGAAGCAGAAGAGTGTTCTGCAAATTCCTTATGGTTGTTAATTCCAAATACTGGGCCCCGCACGGGGATAACTGGTTTTCCAGTTATTTGGGGAGCGGCGCCCCACGGCCCGAGCTGACCTTGTGACTGGTCAACATCTGATGTCATGCCACCGATTGTTTTTTATTTTGGTGCTGTTGGTGTTTGCAGGGACGGCTGTTCATCCAGCTGTTGGGGAGTCGCGGCCCCACGATCCCGAGCTGGTCTTGTGTCTCGCTTTTTCGTTTTTATTTATTTTCTCCACTGGCTAGTTGCCCGTGTTGTTTACTCTACCTAATCGCTACCACGTTATGTACTAACACCCCGGTCTTGTGGTTTTGTTACCCTCCACCACTAACTGTTTTATATCAACCGCTCAGTTCGTAGGTTGCTGAGATTCCGTTTAGGTTCCCTTCCAGGATTTGTCTTCTTTGGATTTCTTTTTTCCTTTTAGCTGGTTTGGGTGCTAGACCTACCTGCATGTTTGCTGCGTGCGGAGACCCGTGAGGCGGAAATGGGATGTCTGGCGGCTGAGGTCGCAGGAGACCGGAGATGTGCCTCCTGTGTACCAACACTCCTCTTCGACCCCGGCTTCGCTGTAAACGGGAGGCTAGAGACTAACCCGCCTCTAGTCAGAAGTCTTGTACCAAGTTGTGTACAGGGCTTTAGCGGCTTTTTTGTCGTATAGCACGGCAGGGTAAGCCCGGGGGCTGTGGGATCATGCCAAAGGCGTTGGCATGACGGTACCAGGAGGCCGAAGTGTCCGCCGAGTGCGTGTGATCACAGCCAACGGACTATATCTGCAACGTATAAGCTCCTGAACTGTGTCCAGCGTCATTTTCTTGGCTTGCGGACCTCCAGTTCTCCCTTGTAGGGCTCGGTGGTGGGTAGAGTAGTCTGCAGACGAATCCTTCTCCTTTTTTCCATGGGTAAAACCAAAAACAAACACTCCAAATTCAAGTCACCCGAGAAAATGATCGTTGACAACGGCTCTCCTTCGTGTTCTCAACCTACCAAGTCTCATAACCTTAAACGATCTTTAGACCTTGACCTGGACCAAGAATGTGGAACCTCTTCTTCGGCAGCTGTACCAGTCGCTCCGAAGCGTCGTCTCCCGTCGTTTGCTGTGACTACGCATGCTACACACTTAGTTGTGGAATCCATCGATCCGAATGAGAGACTGTCCACCAGATCTCCCTTTTTCATTTCTAAAGCTTTGGACACTGCGGTTGGCCCCTTGAAGTCTGTGAGGAAGCTTCGCTCTGGGGACCTGCTTGTCCAAACTTGCAGTGTTTCTCAGAGTAACACTTTTCTACACCTCACTAGTCTTCAAGGCATTCCTGTCAAAGTGACACCTCACCCGTTTCTTAACACCTCTCGGGGTGTTATTTCGGAGTTTGATCTCTTGCCATGCAGTGAAGACGAATTGGTGACTGAACTTGCAGATCAAAGTGTTATTGCTGCACGTCGTATGATGTTCCGGCGCGATGGTTCTTTGATTAAGTCTAAAAATGTAATCTTGACTTTTAACTCCCCGAAAGTTCCGACCGAAATCAAGGCTGGCTACTTGGTCTGTGGAGTTCGCCCGTACATTCCCAGTCCTCTGCGCTGTTTCAGGTGCCAGAGGTACGGGCATTCACAACGTTTCTGTAAGAGGTCCGCTCGTTGCGCAAATTGTGGCTCCAGTGAACATGACGGGAATGGTTGCACTTCTGCGGCCTGCTGTGTTAACTGTGGTGAGGCCCATGCAGCTTACTCCCGCAACTGTATGAAATGGAAGGACGAGATAGCGATCCAGCGCCTCAAGACCCTGGAAGGCCTCTCGTACCCTGCTGCCAACTCAAAGTTGGGTATACCCACCAACCGACAGCGTACTTTTGCCGCAGTAGTTCAGGCTCTGCCACAACCCGTGCAGGCCTTTGTTCTGCGCCCTGTAGCTCTCGCCGCACTTGCCAAGCGATCTACAGCTGAACAAGCGACACAGGTGGATTTCCCCGAGCTCCAGCTTTTTCGAATAGCTGAGTCTGCGCCTTCTCTTTTGAAGACGACAGACTCTTCCAGTTCCCAGCAGAAAGCCTGCACGTGCGGAAGACCCGGCCCTCAATCCGCAAAGGTGTGCAGTGTCCATCCAACTGTCGCGGTCCACCTGACCAACATTGCAACTGTCTCGGACTCAGCGAGGTCCCCACCCTCAACCAACATTATAGAGGAACATAGGGGGAGGAGAGTGACAGTTCGTCCCCAGCCTCAACCAACATTGCAGAGGAACATGGGGAGGAGAGTGATAGTTCGTCCCCGCCCTCGGCCAGCATTGCAGAGGAGCGTGGGGGGAGGAGAGTGAATGTTCGTCCTCCTCCTGGTGACTCATCCTTTGTGTAGTTGTGTTCGATTTCGTGATGTGTTTTGTCTTTCTCATTCCTCAGTTTTACTTAGTCGGCTTGTTTTTCACCATTGTGCCATGTTTTTCATACTGTTTGTTTCATTGTCTTTTTTGGCCCTTCCTTCGTACTCATTCATGGTTCGGTTTTACTTGGTCAGCCAGATTTGGGGTTTTATGCCCCGTTTTTTAATTCTGTCTGTTTGTCTTGTGTCTGGCGCTCTTTGGCCAACCATGGCCCTTGCGCCAATAAAATCTACTAACCAACCAACCAACCAACCTCTTTGGTCGTCACACCCTTGCCACTGTTTCACCGGGATTTCCGCTTTCTGTTACGCGACCATATTAAGCGAACGTGGCAAGGTCTGTGGGACCAACAGGTGGAAAATAAACTGCATCGTATTAAACCTAATCTTGAAGTCTGGAAATCCTCATATCGTCGGAACCGTAGGGAGGAAGTGGTGCTTGCGCGTCTCCGCATTGGGCATTGTCCTTTCACTCACCGATTTTTGCTGTGTGGCGACACTGCGCTGATGTGTGAGACGTGCAACTACCGACTCACTGTCACTCATCTTCTGTGTACCTGTGTTCGTTTTCGTGATGTACGTTTTCATTTCTTTCATTCTCATTTGTTGACCGAGGACGCCGCTACACTGCAGCGGCTCCTGAATGACCACTGTGACTCTGTTGCCGTGTTTTCATTTTTTAAAGAAATTGACTATTTCAAACGTATTTAGATTTTAGCCTTATCATCATTATCATTTCTCAGTTTTACTGAATCAGCTAGATTTTAATCATTGTATCATGTTTTTAATACTGTTTGTTCCATTATCTTTTTTAGCCCTTCCATCGTTCTCATTTTTCAGTTTTACATGATCAATCAGATTTTAAGCTTTTTACCACACTTTTAATACTATTTGTTTGTCTTGTTTCTGGCGCTCTTTGGCCAACCATGGCCCTTGCGCCATAAAAATCAAACAAACAACCAACCAACCAACCAAATACTGGGTTTCAGCGAGTGCAAACAAGCATACAAATTTTCAAAAAAATTAAGGGAGATCTATTTATTCAACATGCTTTTATTTCACGCAGTAACGGTAATCATGTGGCCTTTCTTCATCCTGATTTTGAATTTAAATGACAAAAAATCCCGCTAATTTCCATATTTATTTTGGTTTTTGACAATAATTGGGTCGTTTCATAATTATTGGCCAATTCGTACAGAAAGAAACAAATAGCAGTAACAAACTACGAAATGCATTTTATTCCAAAAAATGTCTGCCCTCGGCAGCAATACACTGTGTCCAACATGTTTTCAGTGCAAAAATGCCACGGTGGCAGAAACTGGCATCACAGTGGTCCGAGAAATCGCTAACTCCGGAAATTACAGCATTGTTGTTAGCGAATTATTTGCACCTCAAAAATTGGTCCAAAGGACGAAACATGTGAAAGCCTGAGGGGGCCAAGTCAGGAGAATAAACAGGGTGAGAGAGGACCTCGTACCCCAAGGCGTTGATTTTTCGCATGCTACGAATAGACACATGCGGTCGTGCGCCATCCCGAAGCAGTATGGGACCCAAACGATTGGCGAGCGATGATTGTTTGCTGCATAATTTCTGGTGACATTCATTCGGCTGATGGCAGCACACGTCGTTTGTGATTCTCTGACTTCGCGGCAAAAACTCAAAATGAACCACATTCTTGGCAGTCCACCACACATAGAGCAGAACCTTCTGTAGGTGCAACTTTGGTTTGGACATATGTTTGGGTGGTTTTCCTTTACCTATCCACGACGCTGTTCGCTTCCTTTTGTCATAAAGAACCCATTTTTCATCAATCGCAAGAATCCGATGCAGAACGGGCGCACTAGCCTGACGTTTTTGGAGGGCATTGCATGTTTCTTGACGCGTATCTGCTGCTGTTTGGTGAGTTCGTGTGGAAAACAGGTATCCAGTTTTTAACCTTGTCCATAGCTGCCAGGTGTCTGGAACCTGTCGCTGCGGATACGACAAGTTCGCCACTGAGCTCGTGTACTGTGGACGTTGATTTTTCTTAGACTTTCCGCCCTAAAAGTACAGTGTCACACAGAACCAAACGACCGGCTCCTGGCTTATGGTCGATGGCAACATCACCGGCATGAAACTTTTAAAACAGCATACGGGCAGTTCTGTTCCTCGTCGTTCCGACAACACACGCTCTATTGATATTTGCGACCGTTTCAGACACATTCCGGCCAAGTTTGAATTCTTGAAAAATCACTGATGTCACGTCGGGTTGCTCCATCGCGTTCAAAACTGCTGAGATCTGTCTGAAATACGGTTTTATACACGTGGACTCAACCGATTCAATTTGAATGGGCGTTTGGTAGTTCCTCCTACGAGGCGTTCCTTGTAACCGACTATGTAAATTCGCCTGGTCGGTATCGGCCAATAATTATGAAACGACCCAATAGTTACGGTCTTCTCAAATACATCAGGATTAATTTTCAAATATCTTTACGCATTAAAAGATTTAATATTTGGATGATCGATAACATTTTATTAACTGCTATATTCACACTTATTGATAAATCTTTCGCGCTTCTGCAACCAATGTAATTTTATAAAATCCAAATGAGCAAACATCAATTTCCGATTTTCTATACGTATTTTTTATGCATTTCGATACGATTATTCTGATGTCATTTTTTCCATTAGTGAGTATCAGGTACATTTGCATCTTTTTACTACACACCTAAAATATATGACACAAAATAACGACTGATCGAAATAACGGTTCCCTAAAGAACCTGTGAATTCTGAGACTTTTTGTCAAAGACAATTTTTTTTTCCTATCGCATAATTTTAATTTGGTACTAAAATTTCATGACGTTTTATGCAGAGGAATTGTCCACAACATCAAATATAAAATTGGGCAGAAAAGATAAGTTAAAAATATGAATCCGCAAATTAGGTGTTCTATTCTTTGTGACAGAAAGCGCAGTACAACACCTTACAAATATCACACAGCTCAGAAATTTTCTTTCGGGATCCGTACTGCGAAGCAGAGCAGTCATTGAGTATTTTAACAAAATGTGTGTGAAACCTTTAGTAAAACACTCATGTCACTTAACATTACAGCAAAACACTAATTATTTTCGCATTGCCAAATGGCTTTGTACAAAACTTCCGTTTCGATAATAGTAAGGCATCATGATCATGATGATCATATGTAGAGGAGTTTAGGAAGGGAGTGTCTGACCCCAGGTCTTAAACAACCCTTAGAAATAGGAAACTAGGAGATTTGCGGTAGAGCACCCGATGGGAAAGTGACCCGGAAGCGAAGTATGAAGGGGGAGGAAGACGCCCTTATTTATTACCGGGGGGCGGGGGCAGTACCCGAGGTCCGACGGCTTAACGTGCCCATCCGACGCAAGGCGGGTATTTAGTGGATCTAGCGTTCGTACCTGCTTGGGATCCAACCTGAGGCCCTTTCCGTGGCAGTCACGAACGTTGCCCACTCGGCCACCCGCGGCTACTAAGGCATCATTCAACAGTGCGTGGTTTTATAATGTGCAGGAATAAAACTGTGTTAGAGAGTATACTGCTCTGCTGGGAAATATTTGATTTACCTCTGCTCCGGTTCTAAATATAACACAATTGATACAACTAGAGAACGTTTTGCGTGTTAATCTGAGGCCTCATGTCGTTGCGATATGCAAAAAGCTTCTGGTGTTGCAAGTTTAGCCACCACAGTGAGCAACGCGATGTTCAGCAACCGCCTGCCACAAATTTAAGGCCGCTGTGTCAAGGAATGAGAGAGCCAGAGCCGTGAGACAAACATTACATGCTTCACCGGGATTGGAATCCGGACCCGCAATGGGCGAATGGTCAGAAACCAGAGGTTTGATTACTGAGCCACCGTTGATGCCTTTATGAAATTGCGTTTAAGATGAACAATACTTTCATTTCAGACATCTGGTTTTTAATCTGATAATTTTTGGAGCAAAATATGTATTTCTATATAACAAATATCATAATGAAACTGCTTTAGAAATTTTCAAATGGTCCAAAGGGACTACGCCGGTAGAGAAAATATTATTTAGGCCTAAGGCAAGAAACGTACAAGCCAGATTTTGTGTCGACATATAGATTACGTAAAACGTTCTTCTTTACTTAAATATTAACGAATATCTTCGCGGTACACTTCATATAAATTCTTAATGATTGTAATTTAAAAAATGGCGGTAGAAGAAACGAACGTTTCTTAATCCAGCCAGAAATAATGCTTTCAACCGAAGTAATTTCCATTGAATCGTCACAGTGTTTCCTTTTCTATTAATGACGATGTGAAATCTATTCGGGACAAAACATTACACACATCGCCACATAAATAAAGCGTTTGTTTCATAACAAAATAGTGTATTTCCTGTCTGTTACGTTATCATATAGACTAAACTTTTTTTTAGTGATTGATTTGAAAAGTCGGAACGTACCTCAGTTATGTTGAAACCTGAAATGTTTTCTGCGGCACAGCATGAAACATTCAACGCACATAGAAATTATAGTAAACGTGAAGAAGAAAGAATTTTTGCAAATTAAAATTAAGTCTGAAAGTTGCAGTTAGAAGCATTTTTCTGGTCTTACAACCATGACCTTTCGTGTAACAAAAATCATATAGAAAAATGCGTGGTGATGACGAACTACACCCTAACAAGGGTTAAACATTTGGAAGCTGTGAATATGGCTATCATCAGAGAACAGCAAAAGGTTGATATCAAACTTTAAATTTAAATCACTTGGGATTAGCATATAATACGTTCTTAATTAAGAAAAAAAGATTGAAATACGTGATTAATTAGGTTTACTTTGAAATGAGATTGTTGTAATGTATGTCAAAGAAACTGAACTAAATGGAAACTTAAATTTATATTTATTCAGGGAGACTTCAGTTCCTAAAGCTGTGAAACTTCTTACATTGCTTTCAACTCCTAAGATTTCAAATTCTAAACTTCTGTCCTCAGAGAAGCAGAATACCCAGTGGCGGCTCCTCTAATGGTGCATATGAGCACGTGCACCCCCAAAACAGAAAAAGTGAAAACGAAAGAAAGATATTAAAATATAACTAGTTAAATAAAATAAAACAGTAAACACATTTCCAGGTTTTGCCAATTTCATCACAAGCTACCCCATCTCCCCCGCCCTCCACTCTAAATACCCTGGCAAGACGCGACTTTAAGGGTATAAAATTCGAAAGTTAGCAGCCATCACAGATCGAAAGGTCTTACGTCGATCGCACGTGCGATTGAGGAAACTACTTGAAAACCAGTTAGTCCGGTGGGAACAGTAGACGTGTGTGTGAGGAAAAGGCGCCGCTCATAAGCTTTCAATTCGCACAGTCTTCAGTTTGCGGGAGCTCACGCAGGTGGATTAGCACCAGTGGTGATTCAAGTCGGGTGAGTTACGGTGTTGCTGATTTATCACATGGAACTAAAAAAGTAAATAAACATCCCTGCGCCCAATCACATTTAAACTCCACATTAGAGCTTATTTTGCTGGGAAAGGTTGATATTCGCCAACACCTTGACAGTGCATTTCGTTCGAATGTTAAAAAACACAATGAGCAAGTAACCAAAAATCGTAATGTTCTTTCCAAAATTATTAACCGCGTTCTGTTTTGCGGCGCATTTGAGCTCGCGCTTCGAGGACATGGTGAACACGATGATTCATTAACTGTAGGCGTTTTCAGAGGTCTTATAAACTTCTCAGCAGAACTTGATGCATCTCTAAAGGACCATATCACTAATGCCACTGTTTTTAAAGGAGCATCAAAAGAAATTCAGAACGATTTATTAAACTGTATGCTCACTATTTATTAGACTGTATTGCCTGAACCACATTAAAAGGAAATCTCAAAAGCAAGTTTTGTTGCAGTGATAGTAGATGAAACTACTGATGTTTAATCTGCTTCACAATTGGTTGTCGTTTGTCGAAACATTTTAGGTAACGGACAACTAGTTGAGAGATTCTGAGAATTCACTAATATCCCTGGACATTATGCAGAATCTGTCGCTGGATATATTCAACTCAGTTTGGAAAAAGTTTTAGACAAAGCCGGGAAATTGATATCTCTGAGCTACGACGGTACAAACTTAATGAGTGGTCGCCACGCAGGTGTTCAAGCAGGGGCTATTCGGCGTTAAACGTACTTATAAGAATGCACATTTTGTGCATTGCTACCCGCATATGCTCAATTTGATTGTCGGCCAAGCAACCAGTCAATATCAACAAGTTCGAGTTTTTTCTAACCTAAGTGACATTACTAACTTTTTCAGTAACTCTCCACAGATAATTGCTATTCTAGACAAAACTGTTAGAAAAAGGATACTTCAGCCACCAGGTGGAATTTCAAGAGTCGAACCATCAATACAGTTAAATGAATGCATGTAAAAAATAGAGTCTTCATCGAAAAAACTGTAGCAATAAATCAAGCAGGGGCTATTCGGCGTATGTTGGAAGACTCGGTATTGGTGTTTTAGCTTACAGTTTTTTCACAATATTATAACACATGTGGATGTGTTATACAAACAGCTTCTATACTTCTAAACTTCTAAAATGGACTGGCACAAGATAGATCGTTGTGGAAGAAACTTGGGGAGACCTTCGTCCAGCAGTGGATTGATAATGGTTGACAATGATGATGATGATGATATATATATATCTATCATCATCATCATCATTGTCAAACATTATCAATCCACTGCTGGACGAAGGTCTCCCCAAGTTTCCTCCACAACGGTCTGTCTTGTGCCAGTCTCCTCCATGTCACTCCTGCATACTTTCGAATTTCATCCACCCATCTTCCATGTGGTCTTCTTCTGGGTCTTTTCCTGTCCCTTGGAATCCAATCTAAAATTTCTGCTGTCCATCGATGGTCTGTCCTTCTGGCAGTATGTCCAGCCCATTGCCATTTCAGGGATTTAACTCTGATCATGATGTCTTCCACTCTTGTCATTTTTCGGATCCACGTGTTCCTCTTCTTATCTCTCCTGGTTACACCAAGCATGCACCTCTCCATGCTGCTTTGAGTTGTCTACAGCCTTTGTATGTCTCTTTTAGCTAAGGTCCACGTCTCTGCACCATACGTAAGCACTGGAAGGATGCATTGATCAAACACTTTTCTTTTAAGACATAATGGCATATTGCTCTTGAAAATTATGCTGTTTCTTCCAAAAGCTCTATAGGCAAGTTTTGTACGCCGATTAATTTCTTCATCAATGTGACCCTCACTTGATATCTGCTGTCCAAGATAAACGTACGTGTCTGTTATCTACAACTTTTCTCCATCAATCGATAAATCTTCATTTCTTGTAAAAGCATTGTACATCACTTTTGTCTTCTGAAAGTTCATTTTTAATCCCACATCTTTACTCTTGTCAGCAAGTTCCTGGATCATACTCTGTAGCTCTGATGGGGTAGTTGCAAAAATGACTATGTCATCAGCAAAACGAAGGTGGGTTAGATAATCTCCATTAATCTTTATCCGTTTGTTTTCCCAGTTAAGTGATTGAAAGACATTTTCCAATGTGGCATTAAAGAGCTTCGGAGATATGGTCTCACCTTGTCTCACTCCTTTTCCAATTTTTATGTGTGTTGTATTTTCAAACAGCCGAATCTTTGCACTTGCATTTTCATAGATGTTATTAATAATATTAATGTATGCATCTTCAATACCGCAGGATTTCAGAGCCATTGCAACTGCTGATGGTTTCACCGAATCAAAGGCTTTTTCATAATCGATAAAAGCCATGCACAATGGAAGTTCATATTCCGTCGCTCTTTCAATTAGTTCTCTAAGTACGTGGATATGATCTATTGTGCTGTAGCCACTCCTGAATCCAGCTTGTTCTCTCGGTTGAGCCATGTCCAGTGTCACCTTCAAGCGGTGTGAAAGAACTTTAGTGAAGATTTTATAAAGCACTGATATGAGGCTAATAGGTCTGTAGTTCCTGAGATCCTCAATGTCACCTTTTTTATGTAGCAAGATCATTGTAGCGTTGTTCCAATCCTCAGGAATTTTCCCTTCATTAAGGCATCGAGTGAAAATTTGGGCGAGTACTGTTTCGATTTCTCCACTTGCTTCTTGTATGATGTCTACAGTAATTCCATCTTCTCCTGGAGCTTTTCCCCTCTTTATGTTCTTGATTGCATGTGCAACTTCTGCTGGAAGGACTGGAAGAACTCTGGTACTGGTACCTTTCATGATGTCTGGAGTACATGTATCATCTCTTTCATATAATTTGGAGTAGAAATCTTTCACTGTTGTCAACATTTCGCCTCTATTTCTTGTTACAGAACCATCTTCTTTTCTCAGTGCCATAATCTGTTTTTTTCCCTTACTGAGATGTCCCTTTGCTATCTTTAGGCTTTGGTTGTTTTCAATTGCTTTCCTTACTAGTTCGCAGTTGAATTTCCTTACGTCTTCAGTGATACTTTTTCGTACTGTCTTGCATAACTCTATATATTCTACTTTGGAAGTCACATCTTCTTTAGTTGTCCTCACCACTCTTCTTTTTTTGCATCAACATTTTGGTTTTTCCTGATAATTTGTTCACATGCAATTTGTTCTTAGACCCAGCTAATTTTGTTGATGTTTCCATAAGAGCTTTGGTTACTTTTCTGTTAACTTCAGAAATATCCACTTCTACCGATGTTAGGCCTTCTAAAGCAGAGAACCTGTTCTTCAGTTCCAATTTGAAGGTATTATAGTGTCTTTTAAGGTTGGTTATGTCAATACATTTTGTTTGTCTTATGAGCTTGCTACGTTCGAGTTTAGTGTTGAGGTGCATCTTACATCTCACCAATCTATGGTCACTGCCTGTGTTGAACTTGCTTAGCACACTGCAGTCTTCTATGACGAATTTTTTGTTACACATAATAAAATCAATTGCACTTGTCGTCCCATTTGGATGTCTCCATGTCCATTTCCTGTGAGGCTTTTTCTTGAAGAAGGAGTCCAAGATGAAAAACCCTTCTGCCTCTGCAAACTTAACGAGAATATTTCCACGCTGGTTTCTGTTGCCGTGACCGAATTTACCTACTGAAGTTTCATTCTGTTGCCGTTGCCCTATTTTTGCATTGAAATCTCCCATAATTATCTTCAAGTGCTGCTTACCTTTATTATTTAGATCACGAATTTCCTCATAAAATTCTTCAATTTCTTCTTCAGCATGACTTGTGGTGGGTGCATAAGTTTGAATGATCTGAGCCTGGTATCTTCTCGAGAGTTGGATAACGAGTCGTGCAGCTCTGTCAGAGGAACTTTCAACTTCTACAACTTTATCCTTTAGTTTCTTGTTTATTATAAATCCAACACCACTAGTTCTGCCAGTATCTGTCCCACGATAGTAGAAGAGATGTCCACTTTTCAGTTCAATCAGATCTTCTCCTTTTCTCCTTACCTCACTTAGCCCGACGATGTCCCACTTGATCCTTTGTAGTTCCTCTTCCAATTCAAGAAGCCTTGAATCAGAAGATAGGTAGCGTCAGTTATATGTAGCCAAGGTCAGCATCAGATGGCAGCCTAGTCCGGTCCTCCGGGGATTCTTAGCACCCTCTGCCTTCATGTCGCACTGGCCGCTGCCTTGGCCAGGTACATTCCAGCTGCCGGAGACTGAGGGCCAAGATTTAATTTATATGTTTGACTGATATACCAGAACTTATTTTATTCCTTCGGTGGTGTTCTTCATGTGCATACGCTTCCATATTTTCACTAATCAGAAGTGAAGCAATTTGTAGATGTAGTCTTGCCAATGACTAATTCGTTCATTTGATTATGTGGAAGCCGCCCCGGTGGCGCAGTGGTCTGAGCGATGGCCTCTGATCGTTCGTCCGAATTGGGTCCGCGTTCGAATCCCGGTGACGCATGAATGTTGTGTTTGTCCTACGGCACTGGATCTCTCCCTTCCTGGAACCAGTGGCCCTAAATTAGGGACGGGCGACTGCTTATTGCCCATTGAGTTGCTCACGGTGATCGTTAAACCTCCAATCAAAAAAAAAATTATGTGGAACAAGATATGAATCTTCTATGTAATATTTCTAGCGCTCACTGTAAAAATAAAAATAAAAGTACTATTTCAACAAATTCTTATTATTTTTATATGGTGTTTCTAGGTTAATAGAGGAGCGAGAGAAGATCCAATGAGCCAGTATCTTAATTCTCTGGCTGTTGTTGGTGCCTAGGGAGGCGAGAAATACAAATCATAATCCAAACAAACCATCCATGCTTATCCATGCAGTCGCATCCTAATCGATATCTGAAAAATTATTCGATGCCTCGGTACAATAGACCATTGGGGCTGCTTTTAATTTCTCTAACGATTTTGTGAATGAAAAATTTGGATAACTGGCCTAGAGTTTCTACATCTTACTTTCTGACTTTAGCGTAAGAAATATATTCAAACGTTTCTGTTCCTAAAGATGGCATAACAACAAAAAGTTAACACTACTCCAGGTTATCCTCTAACATCCGAAAAACGTACAGTCGGAAATCCATACTTCTTATAAATGTAAAATCATGTTGCTCATAAACAACCCAGGGTGTTGAAACTAACATTAAGTTTCACATTGCAACTGGTATTTGAAATATTCGATGTTGGGGATTTCGTAAAATACATGAAATTTCCTCGAAAAATACGAAATGTCCTATTCTGATCGCATGCCATACTCTAAAAGCAGAATGTGAATTTTTTTTAAACACTCTTAATAGAAAAGGCAAACTCGCATAATGCAGAAAAGAATTCGACAAAAATGTTATTCACAACATCTGGTTGCAATATTACTATATCTTGGCCGTGCGGAAAATTTCGCGGTGACTTCAAACGATATGTGACAAAAACTTCACTTTTTTCCCGAGGTTTTAATTTCGTAAGGGTAAATTTATACGAGGGTGGTACCGAATGTGTCACGCAAAAGTAGGCATAACTTTTTTGTTAACCGGCTGTGAGGTGGTTCAACAGGCGATAGCACATGTTGGTAAAGTAACTCTTCCTTTCATAGTAACCCTTCTTCTTCATTGCAGGTAAATCAGCGATTCCTGGCAGAGAGCATCAGCCGTCACTGAGTTGTTGACGAAGCAGGGTGCAGGGTGTCCGACATACACAGAAGGCTAGAGAATATTTACAGAGATAACACCATTACTGACAACAGCAATGTGAACAGATGGATGAAAAAATGCTTAACAGCGGGGAAACTAGTATTAAAGACAAAACCACGCAGTGGGAGTTCATCATTTACGATCATCGACACGAATCATCAGGAAGTAGATGAATTGTTTCGCGCGGTGGGACGAGGAACAACCGGTGAGCTGCGCTGGGTACAGCTGGACTGTGGTTACAAAGGTGTAGGAAGATGGTGGAAGACGTAAGGTTCCGAAAAGTGTGTGCAAAGTGAAGATCTCACAGTTGGAACCC